>CM074197.1:2249354-3449354 GCA_037179385.1 Holothuria scabra | reverse complement strand
AATAAACTGAGATTGTGTCTGAATGAGGATGAATTTCAGACAACTGTTGGAGGGGCTTAAGAAAGAAGGTTAGGAGAATTGGTAATTTTGGGGGTGAGAGAATTGGGCCTTTAAACTGAGGGGTACTTAAATCAGAAATTCTCCCTCCCCCAATCCAGTAAGCAGGACCTACAGATAGCAGGCACAGATCCAGAGGGGGGTGATTTACGGCCTCAGCATTCCCTTTTTTTTGCAACATCAACAATAAAACATATGGGAAATGAGCAATGCAACTCCCTCACACCCCTGATTTCTGAAGTCAGCCCCCCTTTTTGGAATGTCTGGATCTATGGCTGGATATCCCCCTCTCAAACAAAATCCTGCCAATCCCAGTGACTGTTAATAGTCTACACCTAGGGTGTCCATTCCTTCATGACAGAAAAGGAGGACAACCGTCGTTACTCTCTAAGCGGAGCACCACCATAGGTTGGCGCATAGCATACCAGAAAATGATGGGCCTATACAACCCCCCCCCCCAGATCGCTGGAAACAGCCCTTACCAGTATCCTAAGCTACATGGTTACAGTCGTGAAAATACGATGTGAGAAGTTTTGCATTAGAATTTCCAAAATAGAGGAATTGCAACGTCTGGCGCTGTGTGAGCCGAATGGAGGACAGGGTGCTCAAAAGCTGGATTGCCTGGCAAAAAGCCAAACGAATGGACACCCTATCTACACCCCACAGCAGTTAATTTGTTTTATTGGAGTAGCATAGCCAGATACTGTACTGTACTGGTAATAATACAAAGTTAAGTCTTATAAAAGATAATAAAATCACTAGTAACTATTATCAGAGAAAATATTTGTTGAGTGTTCTTGCTAAGGAATTTAACTTGAGTTGGAGTAACCCTCCTCCCCACCCCAGTCCCCAACTTCCATATCAAAGATTGATATCTCACCTGCCATGGGATTTTGCTGGGGAGACATTCCGGGATTGTCATATACAGCTGAAAAAAAATATAGAAAAAATTTGCAATTTATTAAAAAGATTCAAATTTTTAAAGCTCAGCAGAATACCCAAAATCAATCAGTTTTACGTAATTCTGTCCAGGTACTGCACACATAAGGACAGGTTCCCTTGTCCCCCTCCCAATACAGAGAGACTATTTTTTTCACACAGCAATTTTGTTTGAATTGAGGTGATGTCCTCCTCCCTCCCATAATATTGAGAACAAAACAAAACCCTTGACTGTAAATGTCACTCTGTGTCCCTCTTCAATGTTAAATTAAAAGCATCTACAATAAATATCATTTTTACAGAAATACAACAGTGCCAAAAACATCCACATAACTTTCTGATTTACTTGGCAAAGCACTATTCATGTCAACAGCAAACTTAGGCAATGTAATTATTTACAATTATGCATGTGTCACAATATAAATAATGGAAATTTAAAGTGCCCTCTGCGGAGGCCCATAGCCGGGAAGGAGGGGTGAGTTGGGGGAAGCAGGCAGGCAACCAACAAAACAAATGATACACCTCTCCAGAGACCTACTTTTTGCTCATAGATATGATAAAGCATCAGAATTTACAGAGCTAGGTTAAACTTCTGGACCCCACCCACAAACTGTAAGCACACTCTTCACATTTTGGTTTTGGCCTGTGCATGAAAATTTTTGCCCCCACCCCAACATTTTCCTTTGCCCCTTGGACCCCTCCCACAATTTTGACATTGAAGCATTGCCACTGTGCATGTCTGTAAAGCAATATGAACTACACCCAATAAATTTCATAGTTCATTAAGAAAAATATTGTCACATGAGTTTTAACAATCATTCACAAAATAGGGCAGATTTACTAGAATATTACAATTTGAGGGGACTGCTCTTTCCCTTTAAAGTTACTTCCCCGAAACACTTCCTTCATACAACACACTAGCCATGCATTTTCCTTCAAAACAAACCAACAAACAATTGGTGTCTTTGCTTTAGATATGAACAATATATACCACACCATGGTAATTTCCCCTTGCCGTGGGAGAACGAACACGAATGCACAGGCTTGTGCAATGTTTCCGCTCCAAGGTTCTGCACTGGACACTAAAGCAGTACTAAAATACAGCATTGGAAATGCAATTGATACAGTACTTCCTTTTGGTGTGTTCAACTGGAGTATTCTTTTCTTTCCTTTTTGAGCTGGCAATATTACAGTTTAATATATTCACCACTTTCAAAGCTCCTTTTTTGGACTAAGCTGTTCTATTTACAAGAATAAATATGTAATCTAAAGAAAAAAGTTTTACACTTCCAAAGTATAAAAGAAGTAGCAAGTTACTACAGACAATATACAAATAACAATTCTGAAATTCCAAAATCCAATGAGGAAATGCATATGTAGAGTTAGCAGGCATATTAGGATAGGGTAATGAATACTGTACTTTTAAACCTAATTCTTAAATGTAGCAAGACCCTTAAGAAGAGTATCTGCTTTTTAAGTTGGCGAGATTTTTTTTTTCTTTTTTCTTTTTTTTGAAGGTCTAATGAACTACACGTAAAAGAAATATTGTTTAGGAAGGGTAGCAATATCTTCCAAAGTGCTAAACACTTGTTTATTAAAGACATATTGTTTAGGAAGGGTGTCAATATCTTACAGACTGCTAAATATTTGTGGAATTTTGGCTCTTGTCCTTTCTTATGGCAACATGCAGTGGCTTAGCCAAGTGGGGGGGGGGGGTTGGGGGGTCAGAACCCCCTGTGATCCAACCATGCAATGTAAAAAACACCTAAAATAGTGTTTTTTTCTCTCTATCCATAGACTTTTCCCTCATTTTGTGCTCCCAACCCCCTCCCTCCATGACACAATCCTGGTTACGCACCTGGCAAGATGCATGTCTTCAACCAAGGCTACAGCCATCTATACACGATACTGAACAAATCACAATGGAAGGATAACTGCAATTGCTGTTACTGTAATTCCTGTAGCTGCAATGTGTGTAGCATGAAAGAATAGCTGAAGCCATGTCTGCATCTTTGCTGAAGCATTTACAGCTAAAGCTGAGGCAACTGTGGACTGTCGGTTTGACAAAGTACACCTAAACATTTTAATTTTCAGGTAGAAAGGAAAAACAAAATATGCCTCCCTCCCCCCCACCACCACCCAAAAAAACTACATTTGCACGTCACCACCATGGTCTGTTATATTGATGCATTTCAATCAAGTAAGAAAATTTTTGTTGTGAAATTGTTGAATTTGTTTATCTCCTTGCAACTACCAAAAAGACAATTTTAAGGAAAAAGAAAGAAAATAAAGTTGAAGAAGTTTACAAAACCACTGATTTTCGAAATTACCTTTTCTCTCAGACTAATGTGCAACATTCCATCACAAGAATACCATTTTACACCTTCCCTGGTTTCATATCCCCTGCCAAACTTTCCATCAGACTCTAAACAAATGCTACTTTCATTTTATGAAAGTATTACTATAATATATAACTATTGTGTATTCCATGAGCCTACATAAAGCTTTTACTTCATGAAAGCATTTGGAAATCTCTGCAACAACAACAACAAAACAACAACCACAACAACGACAACAATAAAAACAACAGCAACTGCAACAACATCAAGAACAAAAAAGGGCATCCCAAGAAGTACCTAAATACCAAATTCCATTTTCTGATGTTACAAAAAACTCCCTGTCTTTTCCATATGCTTATTTGACAAAAATGTCCTTTAATTCTCAATGCCCTTAACTTGTGCAATGGCAGATTTGACAAACATTTCATTCTTTCAGTTCCCCTTTTGTGCTATGTACAAAAATGTGTTACCTTATTCATTTTTGCTGTAAGCATACTTTGGGGAAAATGTGGAACAGAAACTCATTGTTTGAAGGAATGCTGGTGTCAGTGGCATGTCAAAAGAAACACTTTACACATGAACTGACGTAAGAAGTCTTTTTTGTTTTTGAAACTTTTATAAAAAGCTTTTTTTTTTTTTTTTTTTTGCATTGTTAATTGATCAGACTACTGTAGTGTAAATTGTAAACCACAGTAGTAGATCAAACTTTCCTTAACTGACACACATGGCTGTATGACCTTTACTGCCATTTGCATTGGACAGTTTCCTAAAACACTGGAAACTGCAACTTCCTGTGTTGTTTGTCACAACATTCACCTTGGCCTACAGTACAGTAGGTTAAAAAAATGATAACATTGAGTGTATTTTTGCTAAAGTAAATCCTTTTTACTTCAGCAATTATTTTTGCTGTAGCCAATATCTTATTTTCAAGGGCTTTTTGTCCAAGACAAAAAAGTATCGCAACTTACGAGCGCCATAGCCAAGTCTAGAACCACCTGCTGGTTTCTCAAACACTGCATTGTCATATATTTCTGTGAGAAAAAGAACAAAGATAAAGTTAGTATAAATTCAATTCTATGGCAAGCATTGTGCTCTAAATATGGGGCAGAAAATTGCATAAAGGCTAGAAGCCAGAAAAAGTTTTTAATTTGGGGCAGGATATTTGACTGTATGGATTTCACTGTATTTCCACCTACCTTCTTGGTGGGTGTATAAATGAGCGATTAAGCTTGCCCCTTGAAGATTTTTGTACCATGGACCCGAAGATCAAAAATACCATTGGCATTACACAATTAAGTATACTGCATACAATCCTACCCTTAAGAAAATTGTTTGCAGTAAGTCCCTCCCCTTTTTGGTACATTGTCATTGACAGCAGGTTCATTATGTTAATTTTCAATAAAGCAACAAAAATTAATTCATGCCTTCTTGACTTTCTAATTTTTAACATGTAGAAAGATCAATTTTTCTCATGTTCACTTTAAGTGAAGAAAAAAAAGCTACATCGCTGGATTTTTTTCCCTGAAAAATTAATTTGAAAACTATTTGTAACAAAAGATGTTGGTTTCAAAATCATGTACACATTGAAAGCAATTAATATGTTGAAAAACATGAAATAATGAATTTTTAGAAAACGTAACAAAACAGGTAGCAGGTAACAGGTAGGCCAATTGCCACCCCGATGAAAATATTGAGAGAGCAATCATATCCTTTTGACACCCCCCTGCCCCCCCCCCCCCCCCAAAAAAAAAAAAAAAAATCAGGCAGATTTAAAGAAAAAAAAAAACAGGCAGACAAAACCAAATATAACATTGTGGTATACATCTATGACTTTATAGCTTCAAGGAAACATGCACATCAATGGAGTGTGTAGGGACAATGCACACTGTTTAACAAAGAATTTCCTAACTGGCTCACAATAGCCCTAATCCCTAAACTAATCCCTAACCCTAACAAAGAATACAATTGATGCAATACAATGGCAACAACCCCACACTCCCCAGTGCACAAACCAGATCTATACCCCCGTTTTGAAGAAAAGCAAAAGAGACATTTGTGAGGTTTAGCCATTTTTTTTTTTTCAAAAATATGACTGTGATGCCCTACATGCAGTATTATGAATTTACATACAGCTTTTAAGGAGAAGGGTAACTTTTAAAAAATACTTACGACCATCATACCCCATGTGTTTCCCCCGGTTTTCCCCTTCAAAAATTGCATTGTCGTAAGTACCTGCATGACCAAAACAAAAGGTCACATGAAAATTTAGGATAAAATTTGAAAAATGAAAAAACCAAAACAAATAAGGTACTGTACATATGTTACTAATATTAAACCACTGTCACGGGATATCATCCAACAATTGTCCAAATCTACCCAGTCCAAATGGAAGGGTAAAACATACTTAATATTTTGGGTAAAAATTTGTTGAGAATCCCATGCACCAATGATGGAATATACAAATAATGTCAGACATTCCTATTTGTCATATTACTATAAATGTTGAGCATTTTCTTGCCAAGAACAAACTTCCCAATTTTCCATGAATCTTTAAAAATATAAAGGAGTCACAATCAAAGATACATTGACACTTTTCACTCTGTACAGTACCTGTACTTAAAGCTTTAAAACTAAAAGCCTGTGTTTACCGTACCTTTGGACATTACTTGCAAAATGCCGCCATCCAAGTTTGGATAAGTTCCATAGCATGCAGAAAATCCCATTTCATGAAAGTCTTTTGAGAATCATATGACAATATTTACTCACTCTATTGTAAAATTTACAAGAATATGTTGTACGTACATTTGAGAAAGATCATTTGCATCATATAAGAAAAAGTCATGAAAAAGAAAGTGTGTTAAAAAACCCTCAAGGGTTTGTCTAGAACACACTCCCCACGAAGCATTAAACCAAAGTTTTAAGTATACAGTAGTAACGAAAGTTACCAACAGGAATTAAAAAAGAACTACCCTGAATAAATGCAATGTATCTACAGTATGCTCGGAAACATGAAGAATACTAAATGAAAGACACAAGGATGTAATTTGTGAGATTTAGTTGTTGTTCTGAAATATGTCTGGACAACTGTTTCTGCCCTTTAAACGGCAGGTCACACTGCACACTATAGGAACAAATAACGCTCTGATTTTAGCAATTTAAACTTAAAATCTCCTCCATCTTTGGTGGGCAAGAAACAAAACTTTGCCAACCTGTGGAAACACATAATTTTCACGGCATGACTACAAAAATCAAATTATGCTGATTGCTATGTGACATCTTATCCACAGAGAGCAGCTATTATCGGACAGGCATAAACCAATAATAGCTGTTTGCCACCATAACATCACAAAATAATTTGCATTTCATTTTCATGGTCCTCTCACACAAATCATATATTTACACAGGATGGCAAATCTTTTCATTCCTTCCCACAATGAAAGAATGAGATTTTAATTAAAACTCAAAAAACCTGGATGGGAATCCTATCGG
Organism: Holothuria scabra; assembly: GCA_037179385.1. Lineage (NCBI taxonomy): Eukaryota > Metazoa > Echinodermata > Holothuroidea > Aspidochirotida > Holothuriidae > Holothuria > Holothuria scabra. The sequence continues at coordinate 3,442,530 of CM074197.1, read as the reverse complement.
ATAACACTGTAGTGTGACCTGCGTTTAAAGTCCTACAATTGTACTTTCAGAAACCGCAAGTCCTTAAACCAATGTGTTTATTTACATAAAACCTCTATAAATGCATCCCCCACACCTACAGTATCAAAAAACTATTTATGTTAAAATATCCTTATCAAAATGAAACCAGATTATTTATGAATGTTCAGCACAAACAATATGGCACCAGGAAAATAAAGAACAGCATATATAACTGCTTACCGTCCTGTCCAATAATGAACCTTTCAATATTTTCTTCAAATCTTTAGTTTCAAGAAATGACCACTTCACACCCCATAAGACCTCCCTCTCAAAGTAAGCCTCAACTGGGAAAAAACTTTGGTTAGCCCATTAGTGTATCCCCTCCCCTTTTGGAAAATTTTGAATATTTGAGGGCAGGCCTTTAGATTCAATTGGATGTTGAAGTCTAGTTCCACCAAACACACTTTAATATGACTGGTCACTGGAGGAGAGTACTACAGCATAGCTCCCAAGTTCCACGAGGCTAGATGCGGGTCCAACCGATCTGTCCATTAGTGGATTGGAGGCCTGGGGGAGCTGTATAAGGTGAAATTTAGAAGTGTCTACACGCAAAAAGGTGGCACTTTTTGGCAAATCAGTCAACACAATGTTGTTTGGTCACCGCCATAAAAGTTCTGTACAGTACTGTACTAAATTTTTTTGCTGTAACCTAGAAAACTATTGTATTGACAGCTTTGCCAAAATAGTATTATGCAGATACTCACACATGCACAATGACTCAAACCTCTCCTAATCACAATATTTAATGGTTAATTTTGAGGTAAATTTTTTTGAGGTAAATTTTGGTACAGGGCTTAGCTAGGCCTATGAAAACATAGGCCTAGCCAAGAATGTCAATAACTGTCAAGACAGTTAAGAACGTTCCGGGAAACTCTGAGACAAGCCCCGCTTTTAACCCACGAAACGGGCATTTATTTTCACTATTGAACACGGCATTGCATGACGTTATTACACTATTTACGCAGTGACAGGAGTATATTCCGTACCTGCTGTGAAGGTTAGCTGATAACGATGTTGTGAAAGCAAACATAGTTCCGTACGTACCTTGGTCTATGCATTGTAAAGTAGCGCAAGCAGTTGAATGTGCTGTGAGATCAATTTGCTAAATTTGTAGTTATTGGTAAGCTAAATGATTTGCTAATTTGTGTGGTTCTCTTGCTAAGAATACTTTGAGATTTGAAATGCAGCTTTTTCAGAGGGCTCAGCGGGCCAGCTGGTTTGGGTGTCCAAATGGGGGTCAAACCTGTGGAATGTGGGTCACTTGGGAGGTATGCTACAGTACAGTATGTCCAAAACAATTAGAAGTACTGTATATTCAGGGTTAGGTTTTAATGAAGTTTTACTGCCCTGTTTCTAACCAATTGGTTTAAGTCAGGCACATCCAGGTATAGTTAATTCAATACAGTAGGGTGCATTATTTGATTTTCTAAGGCAAGTGGGGTTTCACCTTCATTTTGGGAAACTTGCTTTTGGAAGTAGTTTGAGATGAAAAATAGTGCTACAGTATGTTTATTACAGTAAATGGCACATTTTGAAGCATCATTAAACACAGTATTCTTGACATCATATCTACTACTGGAAGTTACTCTTGGACAGTGCTACAGTAGGTATAATGACCATTAGTTCAGTATAGGAGCAATCGAGGGCAATATAGATCTAGTTCTTAGTAAACTCACAACTAGGAGTAAGCAACCCCCAAGTCTGAGGACAAACCTGTACATTTACTGTACACTGAGGTTGCCTCAAACAAGGCTGAAATACTCCACATGCATGAAAACTAATTATGTAGCTATAGAACTATGGTATCTATACCCATTGATGAGAAGACCAACCCACATGGTCTACAGCTAATATACTTCAGTTATCTTTTGTATACTGTAGCTTTGTTGACAATAGATCTAGGATTATTGCATACAGTAATATTCATACACTTCTTTTTAGACTACTGGATAAACTTATCTGGTTTCACGCTGTCTAGATCTTCCCTTGACAGATGATGAATTAGTGTTTAAAAGAAGTCACTTTCAGAGACAAACTTGCCCTTTAGAACCAAACATCCCATGTGTGACCTTTCAGTTTAATAAAACTTAAATGTCAATAACTGTATCTTAATAGGATTTATTTTAGCAGTGTGCATGACTTGTAATTTTGAAATGATTCAGCCCTATTATTTCATTTTATTAATTCCTCCCACACTGCAAACTTGCAATGGTTATAATAGTAATCATGTTTCTTTCATCATAATTTATATATGTGTACAAAATATATCCCAACTGTATCTTTGTAAGTGCTTGTTGATTCATAGTCCCGTACATTTTTGTCAATACTTACATACGGTTCCAACAATTTATGACCGTATAGATATACCCATATATAACTATGCTTTGTATTCTTCTCCTTTGAGAAATTCATTCTCAATTCATTTCACTAGATGAAAACAGAGCTAAAAAGTACAAATGTACAGAAGACCTGTAAAAAATATACTAATAACCAAATACATTAAACTGAATTTTAAACTGTTCTGAACACAATAGACCTCTATATTAGCAAGCTGAATTGGGACTCTACTTTGATGGACTAGTTAGTTATCCTGTTGATGGTGTACATAAAGTGTACCTAAAGTCAAAAAATTCAAAAATGTATATTAAAGAGCATGAAAAATAAATTCTTACAGTCCAACTTCCATTTTTATAGGACATTGAGCTGAGATATTTAATGCTGAAGTTTATTCACTTAAATTAAAATGGTACATTGCGCAATAATTTGTGATGTCATTCTTGTACTACTCAAATTACAATCTTTGTATTTCTTTGTTTTTACGAACGTTACTGCAACTTGTACCAAGGTGTGATAGCACTCTTACTCTTATGAGGTGATGAAATTAATTAAGTCCTCCTTGTGCAACATGCTATGCAAGCAAACAGGAAGTGTTCAAGGTCATAAAAACATTTTTTATTTTAAAGGAAAACAAAGCATTTTATGTGAGTTGTACAACAAGAAAGTCAAAAATTATTGTGCAATAGACCACTTTGTTTTAAGTGAATAAACTTCAACATTTTACATCTCAGCTCAGGAATGTCCTATGAAGATGGGAGTTGAACTGTTAGAATTCATTTTTCATTTCCTTCAATATATATTTTTGAATTTTTTGACATGAGGTACACTTTAATTAGACAGAGTTTTACAGGTCAGTTTCTAACCAATTGTTCAAAGCCACAGAGTATTTCTAGTTGAGGCTCATTTGCTTGTCTTCCCTTCCGTTGCTCAGTTACGTTGAGTACCGAGCAAAATGACAGTAGGTTCTATTGTTAAATTTTTTTAATCAGAAAAAACAAGTTAAATCATGTGACAAATGCATGAAATTCAGACATTTTGGGTTATTTTAAAAAGTTATCTGGACCACCACAAAGCAATAAAAGGAGGACCATACATGTAGCCATATGGTGACCATACTATTTATGAAGGAACTTTAAATTTTCCCATGATGTTCCTTCTGCTTAAGTTAAGGAAGGAAAGAAAGCCAATACTGGACAAACTTTCCCAGATTACAAGACAAAGAGTTCCCATACCAATTTCCATGCCCCTCCTCCCCCAACCCCCCCCCCCTCCCATAGCAGCATACTTTTTTAATTTAAAACACCACTACATGTGCAGGCTTCAGAGCACCAAACACATATGTAGGCTCACACAGGTCTATGATATCAATGACGGATGAAGTCTAGGAATAACAGTTTTCTAGGGCCTAAAAAACCTAACAGACTAGGTAAAAATGTCGGTCACATGTTACAAAATTAATCAAACAATGCTGGTTTAAATGCTTTCATTGGGTTCAAAGTCAATTCCAGTTGACAATTTAATTACAGAAATCCTTCTTCTCCAAATCTGATTATTTTCAGAGAAGGTTTACATTTAGATATTTTCCAGAGAAAAACTACCTGGTTGCCAAGACTACACATCAAAAGCCAGTTTCATGATCATTTTTTAAATAATATTAAAAGCAAAGCAGCAAACTGAAAAACAAGGCTCTGCTTGAAATTTTATTGCATCAAATTTAGAAGACAAATGAGCTTACACTGTAACACTTCATTTGGTTTTTTTATGGTACTGCTTTGTCAAAAACATAAAGTGAATATCATTATTACCATGGGGAAGGATAGTTAGTTATTATGAGATATTCTGGATCAGTTTCTAACCACTTGGTTTAAATCAGGCCAGCCTTTTTTCAAAATGTGGCTCTCTGGTCTGTTTTCCCAGCTTACCCTGAACAAGAAGCACATTGGCAATACCATGGGGTGAGGTCATCTTCTAATATAGTGAAATATACTAGGGTTTCATTGGTCCACCTTTTGGTCCAAAAATCCAGCTTTTGAGCACATATTCCTCTGTTCCAACTAAAACTGTGCCAGACATGGTGGTCCTTTATTCTATTTGCAAAGACCATTTTCTTTTCAAATAGAGTAGTATCCCAGGTCAATTTTTCCATTCTTATCATACAATGTAGAAAACACCAGGGAAGGTCCATTTCTGGCCATCTGAAGGGGTTTGTAAAGCCAAACTTTCTGGTACACTCTGCAATGACCCATAGTGGTGCTATATGCTTCCTTTTCTGAAATCTGGGAATGATCACCCTATAGCAGATGCAGATCCCTGGGAGCAGGCTTCGACAAATCCCCTGCCCGACAGTCCGGGACAAGTAAAAAATGACTCGGACAAGTGAACTGCTCAATATTGTAGCCTGCCTGGCAAGCAGCACAATATTCTTCTTCACATAGGAATTCAATGGCTAGTACTAGATAATTAGATATGGACTCAGTGCCATGGGCATCTGCAGAAAAAAAGTCAGGGGGGGGCAAAATTTCTAGGGAGGGGCAAAACCTCCAAGTCACCATGAATTGACACAAAGCATGCGAAAATTTCAGCCCAAAATGCCTTCCAGATCGCCGGAAATGGCATTTCTAAAGCCTATTTTTTGCATAGAAACTTAGAAAACACATTTTGTTCGGGTTTTTGTTCTAATTTTTATACGTTTTTTCAAATTTTTTGATTTTCCAGGGGGGCAAGTGCCCCCCTTGCGCATACCTGCAGATGCCCATGCTCAGTGCATATTCATGCCGACAAGTAGACTTTGGGAATCCCTAGCATGATGGACAAGTAGTGAAAAATGAATTTATCGAAGCCTGCCAAAGAGGGAGATTTTTATGGCCTCAGGCCTCCCTTTCTCTCTACATCAACAATTAAACAAACAGAAAATTAGCAGAGCAAATCACTTACCACCCCCCTTTCTCTTAAGTCAGCCCCCCCTCCCCCTTTTTGTCTGGATCTGCGCCTGCTACAGTATACTGTATGGTACTGAACGGCAAGTTTCACATTGCGGTTGCACATAGTCAATTTGAAAGGAGTGAAATCTAGATCTAGAGATGTACTCTGAAAACAAGAATGAGTTTTTCATGTATGCATGCTACAGTATTGCAATCTACATTTCTATCTTTACAAATTTAAAGGCAGAATCTTCTCACCTACACAGTTCCATCTCCCCTTCTTTACTTAAGCCACTCCCACAATTGTCTAACACTAATCCTCATCAAACCAAAATCTCAGTTTAATATTGTTTCAGTGAGAAACCAAGACCCTAACAGGTAATCAAAACTTTCTCAGTATAGTATAGCCATGGACTTACTATACATGGACAGAGCTAGCATACAACAGGGTACATTGTCGCTACCGTTTGTGTGAGAAAAAGCGCACCAAGGTGGCTGTCTGCTATGGTTTTGTGTAAAAGTTTGGACTTGCTCAAGTATATAACATATTTTGCAAAAAAGTTGAAATATTTTTGAAATATATGGCAAGGTAAGGTCAAAATCACTTCACATATTGCAGGAATATGATATTTTCCCCATTCGAAATTAACTTTTGTTTACAATATTGCAGAGCCGTCGTCAAATCAGACGATTTATAGCTTCACGGCGGCCATCATGATGTGCCTTTTTTGGTTCAGTCGGAGGCAACCAGCTACGGATAGGATGTACACGTTATATGCTCTGTCCATGTATACAAGTCTGTGAGTATAGCATACAGTACGTGCATGTAATTTGAATAACAGTACTCTGCATTTTTTTAAGTGACTGACAATCAAAAAGCTTTTGTAGTTGAGAATTTTCGAATACTAATACGAAAATTGTAGTTTGAGGTGAGTATTGATTACCTTAATGTTAAAGGAAAATATTGCATTTGTTTTACAAGGAAATTTCATCCTTTTAAAGTCAATATTTATTGACAAATCAGTTAAAGTCAATATTTATTGATAAATAATTACAAATAAGGCAGTATCATAGCTTTCTTTTCAGTAAATTAGTTTACCTCAGATAGAAATTCAATTGTTTGTTGCTCAAGAATAATTTGTTCAACCAAACTTTCCACATTTCAAAAGATGCAACTTCCATAACTCTTAATATCAAGCATAATATTTTGAGGAGATAAAGCTTTTGCTGAGGTTTTATGTTGAGACTGAATGATTTGAAAATGTCTAGAGCTATTTACTTTTAATGCTATGTTGGAGCATTTTGAATGCAATATTTCCCTTTAAAAAAGTCTCTCACTGATCACATGAAACTTACCATTAGAGCCTGGAGCAGCTGAACTTTTCCCTTGCTTACGAAACCCTGGATTATCATATTCAGCTAAAATATAAAAAAATAATCATATTAGTAAATTTCTAGGGGAGCTTCCACATAATTAAATGAGCTAAGCAGGTTTCATATAAAATGTGATCCAACAAGGAAGGATAATATTAATACCTTCACAAAATTTTCTGGAAGAATAAACCAGCAAAATTTTCTCCGAAAGTCCTGAGCAAATGACAACACATTATCATTCTACTGTGCATAAAGTTGAAATACAGTTTTTAAAATTTCATGATAAATAAACTTTTGACTTGTCCAGCTGTGTAGCATATTGGTGGGCTGAATATAGACAATGTTCAGTGGTCCTGAGGGTTCAGAGGACCCCAAACCAACCTAGAGTTGGTGCATGCTGGTCTGACTCATTTAACCTCTTACCTAAAATCTGCCAAATAGCAATTGGAGGGTCTTATGAAAATGGGGTTTGGTGCCATTGATCTGGAGCTATGTAATCTTCCTTATCAATGGGTGCCAGAATGTCTTGGCCCACCATATAATGGTGGCTCAACCTGGGGCTGAGGACAAAAAATATGCAATTGCAGCTGGCTGCATAAGCAGTTGTTTGTGCAGATGTGACATCATTGACTTGTCACTTGATAGAGATAGTGAACTACCGTTCTCCTTCAAAGCACACACTAATTAGTACCTAAAATAACAACGACTAAAAACACTTGAGATGTACAGTATTGTTTTGAGAAACAACTATCGATAAAATCTTTGAACTCTGATATGTTATCTAACATCACGATGAGGCATTAATGTTTTCTTAATTTGTGACGGCTTTTTACAATGGATATTTTCTTCTACAGTTAACTCAACACAACAGAATAATTAGGACTTGGGTTTGGGAAAACTGAAGGGGTGAGGGTGACTTATTTGGGTTGAGCTATTTGCCAGAAAAAAGTTGCTATTGAGATACAGCCTACAGGGTTTTTCAAGATTCAAAACACTGTTTTTATATGTATCACGTAGAGCTTTGCAATGATTGTTGCCTTAATTCACACAAAACTTGCAGTCCTAGCAAGCATTGGAAATTTGCAGTTTATTGTGCATGTGGTACATTCATTCACATTAACTTTAAAGGGTTCTAAAGATTTACAGCTACTGAGTTACATTACACTTCATTACATTACAGTACACCTTTAATTATGAGGCATGCAAATGCAGTTGTATGCCATCACCATCTCAAACTACTGTTAGGAATATGTGACTTTTTGTACACCATGGAAGACTTAGTACTCATGTGTACACTAGATGAAGAATGTAAAATGGTGTGTGAAATGGTGAAAAGGATTTTCGACTTTGACAAGAGTAATCTTGAAGGTTCAGGTTTCTGGTGGTGACTGTGTGAGGTACAGTATAGAGCACAGTACAGCATAGAGTGATTTCAACTGCGTCACAAGCCCCACCCCTTTTGGCAGGCATAAACATTCAGTGTACAGAAGCTGGCTGAGAACTGAGCAGCTGACTACTTACATGTGAGTGTTGCACTAAAAGAGAGTCGATGGTTGCCAGGCAGTGGGTGTGGTTTCACACTTCTGATGTGAAACTAATCCATATTTAGTGGGTATTTTGCCATTTTTTTTTGGCTGTTGGATAAATATTATCTGACATGTGTATCAGCTATTTAGATCTGCTGAAAAAAATGAATGTTTCCATAAAATTTGAATTATGAATTTTTCTTCTCCTGCTCTAACACTTACAGTTATGGAGAATTACCATCACCCTCGGTTGGATTTAGTGTAGCAGTCTGATGTGTTTCACGATTATTTCTTGGGAGTCATGTGACAGTGCTTTTTGGAGGAAGGGTTTAAACTCATTGGTTTAATTGTATGCAATATTAAAGTCATGAAATGTTGTGAATGATACTTGGAAGCTTGAGATAATACAAAATCTGTGAGATCTGTTTTAAATTTTGTTTTCAAAGCTTAGGACAACTGCTTTTATGCTCTACAGGGAAATATTGTGTTATAAATGCACTGACATGGCATACAAAGAAGATAGCTTTAGAGGGCCAAACCTCTCACCCCAAACTGCAGTTTTGGTACGGGGGTACCGAAATTCTCAGTTGGCTCAGCTCTTTTGACTGACAGCTAATTCAAACAATGCAGAGTGCCAAAGCTTATATTACACAGCACAAAATGTACTGAGAGAGTTTTGATTATATAAATTGAGTTTTTCTATACTTACCCTGAAGCAATGAACTGAGATTGTATCTGGATGAGAATGAATTTCAGACAATTGTGGGAGGGGCTTAAGTACAGTAAGAAGGTTTCGAGAATTGGCACTGTTTAGGGTGAGAGAACTGGGCCTTTAACCTTGATTAAACCAATATTCTGACCAATAAGCACAAGCAATACATTATCCTCCTGAAAACATCTCATGGATTTGGAGATCGAGTTGAGGCAGTTGCATTATTTGGGTGGAGAAATCATTTTTGAACAAGTTCAGTTCTATAGCTTAATTTCTGTCTGTGAGAACTTATTCCTTGAAAAGAAGGTCACATTACTGCCATATTCCATGTCTGTGAATACTGGTTTTAAATAGAGTATATGAATTTTGTCTGTAAAGCAAATGCACTAATTCACTTTAAGATACAGTCTTTTATACATTAAATGCTGTCCATGAAACTTCAATGTACAATGTGTGTAGCAGTTAATGCAGCTGTGGGTTCTGAAACTAGTGTAAATATGAATGTTGTGTGTACATATGACTAGCCTGTTTAAATACAAAAAAATAAGATAAAAAATCTTGTGTAAACATACGTAAGCACAATATTCTAGAGAACACTCATGATATGTACTTAACCCCATGTGTACTTCCTTTGAAGTGTTCAAAAGAAAATTAAAAGGTCATGTGACTCCCTCAAAAAATGGTGAAATCAACAGAAACCAAGCAGAATTTTAACACTGCATGGACTGATAAAATTTGGACAAAGTCCAGTGTACCGTACAGACTACAGTATTACTGTACATGCACGTACCATTAAAAGTGTAACCTTTGAATAATGCAAGGAATTAGACTGTTAGAGTGTATGCAACATTGCACTAACTCAACTTCGAAAAGAGTGTAGAATTAAAAAACACCAACATGAATATTAATTATTACAAATCAACTGTTTATTTTGCCTTAGAAATGCAGTTAGTCAATGGTTTCTCTAGCCCATACCCACTCAGTGTACTGTAGTCTAGCTTCCACATCTAAAAATTTTTATAAAATGTCAATCATTTCCTTTGAATTTCACGAGATATACAGTAACAAGGTGAAATAAGGTGGACCTGAAACACACAAGAATTATACATACCTCTCAAGTGACCCGCATTTTGCGGGTTTGACCCGCATTTGGACACCCAAACCCGCTGACCCACCCAGCCCTCTGAAAAACCCGCATCTCAAATCTCCGAACCATTCTTAGTTAGAGAACCACAGAAATTAGCAAATAATTCAGCTTACGATAACTACAAATTCAGTAGAAAGTATCTCACATCACATTCAACTACTCCCACTGCTATACAATGCATACACTGTAGGCCTAGGCATAGGTACATACAGAACAACTGTTTTCTGTCGCAACATCATTATCGGCTAAACTTCGCAGCAGGTATGGTAAGGTATTTCATGTCAAATGTGTAAATAGTGTAATAACGTTGTGCAACGCCGGGTTCAATAGCGAAAATAAATGCCCACTTCGCGGGTTATAGGCGGGGCTTGTCTAAGATTTTCCTGAACATTTTGCGGACAGTTCTTGACGTTCTTGGCTAGGCCAATATGTTTTCATGGCTAGAATGCCATGCGAGATGTACGAAGATATTGGAAATCACCTGCATCTTGGTACAACCACTGGCGACACACCAAGTTGAAGTTTGCAAACCGTGCTGGTACGGCACCAAAATTTACCTCAAAAATAACGATTAAATACTGCGATTAGGAGAGGTTTTAGTCATTGCACATTTGTGAGTATCTGCATAATTTTATTTTTCAAGGTTACCGCAAAAAAATTCAGTACTGTACTGAACTTTTCTGGGGGTTACCTAGCGAAATTGTGTTGACTGATTTTCCAAAAGAGTGCCACCATTTTGCATGTAGACACTTCTAAAATTCAAAAATTTTCGAAAAGGGGAGGGGTCACCCCCTCCCCTTATTCCCCTCCCCCAGGCCGGAGATCCACCAATGGACAGATCAGTAGGACCCGCATCTGACCTCTCGGAACTTGAGAGCTATGATTATAATGTTATCACCTCACACTCATATGAACATCATACAGTGTGCAAGGGCAAAATGATGATGAGCAAAATTCTTTACATTCAACACATTAATTGTTTTGACATTTTTGGGGCCAATGAACAGTTCCTCCCTCTTAATTTGAAACAGCAGTTGATTCTCTTTAAAATTTCTTTTTCTTTTTTCTCATCCAAGTATAGACCAATCCAGACAGTCAAGTGATATGGTGTGATCAGTAGCATAGCCATGATCGTGTCGTGGGGGGTTAGAGGCCATAAGGGGGGTTTGGGGCACAAAATGAGGAAAAAGTTTAAGGATGGAGAGAAAAAAATGCTATTTAAGGTGATTTTTGCATTGCAAGGTTGGGTCATGAGGGGGGTTCCAACCTCCAAAACCACCCCCGTAGCTATGTCACTGGGTCTGATTTCAGCCAGACATAACTGGGTCCTTAAGTCTTTCAATTTCCTTGCTTACCTGTATCATTGATGGTTGAACACTAAATTATACATCACTTCTTTCAATTTCATTGAATATAAGGGTTCGAAATTCATGTACGTAGACAATGAATGAAGAAGATTTAAGGCTGATGGACCCCACTAATGGCTGCCTGAAATCACTATTAAAACAAGTGCCAATCGGATTCGTTTATACCTTTCATTATACATTTCAAACATTACATACATCCAATGTAAAACAACAAGTTATTCCTTATAAATTTCCCAATTCAGTGCCATAGAAAAACACTGTTACATGATTCTCTAGAGTCATTCATAACATAGGAAAGACTTATTCAAACTGGGATGACTGCATTTCCCCTTTAAAGGACAAGAGCAGTCACCCCACCTTGAAGTTGAAGACTATCCTATTTTATGATTGGCTGTTGAAAGTCAGGTGGCGGTGACAACATTTTTTTCTCTTCAAATGTGAAATTTACTAGAAGTAACCCCTTGGTTTTACCTTGGATATGCAATATTGAAATCATACTGTAGCAAAATATGATGTAAGATACTTTGAAGAGAAATAAGACAACAGTTGTGATATTTTAGCTGTTGCTTCAAAATCAGTTTGGGGAGACTGCTCTTAAGCTTTCAGTAAGTAGGTGTACAAATTTTTCTTGCATAATGAATTAGGTTCCACTAGAACAAGAGGTTAGATGAAGGAAAAACTTGGTAGTTAACTGTAAATTCACAAAACAAAATAGGTAATATGTGAGATTGTAGAGTGATTTCACATGCATGACTTCATAACTGGTAAGCCACACCCATGCACTGCTGGGCAAAAATCAAGAGAGATTAAGTGAAATAGTTATAGGAATGGGTTGCCAGCTACTTCTCATCTTCAGTAACTACACTACCTAGCACACAACACTAGTTGTTGCAAGGGTAAGGCTTATTACAACAGCCCAAGCACATTTTAGTATCATATACTGTACATAATATGCTTGCCACAAGTTCACTGAGGTTTTGGTTTGGTTTCTAGGTTGGATTGAGTTGGTTTGGTTTCATCCCTAAACACCTAAACCTGGTTTAATGAAAAATATCAGCACTAACAATCTTTCTCCAGTTTGGGGGCATTGGATTACTTCCCCATACTGTGTATTGCTTAAACCAATATCAGGTAATTTCTTTTAAAATGAAAGTGACTTTAACAATATAGGCCTATGGCAGGTTTACAGTACAACAAACAGATCAATGAGTTTGGCACTACAGTATATCACCTTCACTTACAATCATAGCTTTAAAGATGAAGTGCAATCACGACAACTTTATAGCATACCCTCCAAAACAGTACTGTAGGCCTACATTGTAGTTTGTAGTTCAAGTAGACTTATATAATCAAGGGACATTACTGTATTTCAGAAAACACTGCCACATATTACTGAACTATTAATGTTCTGAAATATAAAAATCCAACTAGGATAACCTGAGTCTATCACCACTAATTATGACTGATTTCGTATGCCCCTAAATTTTCAAAAGAAGTTTGGGGAGACAAGTTGGACTTTGCCCTTAAAGGTCATATTCCGCTCTGCTTAACTTAATACTCCAAAAAGAGTCTGTGCTTGGATTTCTCCCTTCTAATTTTAACATTATCAGCTCTTTTATCTGGCACTTCCGATAGCAAATTCATATATCATAGCCACCATTAACTGAATGGATCATGCTTCTAGCATATGGCAAAATCTTTAGACAGCCATAAGGTTATTCGTATCCATAAAACTGTTTCATCAGTACATTACTGTATATAGGCCTAAGACTTTGTGTGTCATACTGTACAGTACCACTGTTAGTACATGGTAACTATACTTGCAGGTAAGTTAATCCTTTCCAGCAATACAGGTTTATGAATGAATCTCCCACAATGCATTGTACCAACATTGTAATTTGACAAAAAAATATATTTTACAAACAAAATTTTCCAATGATGGCAGCTGCCTGCATGACCATTAACTTCCAGCTAAAAACAGCCCATCGAAGGGAAGATGCAGTTCTGAGATACAGATCCGAGAAGAATTAGCATACAGTAAAGTACCTCATTGTCCATATGTAGCCTCCCATTTGCTGGGGGTTTCTAAAACATGTCCACAATATTTTCTGCCTATGGTAAAGGGCAACTAAAGGGAAGGGTTTACACTGTGTTTTAAAAAACCGAATCTGAAACATAACTGAAGTCGTATTTAAATTTTTTATCTAGTTGACAATACAGTACAACACATTCGTGTTGGTGTGCACATTCGTGTTGGTGTGTCATTAAAGGTTGTGAGGCATGAAAATTGCAAAACTGGGTATTCCAAATAAAAAGCATTAAAAGTCAAAAAAATAGCCTCAATTCCCATTAAAATCTGTTAAAAATTCACCATCATGGCATTTTTTGATTTGCACTTAAACCTTAACAAACATGAGCTCAATATGTAAACCTTGAGATGTCATGAAAGAGACATGCCATATGGCTAGCACTATCCTTTGCTTCTACAATCTTCATACCAAGGACAGTTGCAATATTAATTTTTCCTGAAGGTTTTATTTTGCAAGTTTTAATTGCGTCCTTGAAAATCATCTGTATCACAAACCAAACCAAAAACTATCTGATGAGTAATTATGAGAAAACTAATGATGAGATAACAAAAGAAAAGTTAAAACTTGTGCAACACTCCACACCATTATTTTTGCATGAGAAACAAGTTGCTTCATAAATATTTAAACTTTGAAGAGTTATATTTTTAGAACAATAAAAGATATTGATATAATTTTACGGGATTTTTCCTCAGGAAAGTTCACTCTGTAACTGCCAAGTGCAGTCAGGCCATTTTGCTGACATGTCACACTACCTTTAATTTCACATTGTTTGCATCTGGAATGGCTCCAATCAGCCATGCGCACTTTTAAAACCATGATATAATGAAGTAACAAAAGGCTATATAATGCCTGTACTACACCATTTACAGTACACTCAGTAATGATCTAATTTTATCACAAAACCTCCTTGAATTGCTAGATGACTCCATCAGCAATCATGAACAATTTACATACCTATGTCTGATACTTCTAGCTTGATCCAGCCCTCCAGGACTGGTGGTGGAGCAATGTTCCTCTGCAGTACATACCCACCTTGACAGCACTTTACAATACTGGCATTACATACATCGAAAGGTTATTGGACACCAGCTGTGAGGTCGTCTACTTTCATACCCAATGTACTGCTTCATAACACCAGAATAAGCCACAAAGTTCTCCAAAATTGAAGTTTTAGCCCTAGGAGTTCTTATCATACAGTATTGTGCATATTGCACTGAATTTGTCTTTGGGGAAATGGGTAAATTGCAACTGAAAGGATTATTAAGGGCATATGGAAACACTTTGGTATCTTAGGCTTAGCTACATGATAAAGCAAATGCACTACTGTATTATAGCTTTACAAATAAACTAAATTTGATATGGTGAGTCATAAACAGGCATAGTATGGACCAGCCCAAACAATAGTTATGTGTAAAAATATATTAACTGTAATACTGCAGTACTTAGTATGTACAGAATCAATTAAATGATTGCCTAGGTGACTACTCAAAACAGTTGAATATGAATGGCACCATAGGAAATCAATAGTACTGTACGACGCACATTCTGACCCCCCTAGAGAAGTCGGTCAATGTTTGATAGGAGTATCAAGCCTTAATGTGCATTATGACGCACCAATGAGTCAAGCAAAATGATGCAACATTTTAAAGTGCATCATTAAGTTGGTTCATGAAATTCAACAATTTTTTTCACAACCTGTTAATTAATTTTTTAAATATATACAAATGACAAATGGTCAAACTTAGACAATCCCTATATCTAACATAAATGCAACTGTTTTATGAGTAAGTATAATTAACAGCTCAATTCAGTTTTCAAAAATTCCTGACCAGACACTTTTTCAAATTATGCACAAAAGCCTCACAAGTTAGGACACCACAAAATTCCATATTTTCCATAACTATTCCATATGGAACTCAGGCGCATAGCCAGAATTGTGTCATGGGGAGGGTTTTGGCATGGGCGGGAGGGCCGATATGAGGCAAAAGTCTAAGGATTGGGAGAAAAAAAACGCTATTTTAGGTGTTTCATATTGCATTCCAAGGTTGGGTCATGGGAAGGTTCTAACCCCCAAAACCCGCCACTGATGAAACTTGACTAATCATGGTAATTATGAGCATTGTCATGTGGTAGTACCCTTCAACACTCTCATTAAGTTATCAATATGAACCCAATGAGCCCCTTTAACCTTTGACACACATTTCCTCTCAAATGTGATACAACACTGGATGAACCAATTGCGACTGGCATGACCCAACATGTGGAAAACTTTGACACGACTCTATGACATTGTGCTTGGTGCTCAGCTTTTAAGCAATGGAGTAGGGAAAACAAGCTAGTGAGCCACAACTGGAAAAAGGCCGTGGCCAGCTTGACTTGAACCAACTGGTTGGAAACTGGGCCATAAAACTCTATCTAACGAACTTACTAACCTATGACACAAGTGCGCACAACTTTAACTTATGTTCATAAAACCATGGATAAAACACACTTGATTGACTCACCATTATCTGGGTCTAAGAGGGTGCATATTACAATTGATAAGGACATAAATTCATGCACTTGTTTGGTTTGCACAATTTGCAAAGCCTTCTGGAAACCTGACATGACCCACTCCCATACATCCCCATCCCATCCACAGCACTGAACAAATTATTCTTACATTGGCCAACAATGCCCGTCCTCCGCACCGCACAAAACATTCTCGCATTGGCCAACAAACATTGCTTTATACGGTATTTCGGTCACCCTACATTAATAAGGTAAGAGCAGGCTACAATAAATGTTCCAGAATCTTAAAAATAACCAAATGGTCCCTTTTTTATGTAGCTCTGATTTTAATTGAGAGCACAGCACATGTAAGTACAGGCACAGATGCATGTACTTACATCCATTCTTTTTCAACAGTACAGTAGCTAGAGTTTGAGTTAGATAGATTGTTACCGCCCAGTTTCCAACCTGGTTCAAGTCAAGCCAGCCACAGCCTTTTTTCAAGTTGTGGCTCACTGGCTTGTTTTCCCTACTCCATTGCTTATGCAGAGCATCACGCAAAACGGCAGTAGGTTCCTTTCTGAGAGTCTTTGGTATGACTCGACCCTGGCCTTCCGCATGAGAAGCGGATGCTCTTACTGTTAGACCAAACACGCGGTCCAGTACAGTAGCTAGAAAAAAGCTATGAGTAATAAAACACCTCATTGAGTTGGTTCATGAAAATCAACCATTTTTTCCAAACCTGTTAAGTTTGCTTCACATACCAATGACCAATAGTCAAACTTCGAAAATCCCTACATCCTAAAAACAAATAACTGTTTTATGAGTGAAAGCTTAATGGTTCAACTTGGTTTCCAAAATTTCAGACACTTTTTCAAATAATGAATAAAATCATTTAAAGGCAGGACACCACAAAATTAAAATTTTTTAACTTTTTCTGTAACTATTGTACATGGAATTTGACTTATTATGCTCAGTAAAGGCAATGCCATGAGGCAGTGACTCTTTAATACTTTGAAAAGTTATCAACTCCATAAGCTGGTTTTTATGATGTGAATATCCTAGAGTATAAATGTAAGCTGGTCTAAGTGTAAATTAGAAGATGAAATAACTTGTTCAAAACATGATAATCTCCCAAACCACTTATAATTCATGAGTACTTATTTTAAAGTGGGAAGATAAGACATTTTTCCTGCCTTTTGATTTGACCCTCCTTTATTTAAATAACTGTGTACATGTATATGAATATTCATTACCTGATGCAGAACTTCCAGGAATGGTGACTGGCTGTATCCCGCCATACATGGCTAAACATGAAGGATGAAGATTAGTACATGATATTACAGTGAGGATTAGTAAAGGGTGTAAATGGAATGAAATACAGAGTTGAGTGAAAGTAAATATGTTAGAAAGTTGAAAGGCCTAATACTCTCACCCCAGACAATTCCAATTCTCCTAACTTACTAAATTCAGCCCCTCCCACAATTGTTCATCTTCATCCAGACACAATCACAGTTTATTGCTTCAGGGTGGGTATACATACAAGACCTCAGTGTGTAATCAAAACACTCTCTGTACAGTACATGCTACATGTAATAAAAGTTTTGGTTCTTTGTGCTTTTTGAACTTGCTGTCAATCAAAGAGCTACGGCAATTAAGAATTGTGGACTAATTACAAAAAATGTAGTTTTGGGTGAGAGGATTAGCCCCTAAAGTGAAACTTACAAACTATGACATAAACAATAGATGTCAAACAATAGACATAAACAATAGATTGGTGGAAGACAAACCTCGCAAATAATTCCAAAGAATCTACCCTTGACAAAATCAGGGTAAAGAATTATAAAGAGAAATTTGGCGTGAGGAGCTTTGTGAAAGTTCACTCAAGTAATGAAGGATGACTTAAGCCACAAAACCCAGTTTTATTGAGTATTCATGCAGAAGTTTGATTTGTGAATTTACTTTTGCTGAATCCTGATCCAGGAAAATCATACTTAACCCTTTACCGTTGTGCTCCGATCGGGGCATATTTGCTCACCTCGGGAGTGGGCGGAAAAGCAGACGTAGCCCGCCCTGCATCAGCTTCCATAGGCCATTGACCGTGACCTTAAACTATTGTCTCTCTCGTTGTTGTGGCCGAATTTTCGGGTAGCTACTCGCAGTTTCGAGCTCCGCGTGAAACAGTAAAGATGGGTGACAGCCGAGCTCTCCGCATGGGTCCAAAAGGACCCAAACAACGGTAAAGGGTTAATATGACAAACTACAAGCAGGAGAAGGAATTCCCAGAAGTTCCATCAGCACAATATAGAAAGACAGTGGCAGTGCCTGAATGTCAAAGTGGGGTGGGGGAGCCTAAGGGTAAAGGAATATGTTGAAAAGTTGGGGGAGGGGAAGAATGTTGAATTGGCTCAGCCTGAAACTGTTCACTAAGTGTGGGTAGGGTCCAAGGGGCAAAGCCCCAGCAAGCCCTGAGGTTTCAATATGTCTCTGGATGAAAAGGTAAGTCTCAAGAGAGTTAGGCCTATATTACTTGTTTTTTTTTATTAACCTAACTCTTAACTGATCTAGTTGGGGAGGGGGATGAGGACAAAATTTGAGGGGGAAAATTCCTCACTTTTCCCATCCATGAAGTGCCACCACTACAGGAGGAATAAACTGAAAGTGACTGAGATGGTCTAGCATACAGAATACATTCATGTATGCAATCAGCTAAAATGTGTCCAATGGCTAAGCACTGATTACAAAGATGGTTGTAACTGCAGAAATGTTGGCCATGTACATACAGTATGCACTGCTTTGTACTTATTTTTAAAATCGTTTTAATTAAAGTGGACTAAAACCAATTATTTTAACCAAATCTGTTTACAAAACCCAAGCAGCCTCCTCCTCTCTCCCCCCTTCCCCACAGCACCCCTCTCTCCGTTCATTATGTGCTGTTCTTTTAATCATCATGACTATGACCTGTAACACATTTCAGTTCACCCAAAATAGTTGTAAGGTTTCCCTAAACAAAATGACTGACAAGTGCAAAAAGAGTGACATTGGTTAAAATGTTTAATATTTAGTGAACATGAAGAAGTCATTGGCACCCATTAGCACAGTACCAGCACCTACAGTAAGTTGAAATGACAGCATATTAGGAAAGATTCTACCATTGTGTAGCATTGGGTGATTAATGAAGAAATATTAAAATAATTTTATTCAAATTTCACAATACCAATGAAATGAACACCTGCTGTAAGATTTTATGCACTTGAAGCTACAGCAACAGTGTGAGTGTTTGCTTCCAGGAAACTAATTAAAATTTTCCCTTATTTTTATGAGCATAAATAGAAAATTTTCCTTCAATTGCAAAGATTAACCCTCAATACAACAATTTTTGAGCAAGGAACTTATGACAGAACTTTAATATCCACACTTGATTTGCATAGTTTAAACTTTAAAAGAATACATACAATTGAATCTCTTTCAGATTATCAATTTTTTCAGGTCAAACATGATAGTACCACTACTCAAATGATGTATAAACATTAGTGTCATGAATATGTAAATACCTCTTCAATTGCATATCAACAAAAAATAATTTTGCTCACCATTTTGGACCATTAATCCTTGATACAAGGCAAACCTGAAGAAGGGATGAAAACTAGTCATTAATGTCAAGGGAAGAGATGAATACAACTATACCATTCTGCATAACAAATACTAAGACTAGTTCTCCTGGGGCCCATTTCACAAAGAGTTACGCACAATCTTAAGTTTGATTCCCCATACTTAAGTCAACAGTAAATCAAACTTAAGATCGAGCGTAACTCTTTGTGGAACGGGCCCCAGTATGGATAGAATAAAACAAAATAAATACTCATTGGGATCTACAGATTAAAACCACAAACCCCACTCACTTGTGAATCAACTGTATAAGGCCTGATACTTCATGGCTTGAAATAAAGAGAAACATTTTGTAGGCACCCTGTGGGTTGGGGTTTGTAAAATATGCCAAAATTATTTCTTGCATGTCCTAAGTAATAACTAAACGGAAGGACTTGAACCAAACATGAATCTGAAACATATTGAAATCTTATTTGAACTTGATCTAACTGAAACTACAGTATAAACACATCTGTGTTGTAAAACACCATCTGTATGTGATTAGAAGGTTATGAGGGGTGAAAAACTGATACCAATCTACACACCCACACAGCTACGTACAGTATAGCTGTAGTATGCTTAACTTTTAAAGAGCCTTTTTCTTCAAGTTTCTACAGTATAGCTGTAGTATGCTTAAATTTTAAAAAGACTTTTTCTTAGAGTTATATCCCAGGAATTAGACCATTGGGTGACTCACTCCTACAGTGCACCTCTTCCCACATAAAATTAAGCTAAATTCAAAATAACGCACAATTACAGCACATGGCCCACAGCAAGACAAGGTTTTGAAGCAACCAACACTTTTCAAGGGGGAAAATTTTTTTTCTGGCTACATATTACATTTGTTCTCATGTTTATGTAGGTTTCTATGTGACATTTCCTTCCTGTCTCCTCTGTCTTGTTAGGCTATGGTACTTTTTGCAATATTTTATTTTGTAGGCATTAAGGCACAGTTTGTTTACTTTGGTTTGTGCAGTGCTGTTGCCAATTTATGAAGAAGCACTTCATAAATGCCTTGAATACAGTTACAAAAGAGGTCAACTGCAATTAAGGTTTTTCCTCAGATACTTCATACTTCAAATTTTGAAGCATGTGAGTAAGATTGCATACTATCACTTTCCTCAAATTACTGTGAGGGGTGTGATTTTTTGCACACCTTGATCTAGAGGTTTGAAGTTCATATAAATCTTTTTAAGTTTTAATAATGAAGAGCTCACCTATCTGAGGTCAACCAGATTTTTGGAATGCAAACTTATGTCACCTACCACCCCCCTTAATTTTCTGAGGAGTGTGATTTGTAGCACACGGGTCTGGAGAATCTAAAACATACTCAAGGCCTGTCATAATACACTGTACATAGATGTCAATAAGTCACCCACGGAAATAGTATGCTTTCCAATCAGGGTTCCCACAATTTTCAAATACTAAAATTTAAGACAAAAATTTAAGACTTTTTCCAGACTAAAATGGAAAGATTTAGTCCTGAAAAAAAAAAAGAATTTTGTAAAACATTGCCTTTGCTTTTAGTGTTTGCGTGGACACATGCAAAACATGATCAGACCTACAGTATAATGTGTAACTTTTCCAAACTTCATGATCATGTGGTGATTTTACCAGACTAAACACTGTTAAAGACCCAATTCTTTCATCCCAAACAGTACCAATTCTCTTTACCTTCTTACTTAAGCTGCCCCTCCCACAAATGTATGAAATTAATCCTCATCCAGACACAATCACAGTAAATTGCTTCAGGTGAGTGTAGAAAAGCTCAATGTGTATAATGAAAACACACTCAGTAATACAGTTCATGCTGTGATACACTTTGATACTCTGCATTGTTTGAATTGTAGCTGTCAGTCAAGGAGCTGAGCCTATTGAGAACTTCTGTTAATCTCTACAAGTATTGTAGTTTGGGGTGAAAGGATTGGCCCTTTAATTCAAGGATTTTTAATTACCATAGTAACATTTGAAACTTTTTTCCAGACTTTTTTCCATTTTTCCTGCTTTGTGGAAAACTGGGAACCCTGTCCAATAGTTTTATATAACTCCATTTCAATGGCAAAAATTTTGGAGGTTGTACGGTATTCTGGTTGACATAGAAGGGTGCCGCCACTCTCGATACTTTTGATATGTTTTGAAATGCTTTCAGCATTTGCAATAAATGGAGTTTTATAGGAAAACAAGCCAGTGAGCCACAACTGGAAAAAAAGGGCCAGCTGGACTTAAACTAATTGGTTAGAAACTGAGCTGTAAAACTTTATCTAACTTACTTCATACAGTATTTAGGATGTGATTAACTTCAAATGAAGAAAGCAGAATATTTAATTAAGCTCCAACCTACAGTACAATTTAAACACAAATACAGAGCTCTGTTTGCAGCACTGTTAAATCTGTCAATTTCAAATCTTTGCAAGTGGTTTTTGTCATTTTTGCCAGGTGTCTCAAATTCAGAGTGCATACATTTTAAGAATTAAAACATTACTGAACATAGTTGGGAGGGGAAGGGATCAAATGACCAATGAAAACAAGTTCTACATTCACAAAAATATGCTCAGGACTCTTTCCAAGGGTAATATCTTCCCCTAAACTTCAATTTAGGATTTTCTAAACCCTACTAAAAATGGAATGTACGTACGTTCCTTCCATGTATTTATCATCAATTTCTTCCTCATCTGACTCGTCATAATTCAAGACATGCGATGATGCAAACTCCATCTTGAGTCTCAATTGGTGGATTCAAATATACATGAAATGTTCTGGGCACTTTTGGACCAATGATAGAGAGAAAGAAGAAGAATTAAAAATATTGAAACTGGAGTATAAAGGCTTACAAAACAGGATCAGTTCTTAGCTCATACTAGAAATACTGACCAAGAAGCAGCAGAAAGGCAATAGTATGGCTCCACAAATTCTAAAATGATTGCAACATGTACATTTACAATAAATGTTAACAAAATTTTCACTTTTCTGAAGCCACAAAATAACATCATGCAGTAGCTGCTCCATTACCATAAAATGCAAAATTTAATCCTATACTGTACATAACACATATGAGCTACTGAGTTGTTAATTGGGTCCAATTCGAACTTATGTTTATTCTACAGAAATTTGATTAAAAATGCAGTTTTCCACTGCCTCCTCCTTCCTTCTAGGGCATAACCAGGATTCCATAGTATGGGGGGAAGCAGATGACATGTTGTTTCATACCAGTCCTGGTGGATATGCCTCTCTCTCCTTTGGAAAATTTTGGCTTGTGACTAAAGGAGAGGCTACATGCAAATTTGGTGCTATTTTTGGTCTTTAAGGATGCTACCATCTTTTTCTTCTTCCTCTTCTTCTCATTTTCCTTGTTTTTCTTAATTTTTTTCCTCCTACCATTTTTGGGACGAACTTAAATTGCCCCCCCCCCCCCCCCGTATAGTCTATCAATCAAGCAATCAAACATGTAACACTAATTTTGTTTATGACTGTTAAATTAATGCAGCATGACTCTTTTGTTTACAGTTCATTTCATTTCATAATTTTATACTAAAAGTAATAAAGAGCATATAGCATAATTCACGTGGCCTTTAATTTAGCTTTCTACAAGTTTTAGCTTATGGCAACTATGGTGCTGTATTGCAGCATGGATATCATAATGAAAATGATGATTTAACTCTCACAATAATGAGAATGTATTTTAATACAGTGCTGAAGATATATTGTACATTTATATAGATCTAAAGCCAAGCTGAGCCAGCTTGCTTAGTTTTAAGGGGGAATTGCTAGAGTTTGTGGCCTTTTATCTTTTGCAGGAAATTGAAAAGAAAAAGAAAAAAAAAAGAAAAACAATGTGCATCCTGGTTGAATTATTGCTGGTTGACTTGGACCACTTGGCTAGTCTCAAAGAAAGTGTTTAATAATTAACTGCAATAATGGCAATAATGATAATAACAGTAATCAATTTATAATTCTGTGTGAAATTTTTCCTTAAAAAATTGTGTGCATTGCGATCTTGAGTACCTTCCACACGGCACACTCCAGTGATACACCTGGGATCAGGTGGCTGCCAGGAAAGCCCCTACAAAGTACAATTTACATGTTTCATTAACTTCAGTTGCGTGCGGAGATAGGCCGTAGGCAATGTTAACCTAGCCTAAAACTAACGCAATAGATCTGGGTCTCCTTTAGGCTTTAGGGCATGAAACACTCGCTCTGCGTTGTTGTGCAAATTCATCGCTTCCTCATGCGATCTGCCATTCACTACTACGACAGATTTCAAGATACTCTAGTGTGGACAGGCCTCATCGAATTCGGTTTCAATTAATAACAATGGAACCACCGAGGTGTAAAGCAGTTCCTCTCGTTCTAGTTCTACCTCTAGACTAGCCATACAGGTTCCAAGCAGGCCAACCAGCTAAACGCCAGGCCTAACGTGTGTCAAATGCACAATATGATGGCGCACAAAGTTATGCATTCAAAATTCGGAAGATACGTAGTTCAGAGTATTCAAAACACCTCACACCAACTTACCGTTCCAAAAACCAGTAACTAGTTGTCCACGAACAGTTCACTTGCGATATTTGGATGCCTAGCTAGTAAATAAAATGTTGGAACCTGCGGCAAAGTGGTCTTGTATATTACACAGTGCAATCCGCTTAGATGACTCTGCAGCTCTGTGAACCTGTTATTTACACATGTATGTGTAGCGTTATCATACATCGTGCAGTCTGAATTCTCTGAACTTGTGTTTACCTGTGTTGGATGATCAAAGGTCAAAAAAGTTTGGGAACGCCCCATAAAACTTAATGAATAATCATTTTTCCCACTAGCTTGTCTATGAGCTTCGTGATTCGTGGATGTCTTTATTTTGCTGAATATGCATATCTCTATAACAACGCGCAGCAGACTTCCGTAAACTACATAACATGTGTTTATGAAGACTGCCTGGTACTAGGCTAAGTAATAACGTTACATCTTTGGCGACTCTTATGAAAAAACCAACGAATATCAGTCCGTGAGTGATAAACATTCTTAGAATTATGAATTTTGATGGATTATTTGGCTTCAAAGTCGCTCTAAAATTCGATTAATTTAAGAACTTGTTTTAGCAAAAATATATAATGGCCCGGCCTGTACACCGATCCCAACGTTAGGCCTAACGTTAGGCCTAGGCTAGGGCCTATATCACATGCATCTCAACAATAGGCTTAGTCAAAGTTGGGCTGTAGGCCGAAAGTGACTGATACGCCCAAATACCAACAACACACAGAAGGGGGAATGTGGTGTTAGTACTTAGTAACTTAGGCTAGGCCAAGGACAATACAGGGTCTGTTAGTTTCCGCCCTCAATTTTCCGCCTGTTTACTTTCCACCCCTAAAAATCTTGGGGCGGAAAGTAAAGTTTGAACTTAGGCTACATGTGTTAAAAATAAATTTTAACTTCAAATTTCAAATCATAGTACAAGAAAACAATGATAGGCCTAAAACTTTTTCAGCATCATCAGCGAAAAGAATGAATTGTATGACCTTTTTTCTTAATGGGCCAATCCTCTCACCCCAAACTACACTCCTATTATAATGGTTGGTTCAAAGTTCGAACAGGTTCTAAATTCGAACACCTCATTAAAATCATTCATTTATCCATCAAAAAACAGTATTTTCTTCAATTATTTAAAATATCATTAAGAAATAATTGTGGCTCCATATGGTATGGTAAACTGAAACTGACAATTATTTTGCATCGGTCAGCCTAAATAAGCATTAAAATGAGGTGTTCGAATTTAGAACCTGTTTGAACTTTGAACCAACCACTATATAGGGTAACAGAAACTCTCAATTGGCTCAGCTTTTTGATTGACTGCCAATTCAAACAATGCAGAGTACCAAAGCTTATATTACACACTATAAACTGTTCTGAGAGTGTTTTGATTTTACACATTGAGCTTTTCTATACTCACCCTGAGGCAATAAACTGAGATTGTGTCTGGATGAGGGTGAATTTCTGACGATTGTGGGAGGGGCTTAAGAAAATTAGGAGAATTGGTACTGTTTGGAATGAGAGAATTGGGCCTTTAATGTCAAGTAGTCACAGACTTATATTTTTGTACGTATAAGTAGTCTGTGTGTTTTAGCTAGACTTATGCTGAATGTGTGAAAAATTTTTCACAGCACTTAATATCGTATACCTGAAAGTACGTATTAGTATACTAAAGTCTAAAGTGAGAATGTTGCTTGGAAAGACGTCATGCATGGCAGTAACGGGTGTTGCATTGAATAGTAAAAACTTTTTGAAATTAAATTGAAACTTTAAGGAAAAGTGGATGGAATCTTCATTTGAGAAAATAACCTCTGATATCACATTCCATTCCATTACTTTCCGCTTCCTCAAAAGATGCTTTCTGCTAAAAAAAAGGGGGTGGAAAACAACGTTTTTGAGGGGCAGAAAGTAACGAGGGCGGAAACTAACAATAACTGGCCAATACCACACTACCATGACTGTGAGTGTAAAGGTTAAGTGACAAGACAAACAAGACCACATACTACAAAAGCGCAAAAGAATAGGAATCTGTGCTTAAACATACCTGCAAATATTTTGTGAACTCCATCTTAATTAGGTTAAGACCCTGTTACTTGGACACAATTGCTGTGATCAAAGGGTAAGGACTTGGTCTGCTAACCAGTCTGAATATCCTGCACTCCATCACAAATATCTTCAGAGTGAGCACTGACTCCTTCTTGACGTAGCAGTTGGCACGCTGTAGCCTACTCCTGGCCCCTGGTTAATTTTCATTATGTGATAAATGTACAGTATTCTGTGCTATATTATATACTTTTAGGGTGAAGCTTGTCTCTTTGTTTCTGTATTTGCGGCAGTTCACCCTGTTTAAACCAACCTTGTTGCTCTATTGAGCAAATAAATCTTGAAGCTGGCAAACGCCTTTAACTTTGTTGATCACAAGACACCTGGACAGGAAGTTCTCTGATAGATTCTGGATTATTAGCAGACCTTGATTTTTAGAAAAATTTATGGTTGTCCTTGGGGCAACCATTTCAGCATTTGAGTTGTCCACAAGAATATTTGGTTGTCTGGAACATATTTCACACAACTACAAAAGAGTAATTGTGTTTTGTATTATTGCTCTCAAAGAATAGAAAGATGTAATTTTGAGAAACAAAAAACACTTGAAGTCTGAAATACGTGTACCTGAATCATTTGACTGTAGACTATTACTGAAAAAGTATAAAGTTGATAGAGTTGAACAGTCAGCAGTATACCTTCTTCAATCAGATAAAAAAAAACAAGCTGCTTTTATAATTCATTCTGAAAGAAAATGGTTGTCCATCTGACAACCAACTTTTAACTTTTGATTGTCTGTGTGAAATTTTAGTTGTCCCGGACAATTGGACAACCACAAAAATTGAGCTCTGATTAGTTGCCAGCTTGAGATAGCTAAAACTTGCTATTTACATCTAGTGTCATGATGTACATGTATACAGAAGCATGTACAATTGCATACAGATTGCTACTTACTGTGTGTGTACCATATACATGTACATGTATGCATTGCCAATGTACGATGATCACGTATGTGTCACGTACATGTATACTGTACATAAGTGGGCATGCCTGCAGATTGCTGTGTAGCATTGTATGTGCGCAGAAAATCCTGACGTACTGTACACTCACAAAATCCTTTGAGTACCTAATCAGTGGATGGTGACTATGGCAGTATGGGATGCTAGGACTGCAGCCGCCAATTGGCCAAAACCTTGCCAAATTGGGTGGACTTCAGTGCCTTATTTGGGCAGAGATTATGTGCCCTGGGGTGGAATTTGGAGTGGGGCAAAAAGTTGCACCAGATCCCCCTCCCCTCTCAAAAGAGACATTCGTGTAAGGCCATGATGGTGATTATCAAGTATGAACACATCACTGGACTTTTTCCTGGGCATAATTACACCTAGTTATACAAATATGTTCCTGTTCAAAAAAAGTGCTTGAATACAACTCGAATAGTTATGAAGCAATTTAAGTTGTTTCAAATAACTGGCTTGCAATCTGCTAACATTTTAAGTGTCATCATAGTTATTCTACCCCCACATTACACAAATATATCAGTATTCTATGGGTAGTACAGTCTCTCATTCAGCCTCAGTGTGTTACTACTTGTCTGATAATAATTGCCAAATCATGATCAGACTTTTGGATTTGTTGGTTTTATTTCATGCAGATCTATTGATTAATAAAAAACGATTTCAAAATGGGTCTTCTACCTGTGGGACCACCAACTGCCCATGTGTCAGCCAGCCATGGACCTGATGCCAACAACATGAAGTTTTACTCCACTACATACTCAGCATCTTATGCAACAGAACCATACTCACCGCGAACTGGGAAACATGTTGGTACAGGATACCAATCCAATTTCAGACCTGGAGTGTACTACAGCCACAGAATTGATCAACTGGACAATCCAGCAATGGGGTGAGTTTATGATGCTTTTATGGGACTAAGGCATCTTCTCCACTATATGGATAGAGGTATAGTTTTGAATATAATTGGGGACTGGCCGCAATTTGATTGACATTTATTCAAACAATACTTCTACTGTTGTTGGTCAAAGATTATTTGTACAGGCACTAAAAATTCAAAAAAATTCTTGCAGAGATGTGTGTGTGTGTGTGTTAGTATAGAATGAATTCCAAGTGGCAGAACAGTCTATTTCAGCTGCTGTTTTCCCACCCATTTAGTGTAGGTTTGCCACCAAAAATCCTTTTTCAAGCAAACAAAGCTGTTTGGGCACTGGACTGAAGTACCTGTGGGGGGACTAGTTAACTAGCTAACTTTGCCCTTTTGTGTCAGTATCACTTTGGGCAATTATGTTAAATCTAATGTGCTCAAGCCTTCTATTAGTTTCCTGTTCATTCTATGTAGACTTGGCCATGATAAGGTTCAGACAGGCATTGGGACAAGCAGGTTCTGCACAAAAATTGCAAAAATTTCAAGGTCAACTTGGGTGTACCATGATGATGTGGCCCTCCTGGATCTGTAGCATCAATGCCCTTGCCTTTTCAGTAGCCATATGTGCAAACTTGATATCTAGTGGACATTGATATAATAACTAGCACTTGAATATTTCAAGAAAAATAAGAAAGCAGTTGGTAGATGAAAATGTCCATAATCAATTGGAATGTTTTAATTTTCTTTTATTTCTTTATTGGACAGGAAAATATTGCAAGGTAACTACAATTCTATCACAAAGTTGGACTTTAAACCTTCCATTGGCTCAAATGGTAGAGACAGACTTCCAGACCAACTCACACAAGTAGGAAGTGGCTTTACAAGACAGGACCCTATTACATATCCAACTGTTGCCAATGTAAGTTTTTATTAAAATTTTCAAGAATTTGTAGTCTTTTTCCTTCTGGCTTGTGATAGCTTTGTTTATCATTTGGAATATTGTCTAGTCATGATTTGAAAATTAAAGTAATTCAATTGTTAATTACTCACTCATGAAATATTTATTTGTGTAATGTGTATATCATGCTGCTAGAATTGAACAGGACATTTTAGCCAATGTTATCCGAGAGAAAGTCGTTTGCTCAGGTAAAGCGTGTCTTTGCAATTGTGGCAGTTAACTCCATTTAAACCAACCTTGTTGCTCTATTGAGCAAATAGTCTTACACGGGAGAAAATGCCATTAAAATTTATTGATCACAAGATACCTGAACAGGAAGTTCTCTGATAGATTTTGGATTATTAGTCGCCAGCTTGAGATGGCTAAGACTTGCTAGTAGCTTCTAGCATCATGTGATACCTGCATTAGTGCAAGTTTGACCAATTTTCATTTCAATGTGTAGAAAACTTTACAGGCTTTGAAAAATTTGGTGAAAGTCATAAACGGTGATCCAACGTAAAGTGCTGCTCTAAGCTGGAACCCTCCAGAATAAACTGATTTGCTGTTAGAATCTTTCCCTTCAAATAGCAGTTACAGACTTGTGGGATAGAATTTTAGTTTGCATCATAGTTGGCTGTATTGAAATAACAGTGTCAAAAATGATGCATACCAAAAATGTATCCCACAATTCTTTGTTATTGCTGTTTTTGAAAATGGTCTATGTATTTGTGGTATTGTAGGTGTGGGGGAAGGGGTTGAGCATCAGCACTGCCGGCAGATTTTACATGGTACAAATAGGAGTTGGGAATTGGCTGGAGATTGTATTAGAAGGAGATTAGGCAGCAGAAAGAGGCATGCTTCAAAGTCCAGTTAGCAGCTCCAGAAAAACATGCATTTTAACAAATAGACATATTCAGTGCATACAAATCTACTCTGGATGACGACCATACCAAGACGAAGGAATAAAACAAAAATAAAGGACTAGCACAACACTATAAGAAAAGGACTTTAATAACGTAATGCAACTGTCTGACTGCACATGTAACACCAATTCCAAACATAAATTAACCTTTTAACTCTTACAATATTTAAGGAAATACATTGTCATCCTTCATACCATGCAGGTTAGGAAAGTTTGTGTCAATACAAGGGACCATGGGATAGGTCCAGCAATAAGCGGGGTGCTGCCAAGACACAGGGCTTACCTGGATAAGTTGAAATCAAAAGATCCTGTAGCACTGGAGAACGCTGCACATGTAAGTATCAACGGTTTTATCAATTCCTCTGATTACACAAACTTTAACTTGTTAGAAATGACTCTAGTAATGCATCAGAGAGTTGCTAGCAACTCCTTGAATGGATTGCCAGTAGTTCTGACAATTGAGCAATAAGAAGGTGCCCAACCAAAATAAAACCAAAATTAAGTGAACTTAGAACAAAATGCAACAGCAGTTTTTGGTTTCAAGTGTAATATTATATTGACCCATTGGACATTAAGATCAAAATCTGACAAATTGACATCTGGAAAATGTTTGACTTGTATAAATTCAAAATGGCTGCCTTTGAAAATGTCTGGAGCATCAAATTAGTTATTCACATTCAATCTATGAGAAAAATTGAGACATTTCTTTCATATATGTACATTTTAAGATATGATTTAGGGCTCACTAAACTGCAATAGTGATGCACGGAGATTTAGCATATGGCAAATGGGTACAAGGCTCGAGTTTGTTGTCCTGTTGTACGGGACAACTTAAATTTTATATGGACAACCAAAAGTAAAAAGTTTATTGTCCAATAGACAACCATTTTGTTCTCAATAAGAATTGAAAAGCAGCTTGCTTCATTTAACTGAAGACTTAACTGCTGACTGATCAACTTTTTTCACCACACAACATTTCAGACTTCAGTGTTTTTTCTGTCAAACATCACATCAGTTTCTTCCAGTGGCATAGCCACAGGGAGGCTTTGGGGGGTCAGAACCCCCCATGACCCAACCTTGCAATGCAAAAAACACCTAAAATGGTGGTATTTTCTCTCTATCCTTAGGCTTTTCACTCATGTTGTGCCACAAACCCCTCCCCGCCCCATGACTCATGACACCAAAACCCTCCCACACAATCCTGACACAATCCTGGCTATGCCCCTGGCTTTTTTTTATCAAGAAAAATAAATGAACACCATGTTTTGTAGTTGTTCCAAACATGTTTCAGGTTACCAAAGATCCTTGCAGAGAACTTAAAATATAAAATTGGGAAATGGTTGCCCGGAGGACAACCATAATTTTTTTTCTAATAATCGGGACCTTTGGCACCACTCACTGTCAACATGAACAAATGGAGAAGGGCTGTCAAATAAAACTTTAGCTACCAAAATTTTTTTTTTACTTATAACTCTGATATATGTTTCCACTTTTTTCCTCACATTGTAGGGCCCAAGTTTTATGAGCACAGAAAATAAAGTGAGATATCAAGGAATGCCCACAGATAGAGGTGAGTCAATTTGTAGTTAATATCTTTTTTTTGGTTTTGTTTTTATTTTGTCAATCTTCCTTTACTCTCCTTAGTCAAGTATCCCTATTTAGTTGAGCCCATTTTGCATAACAAATTTAGAGGCAAAGTGAAGCCCTTTCTCTTCTAAAGTTTAAAAAATATTTGACACTATTTTCACTGAATTAATGTTTTATCATGCAGAATTGAACACAAATCAGACACAAAAAAATCTAGCCTGAAACTAGGTTCAGAATAGTTAGAAATAAAAGAAAAGGTAGGAAGTACATTTTCTGGCAAAATTCATTTAGGGTAGCAGCTGTAAAATTTGTAATGGCTAGGCTGTTCAGAAAACCAGTTTTGAGTTGAAAACCAGTTAAAACCAGTTTCGTTTGATTCAGTTTTTGGAATTTTCGAGAAACTGAAAAGCTGGTTACTAGAAAAATCTGATTAGTGAAGCAATCATGATTTTTGTTCCATTTCAAACTTAACTTCGATAAGGCATTCCACAATTTTTTTTCAAATAACTTTTGACAAACAGTTGTGCGAATTCTTATTCAAAACCTGTGGCGCCAATATAATGCAGGGTACGTAGGTGAACCATAATAAAGAGCTCAGCGTGTGTATGTAAGTGCGTTATGCATATGGTCAGAGTAGATTTTGAAAAAGCCAGTTTTGATTCAAAAACCGGTTTTCACAGCCACTAAAACCGGGTTCCAATTTTTTACTAACCGTCACAGCCTTATCTGATGGCCCTGCTTTGTTTGTCCATTGGAGATAATTAATTAGACCCCTCTCCAGGGAGTCCCCTTACTTCAAATCCAGATATGGACTGATATCTGGATATATCTGGTTAAATGCAGCCTTTATATGGCCATGTCAAGCCAGATATACAGCCAGATTTAGATGCCTTGATATAATATATGAAGTTTTATATGGCCATATCAAGCCAGATATAATGTGATTCAAGAAAAGCCCAGATATGCAAATAAAGTTTGATATGGCCATATCAAGCCAGATATAAATTGATGAAATGCCTTCCCAGATATGCCAATAAAGTTTGATATGGCCATATCAAGCCAGATATAACTGATTAAAATACAATGACAGAATTACATATAAACTTTTACATAGCCATATTAACTTACTTTTTGGTTTACTTTATGTACCTGTCCTACATAAAGACCTTCTCTGGAAGCTGAACAAGTATCAGCAACCCAAAATCAGAACGTTCAAACCATATTCAGCCATATTATTATACTAACATAGGCAAATGACTTTCCAATGTGGGTGTGGTCATGCAGGAATTAGGGCCCTGATTTTCTTTTTATTGTGATTAAGGAAGTAATATGTGAAAAATCATGAAACCTTCAACAAAATTTATGTTGGGATATTGCCCCATATGATAGTTAGAACCAACAATGCAGCGTGAACATTTAAAAGTAGGAATTTCAAAGCAGTTTTTTTCTTCACTATGACGTAATTTAACAAAGTTACTTAAGTCAATATTATACAATGGGTATTAAACTTTTGTCAGAGATGTTCAGATAGCCCTTAACATTATGCTGGTTCAGAAGGCTTCTGACACACTTTACACAAAGGTAGTGCACTAATAAATTTGGTCCATTCATATATGGTCCAGATATGGGACATATATGCACCATACTTGTTACCTTAATATGGGATAAATACAGTAAATAAATATAAACCAGATATGTTCACAAAAAAAGAAAGAAAGGTTTCCTTTGCCACGATAAAATGATCATTGCTTGTTAGTGCTGTGGTGTTTATGCAAATTACAGCTATTGTATAATGGAGTGTTTAGTTTAATTAATCAATGTGTATACTTGTAAATACTGGTAAATATTATATTTATTTCTTAAAATTCTGTAAGTACTTGTTTGCTTATATGTATTTGAAGGTTGAAATAAAGTGTTCCTTCACAAAAAAAAAAACAGATATGGTACTGCTTTATATGGGATCAGTATGGAATAGCTTTATATAAACCATGGTATTGCATTATATAGTTCATATCTGTTCCAGATAAAGACCTGATCCAGATAAAATTTTATCTGGCCCATATATGGATTAGATCTGGTTCTGGCACAGATCAAGGTTTTATCTGCCCAAATTTTTTATCTGGCCCAGATATAAATCCCATATCTTTAGCAGATATGGGCCAGATATAAAATCCATATCTGGCCCATATATGGAATTTCATATCTGGCCCATATCTGGATTTGGTAAAGGGCCATTACAAAGGATTGTGGTTAGTGGTTTTGTTGTGCATAATTTTTAGCAATTTCAACTTACTTTAGAGAAAAATGACTCACAGTAACATTATATCACACCCTTCTTTATACTTGCTGGAAAGCGATCATGTAATGTGCAACTATGCCACGAAACTGCTCTACAGTAAACTGAAATCTTTATTTAATTCTTTGCAAGCACAAAATAGGACATTTAGGAAGTTATATTTCATGGGACCATATATCCATAATACCTTCCATCAATTGAAATTAACCAGGACAGACCTTTACTTTTAGATTTTTCCAGATGTGTTGCAGATCACACTTATGAGGAAATTTAGGAATGTAGTAGCTAGGTTTGATGTTTGATTAAACTTTAGAAGGTTTATATGAGCTCACTTTCTTCATCTAGGTGTGCAAAATATCACACTCCTCACAATGGTTTGGAGAGAGTGATAGTGTGCAATGGCACTTGCATGCCTCATAATTCAAGGTCTGCCATATTGTCCTGTATGGGTGCAGCTGAGCAGTGGGTTTGTATTAGTCTGAGGTGATAGCTCTCTGTTATGTTTATTGAGCTTCATGAATTCAAATTTTGCAATGCCATCATCTGCTAATCTGCATCACTGATCTTAAGTGACCTGAAGTTTTAATTACACTCTATTCAAGCACAAAAATCGTACAGTAAAAAATCCATTGCATTTCTAAGTTCTATTTTTTTTTTTCACTACAGTGGATATCTCAAATAAGACGGTTGGACAGAAGCAAGGGTCAGGATATACGCATGCTTACAACGTAGAGCCTATCACGTTCCATCCAGGCTCTCCACACAAAAATGAGTACCCAGTGAGTAAAACTTCTATAAACTCTGTCTTATCAAAAAATATTTGAAGAAGTTCCTCTTAAATAATAACCATCAGTGGCATAAGTAGAATTTTGTTAAAGGGTTGGTTTTTTCATGCAGGTGGGAGCTCTGTCACTTTCAGTGAGGGGCAGGTCTTTAATGCACAATATGAATAGCCCATGTTAAAAATTGTATATTTTTCAGTAGTATTGGAGCTCCGAGCATAGGCGTAATGAGGGTAATTTTTTAAGGGGGGCAAGAGCAATTTTTGCCCAAATAATGGCACAATTTATCATATCTTTTGCTCATGTTTTGCCCGAATGGACCAACCGTTTTTTGCCGGAATTGGGAGGGCGAGTGTCCCTCCCCCTGCACCCCCACCTTGTACACCTATGGGTCCCAGGGTATGATCGAGTAAGAGGCTCCGCCCTCCTCCCACTCCTGACTTTACCTCAGAAGAGTATTGTTCAGTTCAGTTCAGTTTATATCTTCCTTCTCATAATTACAAAAATAAGTACAATCAAATTGATACAATTTAATAACACATATACAGAACTATATTAAAGAATGTTGTCGGTACTAACAGTACATGAAGGGATGAGAAGGGAGATGGACCAGAAGTAAGTTGGGAAACTTTTCTAGTCTGACCCCTAAAAGTACAGAAATATGAAGAGAAGTTACACAAAATTTAGGATTAGGCCTAGAAAAAAGAAAAACAAAAAATGATAATCATACTAACAAGAAAATCTCGATACAAGTAATTTAAAAGAAGTGAGACCGTTTTATGTGTCATTGATACCTCAATTAACTTTGTATACACAAAGAAAAAGGAAGTAAAAGAGGAATAACACAAAAGGAAAGGTTTAGAAACACTACTTGTTTTTTTCAGTAATATTTGCATTTAAAAGGATAAATTTGCACTTGTGATGCATCTATGCATACTTGCCAACTGTTCTGTTTAAAAGACCCAATTCTCTCACCATAAACAGTTCCAATTCTCCTAACCTTCTGACTTAAGTTAAGCCCCTCTCACAATTGTGTGAAATTCATCCTCATCTAGACACAATCTTAAATTATTGCTTAAGGGTGAGCATAGAAAAGCTCAATGGTTATAATGGAAACAACACAGTTCATGCTGTATATTATAAGCTTTGGTACTTTGCATTGTTTGAATTAGCAGTCAATCAAATAGCTGAGCTAATTTCTGTTACCCCATACAAGAATTGTAGTTTGGGGTGAGAGTATCAACCCTTTAACCAGAACTCTTTCATTTTCTGAGCCTTGAAACCCATAAAAATCAGAGCGTTCTGTTTTTTTTTTCAGCTTTAAGTCCTATCAATATTAATTTTCAATATTTTTTTTCACAGGGATTTTTCACTTATAGACCAACTGGAGTAAGTGTCATGAAAACAGCATACTTGCCATCTCAATTCATGGATGTAAGTCTTCAATTATTATTCTTCTTTTACTTAAAGGCATATTTTCATCATCCCAAACAGTTTCAATTCTCCCAACCTACTTACTTCTAGCCCCTCCCACATTTATCTGAAACTCATCTTTATCCAGACACAATCCTTGTTTATTGCTTCATGGCTTGCATACAAGTCCATAATGTGTAATCAAGACACTCTCAGTGCCCATGCTGTGTAATTTAGCTATGATGCGTTGTTTGAATGTGATGCCAATCAAAGAGCTGTACCAATTGAGAGTTTTGATATATGTATACTGAAAGTGTAGTTTAGGGTGACAAATGACTGCCTTTAAAACAACGTCACATGCAGAATATCCTACTAATGGTACTAGAGGGAGGCAAAACAGCTGCAGGGGAGTGAAAAACTATTCAGAGGGGGTCAAAGGTGTAAAGCTTTATAAAAGGTGGAGGGTGCAATGAGGGAGCTTTTGAACTGTAACCCTATCCTATCTTCTTTCTCTCATGGGCTGGTATCCTGTGTCTACTTTAAAAGGGAAATGCAGTCACCCCACTTCCAAGTAGAATAACAGACTGTCCTGTTTCATGTTCAAATTGGCCCTTTGGAGTCATGTGACAATATTTTTTCTTCTCAAATGTGGAATGTAGCTTAGTAGGAGGTACTGATTGGTTTGTTGAATATGCAAAACTGAAGTCATACAATTTTATGAAAGAAACTTTGAAGAGAAATAAGAAGAAAATTGTGAGATGTAGTTGGCTCTTTTTTCTGTGACGACGACTGCTGTTTTCCTTCAAAGGAATAGCGGAACCAACTTTATTTTTGATATCTTAAAGGGGAACATATCCCAAGAATTCAGGTAAAAATTTAATTTGCTTCCCATGTCCTCTTCTTGAGATATTAGCAATTGAATGTGGCAAATTTTCTACTTAGAGTGAACTTGAAGCAAACAGGTGTGATGTCATGGAATCACATTGTTGGCCAAAGTTTTGTTTTTATTTATAATTTACCATCAATGATAATCTTGAAAATGGAACATGGGAAATGAATGAAAGTTTCCACAGAATACAGTATGTCAGAGTTGTAAGGAGTCACCCAATTTTGTGGTCTAGTCCAGTCGTTTGCTTCTTTTGGTGTGACTCGAGTGGAGTCAATGACTCTGTACTATTTCTATGAAGTAAATCATGATACAATTTCTTGGGTCATTTGCCTTGTGGAAATTTGTGACTTGAGTCACACCTGTTACAACTCTGGAATGTGTTCCTTGATCTTTAGCTTATAAAAAAAAAGTGCAACAGGAAACTAGACAGAAACTCTAAATGTTTTCATCTAATTAAGCCAAGACTTGCTCGTGGCCTATTTTACTGATGTAATTAAGTTTCTTAACTGTTGACAGCCAGGCTTAAGTTGAGGAATCTATTGAGAAACTTGAATGAATGTCATTCTATCTTTTGGTTCTTGATATTCTAGAATTTATTTACATATGAAAGGCAGTGATTGCATTTCCTTCTCGTTTGTGCGCAAAGCAAACAGGAATTGTTTATATGATCTAAAAAGAATGACATATTACTGTTTACTTTCCTATTCTTCCTTGTTTTGATTTTATATTTCTAGGGAGATGAAAAGCTTCCTGTTATCACCAACCGTTCTGTCCGAGACACAGGATTCACGCATGAAAAAGCAAAACCATTGTACGTTAACAGAGTTATGGAGGATGTGAGTTTTTAAGTTCCATTTTACTTCTGAACATTAGCTGTTGAACAATCATGCTATTATATCATGATCTAGTACAAGACCTTACACACTCTGTGTGGCCGCCTTTTTTTTTGGCTGTGATTGGGCTCTTAATTGTGTAAATCACAAAAAGTTTGAAAAGGTTATACAAACACTGAGTAGGCTTGGGTGATTCCAATATTTTTGGAGCCATATGCCTGTGACCCTATTAATATGACTCTGGATAGAGCTGTATAACTCGTATAAACTGCATATTTGCAAACCCATTAACATGCATCTCCAAACATACATCTCCACTACTACAGAAAGCAATTGTTAACTTTCCCATGCATATATGTGCACCAGTAGACCTACACTCACTTCTGGTTTCTCAGGGCAACCTAAGATACCATTGTGTAGCAAGACCTGCAGTGGCATGGAAAAGAAAGTGATGGTGCCTTGTCCATTTTCATGATACTCTTCCAGTCTCCATGGTGAGGTACTTGATAAGATGAGAAGTGGCATGCACCAACACTTGGTTGGTTCGGGCCCCAGAAGTTGGTTCCTGAGGTTTTCAGTTTCCTACCAATTTTCAGGCGGACCACAACCATTTTTTCTAATTTTGGCTCACAGACTTGTTTTCCGTACTCCATTGCGCTTATATTAGGCACCAAACACAGTGGGAGTAGGTTCCATTTTTCAATGGAAGTAGATTCCATTTTTTCAAATTTTAGGTATGACCTAACCAAGAGGTGAACTGCACACCTCCAGGCTGCAATCCAGATGCTCTACCCACTTGACTGTGCAGTCAATCCAGGGACTCAGAGGCCTCAGGGTCCCAGGATATTGCTCACCTACTCCACCTGCTTGCCAGGCTGCTGAGGCAGGTACTGAACTACAAATATCCTAGAAAATGTAAATGGTTAGCCCGGTATGATGGAATAAATAGTTTGATTTTGGGACAGCTCTCAAATAAAGATGGCCAGATCATAAATTCATGCTGTTCACAACTTTTTCCCCAAATTTGTCACAGTCCGTTCTCCTCATTATTACAACAAGTCTCCTAATTTTCCAGCTGAGTTGAACCATTTGCTACGTTAAATGTGACTCAACTCGCGTCAGTGAATAAAGTCAATGTACTATTTCTATGAGGAAAATCAAGATGAAATTTCTTGAGTCATTTTCATTTTGAAAATTGGTGACTTGAGTCATGACTCATTAACACTCTGCTTCACTGAGTCTTCTTTTTCATTGATTCCCTGTTTTATAAATTACCTTCACTCGACTATTCCAGTTTGCTTTTCTTTATTTGAAATGAAACCAATATTTTTTAAGCTGTTTTTACTTTTTCAAACAACTTATTACATTCATATACAATTGCTGAAGCTACTCATGACCAATAATTGTTCCTTGGTCTGTTCTCATACTGTAACACATTTTATCAATTATGTCAACTCCAGGCATACACAAAACTTGGACAAGTCCCTACTGCTGTTGGTGAAAGGATAGAGAAAGTAGATCCAGCAGAATATTTGAACATGACACACCCCAACAATCACTCCACCATCACCAAAAAGTCCTTCCAGGGGCAGCAGAGACCAACCCCAGCTGAAAGTGAGAGACTTGGAAGATATTTTGTTGGAAACAAGGTAAGTCCACTGTAGACATGGTAGATGTCACATGTTGTACACAGCTTATCCCACAGGCTGTCCAGGGCAAACATTTATAGCTCCAGCTCACCCCCATCTATGGCTGTACAGGACTCTTTCTCCAAGGTGGGGACATGACTTTTGCCTAACTACAGATCCCTCTCCAGGGCATAATTTATACCCGACTGAGGCACTACAGTCTGCCCAGCAAGTTCAGCAAGGTTTTAGTTGATTGGGGGCTGCTCTGATCTCCTGTCCCATATGGCCATGCATGTCCCCATTCCTTGAACTGCTCTAAAAAGGAAGCACAAAGATTGTACTGTAAGTTTTCCATCCCTACTCTCTCCCCCTCTTCTTTTTCTAAAGTTCTTCCCCCAAAAATAAAAGTAATTATATACTCCTGAAGGGGTTCTGCTTTCCAAGATACCACTACATCCCTAGACACAGTACTATACCTACCTTTTTGTTCAAGTTGCTTTAAAGCTCTTAATTGACAAATGTATAGAAAATCCAGCTTTGCATCTTGTTTTCCTTAATTCAATACTCTTCTTTTAATTTAATTTGCATAGTGAAAAACCATAGTTGCAGTGGCATAGCCAATGGGGTGGTTTTGGGGGTTAGAACTGCCCACCCCATGACCCAACCTTGCAATGCAAAAACCCTTAAAAGAGCATTTTTTCTCTCCATCCTTAGACTTTTCCGTTGTGTCGTTCCCCCCCCCCCCCCCAATGACACATCCCTGGCTTCACTGATGCATAGTTGCACCTTCTGCAGCCCAGCTGAAGGTGTCCCATTCCAGTTTTCTGATTCTTGATTTTTAAGGTGATCGTCATGATTTTTAAAAATAAACTTATTGTCACATGTCTTATTGGGAACATTAAGTCACCCAGGCAAAAGCCAGGGTGTCTACTGTGAGGGGGGCATATCAGTGGATAGATGTTTCCAAGCCTGGAGGGAGGGGCCAGTCTAGTGGAAGAGACCACTTTCCTTGCCTGTGGAATATTTTTGCATTTTTGCAATGGTATGAAATTTCGCACACAAGTTGAAAAGGTTGGTTGTGAAGGTTTTATTTGTGGCAGTTTTCCTGGATGAATATTTATCTCTTTCTTTGCAAGCCTTTTAACTTCCCCACTCCCATGCACCCCCAGTGTACAGTGCTTACTATATAGGAAGTCATGAGAAAGAAACAAGAAAACAAAAGTGCATGTACTCTTAATTGTCATAATTAACTTACGTCTCAAAATAAAGCCTAAGGTACATTTTTATTCCCCTTTTGATAGCAGAAAGGTACCATAGGGGCCATATCAGAAAGCTTTGCAGTGTAAGGAATCTTAAATAATTTTTTCAGTTTTTTTCAAATTGAAATTTGTTGTGACAAGAGACATGACCAACAAGAAAGTTGGAACTAAACATATAAAAAATTTGTCAGTATTTGTCAAGAGTGTTTTGAATTTTGCCTAACAAATATCTTTTATAGCAAACCTTATATTGCAAGGGGAAATTTGCATGACAGCTTTAGTCATGAGGGTGCACAGGGCTCAAAATTAAAGTAGAAATCAGTACATTGTCCCACCACAAAGTGATGTTGGCTTACCAGTAATTTCTACTGAAATTGTGCAAACTCACTGAGGGAGTAGAAATTCTGTTATGCTACTCCCTTAGTGAGTTTGCACAAATTTCAATAGAAATTAACAGTAATCCAACATGCTTAGGAGAATTTTGCTTCCAAGCAGTATGGTCTAACATAAGTACTGTATGCTGACATGAAGATAAAAATTAGTTGTCCCAGGCAAAAATCATTAGTCTGGGGGAAGGGGGCAACTGCTAATTTAAGCAGTAGTGTATATGTAACTTTGCTACTCATTACATCACTCCGCTTGTATTTTGACATTCACAGGAATTATCAGGATACAGTGACAACAACGATAAACCTCAAGTACAGTTGCCAATTGAGCCTTACAGATGGGTAACACACTATGATACAAGGTAAGCAGTGGGTTAGTCAGGGGTAGCAAGAAAAGGGGGAAGGGAGAGATCCCCTCAATAAGTTTAAAGAAAAAAATAGGAAAATTTTAACAATAGTTATTATTCATTTTTCTTGAATAGTATTTTTTTTCTATAGAGGGTTTTTTAGTAGTGATAAGTCTCAAAGCTCTTATCAAAAAATTTAGCCCTGCTCAGTGTTACAGTAAAATAGACCCACTGAGATGATTCTTCCAGTGCGGTTGTGGCTTGTGTAGTGCGCATTCTCCTAACAGGTACTCATTTAATCTCTGTGTATAGAGATGACAGTAAGATAAATCATCTTTCCTCAAACTGCTCCCAAATGGAGTTATGACCCTGAAGGGTGCACAAGATTTGAAAATCAAGACCTGATGATGGAAGGAATTTCAAATATGACATTTAGAATATTACATTTCTCAGTATCATATGATAACAAATCAAAATTTAATGTTTCATCATATATCTCACATAATTTTTATGAACAACATTTTTAATTTTTCAGGTTCTACGACATGAATCCAAAGGGAAAGGCGAGGGCTGGAAGAACATTTGGTAATATCCATGACCAATTGCCTGATGGATTCACAAAGAGTACAGCTGTGCACGCTTTTGGCCCAGAATTAGACACAACAGAACAACTACGCAAGCTTCACCCATATGTCGCAAGGTAGGAATAATATCAGATGTTTGTTAATTTTGTTTTCCTTCACTAGACGTCAAGTTTAAAACAACTTGTCTAAAGCTGTGGTCCTACTCAATCAATTCAGATCAAATTGGAATCAGATTTTTGTTGAGTACATTTTAGTTCAAATTTTCTCCATCTCTGGTCGAAAAGAAGCCAAAATTTGCCAACCTGTGTAAATATACAAGTTGTGCAACAGGACTATGAAGATTAATGTCACACTAATTTTTACATGATGTCACATAGACAGATTTGATTAAATATGCACAACAATAGAAAATGTTTGCCAGTGTGACATCGGGAAAAAAAATAAGCATTTTCATTTGATAGACTTCAGTGCAAACCATATACTTAGACTGGTTGAAAATTTTTTGGCTTTTTCCAACCAGAGATGGAGAAGATACAGACAAAAACTTAAAAAAATTGGATTGGCATCTGATCGAATTCATTTTAGTGTGACAGCAGCTTAAATTTAGACTTAAGAGAAAGTAGCCTACATCTTTGAATGTACAGAAATAAAAATCTTGCCTTCTGTGTCTTGAGTGACTGTTAAACTTGTGGTCACTACCAGTCTGAAAAATTTTCTGACATATGGCAATAAAAAACTTCCAGCCCCTCGTGTAAGTTCAGGGTTTATAATCACTTTTGAAAGTTATTTGAGTTTGAGCTGAATATTTCATAGCAAAAAATGTAGAACCGAGTCAGCTTTCAACTTTCCCCATGTTTGAAAGTGGTAAATTTCCTCACTTTTCATGTCAAATTGATTGAAAGGTAGCTCGTCCAGTCTACAAAGTGTTTTAATTCTTTAACTTGTTACAATGTAATAACATTGGTAATTACATGCACAAGTCATTTGACAGTCACATAAGAGTTCCTTCAAAGTTTGAAGAATAGAACAAAACAGATGATATTAGAGGGCGCTAGATTGAATCTCATGTCACTCTAATTTCCCTCATTCCTTTTAGTCCAAATACACCATCAATTATATTATTAAGTGTCTGGAACAGAGGTTCCCACTGGGACTCTGTGGGTTCCAAGTGCCAAAATTTCTCCAAGGGTGCCAGTATAAGAAATATGTAATGGTTACTGGTATAAATGGGCTGAAAAAATTAAGAAAAAATAGTTGTTGATTAAAGACAAATCAGCTGTAATACTAGGTCATAATTAAGCCTTGGGATTGATAGGAAAGAACCATTTCCTTCAAACTAGGGAGAGGGGGGAGCATGCTAGCAGGAAAAGCTTTTGGGATGCTGTGCACCAACTGATGGTGCCCCTACACTTCAGAGAGTTTGAACACGGTAGACCATGTTGTAACTTACTGTTTACTAGGCATGCCAGATGCAGTCACCCCAACTTGAAATAGTGTAGTAC
The DNA here is from genome assembly GCA_037179385.1 of Holothuria scabra. NCBI lineage: Eukaryota > Metazoa > Echinodermata > Holothuroidea > Aspidochirotida > Holothuriidae > Holothuria > Holothuria scabra. The sequence goes on along the minus strand of CM074197.1, from coordinate 3,399,054 downwards.
AGTAGACTGTCTTGTTTCATGATTGGCTGTTGCAAGTCATGTGACACAATTTTTTTCTTCAAATGTAGAAGTTACTGCTTGTTTTACCTTGGATATGCAATACTGAAGTTACAAAATATGATGAAAGATGCTTTAAAGAGAAATAAGAGCAAAATTGTGATATTTAGCTGTTGCTTCAAAATAAGTTTGGGGGGACTGATCTTGACCTTTACAGGTTGAGAATCATTGATCTAGAAACTATTTAAAGGGCAAGAGCAGGCCCCCCAAATTAAAGTTGTGTAGTAGAGTGCACTGTTTCCTGATTGGCTGTTGAGAGTCATGTGACAACAATTTTTCTCTTCAAATATGAAATTTACTGGAAGTAGTTACTGCTTGTTTTACATTGAATATGCAATACTGAAGTTGTAAAATATGATGAAAGATATTTTGCAGTGAAATAAGAGGAAAATTGTGATATTTAATTGTTCAAAATCAGTTTGGGGGACTGCTCTTGACCTTAAAGAAGCAAAACAGAAATCTTTAGAATTACTGATAAATATCTCAACATCTTCTTTACACAGGAGCATAAAGGCTAGAGATAGATACTATGATGACCATACTCATGATGCTAAGAAGAGAGTCACATTCAACCCCACCCCCCAAGTTATGGTCAGCGTATGATAATCCCGTATCACTTATCACATCCATATGATGCCCATGTTTTGTCCATGTAAAAAAATTATTTGTACTTTTGCATGCTTTTATTTAATTTCAGTTCATTGTATTCATGTCAAAATAGCCTTCGTTATACTTATTTCTGTGTAAAATCAATGTTTGTGCAATGTATAATACCATTTTAAAATTAAAACTGTTTCAGTCTACATTATTAAACCCTTTCATTGGATTTATTCTCAATCAGAAATGAAATGTTAATACTTCAAAAATTTATATCCATAACCCCAACTAAATATTCTTAACCAGTGTTGTAACAAGTCACGACTCTAGTCACTTCCTCTCAAAATGATAGTGACTCGATAGAATTCAGGAGTAATTTCCCCATTGAAATAGCACAGTGACTCTAGTCAATGACTCGACTCGAGTCACGTAAAAGTTTGAAAACTGGTGACTCGAGTCACTAATCTAGTGACTCGATTACAACACTGTCCTTTATTCCAACTATATCTTACAGATAGTAAACAGTTTCCTTGATAAGTTAACCTCTCACCTCTACCCAAATTAAAATACAAAACACCTGTCCAGTAAATTCCAGTAAAGATATAAGATTCATAAATAGGCCAGGTGCAAAGTTTTTGGACCTTTGAATTTTTACTTTCAAAATGATTCATTTCAAATGAAAAATTAGAGACACAACAACAGTGTAATCCTGAAAATATTATAAACTATACTCCTCATATAATGAAACATAACTTGAAAAATATTTGACTTAGAGAAAATGCCCTTTAAAAGCATTTTGCATTGGTTGAAGAAGTTAAAGTATCAGGGGAAAGGATATATAAAGTGTTTCAAAATAATCTGAAATTTTTTAATGGATCACGGGAAAGGGGCGATTGCCTTTCAAAGGTGCTTTAATTTAGATACATTTTGAAAGGAGGCACTTCAGCACCACTGTGATGAATAATGACCATAGCTATATGGGACCATATTTATTTGAAAGGATTGGGACAATAAATTTTGGCAGAATCTATTCACAGATTAGATAACTTTTGTCACATTTTTCCCAAATTTCTGCTATTTTTTAACAAATTTCTATAAAGTCTACCCACAAATTGTCAGTATGATACAAAGTTCACCCAAATTTGAGGTTGTTCAAAACTTTAGGTGCACTGTTCCTCCAAACTCCCCCCACTCCCCATCTCATGCCTATGGTCATGATGAGTTCTAGCAAACTAATTGGGGTTCCTGATGATTTTTTGCTTTTAAATTTGTAACAGCTCTAGATGTTTGGGTCAAAGTACTTTCCAAAATATGATTAGAGCACATTCCAACTGACTTTTAGCACGTAGGTTGTTGTAAATGCTGGTTTTGCCGTTCCTTCTCAGTTCATTAAAATTGTATTCTTTGGTAAGGTGATTTATCATTCTACTATTGGTGTCTTATAGACCATTTTCCAAATAATAATTACAAAGGAATGTGGGATATTAGTTTGGTTGACATCATTTTGGTGAATGCCCTTTAACCTTGGCAAAAAGCAATGCATATCAATGCACTATCAGTGTTTCTGGTAGAGTGGGGAACAGGGGACTTGCCTTCTACAGGCTTTTCTTCACCAAAGAAAGGAGGAAGGAATTCTACCCAAAGGGGCTTCTGTTGTAGCTCTGTGGTCTAACCACTACTGCCTTACTGACTGTTATTGAAAGTTGATGGTGCAAGTACTAGAAATTAATCTGTACAGAATCGTGGGTTTATGACAGTGCCATTTAATGATAAGTTTACAAATGAAGTGGTAATTCTGGGCTGATTTCTTGTGTGGTGGTGCTGTTAGCATTTCATTTTAGTATGCTGTACACTCTTTCAAAAGGACCAACTGTTAATATCAATATTTTATATATCTACTCTCATTCACCATTTAAATTGCTTCATGCAGATGGTAGGTCTTTGAATTTTTCTTGAGAAGCGAAATTTCTTTGGGGTGAACGTTTGGTTTTGCCTAACGGGTCTTTGCCAGAGAGTCAGGAGGACTTCAGAAAAGCAGTTGGTGGAGGAAAGTAATAAAACAAAACTGGGTTTAAACCCCAATTTTTTTACCATGAAGACATAATGTTATCAAAACTTTTTCTTAGAAATGTGTTCTCTCTATGCCTTAGAAACTGTAAAATTTACATGGGTTTAAAACCCAGACAAATGTTACCAGTTGAGTGCTTTTGGTTTTACAATTTATGAGCAAAAGCATAATTTATAGATTTATTTTGTGTATTTATAAGAAAAAGAAAGTGTTTCTGTATCCTTGGGTATGTTTTCTTAAGTTATACTGCATTATAATTATTTTACTAAATTTTAAGATGCACATTTTATATTAAGGGGAGTAAGAAGAAATTATTTTCAAGCTCCATTTAAATCTGACAATTTCTTCTCTTACATGTGATAAAAGTATCTTTCATTTTGATTTGGAATTAGAATATGGTTAATATTGCAGTTTATACTGTTGCACGAATTTAACTAATGTCACAGAAATAATGTCAGATGATTAAGTGATATGTTAGTAAGTCTTAAGTAAGAGGGAATTTAACAACACACCAACAGGAATGTGCTGCAAAGAGTCAAATAGATTAAAAAGGTGAAGTTAAAAATTGGTAACAAAGATGGCTCAAGTTCAAGATTGGTTTTCACAAAGTTGCACATGAGGTTCAAGACCTCCATTTCAGTCAATTCATATACAGTAGCAAGTGTGAAATACTGAAGACATTTATTCGACAACTCACAGAAGGGTAAGCCATTCCTGAAGCAGAATACCACTGTATATCAATGCAATTATAAGACTAACTTCCAACATATTACAAAAAACATGTATTTTGGGACCTTTTGAGGGTGTTTTTACTTCATTAATTGCAGCACATTAAGTGGACATCTCCCTGGCCCAGGGGACTGTTAAATTACAGATAGGGTGCCAGAGGGCTCTCCTTCAGAAATTCATACTGTCTGCTGTTATCTCAGTAGGCTGTATTCAGTCAGTGAACAGTGTAGTCAGGTGGATATGTAAGCATTATTTACACATGACTCAATCAACCATGAAGGTGCTAAATGGAGTTAGCTAGTTAGATGGAGTTTTACAGCCCAGTTTCCAACCTATTGGTTCAATTTGAGCCTGCCACAGCCTTTTTTCCAGTTGTGGCCCACTGCAGCTTGTCTTCCCTACTCCATTGCTCATGTGGAGCATCATGCATAATGGCAGTAGGTTCCATTTTTAGAGTCTTTTGTATGACTCGAACTGGGAATCGAACCAAGGCCTTTCACATGAGAGACGGATGCTCTGCTGTTAGACCAAACATGCCGTCAGGTGCTATATGGAGAACATCTGGCTAATTTTCCTCATGTACTTATTTTGGCGATTGCTTTCTACCTCCAACAAGTAAAAATTTGGCATTTTGATTGGTATGTGTAATTCTCTAACTCTGAAAGTTCTTGACCTAAAAATGACAAATTTATGTATGGGAGACACTTTCCTTTCCATTTCATTCTTAAATATTGGGAAAATGTATCTTAAACACATATTATGCTGTTGGCACTTCAAAATAATTTTTTTAGACTATACCTTATCTAAACCAAATTAGTTTCCATTGCTTTCTTAGCCCACATTGTACATTGTGGTGGCTGTCATCTAGAATGCTCATAATTTTTGCTCGAGGACAACAGAATTGGATCTACAGTGCTTTGTTGAAACAGAATTTGAAAGTGACTGGAAAGTGACCCCAACTAAATTCAGCAAAATAAGGGTTAAGTTGGGAGTGGGCAGTAGTATTTGCTTTGCTTTGCATGCTGCATACTAGTTTAATTTCATATCATAGTAACTTAACATCAGGGGACATCCCTATGTTCCGGCTATGTTCCAACATCTCTATGTTCAGACAATAATGTACTTTGGTAGTGATAAAAATGAACTTTGGGGCCAACAATAATGTACTTTGGCACTGATAAAAATGTACTTTGGGGTCCAAGAAAATTAACTTCGGCATCAACAAAGTATAATGAACTTTGGCATCAACCAACTGTACTTTGGCACCATTTTGTCGGAACATACTGCAGGGATGTAACCTTAATATCATACCTCTGTAGGGCACATATTTTGCAATATATAAACAAAATAAATCATTCCTTCATCAAAAGTGCTTTTTGAAATTTTTAATTCCATGCAATCACAGTAATCCTGCTGAAAGTTTTCTTCTCTTTTTGGTGAATGTTCCAAAATTTAAATGTCATAGCTTACTCTTTCATCATTTAATGAAACATATCTCTGTATATTTTTGGCTTGATATCATGTGCTTTGTATAATTCTGTGCTTATGAATCATGCATGCAAATAAATTACAAATGAAATTGCTTGTTAAACACATCATCAAAATTTCTTATTTATTTCAGTGTGGCATCTGACAGTTATATAAAAAGCCATCTTTGATTTGCCCCCTTCCTTTGGACCCCCCTCCCTCCCCCAAAGAATTGCAATCAGAGTAATATGGCACAATCTTTTAATAAAATTATTCAGCATCTCATGTACTTCAAGACCTAATGGGGCTGCCTGCCGTTTTCGTCCATCAGACAGAGGGCACTGGTCATGTAGTTCTGACATAGATATAAGTAAGCCAAAGGTTTCAATGTAAAATGGTACTTTGACTTCTAATTGTGGCCAATATTGAGGGATGAAAGTGGTGATCACTGCTCAGTCATTTTGAACACTTCAAGAACCAGTTATTAAGCTGGCATGAAAATGACTCTTAAAAAATAGCCACAAAACCACCAGCTCTTTCACAAATACCCTTGAATGGATACATTTGGAAATCTTTCTGTCCGCTCGTAAAAATGTAGATTATGCTGTATGCAACCAAAATTAGAATTGAGTTCTATAAGTTTCAATCTAAACTTTTGAATATTTCCTCTAAGGTCTTCTAAAGTGAGGATGAAAGAGGATGATGTTAATTAATTTGTAAGTTATTTAGAAGAGGTTTTAGGCTTTTGAACCAATTGGCTTAAGCTGGGCCAGCCAAGAGGTTTGTTTTCCCTACCCTTTGCTTATGCTGAGCATCAAAGCACATTAGCAGTTGGTTCCATTGTTAGACTCTTCTGTATGACCCATCCAGGAGTCAAACTCAAGACCACCTGGTTGCAAGTTGGATGATGTAACCACTTGACCATGCAGTCAGCATGATGTTGACTAAATACCACACGGACCAATGAACACAAACTGGATAACACTTTGATGGACCATTTTAGGCCATGGTCATGGTAAAATCTTTATCGTTTAGAACTAATCATTACTGTATAGAACTGTTGTGTAAACTAAGGTGGAGACCAAAGCATCCTTGTTTTTAAAGTAATGTATTTCTTGCTGTGAAGAATAGGACCAATATAATAAAAGTCGTGCTCTTATCAGATGGGATTTCATACATCTGTAAAATAATTAAAGGGTAGCTATACATGGCTGTTTAATCCCATCTGTGAAACTAAAGCAAAAGAAATGGGGATTGCCAATACTTGCCAGCACTGATATGATTTGTTGCAGCATACACACTTTATGGGAATGTGCTGCATAAAAAAGCACCCTTGCCCACCCCTTGCCCCCTCCCTTGGGGAAAAAGTACATTTTCAAGTTTATATTTCATCGGATGTTAATAGGAGCACCTCTGTCTGAGAGACATTAAAATTGAAAATCTGAAATAAAACGAAATATTTTAATATATTCTGGCTGACCAGATTAAACTACATATAAGTACCAAGAAACAATTGAATGAACAACAAACAGATGACAGGCACTTCTCTCTCTTTGTTCTAAAAATAAGGTTTTAATTGTTCCTTTTTTTAAAATACAAAGGTTGAAAAATTCAATACACAAAGATGTTACCTTTGTCATTTGGTAACTGATAGACTTTCAATAATTTGAAAGTTTCCTCTGATGACCATGCATATGCTACATTATCCCCCTCTACCACCAATCCTAACCACACCCCCAACCCCACCCCTAACCCCCCAAAAACAATATGCTTTATACTGATAAAACACTACCTTGAAAATGATATGTACACAATAAAAACAACATCAGATTGCACTGAAATATCATAACATAAAGAAAATGGACTCAACAGACTTTTGGCTAATCTGAATACTAAATTATAAATATAAAGGAAAAAAATGAAAAATAAAAATGGTGTTTTAAAGTAGGGTCTGAATTGAGTTTGAAATACATCTTGTAAAAAAGTAAAGTATAACATATGTCACATAAATTAAAGACTACATGACGATACTTATATCAGGCTGCTTTATGACAAATTGTGGGTGGGTTGGTGTCAAGGTCAGCGTGAATACAAAGTAAAAATTAGGGCTGTGATTGCTGCAGTCGTTTAACCCTTAGGATGACCTGTGGGTTTTTAAGTAATCATGGTCCAGTGTTTCCACCAGAGGGCAGTAAGGAGGGCAAAGTCCCCCTTTCCAGAAGAAGGTGGTGAAAATACCCCCCCTCTCCCCCCCCCCCTCCCCACTTTTCATTTCCACAAAAATTTCAAAATTGTCAATATCTTGGTTTCTAGGTACTTTTGCAGCAATGTTTCATTTACATAAACCAATGGCCCTTAAAAACCTGCAAATTGCACCTTAAAGGGGCCTTGAAGCAAGCTTTATAATAGTGAGCACATAATTTTGCATTAGCCCCAATGCATAAATCCAAAGTATGAGAGTTCTAAGTATGAACCCATTCTTACCAATTCAAGAACATGCAATGTGCCAAACGGTGAGTACAACAAACTCACTTCAATATTCTGTTTATCACCTGAATAAGTATTTTCTGGCAATATTATGAAATTTGAAAATGTTCACATCTTATACAGAAGGAAAAACAAGGTTGGTTTCCTAAAATTTGTAAGCTTATTGCCCTAACATAATGAATACTTTATGCAAATGAATACAAAGATATTCATAGTCACACTTACATTCCCTTTGCATGGCTATAACAGCATTTCAACAGTGCATTCAATGAAGTAACTTCCGACAAAATATTTGCATTGCTGGACATGCCATGAAAAGACCATGGGGAAATTTCACTAATAATTGATGATCATAACAAAACAATAGCTGATCCAAAAACTGCTGGTCAAGTTAAGTCCATTAAAACAGCATTTCCAACTGCTGAGAGAAAAATGCAAACATTTCCTTTTAAAAGCACCAAAATCCCCAGAAATTTTAGTTTACATCTTATACAGAATGAGGCACAACATTGGTTTCTTACCATTTCCATGCAATATATGTAAACCTAGTGGATAAATTAGGCAAATGGATACAGAAATATTCATAATTACCGTTATATTAACTTTGCATGGTTTTAACCCCATTTCAAGGGTGCTTAAAATGAAGTTAATTCCCAAAAAATATTTGCATTGCTTAAATCGCTGAAAAGGACAATGAGGAAGGTTTACTGAGCATTGATGATCATGATAACAAAACAATAGCTGATTAAATTTCTGTTCAGCTTAAGACCTGATCCTCTTGTCCCAAAGAGTTCCAATTCTGGTAGCCTACGTACTTAAGACCCTTCCACATAATGTTTGGAATTCATTCTCACTCAAGACGTTGCTTCAGGGTGAGTATAGAAACAGCCAAATGTGTACTTGAATTTGTGTTTGAATTAGCTGCCAATTAAAGAGCTAAGCCAACTGAGAATTTCTGTAACTGCCCCTACAAGAATTGTAGTTTGGGGTGAGAGGATTGGCCCTTTAAAGTTCACCAAAACTACAGTTGCAACTACTGAGAGAAAATAGGAACATTACCTGAAAGCACCAAAATCCCTAGAAATTTTACATTGAATTTCAACCCCAAGTTATTCCCAAAACTTCCTGGTGCCACTGTGCTTGCCAGGGACTTACTGCAGGTAAGTGGGGATTACAAAGTGTAAATAGGGGGTAAGGAGGGGGAAGTAGATTCTAAAACCAAATTTGGCTTGGTCTCCCAAAATTCCATATTTCATAAAATCTCAACTGGTAAATTAAATCTTGACATGTCTGGTACGGGAATAAAATTCTGAATTCTTTTGAAAACATATCCAATCAAATAAAGCATGATTACATTAATTGTAATAAATAAAAATGGTAGTTTCAAAATATGGCATTTTTCGTGTTCATTTGTCAGGGTCATTTTTCACAAGCAATATTGCAATTTTTATTTGTTCTTATATATGGAACACCAAAGGGTCATAGTACTATGATGTCTAATCAGATAATATGACATCTAACATCTTTTAGGTCCTTTTTCCAGTAATATTGAATAGACTTTGTAATACTGTGGTCCGTTTGGCATTCCACACTTAAAGCTTTATTGGTATAGGACATGAGAGGGCATGCCATCTTCATGGTGTAAACCATATTTTTGTATAAAGTGCTTTTCATATGGTAGGTCAGCCTTACTGGCTTGACTCCTGCAGGTTGGGCCTCTAATCCATGGTGGGGCCCACTTCTGTTGTAAAGACGTTACTGTCATATTAACAATGTACAAGAATACTAAGTCTTAAATTGTAAATCAATTTTCTTAATGTCTTTCCCAGTATAAGTATACAAAATGGTATAAATAACAGAAGGGGATGCACCCTTGGGCTCCTGACTATTTACCAATCTGGTCAATTTTTGTCGAATATTTCTGCTACTGAATATGATAGATAGGAGGTACAAAACCGTGTCAGATCTGATAAAGCAACAAAGACCGTATAAATCAAAGGAGTGATTACTGGAAATAGAATTTTACTCCTTGATATAATAAAACTTCCATGATTTTTTGAGACAAACATACAAAAACCTGGTTATCTCTTTAAAACAATCACTCATAAAATGTCTCTGGGATAAAAGTTAGGTAAGCATTAAGAATTTGAAAGTCTCTACAGAGAGTTATAATTTCCTGATCTGCATTATTTCAAGACAGCCATGACCTTCTCAATCCACAGAATTGTTAATGAAAACAATGCTATATTATTCATAGCAAGAACAAAAGCTTGCCTCTCAATGGGTAGTCTATTAAAAAATATTTGTTCTTTGACAAAATTACCCCTGGAAGGAACATTAAACCTCGACAATAGTCTAATTGGCTTTGAGAAAATAAGTATCTCTATATAAGTAAAGCTATTTTAACAATTTTTTGTTTTTGCAATATTTCAGTTTTACTAAAGCAGCTCTACTTTAATGGTTCACACCCTAGCTATATAATGGATATTAAAAGTTTTTAATAACACTTTATGGTACATTTTCTAAATTTATTTTATAAAATAGTTCTCTTTAACATCTAACCTACTCTCCAGGCCACTTCCTACAGCTGCATCTAAAATCAAAACAGAAGTTTGAAACGTCTTTCAAAAACGAAACTTAAATTCATGGTGTTAGGACAGCTTTTCACTACATGGAATCCCTTGTATAGAGTATACAGATCTGAAAGAGAATCGAGGACGAGGGAGTTTGCCCACTGAGTGAGGGCAGCCTCCATCTTCACTGCTATTTGTTTACCAGGTTCTAGTTTCAGGTCAATGGAAGTAAAAGTTTTGTAAGAGGTAAGCAGAGGGGTGAAGTAAATTAAATCTTCACGAGTATAAAAGTGAACTACTTCAAGTAAGTAGTAAAAGTATACATCATCTTCATCAGTACCAGCACAAAATTTTGTATTAGCTTTGATGAAGAACTTCATTAATCTGTGAGTATGAAACAATTTTCACTAGTATGGGTACAGGCAATATACAAAGTTGTGAGTATGGGTATACACTCATCACATGTCTATACTAAGACATAATGGTCTAAATTGGTGTAACATAAGATTGTTGTACTACTCTTTTCTGTTCCAAACTCTGAAGAGGAGCATCTAAATAGTAACACTGTACCTGCATTTATAATGCACCAATATAGGAAATCCTAATGACAAGGGCAGCACACCCTTGCTTAGCAATAAATTGCCGCACAGACAAGTCCTCCTCTAAGGTAGCAGCTAGAAGTTGTGCTAGATGGCAACTCATCTAGCACTAATTATTTCATATCTTGGAGGAGAGATGCAAATGAGATGCATCTTGCCAAAGGTTATTAAGTTGGACAAGATTTAATAGCTCAGTTTCTAACTCATTGGTTTAAGTGGGGCAGGTCACAGTACTTGTCCAGTTGTGGATCACTGGACTTATTTCCCCTAATCCATTGCTGTTCATGGTGAGCTGAGCACCACTGCCACAATGGCAGCAGGTTCCATTTTTAAAGTCTTAGATATGGGTCAGCCAGGAGTCAAACTCCACACCTTGTGGCTGTAAGTTGGATGCTCTAACCACTTGACCATGCAGTGAGTCAATTTAGTCAAATGATATAATGTAGTGACCAAGGCAGAAGTCAAATCAGCAATCCTAGGATCACAAGTCCAAAAACTTTAACCAATAGTCCAAAGCACTCTGAAAATGTTATCAGCTTCACTAAAACTTTCTAGTTTGGGAATCAATCAGGGTAATACTTGCTTCCCATATGAATGCATGTAGCTGTTGCATATCCATAATAGAGCCATTAGGCTAACTTGCCCTATTTCACGCCCTTTATCTGGGTAATTGCAGAGAGGGTGCCAGAAGACTCTACTGTATAAAGATATAGCCTATGACTACATAAGGGATCTTTGTTCCGTTATCTCAGTATAGTCAGGTGGTAAGCAGAGTGGTCACTGGTCAGTGGGATATGAGAGCATTATTTACACTGTTGCTATATGGAGAGCATCGGGCTGGATTTCGTCATGCATGGTATGAAGGTGTGAGAACAAAGTTAAACATTGGCATTTGAAATGCCTAAATTAAGTCATCTTGTATTTTACATCAAATTTTAACACTAAATAAAGCAACTTTTACAGCTTTCCTAAGACAACAAAGATGAGAGCTGCAACAGCAAAGTTTTCACATATTGTAAGCTTCAAATATTACCAAAACAATTCACATTTTGCAGCATGTATTGTCTTCATCCCTTTACTGTGCAAATTGTGTTTCAAAACTGCTTTTTTTTTACTGAAAGCATCGTTTTGAAAGGTGACAACAGATCTCTTTTCTTCAAAATGGATATGGAAATACATTTATACAAAATTCAAAGTATTGAAGATCTCTAAATATTTTCCTGAGAATTACTGCCAGCCCATTGGTTGAAAAATTTAAACACATAAAAATCAAGATACACTTGAGATGACAGGAGATATAAATCAATATTAAATGAAAACGAAATGAATATTCAATAAGAGTTCCAAATGTTGTTTCATGAGCAACACTAACAACTGAATATTCAACACATCAACACTGAATGAATATTTAATGATTTATTTATACTTAAAAGGGTCACATAGCAAAATATAATCAACAGAGAATTAGGTGGTTTTTTTAATTGATGCCCCCTACATATAGATAGTTCTGATTGATGTCACAACAAAGTATGAGCAACTGTTATGTCATAGGGCAAGCTTGTATGTACATACAGGAATTGCTGCCCCTAAACATGGCTGAAATATGCCACATGAAAAGCTTCCATGATGTCACAGGAGGACTATCTTACTGGTATACAATCTGAGCATGAATTTTGGTATGAACGACATTTTGCATCCACTGGAGCTGACATACGTATCTTTTTAAGGGGAACACAGAATCAACTTGTCAAAAATAGTTAAATACTAGAATTCCTGATAATAAAAGACTTTTGAATTAAAGAGTACACTAGCATCAATGAAATGAACACAAATATTTATGAGTTGACAATTTGATTTGTAATTTAAGTTTTGGGTAAAAGCACCTGCAAAATTAAGCTATTTGATCCAGCCTGTCATATTGGTATACAACAACAACATAATTTTTGCTTTGAAAAACACTTCATGTCTCTACTAAAATCAACATGTTTTTTCTCCTGGGAAGGGGGTCTTTTTGGGTGGGGTCAAGGGGTCACTTCAAATATTAAATTTTCAAAAATGGTTAAAACCTAAAATTCCTAATAAAAAACAGGCCTTCTCAGTTAGAAAGTACACTTACATCAATGTTATGGCTGTTAATATTCATTAGTCAACAATCTGATATGTAATTTGAATTTTTGAATTTGAGGGTAAACAGTACAGTACCTCTAAAATAAAGCTACATGACCCAGCCTGTCTCATAGCTACTAAATTATAACATAATTTTTGCTCTGAAAAACATTTCACATCTCACTAAAATTAACATTTTTTTCTTCTTTTTCAGGAGGTGACTGGTGGGGGGAGGGGCAGGGAGGGTCAAAGGTTACTACAAAAATTAACTTTTCAAGAATGGTTAAAAGCTGAAATTCCTCATAAAAATAGACTTTTGGGTTAAAAAGTACACTAACATCAATACAATAGCTATAAATCTTTCTGACTTGACGGTTTGATGTGTAATTTGATTTTTTGAGTTTAGGGGTTAAAAGCACCTGTACAATAAAGCTACACAATCTTCCAGTCTGTCCTCATGCTATACAATTATGACAGTTTTTGCATTGATAAACATTTCATGTTTCACTAAATTAAACAATTTTCTTCTATGGGGACTAGGGGCTTAAGGAAACACTACAAAAAATAACTTTTCAAAAATGTTAAAATCAAAACTTTCTGATAAAATAAACTTTTTGAGTTACAAAAGTACTATTGCATCAATGCAATGATCATACATATTCATGAGCTGACAATAAGATGTATAATTTAAATTCTGAGTTGGGGGTAAAAAGCACCAGCCAGTAAGTTTACAAGTAACATCCCCTTTAAGCTAAAAATTTTCCATCGAATATTGACATAGATCACAGAAGGCTATTCTTTTGGCACAAGATCATTTTTTAAATACAGCAACTCATTTTAAAAAGACAGAACACCTTCTTGCCAAATGGAAGCTTGTTCTTATGTCCAGTTTGGAAAATTTTCGTTGAAAAATTTTGCTTATTTGTAGATGAAACCTAGTTTCTATATTAGCAGAGCCCTGCAGGGGGTCTCTCTTTCTCTCTCTCTCTCTACAGCACCATTTACCACGAAACTATTTTTAAGGGCATAGGAAACATTGAATAACTGCACAAGTCTATACCATGTGTCACTTTGCTCCTTGAGAACTGAACAAAAATGTCACATGAGATCAAAGGCAGTGTTGGGTGTAACAGGTATCCAACTTTTTACATGATTTGTACGATAAAATGACATATGCTTTCATTGTGTTCACACTGCGTGAAATGCAATTATTGCCAATTAACACATACATGACTGATATGTAAGCACAACCCAAATGTTACGTAACTTTTTGGGTATTTTGGTATATATCTGGTAATGCTAATATATTAATCAGTTAGTTTAATAGTTAGTGAGATGGAGTTTTACGGCGCAGTTTCCAACCCAGTGGTTCGAGTCGAGGGGCCATGGCCTTTTTTCCAGTTGTGGCTCACTGGCTTGTTTTCCCTACTCCATTGCTTATGTGCCATCACGCACAACGGCAGTAGGTTCCTTTTTTAGAGTCTTATAGTGTGACTCGACTTGGGAAGCGAACCTGGGCCTTCCGCGTGAGAGGTGGATGCTCTACCGTTAGACCAAACACGCGGTCCAATCTATTAGTCAGATGTAGGTCCAATCTATTAATCAGATGTGAACCCTATGTCAAATGTGTATGTAGTGTACTTCATTTCCTTCTGAGGTGATAAGCTGTAATCAGGCAGAGAATTGATGATGTTTCAAAAAGTATGAAGGAAAGTTTCATCATGACTGGTTGCTTTATTAATCATTTAGACACTTTTATAAATAATATTTAGATTAAAAAGAGGGTTGGTTTCCCTAGCCTTCTTTTCATGAGGTGGCCACCTCACAGTTTTTGCCAATCACCTCAGAGAGTATTGTTCACTGTAATTTCTACCTACACCCTACTAGCTACTGAAAAGTGATACCTAGCATATTACCTCCTCCCTGCTGGTGTCAAAGCTAACATTCCCCCTCAGAATAGAACCACATCACAACCTCTGAAACCCAAGTGAAACTTTGAACTATCTCATTAGATATAGTCCTTTTGACAAAAGCATTTTCTACATAGCATCCAGACCAAATGTTAGGAAGCTGATGCGAAAACTAGAGCTGATGGTTTCTGTTACTTGGATACAGAGCACATTATCTGCATTTGGTATCAACCTTGGATAAGCCATGTAGATAATTCATATGTACACTGGTAGACCAACTACTGACAACTAAGGTTTCTGCACACTTTAAATACTGAAATTAAAGACTTTTTCCAGACCTTTTGAAGACTGAAAGGGAACAATCTATTTCCGAAAAAATAAAGAACCTTTGTGCAAAAGTGTCCCTTACTTTTTTATTTACCCAGATTGAGCAAATACTATTTAACATAACCCCAACTACTGAGAGTGAAAGGCAAATATTCAGACCAAATGGCAAATTTTCCACCCAAACATCAGGGATTTTCACCTAAAAACCAGGGATTTTTAAGACCATAACAAAATTCTGCACACTTTTTCAGACTTTCCCCTATTTTCCCCTTGATCCAAGCAACTTGCACAGTGACACAATGTCAACATGATTGTAAATGTACTGCAATATACTCCAATGCTTTCAGAAGACTTATGGGGGTGGGTAAAGTGAAGCTTGGGTGTGGGGTTTGAGGTCTTTAGCTTCACAGTTGAGTTAGCACCTCTAAAACAAACTTTAAACAAAACTGTTACCCACCGCCCCTACCCTCTACCCCCCTTCCCATGCACTCCCACTCTCAGATCAAATAACCCTGCAAATGGCAAATACGACCAAAATTTCTTTCTCTCCTTCACTTTTTCTTTTCATTTGATAACAGCTAAAACTTTGAGATAGTCCAGCAAACCTTCTTATGGACATCATTCACACCTTTTAGAGCTGTCATTTTTCAATCACCATGGCAACCTTCAACAAATTTCCTTCTCTAATAAGTCACACACTTGAGACTTCATAGCACCTTCAGAACCAATCACATTTGTTATAAAGTTAAATCAAATTCCATCGGCTGATATTTTGAAGAAGTCCTTGGGGTAGATGTGGCTGGTTTTTTTCTGCCGCTTAGAGCTTCCTCTAAATTGAATCTCTCTAACGGCTGGTCTTCTTCATCATCATCCTTGCCTTCGTTAAATAACGTGTCATCTGAGTCTTCTGATGTTGTCGAAGACACAGGACAGTAACGGACAAATCCCTTCACATGAGGACTGGAGCTGCCACTGCTTGGAAACTCAATCTTTTTGTAACCTAAAGAAAGAGAAATGCCACAAAAAGTCAGTTCCTCCACAAATTCTTATTTAAAATAATTCTAACTAAAGAAATAATTGATCACCTATGAAATTTATTAAATTTATTTCACCAGAAAACATTCATTTCATTAAAGCAGAACTTAAACAAGGGCCCAATGGGCACTGTGGTTCCTTGCTGGATATTATAAGAACTGTACAGCCAGTCTCCGAAATAGAGCTAAGCAAAAGCTCATACTCAATGTTTGTAACATCGTCACATGGGGTATTTTAGTACTAATATTACATGAAATCAAAGATTAAATTTCTGTGGCCTTACTTACATTCAACTTTTATAATGCTTGGTGATCCTTCAAAAACACTACCTCATTTCCATATGTATTTATTCTTGTAATTAAACTTGATATTATCACCAATAAACAATACACAATGTGGTCAGAGAGAGAAAAACACCCCTTGTATTTCTCTCATAAGTTATTTTTACCTGCTCTCAAATAAAACTTGCTATTACTTTAAAACAATCTACCATTTGTCCTGTTTGCTACCTCTACACAGAAAACAGGGTTTTTTCAGCAGTTAAGCAGAAAGCAAGTGATTAATGAAGTGTGATAATAGAATGAGGATTAGGTTACCCCACAGAGCACAGCAGTATTAAAGAGACATACTGTATAATCCATGCATTGCTTCCACTGGCAGAGAGACCAGTTTAATGCAGAGTGACCTGTGCTCAGTGAAATCTACAGATTTCAGTTATTGCCCTCTTAAAACTTTGAATGATCCAAAATATGTGTACAACCCGAAGGAACCATTACTGAATAAACGTAAAGGCCAAATTTCTAAAATGTTTGGGTGCGTAAGCATGCAAAAACCAGGTGAGATAAAAAATTCTATTGAAACTATCTTTATCTAGCTTACAAGATTTTCTAAAAAACATTTCCAGTGGTTGACCTCCAGTGAGCTTGATGACCTTTGACCTTAAACAAACACAGATTGATTTAAAATCTGTCCTTTCTACCTTAAAATACTGTGTTAAAACGTTTTTCAGTGTTTGACTCCTGGCGACCCCAGATGACCCCTTGACCTTCACCAAACATATCCAATTTCATCCTTACACCATAACACATCCACACACCAAGTATGACATCTATCCAAGTTTCCTATCTAGAAATATTGTGTTGAGAAGGTTTTTAGTTTTTGACCTCTGGTGACCCCAAATGACCTTTGACCTTCACCAAAAACAATAGGGCACACCTTCTCCCTATGACGAATCTATGTACCAAATCCAAGTTCCATCCAACCTTCCCTTGTTGAGTTAGAGCCTACCGAAGCAAGTGTCACACACACACACACAAACCCACACATACACACACACACACACACACACGCCAAGCTGACTACATAGTTCCTTTGCTACCCCAAGGAACCAAAAATAGCCAAGTGGCAGCAGCTACAGCCATGCTTTGCTTCTATGCACAGACGACAAGCTTAAACCTGCTAGAGTAGTGATGTTTGTAGCAAGAAAGCATGACTGAGGCAGCTGCAGCAAAACTGAGACAGCTGCAGCATTACAGTTTTGACAATGTGCATTAATTTATACTTTCCTGTATTTTACTTGCTTGCAGGGACACATGTTCCCCCAATATTTTACAATAAACCCCTGACTATGATATTTCACACAGTCATATATGGAAAATGAGGAAATATACCCCACCCCAAAATTGAGAAAAAACATCACCCTTGAATTCCACTGAACAACATTTTCCTATGGCAATAGAGACTGTCTGAATCAATATAACAATAAATCTAAGAACATCTTTGAAGCACATGATTAGCTTTTCTTTATCAACTCACGTTTCTGCTTTGGAGTTTCCTCCGTCGTTGTTGACTCTGAGGTATGAGGCGAATTTCTGCCGTTGTCATATGCGAGTGTATATCTATCTTTAACCGTCGTCCGACCTTTGACATTACCATATCTATCCATCATTTGAGTACTTTCCGGTCGTTTCAACTCTAAAGTTGGAGAGGCGCTCTTAGAATCATCCCACGAAAGTCTTTTATCAGACTCGATGACAGCGTTTGTCAAAAAAGTGTTTCCTGGCTGTGGAAATATCTCAGTTTGGTCTAGATCATGGAAGACGTAGTAACAGTATCCCTCTGAGTGAGTGCTCAGTCGATTTTTGGCTTTGTCCACTGGCACATCTAATGAACCACGAGCACTACTCACTGTATCAATGCTAGTTAATGACTCAACACTCGCCATCGGAGCAGATTTGTTCGATTCCTGGCTTTCTAATCTCTCCCTTTCTAGCTTCTCAGCCTGAGCATGAGCACACTGTTTGCAAGGTGAGACAAACGGAGATTCGTTCTCCTGAAAAACATATTCATTTCCCGGTCCCCATGATCTCCGTGATACGGCACCTGATTTTGAGGAGTATGCATAAGATCCAAATTTCTTTGAACCTATGGATCCTGACCCTCTCAACAGGGTAGAATCAGGACTTGCATAGTCTGATGAGGCTGAAGCCTTCTGTTGGCTAGAATATAATTTTAAACTAGTGTCTGCTTGTGGTCTTGTATATGCATTAGGTAGTGATGAGGAATGAGAGGAAGGGCGCCTTCTATCACTGCCTGCCTCAGAGACTTCTGGGATAGGATGCATTTGCAAACAGGAAGAGGGTGGGGACCCACTGGAATGTGAGGGTTCTCCCGGGATTTCATCGGGAGTGGTAAGATGAGAAACTATCTTGCTGGCCCACGTAGGTGCTTTACGTAGCTTACTGAACTCCAGACACTGCAAACAAATGAAAGGCAGAGATGACATGAAAATTTTAGTACAATTTTGTGAAAAAAGAATGAAATATTGCACAGGATTCCACCGATAACCAACTGGGGCAACTTTAATGCAGAATGTCAGTACTAAAGTAAATATGTGATCCATGGTAATCTTGAAGCAGTTAAACTATGCATTTAAGTTTTTGAAGATACAACAGGAAAGTGAAAGCCTTGATTTAGTGATCACTTACGACATCATGTATGAAAATGATATATGGAATAAGCTTCCCATATCATGAAATATAGTCTTTTATACAATACAAATAGGTTAGCTATTGTGTTGTGATCATTCAAATATTTATAGCAGAGATTTACAGCATCCTGATATGAGGGTTGTAGCTGAAGGCTCCCTGAAGTTTGGAAAAGACCCACACCCATCTTTGCTGATCCATACTGATGCCAAAATGAACCCTCACTAATTCTCACTATTACAATAAATCAGCCAGCAACAAATAGCTGAATTTCTTTTGTAAGTAATTTATTTCTAGAAAACAAGGATACCATACTGTCTCAATTTGAATAATTTATCTTTCTGCATCCATAGCTATGATATTGATTTTAAAACTAGGAAGTTTTCTGTGAAATCAATATTTTCCTTTAAAAGGAAAAAAAACAGGTATTGTGAGTTGATCAATACAAAATTATCGGTCAATGAAATATATCAGATTAAGTAAATAACCTCCAATTTTTCATATCTCAACAACAAAATAAGCTTTGAAAATAAGACTTGGATAAATAGACCATTTTCCTACTTCTGACATGTATCATCTTACAAATTTAGACTTTACGTCATGGAAATTTTCAGTACCATGTATGTTGTATATCCTTTTAAATGGATTTAATAATACCTTGTCCAGAGCTTTCTGTACTCCCCTTGGCATGTGGTCATCTACAATCACTGGTGATATCAACACTTCTTGGAAGTCTGTCTGGTCTCGCCATATGGCATAATAACCCACCGATTTTTTATCCAAGCTGTAAAAAAAAAAAAAAAAAGCAATTATAAAGAATTGTATTGTTAAAGGGGCAGGGAAAAGGGGAAGGGAAAAGGTAAGTATAATTAATAATAGACCAACTTTAGGACAGGTAGGCAGGAAAAAGGATGAGGCCGAGCAGCCCCTCAAGGTACCTAGTCTCCACGGTTCTCCTTACAGCTTGCCAAGGACTTACTATGGGTGAACAGGGGGATTACATATGTAAATAGGCAGTGAGGAGGGGCAAAGTTGATTCAAAGGATAGCAAATTACCTCACACGATTAATGAAGTCATCCCACTATTTTTCATTAATATTGAAGGGTAAATCAAAATTTGACAACGAATAGCACTCAATTTTTCCTTCCTTGAACTGATTAATTACAAAAATCAACAGACACTGAAGAGGTCTTTCAAAGAGAAGAAATGATAATTCTTTATTAATTACTGTTAAATGGGAATTATTTTGTAATATTTTATGGGTAACAAAATTCCACACAGGTGCAAGACTAGACAGTCCCATTCATACCTTGACCAATCACCACATCAGACAATGATGACAAATCATTTTTTGTCAGTATAAACTCAATATATTTTTGTGATGCAGAATAAATGTTAGTTGTGGAAAATTGTAAAAACAAGCTCTAATTACCACTTTAAATATTGTAATTCATGCCTTAAAAATTCAGCAGTTATTTGACATGCTGTTATGTAAACAAAAGAATGGTTACAAACTTTTAGAAAAAACTGGTAACAAAGAGAATTATTTTTCTGATATATTTTTCAAAGATTGTAGAGAAAAGGGAAGCTTAAACAACAGTTTTAAAATCTGCTGGAAAGCGTTAATGTTACGCATGACGTTAGTCTAGACACTTAGGCGCCTTATCCAAATTATGCTATGCGATTTTCCGCGGCAGAATCGCCTCACACAATAACATGTGGGATTCCGCGTTTTTTGGAGTCAGGCGCGCGGGCGGATTATTGAAGCAATTCAGTGTGGAAGCCTTGCTCTCACTCACAAAGTAGAGCGCGGCCGACCACAGTGATCAACCCTCTATTCATATCCGCGATAAGCCCCGGTACTCCGCAAGCTACTCAACGTCGGCGATAACAATGAGCCAATCGATTAGTGAAGCATACAGACCTGTTCGGAGATTCGTAGACTGCTACATAGTTATAATTTTTTTCTAAACATTTCCTAGATATGTAGTAACACATGCTTATTTCGTGTATGCGAGCACAGCTAATATAAAATATGACACAACATGTGGTAGCCCTGAAATTCAGGTATTGAAATGTAGGTGCAAATACTGAGACAATAAAACACCTCAAACAACTGCAAATAACCGCAATAGCGCAAATTTGGTTACGAGAGTACAAATTAAAATTTCACAAAGTTTCTGTAAAATTGTAGCACAATTGACTTAATTATTCTTCAAAAATTTTAGTCTGAGCTTTATTCTTCCTATTACCTTTGACTCATCCATTCTTACAGTAGGGGGGAAATTAAGGAATAACTTTTTCCTTCACTTTTGGCCCAAAGTTGTTTGGAGACAGTTTCATACATTCCCTTTGCTCAAGTAAAGAATAAATCTGCCATTCATAAACTGTATGTTAAAATTTCTTTCAAGAGATTCCCCCTTGTTGTTACTTAACTTTGCTTCGCCCCTTTCATGATGGAATGATCTAATAAGTAATATTGGCATGGATTAGACCTGGTGTTTGCACGTACGTGATATCAAAAAGAGGGTTTCATAAAAAGGGTCCCGATCGTAACACCCTCAGGTAGTACGTACGTGAAAAGACATTTTTCCAGTAATATCCTCCCGACTCTATGGTGAAGAGCCGCTTACGGAAGACAAACAATACTCCCGAAGATGAATGGAATAGACCTTTACAGACGATTTGTTTATGCTCCATAGGGTTCTCTGTATGCCTGAGAAATTTACATCTCTATCGGCGAGGTAGCGATCACGTTTACAAATTCAAATAAAACGGACAGAAATATAGAAATATGACAGAAAAACCCTTATTAAGAAAAAATAAATACTTCTATCACACCTTTGTCTTTTTCATATTTCAATTTTTGAACGTTGTCTGACTAAAAAAGCAATCCTGCTTGTACCTTGAGGTTGTTTGCTTTACTGCTTCCAAAACTAAGTTAAAAATATCAACCAATCACAACTTTTATTTACAGTATTCTCTTGCACGTCCGAAAATGTGTCACTGGTGTGAAATTTGCATGCTCTTGTGTACACGTGCAGTAGTACTTTTTTCACTGACAAGCGATGTATATTCATTTGCCAACACCCACGCTATCGTAACCTTATTAGGAAGTCGCGTACCTAGGACTATTACGTAGGTTCATTCATGTAAAACCCTGTCATTGAGATTGGGACACCCCTTAAATTCCTGTCGGAAAGATTTTTTTATCAACGTGGGTAAACGGCGCTATTTGGGTGTTCACATGATAAAGAAATTTTGCCTAGATCGTTATTTTTTTCCAAACTATTATAGTGTTGGTAGTCGCATCCTAGTATTTCATACATGGCGCGAGGATATTTTGCTTCGTGGTGAAGAATCAAACCAACAATCCTGGTGTCTTAAATTGTTCGTCAATATTAACGAAATCATTTCAACTGGATAGAATCACAGGCATGTCGGGTACTAAGTAGGCTATGTGCACAACCATGGTAGACTGCTTGCAATGAAAACCTTACAACCTGAAGGGATTGACATGCATATTATTAATTATTATGATCTTTTTTGTTTTGCCTGTTTTTTGTCGGGAGAAATTTGTTTCATCCTAAAGATATACACATGATATGTTAAAGAGATGATATATTATTTTGTTATACCTGCAGTCCAATTAATAAATGAAATAACATCAGATACTAGCCAAAAATTGATCTGAAAACTTAAAAAAAAAAAAAAAGTCGGCAAAAGCAAAGAAAGGGGATCGATCTCGGTACGATGGGTCTCAAGACGTGAAAAACGCCGTTATACCATCTGCCATAATATAATTCCTCTGTTGTGCAAAATGTACTAATACTTGCAACATGTTTAAAGGCCTGTATACACGAGCAACGTTTGTAAAATATTCTCACTTCACTTGCAACTAGCCCAAAGCGTACTTGATTTCGGTTTGTTGCACAGTGTAGACAGAGTGAAAACAATTTGAAAGCATTTTAAAAATGTTTTGAGAATGTTTTGAAAAGAATTGTCAGACAAAATGTTACACAGAGCATCTTTGGCCATCATTTTTTAAGTTTAGCCCCTCCCGAATTGGTGGTGACGGAAGTCTATATTTCTAGACAGAAATTGGCCCTACGGCCCGCTGTCTATAACTTCAAGGTTTGGTTTTTGTTAGTCAGTATTATACTCGAGGTACCGAGCTGTATTAAGTAAAAGAGGCAACTTTGTATTTTAGTAAATCGTTAATATTACGCAGGGCCGGCTTGGTTTAGCCAGAATTGTTACAAAATGCTTGCTATCATTGTTATAGCAATTAACACCCTGATGGGGATATCCGAAGGGGGAGGCTGTGGTGTCTTACAAAATTACAGAAATTAGAATGAACCTTGTAAAAGAGATAGTAACCGTGCAAAAGGATGGTTGTCAGCATATACATGTCTGCAAAAGTTCTTGTCGGTTCACAATTAACACTCTTAAGTTAAGCTCCCTCGATCCCCCTGCACATCCGGTCCCCTCCCCACACACACACATCATTTACAGCCAAAAGGTTTAATAATAGTTTACTACCATGTGTGAGAGTTTGATTATAGTGCAAAGGTTTGAACCAACCCCATAAAGACATAAGAGTCATGATAATATTTTGCAATGGCACCACGTAACACTAATGTATATGGGAGAATTTGGTAAGTTTTCACCTGCTGCAGATACCACCCAGTCAGTAAAATATGCTGCTGCATGCTTTATACCATGTTCTAGAGCAAATTAAATATTGTTTGGAAGTTGGGAATAAATATAAGAAAGAAAACATTCACCACTGTACAACTTTCACATTAAGGAAATCGAAGATAAACATGTGTAGGGTAGGTTCACAATATACATATAGTTGCTATACGTTAGGCAATGGCAAAAGTACCAAGACCCAAGACATGCTGAAGAAAATTACATCGTCGAGAAAAAATTTACACCTAACTCTCACATATGTTTTGCAGATTGCTGTATGAGGGTCTTTTACAGATGGCTTGTGAATAGTTTTGATGTTCTTGGCCACGTGGAATTTTGTCGACCCTTTTTCAGTACTGAGCCGGCTTTGTGAAAGGCAGGCTATATATTTGAGCAGATACCTAACATAACAGACTCAGCAAATGGTACCAGATCGCGATCCAGTTGCTCTCCTTATAGTTGCTCAGAATGTATTTCTTTCATGTTTTTGGTTATCATTAGGGCGATTTTTTCATGATTTTATGATAAGCAGGAGCATGATACAAGTAAATGAATTATTGCATGGTGTTGGTCTAAAATTTATGTTCGCAGTTCTTTTTAAAATGCCTATACTCATTCGCGAAACTGCGTAGCAAGAGCCAATTTTCATTTGAAGATTCGTTCATTTTGCATCACACACTGCAAATGGAAGAACTGTAAGACATTTTCATGAAATGATGAAGCTACGACTCGTGAGTGTTCTAGTGTCTAGCTTGTGATAAATGCTAAGTTTAACACATCATATATGTACATTGTATCTGTTCCGATTTTCGAAGTACACAGCAACGTATAACAATAGGTCCAATCAGTTTCCTATTCACGTACGTTTTTCCCCGCGCTACTTAGGACACTATCTGCGGATTTAGACTCGTAAGAAGATTACTATTGTTTGCATGAATGAAACACAGTCTGCCCGCGCACTTCTTAGAGCTGGGTTCAGTGCCCAGTGCCAGCTCTGGAAGATTGAGTTTTTAACAAAAGGACTGTTTTTCCGCGGCAGCATTAAAATTGCGACCGGACGGCTCGCGGAAAATCGCATAGCATAATTTGGATAAGGTCCCTTAACATTATACTATACTACGCGGTAGCTCTATAATGTACATGACTAATGCTAGTCATTGCTATTGTTTGTATTATGTAAATTGTGTCAGCCTCCAACATGCACACACATATTACAGGCAATAATTCATCTCCCCCAGACAGTTAGAATTCCCCCAACCTACTTACTTTGGTAACTCCCAAAACTGTCTAAAATTCATCCTCATCCAGTTACAACCATAATTCTAGGGGTGACTGGGTGAGTACATAAGACGCCAATGTATAATCAAAACACTCTCAGTGCAGTGCATGCTGTGTAACATGAGCGATAATACTCTGCATTTTTTAAACTTGCTGACCATCAAAGAGCTGTGCCATACAAAATTTCTGTAGAATAATGCAAAAATTGCAGTTGAGAATTGGCTGCCTTTAAAGCACTAGCTTTTAAAGGGTTAAGTAGCATTGTCAAAATTGTACTTCAAGGGCTAAATTATTCATCGCATAATAATTTAATTCTTTAAATGTTCAACTCACCTTTCCCTCTTTGGGTTATTACGAACAATATGCAAAATATTTCCCGGTGGGTAGAGAGGCCTGTGACTGCTTAAGTTTAAGGATGGGTTGGTAGGATGAGCACCACACGCTAGCTGGCGGCAGGGTGGGGCTTCCCACTTTCCTTCATGGGGAGCAATGTTTTCGGGACTTATACTACAACAACAGCAAAGCTCTCCAAGGATAATCGACCACTAGAATAGGAAGGAACATGAAACGAAACAAATCAATGTGTTTATTTTCATCGTATCATTTACTAGTCATCTAATTCTTTCTTAACAAAGCTTTCCTTGAATTTACAATCTTTAACGATAATTATAAGACTCCATACATTTATAACAAGGAACAACCCTTCTTGAAACAACATTATCCCATGCCCCTCCCCCCCCTCACCTCCGCCAATACAAATGAACTCGACTGTCGCCAAACACCAGGTTATCCTCTCAATATGGTATAAGTAAAGGAAGACAATGAAAAGTTTGCACTGTTACTAAGCAAATTGTTAATTTCTTACTACTTCACACCAAATACTTTGTTTTCAATTGCAAATTAAGCAACCAAATTTCTTGTGTAAATTTCAGTATGCCCTGGATGGAGCCCCTTTTACTCTTCAGAAACAAAAAATGGATTTTTGTTTCCCACAGCTGAAAAGCTTTCCACGATCATGTAAAACAAACTTCTGACACTAAGCAATAGAACAAATTATGGAAAGAAATGTTTTAGTGTTCACAACAAATCAGGGACTACGCCTGGAAATAAGAGTCCAACAGAAATATTTAAGCGACAGTATGAAGAAGCAACATGTACCATTTGGGGGCATAGGGTATGCAGGGATGTGCCCACGCCGGGCGGCACCGAGTGTTGACACCCGGCACTCACACATTTCACTCGGCACTTAAAACCATGTTACACTGTTTTCAGTTTCCTAAACCACTATAAAAATTCCTGCAATTATTCAAAATCATTCCAACACATCCAAAGTAGTGTTGAGCCAATAAAAGTGAATATCAAAAATTTTCCGAAGGGGGAGGGAACACCCTCCCCTTAGCCTAGGCCTAAACCTCTCTCCAATGATGCATCCAGATTCAGGGTTCCCTGGCAGTCAGAATCAAACACGCGCATTCCTGGGTTAGCAAGGAAGCAACCCTGTTGCTGAGGAAGCCTTCCCTGGTTTTATCAACAATTATTTCCCTTACCTTGTTTGGCCTCAGGCCACTAAGGAAAGGGTCCTGGGAGGGTTAGAAAGTGACACAAGTTCTGTGATAGCCACATCACAAGGTATAAGCTTGTTATGCTAGTAACACCATCTCTACATACACAGGTATTTGATATTCTATCTTGTAGAATTTATCATTTAAGTCCTAAACAATAGCCACATCCTTGCAGGAAGGGCTTGCATACCCTGTAGCACACAATAATTTCATTTTTACAGGTAGCATTTTCAAGTTAAACTGCAACATACAGTTACCATTATGAAATTTTTTAAAAACTTTGAAATGTCAGCTAAATAAAGCAACACATCTAGAAGCATTTTCCAGGGGTGCTCCAGCCCCCCCCCTATTCCAGGGGTGTCCCAGGCCCCCCCTATTTCATGGGGGAAGGACTTTAAGTGTCACTTCAGTCATTACTATTTAGTCTTAGACCTGTCAGTGGGAGAAAGGGGACTTGAATTTTGACTGGCTAAATCTTTCAAATCTTTTTCATTTTTCCTTACAAACATAATAGTATTGTTGTAAACATCAATACAGGAAATCCCAGGTTAAATTTTATGAAAAATTTTTAAGAATGAATTTACCAGTTCAGGAACAAAAAGTTGTCACATGGTTTTAGAAATATTGGAGAGGTAAATTCATGCTGTGGTGACTCCACTAACTGTTCAAGTAGGTTCTACTTGATTTCCTTTGGATCAGTTTTGAATGACAGTAGTCACCTACTTTAAAGGGCAGGAGCAGTCATCCCAAATTGAAGAAGTGTAGTAGACTGTCCAGTTTCATGATTGGCTGTTGGGAGTCATGTGACAATGTTTTTTCTCTTCAAATGTGAAATTTACAGGAATAACTGCTTGGTTTACCTTGAATATGCAATAGTAAAGTCATAAAATGTAATGAAAGATACTTTGAAGAGAAATTAGATGAAAATTGTGTTATTTAGCTTTTTCTTCAAAATAAGTTTGGGGGGACTGCTCTTTATCTTTAAAAATAATCTACTGGGTAGGTGTTTTAGCAGAGGTAGGACTCCCAGTGATTACTATTAATCTCTATGTAATTCCTTTGTCCCTCATGCAATTGACATTTTCAATCAAACTATCCATCACTTGGGTTTTATTTTTTACTTCCTCTAAGTGGGTTTCTATCCGCTTTCTACTTTGGTGTCTCTTTCACTCTTTTTGTCGTTCTTACCTTCCATTTTTCTGTTCTTTTTTTCTTGTTGTTACTTCATTTTTAATTTTACAATTTTATTTTTGTATCTCCTGTGCGAGTGCCCCAATTTTTTAACTTCTATACTGGAGAAATAACTTACTTACTTAACTCTGAAAACCTAAAAGACAGACATACCTTAGGGTCCTGGCTCCTTTTTATTGCTGCTAAAAGGTCTGACCGCAGTTGTTCCATCTGAGGTAACCCTGCCCTAGCTACAACATCTTTGCCATTGATGACTGAGGTAGTAAATTCTTTGGTGTATTCTGCTGCTGATAGGCTGCACATAAAGAACACAGGTACAGATGAATCCAAATGGTGATTTATGGTACGATTTAGTCAGGCATAACTGGGGTCCATCAGCTTTAATCTTTCCAAATCTTTGCTAAACTGTATCATAAATGTTTGCACACTTACAATATCTTTCAGATCCCTGAATATCGGAGTTTAGAATTGCATATAGAAAGAAATTAAGATTTAAGACCAATGGACTCCATTTCAGGCAAACATGTGTATATATGTACTACATAGAGGGCAGGCATCAAGAACAGAAGTTTCCAAGGGAAACATTCATAATTCCTCTTACTTGGTAGTTTTAACAGGATAATAACTGCTAATTGTATGTCTGTATGTATGCATACATACATACAGACATACAATTAGCAGTTATTATCCTGTATGTACCTCTTGATACACATGAAACAATGTTTTACTTGTATCTTATCATTTTTTGGATATGGCTGTCTCTGTTTCTTAGATTTTTTCCCCCAAGAGGGCCTGACCTAGATTAGCCAAACTTTTTTTCAGGTCACCAACGGTTAGAACATCTGATTTGCAGTCAGGAGGTCTGGAGTTCAACTCCTAGCCAGGAGGTCTGGAGTTCAACTCCTAGCCAGGAGGTCTGGAGTTCAACTCCTAGCCAGGAGGTCTGGAGTTCAACTCCTAGCCAGGTACATACTGAAGATGGTTTTTTTTATGAAATACACCATTCCTCCAGATCAGTAAAAAAAACACTTTTCCCCAATCTTAAGTTTTTCTCTTACAAAATACATCATGAGATCATGAAAATCTAGCACAACTTTATATACATCGGATTTGAAGAAAACAACCACAAACTAGATTTTTTGGAAAAAAGGGGAAGAAGTTGGACCCTGGGATATGGAAGGTGACCTTCAGCTGACCTGCCAGCTGAAACAGACTATACCTGCCAACACTGTCATTTCAGAAAACAGAATATGTATTAAACAGATGATCCAATGAATGTCTGTAGGTTGTATGGCAAGGGCACAAGAACTTGCATGAATGGAAAGGGTTTCCCTTAAATGTTCACAACAAATTCAGAAATTCCTTAGGTGTTTGCAAAAATTTATGTCCTCAGGTGTTGGTTCCTCCAAAGTAGTCCCCATTGACCACACCTTCCTCATCAACAAGTTGCTAGGGCTACAAGTTGCTGAGAACTATCAAGTATTAGTCTATTGACCCAAGACAATTTCTGACTTACCCCAAAAACATTTGGGTTCTTTTCTCACCTATACTGCAGCCATATACTAAATATGAAATTCTTCCCACTTTCCTACTTGAAGGTATCTTGTTATCAAAGATTTTAACCCCTGGGGATCCCATATGACATTTGACCTATGGTGCCCTGGTATTCGACCTCTGGAGTTTTTCCTCTCATTCATTTAACAAGGTTTTCACAATTTTACTTCTGGTGAAATTAAATGACCTTTGACTACCACCATAAACAAAAGGCTTTTTCCCCCCACATGAAAAATTTACATGATAAACATTAAAAGTGACCATCATTGCTATCTTGAAGTATTGTGTTTTATTTAAAAGGTTTTCACACATAAAACCTGTCATACCTCAGCAAGCCACCCGGTGGAGCAAAACAGACAACTTTAAGGCTTGGGTAGTCCTGTCTAAGTAAAATACCAAGTATCGATGCTGCTCCAGCTCCCAAAGAGTGACCAACGATAAGAAGCTCATAATCATCGCTGTCCTGTGAATTTTTTTTACCAAAGAGAAATGAAAATAATTTAGTACACATCCAAGACTGTAATCCCCAAACTCCCTGGATTGAGAGTCTATGAGCTCTGGTACCTACCTTCTATATACATAATATTGATATTGCTCACAACAACTGCCTGGCAAAAAACAAATACCACTGAAGTAATCCCACCCATAGAGGATGCGTTAACATGATGATGCAAAATGAAAGAAGGAAGTAGAGTACTGAGCATCCTCTATGGGCAGGGTTACCACAGTGGTTTTACTTTTTTGGCAGAGGGTTATTGTGGGCAATGACAATATACGTAGGTATACAGGAAGAAGCGAGGAGAAAAATAGACTGTTTAATATGTAAGGACAATATAGGCAGACGTCACTGCAGTTCTGAGCTAGGTTGACCCCAATATTTTGGAGTAGGGTAAAATGACCCTTTTAGTTGTGATTAAATGGATAAGTGACACCTAAAACGAAGTCAACACTGAAGCAGGGACTGAAATCTCAGCAGCTACAGGCAGTTGATTATCAGTCTTTTAATCAGTTGAGAAACACAAGTTTGTACAGACTAGTTCCTTCATCATCTTGGGTGCCAACCAATGGTGGCTAATGTTTAAGGATAACTCAAAATTTATCAATACACTCATGAGATCATAAAATCCAAATGTTTTAAAACTTTACAAAATCATGTGAATAAACACAGTGTTAACATTGTAACATAATTTTGTGCATATTATTGGCTGCATTAAAATATTCCTAAGGAGTCACCATTGCAAAATATATGAAGTCTCAACTGACTCCTGACCAGTAGTAATGACTCTAGAGTCAAGATAAGTTATCCATTCTAGCTAATCCTTACATAAGCAAGGAATACATAAGCAGAAAGTACAACAAAGTGCTTATTGTATGAATTTCAAAACATTTTAATGATTGCAGATTGCATTATGTAGAGCTCCACGAATGACAATCCTAAATAATGTCAGATGCCATTAACTTGGAAACTGGGTTGCTCTAAACTTTAATACATACCACTGGGAGACATGAGAAAGCTTGAGTAAGAATATCATCCTGTTGAAGTTTCTCCTTAATATACACAGCTGCTGCAATGATTCCCTGCAAAAATAACAAAGTTAAGAAAGGGTTAATATCATTTTCCTAAGATGTTGCTCAACAACTGGAAGACAGGCAGTGGCCTAACTGACTTAAACCAATGGGATAGAAACAATGGGATAGAAACAATGAAATAGAAACAATGAAATAGAAACAATGGGATAGAAAAACAATGAAATAGAGACAATGGGATAGAAAAAATGGAATAGAAACAATGGAATAGAAACAGTGGAATAGAAACAATGGGATAGAAACAATGGAATAGAAACAATGGAATAGAAACATAGGGATAGAAACAATTGAATAGAAACAATGGAATAGAAACAATGGAATAGAAACAATGGGATAGAAACAATGGGATAGAAACAATGGGATAGAAACAATGGAATAGAAACAATGGAATAGAAACAATGGTATAGAAACAATGGGATAGAAACAATGGGATAGAAACAATGGAATAGAAACAATGGAATAGAAACAATGGGATAGAAACAATGGGATAGAAACAATTGAACAGAAACAATGGAACAGAAACAATGGGACAGAAACAATGGGACAGAAACAATGGAATAGAAACAATGGAATAGAAACAATGGAATAGAAACAATGGGATAGAAACAATGGGATAGAAACAATGGAATAGAAACAATGGAATAGAAACAATGGGAAAGAAACAATGGGATAGAAACAATGGGATAGAAACAATGGAATAGAAACAATGGGATAGAAACAATGGGATAGAAACAATGGAATAGAAACAATGGGATAGAAGCAATGGGATAGAAACTGAACAGTAAAACTTCTTAGAAATTAATCAAATATTTAAAAGCATTTTTAGCCATTCTCAGTTTGTATAAACACTTTAAAACATTTATAACAGAAAGGATATAAAGAAGGGGTTTTCACTGGCATTTTGATTAGTTGATGCACCAGATATTGGTTAGGGTGAGGGGCCATTATACGGACATGATTCTTTAATGCAGTAAAACTAGTTAAAAAAGCCATGGAGGAATATTTTCTAAGCATGTCTACATCTTCAGCACTACATTAAATTATTAGGGGACTAGGAAAAATCTGAGGGGGGCAAAGGTCTACTTGGCCCCCTGTAGAACTGTGCCTAGTTGGGGAGGGGTGAAACAAAACAAGAGCCCAATGGGCACTGTGGTTCCTTGCTGGATATTATACGAACTAGTGTACAGCCAGTCTTCAAAATAGAGGGAAGCGAAAGCTCATACTCAATGTTTGTAACATCTTCACAAGGGATATTTTAGTACTTATATTACATGATATCAATGATTAAATTTTTGTGGCCTTACTAACATTCAACTTGTATAATGCTTGGTGATCCTTCGAAAACATTTCCTCATTTCCATATGTATTTATGCCTGTAATCAAACTTGATATTATCACCACTAAACAATACACAATGTGGTTAGAGAGAGAAAAACACCCCTTGTACTTCTTTCATAAGTCATTACCTGCTCTCAAATAAAACTTGCTATTACTTTAAAACAATCTACCATTTGTCCTGTTTGCTGTCTCTACACAGAAAACAGGGTTTATTCAGCAGTTAAGCCTAAAGCAAGTGATTAATGGAGTGTGATAATAGAATGAGGATTAGGTTACCCCACAGAGCACAGCAGTATTAAAGAGACATACTGTATAATCCTTGCATTGCTTCCACTGGCAGAGATACCAGTTTAATGCAGTGTGACCTGTGCTCATTAAAATCTACAGATTTCAGTTATTGCCCTCTTACAACTTTGAATGATCCAAAATCTGTGTACAACCCGAAGTAATCATTATTGAACGAATGTAAAGGCCAAATTTCTAAGGTGTTTGTGTGTGTAAGCATGAAAAGCCAGGTGAGATAAAAAATCTATTGAACCTATCTTTATCTAGCTTATAACATTTTCTAAATAACATTTCCAGTGGCTGACCTCCAGTGACCTTGATGACCTTTGACCTTAACCAAACACAGACTGATTTGAAATCTGTCCTTTTTACCTTAAAATACTATGTTAAAACGTTTTGTTACAGCGTTGAGTTACAGCGTACCCAAGTTAGCGTCACAGACACACACACACACATACACACACACACACACACACACACACACACACGCCAACCTGAATACATAGGTTCCTGTTGCTAACGCAAGGAACCAAAAAAGGGGGTAAGCCATGAAGTGAGAAGGCGCATGGATGGTGCTTTTCAAGGGAGCAAAGGTTTTGCAGAGACAGGATACCTGACTGGCATACATAAATTTTGCTCTGAATTTAAAACAACATTTTGGCCTCAAAACCAAACTTGTTTTGTTTGCTCAGGGGAGGCTGCCAACCCAGATAACCTATCCCTAAGCATGTGAACATTAGATGCATTCCATTATGAAGGCTCTTCTCCAGCTTACAAACTAGGAAAGTGCATTTTGGGAAAGAAAAGATGGAGGAATGTCCACTCAACAGGAATATTGTATGTAAGGTGCCTTCTGCAGGTGAAACACACTGTTCAACAAGAAATTTCCTAACTGGCTAACAACAGCCATGATTCCTAACCTAATCCTTGGCAACAGCCAATCAAGAAACACCTTGTTAAACAGTGCTACCAGCCTTAATTCTGTGGCAAGAGACTTGACATATGTAAGCATTGTGCGTTGTTAGTTTAATGGAGTTTTACAGTCCAGTTTCCAACCTATTGGTTCAAGTGGAGCCAGCCAAGGCCATTTACCAGTTGTGGCTCACTTGCTTGTTTTCCCCACTCCAGATGCTTATGCAGAGCATCATACACAACTGAAGGTTCCATTTTTAGAGTATTTGGTAAGACTCAATTTGGGAATCAAACCCGGGCCTTCCGCATGAGAGGCGGATGCTCTACCGTTAGACCAATCAAGCATAGCGTGTAACTTCACAATTGCATATGTAAATTTGAGGTGAGGAGGAGTCACCTACAGATGAATCCGGACAGCAAGTGATGGTCTGATTTCAGTCAGTCATAACTGGGGTCTATCACCTTTTTATTTTTCAATTTCCTTACTTTTCTGTATCATGAATGGTTGTATTGTATCTTGATTCCTTCCTTTTTGCTGAATATAAGGGTTTGGAATTCATGTAGACAATAAATGAAGATGATTTATGGCTGATAGACCCCATTAATGGCTGCCTAAAGTCAATAAACACAAGGGCAGGTTGAATTCATCTATATATCCTCAACCCACTTCAACTATAATAATTAATTCAATTCAATTCAAATTTATTTTTCATATAATTTACAAAAATAACAAGTTGAAACGAACACATATGAAAGCGACATAAATTTGAATAATTTCCAAACCTACTAATTTCTCCAAAATGCCTCACCTTATGGCCTAGAAAACCTGGTGGACAGCCATCCACTGGTATGGGACATGTGTCAGCGCAAAGATCAGTTACAATGTCAGACACAGAAACAGTTCCTCTTATAGCGACGATCACCTTCTTGTGTTCATGATCCAGGGCGACAAAAAATGGTGTTTCCCACACCTGGTGAAAGATATTCATAAGACAAGTGTAAAATAACATTAAAAGAGTAGAATGTAAGAAAAATTGACAAGAAAAATCAAACTTTTTTCCATGAAACCCAAGTTCAAGAATTCAGTATTTGTGACATGTTTGCAACAATAAATATCAAGATTTGTGCAAAATATTGAAAGTTCACAAGACAGGATATTTGAATTAAATAAATTAAATAGTGAATTCTTTCTTTTTTTAACCATATTTAACTTGAAAGCAGACAGCCTTATGGCTCCTATCCTTCTCAATTTTAGCCCCTCCCACAACTGTCAAAAACTCATCCTTATCCAGTCAAAATCCTAGTTCATTCCTTCAGGACACAGTTTGGTAAGTATACAAGACCTCAATGTGTAATCAAAGCACTCTAAGTACAGTACATGTGTAATTTGAGCTTTGAGCTTTAGTACTTTTCTGTATTTCTTTTTTTTTTTTTTGACTAGCCATCAATCAAAGAGCTGAGTCAATTGAGAGTTTTCGCTACTACTATAAAAATTGTCCTTTGGGATGAGAGGATAAGCCCGTCAATGATAAACTTATGTTGTCTTTTCTGTCATTTTGAGCAAATGTGTTTTTAATTTTGATAAAGAATATGTACAAGTGTATGAAGAGGCATGACCATTAAGAAAGCTTATCATCTTAGAATCCCCTTGGACTATATCATCTACCCAGGTTTAAGTCCTCGTTTTCCCTCCCTACTGACTCCGGTCCCTTCTTTTTTCCCTCCAGACCTTCCCCAATGTCCTCTGCTCCCTTCATTTTCCATAAAAGAAAATGAAGAGTAAACTTGCTATCTCTCTACTGAATATAAGTTATGCTTATCATGCATGATACTGAGTCTACTGGTTATGTATTTATGGTATAATTCAACAAATAACAGATTGGGTAAATTCCATGGTGGCTGGTCCAATTTAAACCAATTGGTTAGGAACTGAGCAGTAAAACCTCATCTAACTTACTAAGTCACTCCATGAAGCATCTTTTCTTTCTTTTTTTGTTTTGTTTGGGGGGGGAGGTTCAGACATTCTTTAATCAACCAGTTGGACATTAGTGCTATTAAATTTTTGCCAGATGGTCATTGCAGGTAACAGCAATATACATAAATAGGACATGGTGAGGCACAAAATAAACTTCTGTTTTCAGGGGAGGTAATGGCTGAAATCTGGGAATGTAATGCTGTGACTTTCACTTCTTCACACAGTAACTCTTGCCACAAGGGAATGACTACGCTCCCTTATCTCCAACGTTTTTATAAAATTTACCACTACTGGAGCAAGGGAGAAGAAGGAGTTCATTTTACTATTTGAAGGAATGCAGTGATTATTGAAAGTACAAACGACTTAAGAATGCTTTTATGAGAACACAAAGTGCCAAGATTGTATAATGACATAGCAGGGTTTGAACTTGGAATTGCCTTTATACAGGGAGGAGGGTTGTTTTCTAAGCTAGGAAATGGAAGAATGAATAACAAGTTCCCTGATACAAGAGCAGTCAAGATTTTTTATTCAAAATCAAATAATGTTTCCCAAACATGCAGCTCTCAGACCCAACATGCTCTGCTTTGGCTCACCCATTATTGAACATGACACAATTCCCATCCACCAACCAGAGGAGAGAAATCTCCCATTAAAGCATTTGTCACAAAAACTTTTTAAGTCACCCTCTTGGAGTAATTACATGGATAATTTATATCCATGTAAATAACGAGAACTGCTGTAATAAGAAAAAAGGCAATTATTAACAGGCTTTTAGCAAATTATTCGCAGCAAAGCCATCATTATCTAAACATTCATTTTCAATAGAGCGTCCAAATATAAACATGAACTGACGGAATCATAACTTATGATGGAAATTTTGGGCAACAAGGAGTAAACTTCAGTGAAGAATTATGACTTCTTTCATGAATTCCTACATTGACTTGTGATATTCAGCTTGTTACCATGAAAACACAAATGACAGCTTTGCTGAGTTAGAGACAAGTGTATGGGAAATTATGTTTGCAATGGCAGACATGATTTGTGTCCTAGTTATAATCCTATGAAATTCAAAATATTTGAACAACACAAATATTGCATTAACATTTTGAACAAAGGGATCACTTTGTTAACTTAAAAGAAGTTTTACAAGGGAATTAAAGTTATGCTAGTTCAAAGAGTGTTAGCAATAAGGTTGTGGCTATTACGGTTGGTGAGGGATGGTAATGATAAGCACTGATTTTTGCCAACTCATACCTGGGCTAAAATGGATTACCTCAGATACCCATAAATTCCCTCTTTTACAATAAATATGCCAAAAATTTGACACCAAATCTCTGGATCAGTAATTCCCAACTTGTCCAGGTCAAAGTTTGCATAAACACTCCAAGTCAACTGATGGTGGCACTCTGCATTTAGACTGTTATTACTGCATTTTGCATCCCACCCTCATATCTTTCTAGCAACAACTCTGGTTAGCAAATACACGTGCAAATAGCTTTACTTCACACTGAACGAGTGAATGTGGGTTTGGGTTGGCATGCATGCACAGCTAGTCTGAATTTACCACATAGGCATGTTAAATGTGTTCTAAAAACATGCTGAAAGTGTTTTCAGTACAGCTTGTAATGCAACAATTTTGAACTACTACTTACTGTCATCCCAAATTTGCATTTAAGAGTGCATCACGTTCCACAAGCATAGGGGCAGCAAAGTGGAGGATTCATCCCAATACATAGAAAACTTTGGATCACAGAACTTGAAATGGTTTAGTTTGGTAACATTTGCAGCCTGAGTTGTAGGCATATATTAATGTGATGCATGCACTGTATAGTGTAAGTAAACATGTACTACACGTATCCTTATTCTTTTTCTTTGGGACTTGGGACAAACCCATACCTCACTGCGAAATGTTCCACCCATGTCCCCTAAATTAAAAACCCCTGATGCAATACAATAAAGTGTTTTTTGTTTTGTGATGGACATATGGACTAGTGGCTTTTACATCTGTTAAATATGTACAGATTGCCAACAAGCCTGGCAAAATATGACTTAGAACTTCTGACAAAAGATCAATTTCTTCTAAAATAAAGCTTTGCTAGAAGATTAGTGTCCCCTTCTTTCATTGGTGATATTGCACATTGTAATGAGTAGCATTTGCCAACTGTGAATGAAGTAGTTTGTGATGATCAATACAAATTTACTTCCAGCAAATAGGTCAACTAATAATCTGCTATCTAGATGGAATAAACCAAATGGCTGTAGAACAAAATCGGACCTATTCAGAGTCAGACAATTCTAAAGTGGGAGCTGGGCCACCATCAAAGTGGACTAATATTTGCAAGAAAAAAAAAGTCCCATTTTTCAGTTTAAGGCAGCTCCAAATACCCACAACTGAAAAAGTACATTTGATAAAGCCGTCATGGCTCTTCAATTTCCCTTCGATTTCCTATTCAAGCATGTAGTGTCACTAATAATTGCATCCTTGACATGTCATACATTACACAAGTCACAAGAGCTGCATCATTTAAATTTTTAAATGTTTGGACCAAGAAATTATCTTTTAGCCACAAAGAACTGAGTGTTACTGTTTGAAAATCCTACATCATACAAAGAAAGCTAAAGTACTTTCTCAATTTGAATTATCTCTCATCCTGCATTTCACAAATCTTGGTTTTAAATATTGGAAAAGTTAGTTCTATTAAATACAATATATATTTCATGCAGTACTGTCTGTGGAAACCTGGATAAGTTTATCACCATGCATTAACATTCTTTGACTCAAGCCTACCATCCACACAATTTATGACTTTGCAAATGGCAACCAAACTTAACTGTTGTAACAGTCACATTTGGGTGTGTTGTGTCCAAATGATTTAAGACCGTTTTAATGCTTGAATGATGTCATAGCATCAGACCACACAAGCAGTGAACTTGCCTTTAGCAAATCGACCAATCAAGTATTCATATGATGTGCCTGGCTATTTTAAATGACTCAAATTTGTGACAAATAAAACTAGGCAACAACAATTTTGTTGAGTTACAACATGCAAAGTTGTTAATTGTGAGGCTACAATCCTCGACAAAAAGGATGGGACAAAGCAAGCAAAATAACTATCCCCCCACACCCCTATTCAATGTTGCAGCAGTACAAGGTGCCCTGCAACTTCAATACTGAGACTGGGAGTGGGGTTTCTTCCATGTACTTTTGTCAAAGATTGTGACTGTTTTATTTCTTTAAGGGGTATGCATAGCTTGAGGGACTTTTAAAAGCTATGTGCAACAGATGACAGAGTAAAATCAACTATCTAGTATGACAGAATTACAGTTGCATTATGGGAAGAGGTGGTGCATGATGACATAACTTCCTAGAAACCACAAACTGTTGAAAACAAAGGTATAAAGAGATGCTTTACACATTTACAGTATCTATGAATTCATCAGCACTGTGGTTATGACCTGACCTTTGACCCCAATCCTGCATAAGCACCTTGCTCATAGGCTTTTAATGCATATTCAAAGCATTTATTTTTTTCCTAAAATACCATATTAGCAGTCATGAACCTAAAATTAGTATTGCTTGATGCATATTTCTTACAATCTACATAATAACACAAATAAAGTGACTGGACTGACAAGACTAGCAGTGGATTGCATTGCAAGATTAGAAACATGTAGGCTGTGTGCCTTTAATGACACAGGGTTATGAATCATGTAAGAAAACATACCAATATGTAAGGAGAACAACCTCTAGGACATTTTGGCTCAACAATCTGGTATGGAGAAAACAGGAATGTTTTCAGAATTTAAAAGGACAAGAAAAGAAATTTTAAGTTTGAAAATGATTCAGTGCTAAAAACGTTTGAAGTGCAAACTGCATTGATATATATGTTTTGTTTGCATAAATATATTTGATTGCCACATTCATTGACATTTAAGGACAAGCTACAAGTGCAGTGTTGCCAGGTGCTTTTTTTCCCATATAAATGACAAATATATCATCAGCATGAAGCATATAAATAAAAAAC
Source organism: Holothuria scabra (assembly GCA_037179385.1). Classification (NCBI taxonomy): domain Eukaryota; kingdom Metazoa; phylum Echinodermata; class Holothuroidea; order Aspidochirotida; family Holothuriidae; genus Holothuria; species Holothuria scabra. Next base: position 3,359,709 of record CM074197.1, on the reverse strand, counting down.
AAAACCAGGCCAAAAAAGAAGATTTATGTTCAAGTTAGCAGAAGCTTTTTTTTTTTGTATACAAAGAATTGGCAATAAGATTTAGAGACTTTGCAAAGCCACAGAGATAGATGTTTTCCTTGTTGGTATTTGGGGTGCAGAATTTCTTTTAAAAAAATTGAAAATTCCACATTAAAATTTTGCAAAATGAAGTCAGTTATTGTTTAACAAGCTTGGTATTTTCTTTCTGTACAGGACACATTTACTCAGCAGTATATTTAAAAATTTGTTTGAAAGATTGCTGGTTTTCACAGAATATTCTGAATGTATTCATGACATTTACAGAATATCTCTCCAGAAGGACTTTTTCGAGGAATTTTCTATTGCCCTTTCACCAGGATGCTAATAAAAACTCTGCATCACCAGCAGTGTATAGTAGGTTTCTAGTTTAAACAAAGTGGCTGGGGCAACAAGACTACTACAAGATGAGTATACAGCAAATTCACAAAAGCAAATGTACACACAAGTGTTTTTCAACAGTCCAAGACCATTCTCTCAGCAGGCAGTGAGTGCATTCTGTGTAATGGAGCAGTTGCCGTGGAAATGGGTTAGAGAATACTTTAATCACAATTAACAAGATTAATTGAACGGTCAGATTGTAAAATTGGTGTTTTAACATGCATTTGGTGTGTTGTGGTAAAATGGGTTTACAAAGGTTAAATTGAAATGAGTGGGATGTACACATATTGCAGATAAATATTGGTCATGCCACAAAATAACTAAATGTTATATTAACACCTTTGTACAATGCATGCATACTGTATATAAATCGTTGCTAAGTTTTATATTTAACAAGGAAGTAGAGAATATTCTGAAAATGTACAATATTACAGAACGAGAAAAATATAAAATTTAACCACCACAACTACTGTATCAACCTTTATGCATATGACTTCATAGAGTAGAAAAGGCACCCTCTAATAAAGGGAAGTACCAATCATTGTATCTTTCAATAACAAAAGCAGACAGGTAATTTGTACATAGGTCGAATATGAGAATACCCTCTCACATGCAAAGTCAACACTCTATTATGGGCATATAATTCATTGTTTTGCCTCTAAATTTGTCATATGATGTCAATGCATGAGGTCTATTATACAAAGCCATGATACAAGATCAGAAAATATAATTTTGCTGTTCAACAGTGATCGGGTGGTCAAACAGAATCACCATTGATGAAGCTAACCATAACAAACATGACTCAAGCCCTCTGATAACCCCACTACCTCCCCTACCCATAAGCAAGTCAGATCATTTCAATGTGGAGGGGACGCAATTTTTTGGGCCCAAATTTCTGAGCCATTTAAGACTATTGCCCAAATTCCTAGACATTCATGGCATGAAGTTAAGGTCTGTCAAAGACTTGGAGGGGGTCGGGGTAGGGAAATGGCACAACAACTCCTCCCGTCAATAACCCCTTCCCCTCCCCCTCTCCAAAAAGGAATCTACATCCCTCCCTACAAATGATTTACTTCTCTAGAAACTTATCTACTTATTTTATGGTCATCCCTGGTACTAGTAAATTTCCATGCTTTGTTTAAGATTTGCATAATAAACCAAGCGATTTTAAGTACATCATATTAACACCCTTCGGGCCTTGAGTTTTAGATTTTCCAGGTGTGTGCTACAAATCACGCTCCTCACAAAATTAAGGTGTGTGGTAGGTGTGCTCTTGAGACAGTTGTTTTGTATGACTTTCTAAGGTTTATATGAGTTCCACTCTTTATCTAAGTGTGCAATAAATCACACACCCCACAGTGATTTCAGGCAAAGTAGCAGTGCTGATCACACTGGCACCATTACGTGTTAAGCCCGATGGGGAATTCTCTAGCAAATACCGCCGACCGACGGTCTTTTGAAGTAATCAACACCACAGTTAGATACCACAGTACTAGATAACGGCTCTTTGATCCCGACCTCCTGGTCACACCAGCTCATCTCCATTTACAAAACTTGTGAAGTATGAATAAACTTTTAAACTGTCTAGTGTCCACGGAGAAAGTTTTTTAATTAGAGGTTGTTCTCAACAAGACAATGGACTGTTCTGTGACAGACTGAGGCAGCAAAGCTGCTTACTCATTACCAGGTGAACTTTGGGCTAATTAAATAGGATCATCTAACTGATAGCACATGCTTGATGATGGTTTAGTGAAGACAAGCGGAAGGTGCAATCTCAGTGCCCTTCGGAGAGAACACGTAATGCGCCTCAAAATTCAGTGCTTGAATCTTCCAAGTTTTGAAATCATCTTCAAATCCCATTTGCAATACTGCTATTGAAACAAACACCAAATCTGGTGTAACTTGGACTGAGCATGATCCAACACTCCACATACTTTTCAGCAAAAAAAGGGGAAAAATTCTCTTCCAATCAAGAATAACAAGTCTGTGGTCAACAGTAGCTTTGTAAGTTTCTAAACTGCATGTACTGCACTTGCCCCTCACATCTGCAAAGGGAAAATGCCACAATTTCCCACAATTTCAATTTGTGTAGTACATCATTCTAAATAAGGAATAATTGGTTTCAATTATGTGACATCATTTTTGTTTAATTCATGCAAAATAACTCCTTATTTTACCTTCAATAATAATGTTTTTACAGAAACATAACAAATAAGTACTTGTGAGCTAAAACAAAAAAAAAAAGATTTGCTTGATTTTTAAAATTAATTTGGGTGACTGCTTTCTGCCTTTTTACTTCATTTTCAAAAATGAAGGTCAGACATCTTACAATTTCTCTACAAAAACTATGCAAATTTATAGCCATCCCTTTCAATTTGCCTTCTATTCCCAAAAGCCTTCTATTATAACTCTCAAAAATTATTGCACTACACAAAATAAATAATTCCTTGGTAAAATACTTTTCCGAAGTCTTACAACTGTGTAAAGAGTTTCAGAAGCAATAAAGTACCATCTAAATATCCTTGACTGGCAATAAATTCTTGATCTGTTTCTTGCCAAGGTGACTTAAATTGCTTTGAAGGCCCATAGGGAATTTAATCATCACTTGTTCATGTCTGTAGATATTTCATCCAGAGAACGATAATGTAACTAGATTGTCTGTAATGGAATGAAAGTCGTTTTCAAGTGCTTATGGGCAGCAAAAAAATGCAGAGGAAATGAAAGTGTGTAGGTTTGAGGTTACATGGCCAAGAGGAAAATTTTGCTCAATTATTAATGCAAACTTCACAGTTGTTATACATATTAATTAGACTTGTTCACTAGTAGTGTGAAAAATTCACTAGTAGTGTGAAAAATTTTTTCAAATATCTTCCCTGGAGAATTATGCAGTAAAGATTGAGTTTAAATATTGCCATTATGCATGACTAGTTCAATGGAGTGTAATATTTGAACTTTCAAATGAATTTCTAACCTGAAAAAGGGCAATATTGAGTTTATGAACCTAAACTCTTCTCCTGTCACCACAACCATGGTCAAACTCAACGATAGGAAGTTCAAAGGAAGAATCTCTTTTAAGAAATAAAATTCCTACAAAAAGAAATTCCTGTATTTGTGTCTCCAAATAGGTCAGTTTTCTCCATTCAACTTCCCCCCTTTTGATAATAGTTTTTAGTTGAATAATATTATTACTTTGCAAATCTCAATTGCTGCTCTATGGATTTGTAATGAGAACTGAGGTTGATTATCCGCAATCATTTCTAAATACATCGTACTTAAAACATACCACAGAGTTCCTAAATTACCGTAAGATCTACACTATCAATATTTGTGGTTTCTCAATCTGCATGGTGCCACTCACAAATTTTGGTCACTACAGGGATGAAAATACCAGTGTATCATGGGGTTTCACTGATTCTCAGCTTACTACAATTATGACCAACAAAGTTGATAGGATAATACATCATGACTTGAGACTTATGCTAATAATTGCTGAAAGGTAGGGTGGCATGCCAGCAAAATGGCCTGATTTGACAGTTAGAGACTGGATAAAATTTTCTTAGGAAAGATGTGTTGAACTTATTTCAATATCTTTTACAATTCTCAAGATTCACCTCTTAAAAATTTGAACATTTCTGGGAGTAACTTGTTACCTAGATGCAAAAATGATGTAGAGTATTGCACAGTGTTGTTAAATTTTTTTAACCCTATATTAATTATATCCCAATTACTCATCAGATAGTTCATGGTTTTGGTAGAGATAAAATATTTTTAAGGACCTTAATGTATTAACCACGACAATAAAACCTTCAGGACAAACTAATTTTATTTAACTATGCTTGAAAAGTAGTCCATTCCTAAACATCACAAATCTGCATATTCCCCCACGCTACCTGGTTTGGAAATCTATGCGCCCCAATACTTACCTCCTTTCCACATATGTAATCCCCAATTACCAGCAACTTACCCTGGTAAACTAATAGCACAGAGAGGGGAGAAGCTGATGCGTATTCAAAATTAAAGCGGAAAATAAAAATTACTAATATACCATCAATTTTTGATGGAGTTTAATGAGATTTATGGCTTTTCTCTATGTTGTTAATGCTTCTCACATCATTTACCTAACTTTGCCATTTTTATGTCACCCCCCCTTAAGAAAATGTTAGCAAGCCTCGTGTTCATTATTTGATTGAATCTGGTCAAGCAAAGTCTTAAGACAAGTTTTAAAGCAAAGTAATCCAATAATTTTAAGTGAAACCGACTTTACTAGATTAACAATATATATAAAACAAACTATATTACACACAGCACAAATACTACAAGACACGACAAGCAGACTAGTGAAACAAAAAATAAATTGAAACTGAGAATTACAAGAGGGACAAGGAACCAAAAGGGGGAAAACAGCTTCCAGGGAGGGTGAAAACTTTTCAGGTAAGATAAACCAAAATGCATAATAGAAATGGTAGCTTCTAATCTTCTGGAGGTAAAATATATTTTGGAGGGAAGGTTTTCACATCCTTACCCCACCTCTTCCCTATCACCCCACTCCCCCCCCCCCCCTCCCCCAGCAATGAGCTTTTTGGATTCAAGGAAAATATAATTTACACAATAAACATGCGATTTGTTGTTCTTGCTAAAATACTTGACCAACTGGAGGACTGCAGTATTATCCTTCATTTTGTGTCTCCCAAACTGCTTCTCAATGTTTCTTCAGATTTTATTCCCTTTCTCTTTTTCTCGTAAATTCTACCCAGTGCTCCAAAACTGGGAAAAACCCTGTGGGCATTGCTAGATTAAACCAGAAGTAGGGGCAAAACACCCTATCAAATCTAACCTTTAGTTTAGATCCAATCTCGTCTTAAGTCTGACCTTTTGAGTTGACTCTTTTAGTCTTTAATGTTCCTTATTGCACATTTTGATTCTTTCTACTTCACTTTAATGCTGTGAATTTTTAGTACTTACTACTTTCTGCTATTGCATCCTCCTCATTTTCTTATTTTTACTTTAAATGGTCTGCCAACTTTTCCTCTTATCTCTTTTGTTTTGCTGACCAACTGTATGGTCAAGTGGTTAGAGCATCCGATTTGCAGTGAGAGGCTGGCAGTTCAAGCCCTAGTTGAGTCATACAGTGAAAGTCCATCTGGCCTAACTAAATCTCTTTTGCTATTATTTTCCTCTAATCTCTTTTGTTATTAAGGCCTATTTTGCATTTTATATACTAAACAACACCTTTGATAATGCGTGAAGATAAATGTAAAATTTTATTTATCATTATGATTAATATTAACAGATGGTCCATATAATTAGTTTGTTTGTTAGTTAGCTGGAATTTTATGGCCCAGTTTCTCACCAATTGGTAAAAGTCAAGCTGGTCATAGCCTTTTGTCCAGTTGTAGCTCACTGGCTTGTGTTCCATTCTGTATTGCTTAAAATGAACAATAGAGAAGGGAAAAGGAGGGAACCCACCCCCCAACCCCAACATCCCCCCTCCCAACTGTAAGTTGGATGTTCTGACCACTTGACCATGCAGCCGGTCCAATGTAATGAACAAATTGTTTTATGGTACATGTAAGATGTTTGTAAGTACCAAAGTGGCTTACTTAATTGTTTTTCTCTATCATGAATACCTCAAGAAGGGAATTTTTGGATGATGAATTTCAAGTCATTTCTTTAGCAACAGATGAAAACGTAAAAAGCCCTGAATTTTGAGGTATGTCAAAGCAATTGCACACCATCGCTCGCCTAAAATCACTGTGAGAAGTGTGATTTTTTGAACCTCTTAATGAAAACTGGGAGCTAAAATAAATGCATCAATGTTTGGTAAAATAGCACACCTACCACACCCCTTAACTTCCAAAGGAGTGTGATTTCTAGCCCTTGAAAATCAAAAACCTGAAAATACATGACTTGCTTGCACCCTATCCCCCTCTTTCCCCAAGAAAAAGATTACTTCATGAAACTTAAAACCTGGAAAAAAAACACATGATGATGCATCTTATGGTATCATTTCAAATGCACTTGAGCTGATTAAACAGATTAACCAATACAAAAAAAACTACGTTTAGAGGGGGTGTGGGGCAAAGGTTCCCTTAGTAGCTGAATTCTTTACTGTGATTATCACCTTTTTACTTGTTGGCGATGAAATATTCCTTTTTTTAATTTTACAAAAATATTGAAGATGTTCTGAATGTGTACAAGAATACATCTTCAAACAAGGTGCATCTCAAGGATATGTGCATAAATACAAAATGATATAAATAAATGCCTGATGGTATTAGGATAAAATCTAGAGATTATGTATTTTATTTAACCATTTACTTACAGATGATGCTATACATATATATTGAAAAATGCTTATGGCAAATTATTGATGTAGGTAAATGATGGACAAAATGGAAAATTTATTGGACGATTTTAAATTTGGAGTCAACTTAATTTCTTTCTGGTTTTTTTTTCACCTTCCCTCACTCCCCTTCCTTTAGATGACCCTATAGTGCATCCCCCAAGGCAAGTGCTATTAAACCAGGGTTTTTACATGTTCAAAATGACAAAAATGCATGATTTTCCCATGACTTTCAAGGACCTTCATAGATATTTCCAGGATCTTTAACAACAGTCATATCACATATTTCCGTCTTTTTTTCACAAAATAATGAATATGTGAACATTGAGAAAATTGAAACAATAAGTTCACTTAATAACAGTTCCCAATTCCCTGATTTTTCCACAACCTTTTAAGGCCTGGAAACTCAGATTTCAATTCCCCTGATTTTCAAGGATTTCCAGGACCCGTAAGAACCATGTTATTCCATTTGGCAACCAAACAAAAGAAAAATGACTTGGTATTTCTTAAAAATAACAACATTTGCAGTCCTGGCTTCATTTGTAATGTTTGCCCAGTAACATCAAATGTGCATGCAAGAAAAAAAATCAAAATTTGCAAACATTTGGAAACAAAGAAAAAAATGAAAATTCCATAAAAAGAAAATTTAAGGTGAAATTAAAAAGAAAGAAAAGTGAGCATGCAGTGAAAGCGTACCGCAGAGTGGAACCGATCATGGGAAGCAATGCTACTACGTTGGTCAATATCACCGTCACATTCACACACACACGTTAAGCAGCTCTGCAACCACCTTTGCACCCTTGAGGAAAAAACAGAGGAAGAATAAACGGCGCCCTCATTATCCATACACTTTTGGTCCATTTCTTCCTGGAATGATACACTTGACTCTAAGCAAACGGGGGAGCCATCTGTCGAAGGCTGATTAGGGGTGATTGTTCCATGAGGGCAATGTTCACAATGCAAACCACTGCTAGTTGTCCCTACTAAACTGAGCCCTTCTGTGTCAAGCCCAAAGTCCCGACTGAAGCTGGACGGGTATGGGCCACGTAATTTGAGCTTACTGACCGCTGAATGGAAGGTACCAAAGACTATGTCTGTAGGATCCAGCCCTGACAGTTCCAGAAGGGCGGTATAATTGCACTGGCAACAGCTCTGCACCTGGTTGGTCACGTCATGGTGAGGGCTGGTTAGACAGCATGGCCTAAGGAAGACAAAAAGGAAATAGTTTCAGAAATTGAGAATAATTTTTGAGTAAATCTGAAAAAAATCTTACATTTAGTTGGTGATTTGATGCTGATATATTATACAGAGCAAGGTAGCATTTTCCAAGACAAATGTAAATAGGAGGAAGAGCAAAACAGACATCGTATTTTGAAATGATGACTAAGTATGTTAATAATTAAGACTTGTACATCATATCTGACAGTGACATTGACAGTAATATGTTACAGTGATACGTTACAGCAATATGTGACAGTGGTACTGACAGTGGTATGTGAGGGTGGTATTGAAATGATATTTGATACCCAGCGAAATGGGAGCCACAACTGGAAAAAAGGCCCTGGCCATCTCGACTTGAACCAGTAGGTTGGAAACTGGGCCATAAAACTCCATCTAACAACCAGCAAAATGTGACATGGATATGTGACTGTGATATTGACCAAGGTAGTAGCACTGCTCCTCACAATTGCAATGATAGGTTATAGAGCCTGTGTATGCATATGACATCACAAAACAGAAGGTGAGTCCTCTAATTGAGAAAAGTGGCATGTATCATTGCAAGTTACACTGATAAATGAAAGAAACTGTTTTGTTCACTTTCAAAATGATCAAATTTCATGATTTACCAATGACTTTCAAAAACCTTTGAATTATATTTCCAGGATCTTTAAAAACATTCAGATAAAATGTTTGTGTCCTTTTTCCACAAAATGATGTAACTGAACATTGCAAAAATCAGAACAATGACTCCGCCACTTTCTATAATTGCCTGACTTTTTCATTTTCAGAACCTTTTGAAAAATTGCTTATTTTCCCTAGCTTTGCAGAGTTGGAAATTCAAGTTTCAGTTTTCCCTGACTTTCCAGGATTTCCCTGACATGTTCAAACCATACCAAAGTTTCTGTCTTGTGACTCTAGGAATCCAAGCAACTATCTCCAATGTGTTACTGTAATCATCACTAACCCATACCTGTATTGAAGTCCACTGCTTTGCCCTGAATAGCTCTTTATAAACTCAGAGTACGTAATGGTGTTGTGGACATGGAATAGGCTTGGAGAAGAGATTTTTTTACCTATTTGCACCCTCTTTGGCTGTAGAGAAGGCAAATGTGGCGGCCTCCACACAAGAACTTAGTATTAACGGAACCTATACATAGGTACTGTGTATATGTAATAAAAAGTATAATTCAGTATGGTGGGATGAACCCCCTCCTTATGCAAAAGGGTTAAGACATCAATTAACATGACATAGACTCATTTAGTTTTTACAAACAAATGCCTCCATAGCTGGGCATTTAAAGAGTTGATAACAAGCTCTTACACTGTCATCACAATGAAAGGTAGATTCCAATTAGTCTACTCTCTGCATGAAATTGTGCAAGTGTTAACACGTCCAGCACCTAACACACGCACATTTGCGCGTGCTCTATGCCAACCAGTGACAAAGGAGTGAACACCCTTATACTGAGAGGATAATAAATAATAATAATAATGGAAATTCATAATGCGCACACATCTGCAAAAAGCGCTCATGGCGCATGCAGGGCTCAAAGAGATACAAAACAAAACACACACAAAAAAAAAAAAAAAACTAAATAAATTCTTAAGAAAAAGCAAAACAAAACAAAAACTAAATAAATTCTTAAGGAAAAGCAAAGGATTGGGTGTCAACATAAATACATACCTACAGCTGATTAGCTTCACACATTTGAAAGCCCCATGTAGCATTGCGTATCCCCTGCATCCATATGAAGCAATTGCATATTTCCAATAGTGGTGGAGCTCAGCAAAAATAGAGCAATCCTCCTGAAAAAATAAAAAAAATAAAAAATAATACCAAAATTATCAATGACGTCATTTCTAGATATATGTGCTACAAGAAGTCAGGAAACACGAGGGTTTATTGTTGATAGGGTTCTGTGTCTCATTTTTTATCCTCCGGCCTCACTAAGTGGTGTCCATCATGGGTAGAAAAACTTGGAAAGCTGGGAGGCTCCTTCCCAGGGAATTTGGACATCTGGAGGGGAATTTTGGCAGTTGAGGTGAAATTTCCCTTTTCTGTACAAGCAAATATAAAAAGAATTGAGAGAAATTTTACTCCCTTCGAAGAAAATAACTTTACTCCCTTCCTGGGAAATCAGCATTTTTTCCAGCCTTGGGTATCAACACCTTTTTTTCCACTTGTGGGACACTGTCAAGTTGTTATCGCTACTCCATTACTTATTTGGACCATCATGTCATTGTGATGCTCATGTTGATGTCACGACATTTGACCTCACAGCTATTTATCAATACATCAGCCCATACCTATTGTCTACCAATGTCTAACTTTAAGTCACATTTGTTAGTGTCTCAACCAATGTGTACATAGGTGTTTTCAAAAGGTGAAACAAACAAAGAATAAGACTTTCATTTGGGTCCTTATCACAAAAAATGATCCAACCTCTTTGGTAAAATCCAAATATTTTGTGTCAGGGGTGATGGGCACTCCTGACAGAAAGGTGATGACATCGTTGTCAGGGTTGCCCTCTATTGCACGGCGTCTGTTTTTCTGGTCTTCCCGCAAAAGCATCAAGCCAGCTAGAATGTCAGAAGGAACTATGTCTAGATCCCGGAAGAAATTTGAGATGATGTCTGCAATCTCTGTGAATGCATTCTGGGAAAAAAGAAAGGTGACAAACATAAAATTATCATCTTTTAAATCATCCATTCCAGAGGTGTGTCCTGCAAGTTATATTGAAGGTACAAAATTTGATTGATAGCTTTGCAGCAGAAGGAGAATGAGGACGAGCTGTCGGCCAAGATAGCAGACATAGGGGGCGTGGTGTCAAAACTGCTCCGAGTTGCGCTCAGCACATGAGATTAAGGCAAATAAGATGTAGCAAGGGGTAAGTACATGTCAGCAAAGTGAATTGAAAGATTTACAAGGTATTGAAACTCACTCATGTCTGACTAAAATCAGATCATCACAGTAACCAAAGGTGGTGCTCACCTTCAAAAATCCCCCCTCCCCCTCCCATCCACATGCTAAAAGTCTATTTAACATGTTGTTAAATTAGATCCATGACAAGAGCCAAGCTTTTTTATTCACCAAATTCACTCATTGACATAAGAGCCCTTACCTTGTGTAAGCAGTCTGTTGTACACTTTTCTACCCAGTAAGCATTGCTCACCAATATTTCTCAACTTGTATCTTTTCTACCGAGTATGAATTGCTCACCAATATTTCCCAACCTTTTCTATTTTGTTATTCATTCCATATGCTACACAGAACTGACAATCGCATGAAACAGTACTAGTGGCGGCTCTAGGGAAGTCATAAGGAGGAATTCCCCTCAGAATTTTTCCCTGCCCCCCCCCCCTCCTCGTTAGGTCAGTTTCCAAAGGAGTTCAGTCAACCAAAAAATAACTCCTGAAACTTATTTTTTCAGCAAGAGATATGCTTCATTCTCAGAGCTGTCTGGGATTAGCCCTCTCCAACCACAGGAACTCTGTGCACAAAACTTTTTGCAGTCCTAACATTTTCCTTTACCCATAAGTTGCCTCCAAACCCCAATCTTGAAGTTGACATTCTTGTGCTCCATTGTGCAGCACACAAGTTTGTAACACCCTTCATTCTTTCATGTTTATTTATACAGTACAATACATCCATACATACAACAGAAAATGCAGCTGTGTGCTGAATCACCCTGTTTATATGCAAACCAGGCAACTTTATCTCCACAGATCAAAATTCTAAAAAAAATATAAGTTCATAATCTAGAACTAAAATTTTCCCTACAATGAAAATATTCCCATACTTCACATTTTGAAAGAAATCCGTTCTAAAAATATGGTCATACCAATACAAACGGCACCTTTGTAACTATATTCAAAGGAAAAATTTCTTCAAAATATTTAACATTAAAATTATTAAGTGCATCCCTTGACCGTAAAGATCACATTACTTGCAGCGACAGCCATGAAAGCATCTTCTTACTTTTTTCTTTACGGAGAAAAGAAAGATGAAAATCAATGAAACAGCTTTAGCTTACATCTTGATTGTCTCCGGGGGCCGATAAGTGATACAGTTTCCTCAGCCTTCTTTGCCATTTCTGATGATATTGATGCTGTGTTATTCTGGAAATTGGAGAAAATTGATTTAATTTAGTCTCTGTGGCTGTATCATGATGATATACCAGACACTTGGTTGCCAGAGAACTTGAGAAGAGATAAATGGAAATTTAAGATGGATGACAAAAACGTTGTTTCTGACATGTTTCCAGGTAACACACAAACACACAAAAGAATAATAAGTAAAACCTAATGGACCCTTGGAGTGCATTTATTTAGTCAGTAAGATGGGAGTTTTATGGCTCAGCTGCTAACCAATTGGTTTAAGTCTGACCTTTTTTCCACTTGTGGCTCACTGGCTTGTTTCCCCCACTCAAATGCTTATGCTGAGCACCAAGCACAAGGGCAGTAGGTTCCATTTTTAAATTCTTCATGTGAACCTTTTTAGTAAGGTCCAAGAAGATGAAATATTTAAAACACATTACAACCAGATTCAAAGCCAGAAAAGTCAATGAACAGTTTTCAGTTCACATGGCTGTGCAGTTGTCCATATATGTCAACTAAAATTTGACATCTATGCAAAGAGTTCAAAATCTGTTGTCTACAGGACAACCATTTTTCTCATTAAAAATTTAAAAAGAAGCTTGGTTACATCTGATTCAAGACTATAATGCAAAAATGGACTCTACAACATTTTCACGTTCAGACTTTCGACAAAATAAAGTTTTTGTCTCTTAAAGGTCAGGTGGCATGAAAATGACAAAGTTGGCAATTTGATGTAAAAAGTATTAAAAAAAATCAAGAAAATTGCTGCAATTCCCATCAAAATTTGTTAAAAAGTGACCATTTTACAGGTTAATTTCTCTTCTGCAATTTTTCATGTATAAACATGTTGAGCTCAATATGCAAATCTTTTGATGTCTATGGAGGGATATGCCATAGATGGCTAATGTTATCCTTTGTTTTTGCAATCTTTATTTCATGGACAGTTGTAACTTTAGTATGTCCTGAGGGTTTCATTTTAAAAGTTTAAATTGTTTTCTTGAAAATCATCATTATCAATTATCAAACCATAAACTATCTGATGAGTAATTAAAGGGCAAGAGAAATTACCCCAACTTGAAGAAGTGCAGTACATTGTCAGGGTTGTCAGGGGTACAGGGTTTCATTTTAAAAGTTTAAATTGTTTTCTTGAAAATCATCATTATCAATTATCAAACCATAAACTATCTGATGAGTAATTAAAGGGCAAGAGAAATTACCCCAACTTGAAGAAGTGCAGTACATTGTCCTGTTTCATGATTGGCTCTTGAGAGTCATGTGACAATATTTTTTCCCTCAAATGTGAAATTTCATATGATAATTGCTTGGTTTACAATGAATATGCAATACTGAAGTCCTTAAATATTATAAAAAAATTCTCACAGAAAACTGTGAGACAATTAGCTGTTGCTTCAACATAAGTTTGGGGCTACTGCTCTTCCCCTTTAAGAGATAATTAATAAAGGGTTAACACACAAAGAAATGCCAACACTGTGCAACACTCCACATCATTATATTGTTTCAGAAACATTCAAACTTTGAGGAGGAATAGCTTGATAACCATAAAAGATAATGACATAATTCCCAGGCCTCGATTTTCAGAAAAATTTGTGGTTGTCCTTTGGGCAACCATTTCAGTATTTTAGTTGTCCACAAGAAAATTTGGTTGTCCGAAACATTTTTCACACAATTATAAAACAGTAACTGTGTTTTGTATTATTGATCTTGAAGAATAGAAAGATCTAATTTTGAGAAACAAAAACACTTGAAGCCTGAAATGTTGCATGACTGTAGTGTATGACTGAAAAAGTATAAAGTTGATAGAGTTAAACAGTCAGCAGTATACCATCTACAATCAGATGAAAAAAAGCTGCTTTTAATTCATTGTGAAAGAAAAATGGTTGTCCGTCGGACAACCAACCTTTAACTTTTGGTTGCCCGTGTGAAAATTAAGTTGTCCCGGACAATCGGACAACCACGAAAATCGAGCCCTGATTCCAATAGATTTCACTCATAGGAAACCTTGCGGCAGGAGCAGTCATCCCAAACTGAAGCAGTGTAGTAGACTGTCCAGTTTCATGATTGGCTGTTGAGGATCATGTGACAACATTTTTACTCCTCAAATGTGAAACTTACTGGAAGTTACTCCTTGGTTTACCTTTCATATGTTATATTAAGTTAATAAAACATTACAAAAGATTCTTTGAACAGAAATGAGACGAGAATTGTGATATTAAGCTGTTGCAAGTTTGGGGGGACTGCTCTTGACCTTTAACTGCCAAGTAAAGCTGGGCTTTTTGCTGACATGTCACACCACATTTAAACACTACACGTTTTTATTCTGCAAGAAAAATAATACATGAACACTCTGCTGAATTCCAGCAACAAAACAGCAAAGTAGACACTTGCAAAACAGTTTTGCAATTGCACAAAAATATTAAGAAAAATGTTCCAGACAACCAAATTTCCCTGCTGACAACTGAAACAGTTGCTTGAAGATGAAAGAAACATTTTCTGAAAATTGAGGCCAATGAATGTGGGCAAAAAGGCTTGCAAGAGGAAAACATCTTAGGTGGAGATCTATACAAAATCACACTTCTTTCGGCAGGTGAGAAGGAAATATATCATGTAAATAGAAGGTTAGGAAGGATGACCTACATTGGTAATTTTGATGTTCTAGTGCACAAATTTCCCTGCCCCTTCCCCTTGACTATGGGCTTGTTTACAACACTGTACAAACAGAATGTTAGAGAAAATGCCTTAAGGAGAACAAATTTAGTTTGGTATTGCATTTAATACTAATATTAATAAAAAAAAAAGTATAAAGAAGGTCAGTAGGCATTGAGCCCATTGCCTGTTGACTAAAATCAGGTAGTTGCAAATACAGTATGATCCCAAATTAGCAGTGCGTGTCCCAACAAAAGTTATCTCCATCTGTACAGTAGTCAACTCATCTTTAACAATTTCTCTGTCTCTCCCAATTTTGGACTCATACACTACACTCATACAAGCTAAACAATGCTATTTGCTACATTTGCTACATTTGCTTACATAGCAAGTCTGCTTACTTTGCTGAAGCCCATCCCACAATTGTCTGAAATTCGTCCTCATCCAGACACAATTTCAGTTTATTGCTTCAGGGTGAGTATAGAAAAACTCAATTTATATAATCAAAACATGCTCAGTACCGTTCATGTTGTGTAATATAAGCTTTGGCACTCCGCATTGTTTGAATTAGCTGTCAACCAAAGAGCTGAGCCAATTGAGAATTTTGGTACCCAGGTACCAAAATTGCAGTTTGGGGTGAGAGGTTTGGCCCTTTAAAGTAACACCCACATTTGTTTCAGTTAATTGTCCCTTCACATTTCATTTGAGAGAGAGTTATCTGCTTCACTCTCTCCAGAGCTCGGGTTACAACATAAATGACTACCTATGATCTGACACAATTACAGCAATTTTTGCATTGGATAAAGTCTTGGTGGTATGAACAGTATAACTAAAGTACGATTTTGCACAGTTCTGCGGTTGGCCTGTGTAACAAGTTGAATCATAATTGGAGCCATTCAGTACACCCGCCTGTTTACAATTCATGTTTTTCCTGGTCCCATGTAGTCCCGACTGTCCCGGTGATGTGACCTGGGCTCAAACTGCACCTCTTGGTTTCTGTACTTCAATGAAAATTGCATGTACAGTATCCGCAATACTCACAATGTTTGTCCCTTCACAATTGCAGTTATCCGCAATACTCACAATGTTTGCCTCTCATTTCTCTCGACCCTGCTGGCTGTCCTCTTCATATCTCGCTGCATCTCAAATTTCCTCCTTTTCACAAAATTCCTGCCGACGTCATCATATGTGCACCAGGCAAGGACCAGAAGTAATATTAACATAAATATACAAAATATACAGTATGCTGCAGGAGAAAAAAAAGACAAAACTATCAGGGAATGCATCGATAAGCATTAATTGTTCATGCTAATAAACCTAAATCTTCTTAACATGCACAAACTTTAAACCAAGTGGTTAACATACCTATGTGTAGCAGGAGACTGTGTGGTTTAAAGATCACTGATGGGCTACCCAATCTAGGTCACCATGCCAAGGGAACATGCTTCAAAAGTAATTTGTAGCTACCAAGCCAATCACAACTTGTGACACAGTCAATCAAATTTTGTGTGTATTTTGGCATGTAACAAATTGATGGAAGTCTGTGGTGTTTGAAGCGATTGATATCTTTGAGGGAGCTAGCACAACTTTTTAGATGAGACAATTAATACACTTGTTTGGTGTTCACAAACATGCTGTAATGGTTGATCAAGAGAGTTGGTAAGTAATAGTTAGTTAGATAGAGTTTTATGGCCCAGTTTCCATCCAACCTATTGGTTCAAGTCGCTATTGCCTTTTTTTTTTTTCAGTTGTGGCACAATGAGTTGAAGACACACTTACACTCTCTTCACAATGGGAGGTGAATTTTACATGGGAACAAGTTTTAAAGTACTCACTTTTCAGTGCCACCACTAATACCAACCAACAGTCTCAAAAGGAATATTGACAATGAGTTAAAATTCCCAAAACTCATGGTTTGGGAGTCTGTGCAGGGTTCTAGCCAGGCCATTCAAACTGGGTGCTGCACCCAGTTTGAATTTACTTTTTTGAGTCAGCACCCAGTCTGAAATTTCACCACCCAGTTTGAACTTCATTGCCCAGTTTGATTTTCATCACACTCATACTCTAAACATAGGCTACACAGTATCAGATACATAACATCCAATTGAATGATTGTACTGGTATTGTTGATAATCCCAAATCATGTAACTGACTACAGGCTATGTCATTTAGATCTTAAGATATGGCCAGCATCATGTGAGAATGACATAATGTCAATGAACTCCCACCCGGTTTGGCATTTTTCCTGGCTAGAACCCTGCTGTGGGGACGATACCTACATGTACCTCCTATCAAACCCTATGTATACCATTTTACCCTTACTTACTGCCTGGCAAACTAATAACACTGTGGTAACCCTTCCAGCAGAGGGCGCTGTACACCCTATATCTTCCTACTCCATGAGGGACATGGTATAAATGGTATCCATAAATTGACAGGAGGTAGTGAGGTCGGAAATCGACTTCAAATGGCACGGTCAATAATTGCATACACTCTTTTGCACCACTAGGGAGCATATAATTATGCAATGTTTGGAAATGAAGCTGGAAATCATCAAATAAAAAGAAAGCCAATTAACTAGCAAATTCCCCAAAACTTAGGACATGCTCTAGTCTAAATCTTTATTGAATCTCTGAACTAAGGAATTAAGCTACTGTGAAATTAGATTTGGAAAAGCGACAGTACTCGACAATGATGGCCTGACCTACGCTTACATCCATGTCATATGGCCGCATGAGCTCTATATGATAAATGTTTGGTACACATATGTGGATAGCTCCAACTGTGCGTGCCCATCAGAGTTATTTCAGGTTAGTGTAAATGGGGCTTCTCTCATGAAAATATAAGAGGTATTGCAGGGCTGGAAAGTATGTTTATTTTCCAGGAAGGAAGTAAAACTTCACTGAAAATCGAAGTAAAACTTCACTGAAAACTACCCCCATTATTTTATGCAAACTAGAAAGCCAACAGGCTTAGTGATTCCTTGCCATATGATATATCATAGCCAACATGGATGCAAACATGACATGCATGAGACCCATACAATTATCCTACTTAATTGAGATATCATACTAGTAAGGCCACAACCTTTTGACCTCATGTGACCCAAAATGACCTTTCGACCCCATTTAAAACAATAGTGATCACCACACCAACACGTCCATCAACATGAGCAATTCAAAAGCTTAGTACAGTAGGAGTATGGAAGTACTACCTCCATGGTATGAGATCCCTCACAGTTATCCCCCTAAAAATATTATGTCTACAAGGTTGATCTTTTGTCACCCCAAACCTTTGATCTGCACAAACAAGAGGAATTTCTCACACAGCTTTAATATGCCAGAAAACTATGTTCTGTCTCATTACTTGATAAAGCAGATTTTGAAAACCATTTTAATCAAAAGTTTGGTCAATGGGGACAGCTCTCCATTCTGAAGTCTCTATGTTCCGATGCCACCATGTTTCGAAAAGTCTGCATTGAGGTTAGTGTTAAAACAAGCCCTCATCCAAACACTCTCCTAAATGCATCAAATACTGTGGTCTCACATACCCCGCGCTCGAGGTAACACCGTGCCCTCGAGGTAACACCGTGCGCTCGAGGTAACCCCGTGTTACCTCGCGCTGGAGTAACGTGGGATCGCGGGTTAACACGGGGTCTGTGTTTAAATTTTGATCCACCTCAAATCGCAGGGTTAAGCAGTTTTAAACACCGTGTTTGTTTAAATCAAGCAAGGTCACAGGTATTTATGGCACTGATGACAGGTATTTTCTTACATTTTACTGTAATCTGTATGTGAAATATTTGACCTCGTTACTATGGTAACACTATCCAATCAACGAAACACAGGGTACGTGAGAACACAGACTGGAAAACATGGGTTTAACCTGAGGTTTTGTCTGATTGTAAACACGAGGTAACACTGGGTAATGGGGGGTACGTGAGACCAGGCCTAAAGAGACATCTGAACAGAGATGTGTAACCTTGGCTATTCATGGCGGCAATTTTTGCTTTATGGGGAAAATGCCCTACCCATTGTCTATGGTATCCTTGCAAATTAACCGAAGCTGATATCCCTATTAATCCATAATTTAACAAGACTTTTTGCTTTTTGTCTACTTATACTGTAGGTACAGCATAACACACAGTACAAGTTTTCCTTGTTTGATACACAGTATACAACATTATGCTCGCTCATATTACCTGAACTACTTTTAAACGACAGCAGCAATGCAAAAAAAAAAATCTTAATACTTTTTAAAAGTGTCATTAAGGGTAATCTTGAAGCAATGGTTCTATGCATTAAGCTTAATGATACACTGCGGTTATCCAGATATTTGCAGAGATGAGGCAAGTAGCATGCTGATACATTTTATGCTAGCAAAAATTCAAAACAAATTCTAGAATGAAACTAAGTGATAAATAATCACTGTAGAGCATATTGAAACTGTAAAGCAGAAGCACCAATCTAGAAAGACACCAATGTTTATAAAAGTTGTGTTCAACAAAAATCCTAATACAAATGCTCTATTTATTCAATTGCACCAGCTTCTATGTAAAGGACACTATTTCTGAAGGGTGTCAAGCTACAGTATTTCTAACTTTCAGTTTAGAAACTTGATCAAGTGTACATGAACTTCTCCATCTCCAGACAATTGCTAGGCAAACAACTTTTATTTGTGGTCAGATGAGACAAGATAATGTGGACAGTTATTTTATGCTTGATTTTGCAGAGGTGTGACTTTCATTGAGGTCTGACATTTTGACCACAAATAGAGTACTAAATGCCTGCAGGGAATAGCAGGAAATAGGAGTATATACAAACAATGGGCTTTCATGGTTATGTACTGAGATCAAAATAAGCTTTCTTCAGAGGGTTTATAAGAGTCAATTAACACCACTTATACAGTAAAAAGCTCAAGTCAATTGAGCTGTATGTTTGTATGAGGTAATCCTTTAGGACACTGTGGGGATAACTGGCCTTCAGCTGTGAAATTTATGCCAGATAACTGTGACCAAATGGCAAAGAATGGGTCAGTCACAATTTGATTCACTCTATTAGGCAATGACAGTTCATGTGCCCTGAAGGGTATTTGATACCAAATGATCAGTAATAAATTAGGTTCTTTCTTGTAAAACTAATTTACTGTGATATACCTAATTAATCAATTCCCACTTCCAATTCATGCATGCTTGCATGCACATGTCCTCATGAGGACAGTAGGCACAAGGTTTGCCAAATATTAGCAATTTTTGCCACTAAATTTAATGTTTTCTTCAGGTTTTCTTTAAGGTTATTGAAAAAGCAATGTAAGTATGTTATAAAAGAGATTCTTGTGCATCACACAGAGTACTCTCTGTTCAAAGTTTACACTTATGAAGTTCCACATCAGTCATCTACTTAGTGTGCATAGAAGCATCTTCTAATATTTTCAGACTATGTCCCTAAATGACCCTTATACAGACTGTTTAACCTCAAATGTTCCACATCAGTTTCATGAAAATCTGTTGACTTGTGGCTGCAAAATCAGCATACCCATGAGCATTGAAGCATGTATGCCAGCCTGCTGAACAGATTTTGCCTTTTAAGATTTTTATATTTTGCTCTGCCAACTTTTTCATGTATTAATACTTGGAACTTAATGTAACAACAGGGCACAATTTCATGCCAGAATCAACACACTGTACAGTAAATACCATGTGATGCGCCTTTTTGTGCACCTAAGATCTTCCTATGAGTTTGCTTCAGTGCTTTACCAATACATTTTCAAAATTACCTCACTAAAGAATTTACATAGTGAAGTTAAAACTGCTCCAAAAAATTACCTATGCCTATTACATTGCCCGTGCCAAATTATTCTTACCCTTTCACCCTATCCACTCATGGATATAAACTTCCACAGTAATATACTCTTTTGAGATGTAGTGTTTGCAAGGTTTAGATGTTTTGAACTCTGATGACCCCAAATGAACTTTGACATCCATTAAAAACAATAGGGGTCATCTACTCAATATGGACAATCCACTTGGCAAGTATGAGATTCCTGGCAGTTACCTTTCTTGACATTTGGTGTTTACAAGTTTTTGAACTTTTCATCTCTGATGACCCCAAATGACCTTTGACCTCCACCAAAAACATTAGAGATCATCTAGTTAATATCGGCAATCCACATGGCAAGTATGAGATCCCTCACGTTTACCCTTCTTGAGATACAGTGTTTACAAGGTTTTGACCTTTTTTCCTCTGGTGACCCCAAATGACCTTTGACCTCCATCAAAAACAATAGGGACCATCTACTCAATATGAACAATAAGCATGTTAAGTATGAGATCTCTCACATTTTTCCTTCTGGAGATATCGTGTTTACAAGCAATTTCCAAGGTATTTACATTTTGACCTCTGGTGACCCCCAATGACCTTTGACCTCTACCAAAAAAAAGGACCATCTACTTAATGTGGACAATCTACATGCCAAGTTTGAGATTCCTGGGGGTTACCCTTCTTGAGATATCGTGTTTACAAGCAGGCGTCACACACACACATACACACACACACACACATACACACACACATACACACACACAACATCACCATCGCATAGATTCCTTGCCTGCCTTCGGCAAGGAATCAAAAAGGTCAATTTTTGCTTTAATGTCTAGATGAAAGTGGGATTCATGTCAAAAAATTCTATGCAGTTTACATTCCTTGAGAATCCTAGCATAAGGGAAGAATCTGTCTGTTCAAACAAAGTTTTAAGGTCAGGCATGATGTAGTATTTCCGACTAATAAGAGAGTATTCATGACAATCTACTGGATCGTGACTGAAAGACTCTTGACAAAACTTTGAGAGGAATCAGTTCAGTACACAGCAATTAGCATAACTGCATGCATTTATGGTTCCTCCTCATCTGGATATTACTCCTTTTTAAAGGCCTCTTTTACCACTCAAGTTTTAGCTCAAAAGTAGCTCTCAGCATCCTACGCAGTTGACTCAGTAGCTCCCAGTCCACCAAAGATTTCCACGAAGAGGAAGCTTATGTATTCATTAATCTAGCCCTTGATGATTCAATCTTGATGATTGTGCGTGTTCATTTTCACTCTTACGTGGCATACGGCATAAAATGTCTCATTGAAATGAGGATCATTCACAGAAGAGGAGATGCTTGTAAGACGATGATATAATCGGACAGTACAATTTACACACTTCACAACTGGTTTCATTTAATCTGATATTGACTTCACAACTAACACCTACGTACTTACATACAATAACACCGGTGACAAATCAATCACACCATGTTAATAATTCAGCACACTTTTCATAAATGTATATATAGGCTATGCTTTGATGTCTCATTTTAGGGACATGGTTTCTGAGAGATATGGGAGAGTGGCGAATTAATTGGGAGTAGTTCTATAGTTAACTGGTGAGGGTGTTTTATAATGAAACTGGGGTGATAATATCAAGTTCAAGATATATGTATACAGTCTTACTGCCTTATGGTACATTTTCTAATGCTTCAAATTACTCTTGAAATTAATGTTGGAAAAATAAACAATTTGTATTGTATGCTGTTAGATGGGCTGTTGTAGAAAAAGGATGATTTAGCAAATCAAGCCTTGAATTTTGAGGCTTGTGAGGGGATTGAGTTGAGTAAATGCATTTTCCCTTTAATGTTTCCTTGCAGTGTAAATTTGACATTACAGTTGAGAAAAAAAATTGTAAAAACAAACTATAATTGCCACTTTCAGAGAAGAATGCTGCATTAATTCAGCATACTGCACAATGCAAAAAGATGGAGACCTTTCCCACTCCTTCAACAGTCCATATGATAGGCCTACTGATCACAGTTCAAAATGAGATTTTGAAAATTGCCTAACAGGTTAAAGAGGGATTACATTTTGCTAAAATGTCAAGGAAAATGCCGGAGTCATGTCCAAAATTTCCAGTTTTTTCTTGAGATCATAGGCACAGGAGGCACTGGAGGCGGTGGTGCAGTGGGGCACTTGCCCTCCATTTTTGAGTTGGTCCATTTGTGCAAAACATGGTGCCATTGAACATTATTCAGGCAAAACCTGCTCCCCCCCCAACAACCCTACAAAAAATTACTTCTGCTCACTTATGTTTAAGACAGTCCGGGAAAAGGAAAGTACCTGTCTGCTCAAATAAAGTCTTCAAGCTCGAGTGCAATGTAGGACTTCTGACAAAGCATAACACTCTGTAGCCAATGAAGGGGGCTAAATAGCTAACAGGGGTTAGGTGATCTAAAAAATTTTACAGAGAGCAGAAATTTTGTAAAATGTTCTAAGTAAATGATGACTTGAAATTTTTATAGCAGGCAAAAGTCCCCCCCCCCCCATTGACTGCAGACTTGGATGTTACACCACACTGTACAATAAGGGTGACATATGCTGTGCATGCAAATTTACACACCAGCTGATGATGTCACACTATTAAAGTTTCTACTTACTTATGCCAACAAGCTAGCTGGTACTAATGTACTTTCTAACAATTGGGAAGTGTTAAGGCATAAAGGTGCATGTACCAGTATTTTTATTTTACTACCATTGTAATGCTGCAGTACCATTGTTGTCTACAACAAAGCTTCTTATAGGCTAGGCTACACGTATGCAAAATAGAGATACAGAAAAACTTACACCAAGCTCTTTACTGTTATTGTACAATATCAATACGTACAGACTCCTATGATAAATATTTTTTGTAAGGAACAGTACTTTGTGACTAAAACTCATGCAATGAAAAATGACAAATATAAATCTGTGGTTATACTAGTACAATGAAATCTAAGTGGATTTTCATCCAGTTTTTGTGAGTTTTTATTAAAATCTTCTTTTTCTTTGGTTTTAAACCCCCTTCCCACCCCCACCCCCAAATTTGCCAATTATTAGCAGTCCTATCAATGTATTGTAATTATCTCGTGATACAATATCGAAAGTCAGCCCTTTTATTTATGACTTTCTAGACCACCTGCTGACTAGTTATTTAGAATCCTGCATTCTGATTGGTTAAACACTGACAGGCTATTCTCCAACACACAGGCCGTTTTAATGATTTGCACGAGCCACTAGTCACTAGAAAATATTTTAAACTCTGAAAAGGACATTTTTTTGGTGGTAGTAAAGGAATAAACCACATTTGTCTGATTAGTGTTGGTTTAATAATAATAACCCATCTGGACTCTAAATTTGAAAGAAATAACAGACTCGGCTTGTTCCAAATTTGGAGTCTTGTCGGTTTATTCACCAACAATACTCCCACAACTGGAGTTTATTCCTTAAAAATAAAAACAGTCTGTGAGTGTG
This sequence comes from Holothuria scabra, assembly GCA_037179385.1. Classification (NCBI taxonomy): domain Eukaryota; kingdom Metazoa; phylum Echinodermata; class Holothuroidea; order Aspidochirotida; family Holothuriidae; genus Holothuria; species Holothuria scabra. The sequence goes on along the minus strand of CM074197.1, from coordinate 3,335,622 downwards.
ACATCACAAAAAATTCAGTATAAAACATGTATATTTTCATAGACCTCTGAGGCAAAATCATGATTATATACACTGGTTGGAAAATTTTTAGCAATTTGTGACCATAGATATATAGAGAAAACTTTAAAAGAAACTTTTTTAGACACAAAATTCAGATCTGAATCTGATCCAAATTTGTTAGTTAGTTATTTAGATAGAGTTTAATGGCCCAGTTTCCAATATTGGTTCAATTTGAGCCAGCCACAGCCTTTTTTCCAGTTGTGGCTCACTGGCTTTTTTTTTTTCCCTACTCCATTGCTTTATGCAGAGCATCATGCACAACAGCAGTAGGTTCCTTTTTTGGGGTCTTTGGTAAGACTTAACCTGGGAAGCGAACCTGGGCCTTTGGCGTTAAAGGTGGATGCTCTTACCGCTCCAGATTTGTTGTTATGTGACAGAAGCTTAAGCTTGCATCTCAGTAGCATGAAAAAATTAATCTTTCATAACCTCTGTAAAATAATAAGTCTAAAAGACCACATTTGAGTTGCACAAATCCAAAATCTGTCATGCTTTAAAATCTCTTAAAAAATTCCAAAGAACCAATAATTCCATTTAAAGACAATTAGAATCACACCAGACAGTTCGGATTCTTCCAATCTACTTTCTTCTAGCCCTCTAGCCCTTCCCACAACTGTCAAAACTCATCCACATACAATCCCAGTTTATTACTTCAGAGTGAATATACAAGGCTCTATAATGCTTAATCAGAACACCCTCAACGTTGCACATACTGTGTTATATGAGCAATAGAAATCTGCATTTTTTTTAAATGTGATGTCAATCAAAAAGCTGTGCCAATGGAGAATTTCTACATGCTACTGTTAAAATTGCAGTTTGTGGTGATGAATGACTACCTTGAATCACATCTACTGTAATATTCAGGTTGACATAATCTTGCCCGTATTGAGTAAAATAGTTAGTATACACGATTCCCTATCAGCTACTATACTAAAATAGATACAATACAATACAATACAATACTATTTTGAACACAATACAACTTCAATCGGGATTGACCTAGCTTCCTTCAACACTCTCAGTCCAATACAAACAGGAGTATACGGTATTCTCAATTACCCTGAGGGCAGTGATTTTAGCACATGTGCATTCCCCTCAAATAAGGTCGAGAGATCGTTTTACATCAACACAATTCTATGGTCATTGCACTCCTGTAGAATGCATACTAAAGAGTATACTACAGTATATATGTACACATACCAGATGAAGTAGAGTGTGAGTGTGCATATGGTATGATGCAGCTAATCAATTAGTCAACTACTGTAGATGACTCGCGAATTGCAGAATGTGTAAATGACACACTTGATCAATGGGATACTGAAAACAGTCTGTATGGACATACTTGTCATATCTCACAATTCAAAAAAGATAAAAGCTGTGACTTACTACATGAAGTCAGACGAATAGCCACAAATGTAAGGATGACTATAAGAGCCATTACTTATTAAAAAGAAAACATTTTCACACAAATTACTATTGTACAGTTCACCAAACAGAACAATTACTTAGTGGTCAGAGCCAGTCCTTCACAAAAATCTTTCAAGACTAATAGGAGAAGAAATGAAAATATTCTCTAGGAAGCAAAACCTGTTAAAACAATATTTATCTGGACACCATGGTTACCAGTATGGTAATGCAAGAATTGAAATTATCATAAGACATATCATCTTGTTATTGACCAGCTGACATATTAACTGTGTGTATTGCTCAAAAGGCTCACTTCCTACTTCACGTTTCATTTTTGCAAACCTTACAGTGAAACATCCTGTAGTAATGTGTTTAAATAAATAGGGAATGTAAGGATAGAGCAGAAGTTTCAAAATAGGTTTGAAAAGTGTTGATTTGCGGGTATGTGGTGATTACATAGGTATATAGGAGGTACAGTAAGAGAGGGCGATGTAGATTATTTGTTACCATTTATCACTACCACCTTTCTACCAACAAAAAAAATTATCAAAAAAAGGTATGCATGTAAATAAATACTGATCTACAACCAGTGTTTCCATCAAGAGGATAAGGGGTGATTTGTCTCCCTCCTCCCCCCTCCTTCTCCTTTCCTTCCAGAATAATCTCCCCTATCAGGCTAATGTTAGATAATCAATTAAAATCCTGTGAGCCAATCAAAGTCTGTTACTTTACTAGAATGCCAATCACACAACTGCTGTTAAAAGCACTGTGTTTATAATTTGTCACATACACATTGTACATTTATGTTACAAAAACTTAAGTGCAGGTAAACAGTATGTAACTAATGCACATGAATATACAACCTGTATGACTGCAGCAAAGGAAAACATCAGCAAATTCAATATATTTGTTGAATATAAATGCAGGTATTTACTCCTGCATGAAACAGCCAGCTTACTCATGATGTATCTAAGCTTAAAAACAAATGTATAGTAGTTAAAACAGCAATAAAACCCAAGCACATGGTTTCATCAATACAGTTGGCTTCTGTCTGCATGGAATTCCTAAGCTGATGATGTAAAATGAGCAGGGTCCTCATAAACTAGGATCAAACAAACCAACTTCCAAAGTTGTACCAGCCATACAATTTTGCAGTAGTATTGAGTCATTTACTACCATTAATAAGACTTAAGTTGAGTCAGTGACTCAAACTATTGTATTGATTCTATTCATAGGAAAGTTATGATACAATCCCTTGAGTCATTTCCATTTGGAAAATAAGTGACTCAAGTCATGATTTGTTAATACTGTAACTACTGTCCCCAATAATTTAAAAATATCTAGCAATAGTGTAAAAAACTGTTCTAACTACAATTTCAATGTGTAGTTGCCAGTCAAGTTGCCTGTAGTAAAATTGTCCCTACAAAGAGGTCCTTGATAAACTCACCTCCTGAAAAACTAGCCACCTGACGAACTCGCTCCCTTGTAGCACTTGAACTGAGGGGCAGCTTTGTCAAAAGGCGAGTTTGTCATGGGTGATTGTATGAGGGGCAACTTTTTCATAAGGTAACTTTGTTGGTAGAGGGGGCCACCTTGTCAATGGGGGACTTTGTCAGGGCCAAGTTTGTCCGTGGTTAGTTTGTCAGGAGGCCAGTTTGTGGCGACCATTTTGCCAGGAGCGACATGACTAGCAACTACACCTAGACCACAAGCACACATATATGTACTTGGGATTGTACTGAAATTGTCATTAGAATAGTTTTTACATTATCCATACACTTTTTTTAAATTATGGGTACAAAAAAGTTGTATCATAACCGGTTCAAAGTATAATTTCTTATAAGTTACACAGGTAAAATTTAGAAATTTGGAAATTTGATAAAATTTTTATACCAATAACCAAAGCAGTGCGTGAATAGAAAAAAGCATCTTTGAGATACAACTGCAACAATTTTCTCTGCAGCCTTTGCTGTTGACAGATGTGATTGAAGGCATGACATGCATTGTTCCAAACCTGCACAAAGTTTTAATGTCAATTTAATTTCCTTTTTAATTGACAATAAAGTAGCCATCAGACACACAAGTCTACCATTCCACATGGCAGTAAATGCCTTCCAAACTTGAAACAGTGTTTGACTTTTACCTTGAAATATATGTGAGTCATACATCTGTAAAAATATTGACACTGAAGGAACAATAGCAGCAATATGCCAGGTTTGACCGAACGGAGTACTTTTGCGATTGTGCACTGTACATGGGCAAAAATACTAAATGATGAGGTTTACTTTGAAGAAGAGATCAATATGAGAGCCACATCCTCAAATCAATACGAGTTGGACATTTAATTAGGCTGTAGGAGAGCTTTTTATTGACAAGAAATATTTTTACTTACAATCATTCCTAATGTATACATCTAGGACAAGACATTTAGTTATACTGTACCTGTATACAGATTATATGAGGTGTGTAGTTTTGAATGCAAAACATTGCCAAATTATGTAGTGCAAGATTCATTATTATTCAAATAATTCACTGTATTTTATTCACTCCCCAGGAGAGTTTTTCATTGACAAGAAATATTGTTACAGACAATCATTCCTAACGTATACATCATCAATGACAAGGCAGTGGGTTATAGTAAGTTTGACGAGATATAATGATCACATCAACATGAATCTGTTATATAGTGTCAGTCAACTCAATAAAAAGTTCAAAGTCAAAATTTATTTTCAAGTATGGTTTAAGTTCAAATTCAGTTTACCTTAAGTCACCTCTTACAACAGGCGGGAAATACCGTGGGCATATTCTACAACCCCCCAGTCCACAGGGGGTGAATTATATCTAAAGTACCTACATGTATACAAAGATTCATCTGGTATTGTTTTGCATGCAGTATAATGCATGTTCTTTGCCAAATTATACAAGCAGGATCCCAAATTATTTGAAATATTGCTTTTGCTGTTACTAATTCAGTCCCCAGGAGAGTTTTTAATTGACATAAAATATTTTTACAAACAGTCATTCCTTACGTATAGTCATCTAGGACAAGGCAGTAATATGAGTAAAGATTACCTATGGTGTGTAGTTTTGCATGCAGCACAAAGCATCAAGCATGTTCAAAAAACAATTTTGTTATTCCAGATACCCTTTTGACCTCCACAAAAGCAATACATAGATAGATAGATAGATAGAAATACATCTTGAGACATCCCTTTAACAAGATTTTCAGACTTTGACCCCCAGTGACCCCAGATAACCTTTGACCTCCACCAAAACCTATAGGGACCATCTCCTGCCATAACGCATCCACATACCAAATATGAAATCTATCCAAGTTTCCGATCTTGAGATATCTTGTTAACAATATGCTCAGACTTTGACCCTTGTGACCCCAGATGACCTTTAACCTCCATCAAAAACACTAGGCACCATCTCCTGACCATAACCCATCAACATACCAAACATGAAATCTATACAAGTTTCCTATCTTGATATATGTTGTTAACGAGATTTTCAGACTTTGACCCCTGGTGACCCCAGATGACCTTTGACCTCAGCCACAGATTACACGAACCATCTCCTGACCATAACCCATCCACATACCAAATATAAAATCTATTCAAGTTTCCTATCATGAGTTACCACGTTAACCAGATTTTCAGACTTTGACCCCCGGTGACCCCACATGACCTTTAATCTCCGCAAAAAACAATAAGGACCATCTACTGACCATAATGCATCAACACACTAAATATGAAATCTATCCAAGTTTCTGATCTTGAGATATCAATCGGATTAACAAGATTTTCTTTCAGACTTTGACCCCTGGTGACCCCAGATGACCTTTGACCTCTGCCAAAAACAATAGGGTTCTTCCTCTCATTATGGCGCATCTATGTACCAAGTCTGAAAACTGTCAGACATTCCTATCTTGAGATATCGTGTTAACGAGCAAAGTGTCACAAACACACATACATCCATACATACACACACACACATACATACACACACACACGCACACATACATACACACACGCCATTATGAATGCATAGGTTTCTCTTTCATCGAAACCAAAATGCATGACCTTTTAATTGGTAATGGGGAGGTGGGCATGCATGCACCCTTAATGTCCCTCCCTACAGTTTTTGTTAGATGAGGTTTTAGAGCTTGGTTTCTAACCAATTGGTTTAAGTGTGGCCAGCCACAGCACTTTCTCCAGCTATTGCTTAAAGGTCAAGAGCAGTCCCCCCAAACTTATTATGAAGCAACAGCTAAATATCACATTTCTCGTCTCATTTCTGTTCAAAGAATCTTTCATGATATTTTATTACTTCAGTATAACATATGAAAGGTAAACCAAACAGTAACTTCCAGTAAATTTCACATTTGAGGAGTTAAAATGTTGTCACATGACCCTCAACAGCCAATCATGAAATGGACAGTCTACTTCACTGCTTCAAGTTGGGGTGGCTGCTCCTGCCCTTTAATTACTGGCTTGTTTGATGTATATAACTAGTATGTACTGTACATTTTGAAAGTACAAGTACTTACGTACATACCGGATAATATGTACTGGAACTTACTACCATTGTGCTCAGGTATGGAAGCCCAAGTGCTCTCTCGCTCTCTCTCTCTCTGCCCTCTGGAGTACAGTGATTTACCAAGGTCAGTAATATTTGAACTTACATAACTATAGCCTTCAAAATCATTCAGACTGTAGGCCTGTACCTTACAGGGACCTTTAAGCAGAGCTCACCTGTAACTTTGTCAAGGTTACAATCAATTTGAACTTGGGGTTTGACAATATCCTTTCCCCCCTTTTGAGTTTTGGGTGGAATCCCCAATAGTTACCTTGAATATGTACAGTAGGTAATACAGTCATGCAGTGCTCAGACACATTTTGATAGAAGCTTAAAGGCCCAATTTTCTCACCACAAACAGTATCAATTCTCATAACCTTCTTACTTAGCCCCTCCCACAATTACCTTAGATTCATCCTCAACCAGAAATAATCTCAGTTTATTGCTTCAAAGGTGTGTAAAGAAAAACTCAATTTATATAACCAAAACACTCTCAGTACCATTCATGCTGCATAATATAAGCTTTGGTACTCTGCATTATTTGAATTAAAATGTCAATTAAAGAGCTGAGCCAATGGAGAATTTAGGTACACCCCTACCAAAATTGTAATTTGGGGTGAGAGGATTATCGCTTTAATTGGGACACTGTCTCTGCCTTTTCTTGCGATTTACATAGATCTTTTCCTTATCACCACTAAAAGGTCTAAAAACTTCTATACTGATGACCAAATTTGACCACTATAGATTTATTGTATAATCCCTGGCCTACTGATCAGTCACAGGCCTACTGTGTACAAATCAATGATACATTTACAATTACTGGACTTTGTCAATAATCAAGATTACAAACATACTACAGTTGAAACTTTGTGTGGTCAAGGTCTTTTGTTTTAAAGGATACATGTAGTTGTCTCATTTTTATTTTGAAATATCACTTTACTCTTACTAATATTATTTTCCATAAGTTTATCCAACTTGACTCTTAAATGCAGTAATTGCACAGGTAAGAATAATTTTCTGCTATAATTTTACAAAAGAAAAATACGGAAATTTGGCAGCAAGTCTAAAAAGAATCATTCCAGAAATGGAATGTCAAGGGTTCAGTGAGAAGACTGCACTGTCCCTTTAATGATATCTTGTGGAAATAATGAATGACAAAAGTGTTGCATGTTAGTGACAACTGCAATTAGCTTGTACAATGAAGGTCTATAAATTACTGTATCAAACAAGACAAAAGGTTGAAAACTTCATGGTACCACCAAAGGTTTCATGGAATAACTCCCAGTCGAAAGAAGACATCTTAGGGAAAATTATTCCAAATTGTCCCCAGACAGCTGGAACACATTTAAATGTGAAGTAGGAAAAATAAAATAGGAAGATAAACAGTAGGGTGCATCCATGGCGCCCTCTGCTAGTGGGGTTACCACAGTGTAATAAGTTTGCCAGATGGTGGGTAGAGTATAGGTACGAATGGTACACATCAGGTGACAGGAGGTAGGTGAGGACCAAAACTAGACTACAACATCCAACACATGTAACACTTAAACTTATTTAACCAGATAGGTCAGGGCACATAAATGCCAGACAAGGTAACATGGGGGACGGGGGGGGCAAAATGAGTTTTAGATTTTTTTGGTGTGCTACAAATCACACTCCTCAGGAAATTAACGAGTGTGATAGGTGGGCTATTTTATTAAAATGATACATTTACTGCTGTCCCCTTTCTTTATTTAGGTGTGCAAAAATTCACACTCCTCACAGTGATTTAAGGGTGAGTGATCGCACTTGCACCCCTAAGAATTCAAGGCTTTCCCCACCTTCCTATTCCCTGGCTAGCAGCTTCCATTGGAGTCATTAAAAAACAAGCGCAAAGTCAAGATTCCATTGTAGTTACAAGTCAAACAGACTCAGTTTAAACATTCATGATGGGACCATATACATTTACTACAAAACTTTGCATTTGGTTTTAAATGCTAGTCCTGTTTGTCCAATACTAGGGCTGTGACGGTTAATCGGTTAACCGGTTAACCGACCGACTCGTCGGTTACTCGTGCGTGATTCCTCTTCATAGATTAACCGTTTTTGTATTGCCAATAGCTCAGTCGCTGCGGCGTGGCTTTGTTAGTAAACTGTTACACAAACATCGCGCAACAAACAGTGTCAGTTTCTCACAAATTATCGCTCAAACAATAACTGTAAAAAGAGTTTTTAAAATCGGCCGTTCGATTGAACGGATTAATTCCGCGGCAGCTCCCCGAATTAAGTACATTATGATGAGTGACAAGTGGCGCACCCATTGTTACTTTTGTTGGCAGAACTTCATGTGCTCGTCTCCTAATCAGCTTCAATAGCAACACCCAAGCACAACTTTAGAAATTAGTGGCATGTTTGAGAGATTACCAAGCGAAAAGAAAGCTACAAGACAAGCAGGGGGCTGTAACAAAAGTGACCAAGCCCTGTATTTCTATGGCAATTAAACCTCCGCGAGACCATGATTAGGGCACAAAAGTATATTTGAATCAGTCTTCCCACTGTAGCTATTCGAAATATTTTATCATGCTACACCTCCGTAAATTTCATTATTTTTCATTGTAAGTACTAACACTGCTACTTAGCAGTCTTTGGAAAAAGTTTAACCCGTAAAAATACGATCGTAAGCACCAGATAATTCCCGCCATTTTGTTCTTTGCCCAATATCATATAAAATGGAACATTCCTTGTTGACTTTTATGAATAAGCATACGCAGTTCGTTGAACCAACTGGGTTGTAGTTGCGATAGTGTACTGTGCTGTAGAAGTCAACCCTACGATGCACGTAAAAAATAACAATCTAATTTTTAGCGGTCTTGGACAGCAAAAAATTGATTCTATTAACGTTGTCTTATGGTTCCATCTTGATATTAATATCCCCGTATTTTTGCCACTTCTTGTCCAAACCTTAGATCTTGTTTCAAAATAATCAGCAAATGAAATACACTTAAGTCAGACCCCCGAAAAATCCAAGTACGCAGAGATTTGTACTGCCGTTTCTTGGTGAATTTAGCACGGGGCTTGACCGGCTGCACATGCCAGCTATGTTAAGCCTCCGAAGTGCGATCGTCATAACGCAAACTCAACGGGGAAATTCGTTCGGAAGTCTGGTATTTTCACACACTAAATCCCATAGGCGATGGCGCGAGTTGTGATTGGCTGGCTCAGAATCAACGTATTTGAACCAATCACAATGCAGAGGCAATTCAAATTTTGCAATAGATCGTGTGCATATGATGTCATCGAGCAAAACATGGTCCCTTGTTTAGTGGTAAAAACGGATACGCACGCAAGTCTACTGCATGCATGAGACCACGTGCGTTATTGTTTTCGTTCGTAACGACGTCAAATGATAACATTCCATAAGTCCTACTGTAAAAAACTTTACGGTAGGAATGCTGGGAATTCCTTAATTTATGCAGGATAATAGGGCTTGGTTGTGCTGTCTGCGGCTGATGGGCTGTTTACGGTGCAATTGTACAGATCGCTACTACAGTATGACAAACACGTGAGCGCTGTACATGTTTTGAACACTGACTGCATCGCAAGCAAGCTGCATCAAAACAGCGGTGTGGGAGTGTTTCATGAAATAACTGACAATGTAACATAGGGTCAGGTGGGAATACAACTGTTGGTGGAATTTTAAAAAGTGCACATGGTCTGAAGAAAGCTTCAGTAAATGCGGGATGGGTTTTTAATGTGAAAATATGATATAAACTCAGCGCAAAATACCAACATTTTTGCCACATACTTACATGGGCGAACATGACTTACGGCGCCATTTTTAGACTTGTACTTTCCTATGCAAAAGTGATGGCGCTCTTTGGAAATGTTGACTTTCTGTTGTGTGAACATTACGTCATTTTCGGTTAAACGGTTAACCGCCGGTTAATAAAATCGGTTAAACGGATAGTGAATTAACCGAAAATGCACAGCCCTATCCAATACAAAGTTTTTCCACCAAGCTAGAGTGATCAAAAGTTTTCCTTCATAACATCTACAGGCCTCCATCTTTACCTGAAAAGTTTGCTACAGAAAATGTCTTGAAGCCACAGTCACAGACTGATACATGTGTAAATTTAGGTATTTTATTTTATTTACTGTAAATGTACTCTTTTTAGTTGATAACACAATGAGTCACTTTGTAAATTTAATTCAAATCTACATCAAAAATGCATGGCTTACAGTACATTAGCTTAATTTATTCAAATATTTTTTATTTATGTATTTATCCTAGCATACAATAATCATGGATGGTTTGTTAGTTAGTAAGATGGAGTTTGAAATCCTTGTTTCCAACCGATTGGTTCAAGTCAAGCCAGGCTTTTTTCCAGCACTGGCTCACTGGCTTGTTTTCCCTACGCCATTGCTTATGCGGATCATCACCCACAACTGCAGTAGTTCAAATCGTGGGTGGCGCAACATTGCACTTAAACAGTTATGGCTAGTACTGTACAAGCTTTCATAAAAGCATCTCCAAGCCATGATTCCTGTGTAATTGAATACTCCTACGACTGTAAAGCACTTTGCAAACGTAACATCCCACAAAGGGGAACAATAGGAAATACAGTGTTCATCAACATATTACGATCCCTGCACCACGTCCAGCTGACTGCAGCAATGTAATTTATGATGATATGAAAGCTCACTAAATGTAGAGCAAGACTTATGATTTAATTAAAGGATCCGATTTTCTTCAACAGCCTCTTTGTTCTCTACATATCCTCTTGGCAGCAAAAACATCATCCACCCAGCTTGCTCTCTGACCTCTTGACCTCTACCAACCAGGTGACGAGCATGTCAGATATCCCAGGTATGCCCCTAATTCCCAGACATGTGACAACAGATTTCAAAGCATCTCAATGTGACATTGTTCTGTTTCATCTTAATGGGATGACTTCTTCATATATTTTTTTTTTTTTCTGAACATTAGATTTATAGTGGCACATTCTGAGAGGAGGAAGACTGATTGATATGGTGGCAGTCAAAGCTTCCCAATTAAAGTGATGGGTTTACCACATGTACAAACTGTTGTTGGTACAAAAGGAAATCAATCATATCTGCTATCTTCCAGATATGCTGAATTTTTTTATATCTCACATTCATTTACCTTTAGTGTTTCAAGGGATGAAACTGAACAGTTCTGGGATGTGACAAAGGGGGGTGCCTTATGGAGATGTCAAATTTCTCCATCAACAAAATTGAAAACAGTACTATCACACAACCACATTTAGTAATCTTGGTGTCTACAAAAGGAAGTAATACTGTAGTTATTGTCACTGAAATGGTTTCATGAATCCAAAGTATGCCATATAACCTTATATCACTCACATAATTTGTCAACTTTTGTGGACACCCAGAAGTGTGCTTGTAGAAAATCATGGCCTCGAGCAATTTACAACAGGGATTGGCCTTGAACATCTTTACTTGCACTGAGAATTCTACACAAGAAGAGGATATGACCTCACATGAGGACCAAATCCACTGCTCAAGATCAAATAGGAATGCCTACAACAGCTTAACCAAATAACCAGAAGGCAAAATTTGGTGACATATTAGTTGGCTATTTGCAGATAATGTCCATCACTGTTATCCCCTCTCATGGTTACACTCTTCACAAGATGTTTCACAGTTCCTGCTACATCCCTGGTGACCTTTGACCTCCAAAGTCATGAATACCACCACGCCACGGAGCGGACTCGGTTGGTTCAGTCCCCCTTTAAGAACTTCACAAACCACCATCCGCCAAAAGGGAGAGGCCTGCGTCCAATTTTGGATGCAAACTTCATTACCATAATATGACTTATTCATGTCCTGCCTCATTTTCTATGCTACTGTTTTCAGCGAGTGTGTGTATTCTTGTTGTTGTAACTGAAGGACTAGATTGAAACCTGATCGGATCACTTCTGCGTTGCATAACCAACTGTCCAGTGGGTACTACCGAGAAGTGTGTTTTACGATGCCATATCAACTCTATGGGTGGCATGGGCTACTGCATGATTTAAACGGGACCAGATGCTGCCATTTTGTGAATATTCACTAACATTGATCCAGTCTCGAGGCCACATATTTGTATAACTAAGTGGGGATATGACTGAACAAGGAATATGCCCCACATTCTGCTATGCAGGCAAGAATACCACAGAACCAATACATCAAAAATGTCCTAAAAATCCCCAAACTGCTCTGATTTGGAAGTCAATGAGCTTCACTATCTACTTCCTATTGCAATGCCATATCTACATGCATGGTATAATGATCTGGCAAAACTGTATAGTGCCCTATATACTGTTGGTAGCACAGTGCTATTAGCTTTTCACCAGATGGTTATAGAAGGCAATAAAAGTATATACATACATTATAAGGATGTAATGAGAAGTGTAATGGGGGACCAGTGTTTCCACTTTGCCACTATGATACCATTTTGATGCAATGATTTGTCAATTTGGTGATCTGATGTTCGTGGGAAAAAATACAAAAAAGGGGTATATTTTATGTTCTCTGAGGTGATGCAATGTGAATAACTTTAACCTGTTCCCTAGGCCTGTACAGTTCCACCACACTGAAATATCATGTGAAGCAGTTTCTCACATAATGTATATTTACCTAATAAATACTTTTTAGGTGGAAGACCACAAGGTGCTCGGATGGAAAATGGTTCACGTTTTCAATGTAAAAAGGTTTAAGTCCTTATAGTCAACCCTCCAAAAAGGAGACTTAAAAACATCTTCCATGTAACTCACTGTTACCTGAGAATTCCATACTACACTTTAGAATCAATACATGTTGCAGTAAGCTGATAAACGCCTTTGCCAAACTGATCTTTGTTCAAAATAGACTGACTTCTTCATTTCAGCTTATCTATTCTTCTTTCTTCCTTTTTTGTCATTGATGTTGCAACTTTATATCTGCTGATATGATGCTTGAGGCCAAAATGTTGGCCCAATATTATCACTTAACACATTTATAACCATACTATCAGATCTTGAACTCAGATTGACTTCTCTTAGAGACAGCATGAGACTGCCATGCAAAGTATACTTCCTACAACATACTCATGATGCCATGGCATGCTTAGACATCCATGTGTCTCATTAAATGAGCTGTGGTTCAACATGACAGCATTTAACAGATTCATCACAACAGAAAGCAGCATTGAATCTGATCTGCGGAATGTTCTTACCACTCATGGTACAAATAAAGCTGTCCTCTAAATCAGTTAACTGGCTCCTTGTGTCATGATGAGATTACAATAAGTATGCTATTTTATATCTCTTTATGATATTAATTTAAAGGCCTAACCCTCACACTCCAAACTGTTCCTATTCTCCTAACCTACTTACTAAAGCCCATCTCACAACTAGCTAAAAGTCATCCTCACCCACATACCATTTCAGTTTATGGCTTCAGGGTGAGCACTTATGTACAAGATTCCAATGTGCAATCAAAACTATCTCACAACAGTACATGTTATGTAATATGAGCTTCGGTACTCAGCATTTTTTTAACTTAGTGTCATTGAAAGAACTGAGCAAATTGAGGAATTACATAGATTACTACATTATTAGTAATAACAAAACAACAAAAAAAAACAGTTTTTATAAAGCATGTTACACAATGAGTCTCAAAGCAGATATTATAGCAAAGACATGAATACTGTAAGTGATAGCATGGATAACAGATGATGGTACTGGGCTACATTTAGCTGTACATTTAAAAGTGACTGACGGTAACTTATATTTGGGGTGAGAGAATTAGCCCTTTGACAAAGGGAATGTTTTGAAGTTTCTGTAACTACTAAACACACTTTAAGTTCAGTTCATTTTTAAAAGTAACACAATAGAAATTCTTATAAAAGTGGTAACCACATCAATGAATGCCAACAACAAGATCACCAACAACAAAGTTTTTTGAAACAGAATGACGAGAGATGTTAGTTCTAAACACCATTGTTGAAGCAAATCTTGATGACACCCCTTACTATTAATATAAAGATTTATTATCACTTAGAAAAGCCCCAAAAGATTGTTATACACAGAGGTCTATGGTTCTGTAATGTTCTTATGATCTCTGGGCTGATGGTTGTTCTCCTGGCTTTGTACATATTTTAAGTTCTGCATTCTTATTCTTTTTATCTTTTAAGGTCACTAGCAATGACATTTTCTAGCTTCCTATTTATAACTATAGACGAATCCCATTAGCGCTTGTGTTAAGTGCCTGTAGGCCGCCATTAGTGGGGTCCATCAGCCTAAAATCGTCTTTACTTATTGTTTACATGAATTTCAAACCCTCATATTTACTGAAATTAATAATTTAAGGTACAAATTTGTGTACAATCATCCATGGTAGAGGTAAGCAAGGAAATCGAAAAATTTAAAGGTGATGGATCCCAGTTATGGCTGACTGAAATCAGACCATCACTTGCTGTCTGGATTCGTGTACACATTTGACCTTTGCATCTCACTTGGTATGCATCTACAGTATGTAAATGTGTTTATAAACAAAATACACTGAACTGAACTGAAAAATGTACCCACAGTATTTCCAGACTGTTGTAAGACATGACTAAAAGGATGGGACCAGAGTACACCATATTTGACCTGTATTTGAAACCAGACTTGGACTTGAACCATACTTGAAACGTATTTAAAGGGCCAAACCTCTCACCCTAAACTACAATTTTGATACGGGGTACCGAAATTCTCAACTGTCACAGCAATTTGACTGACAGCTAATTCAAACAATGCAGAGTACCAAAGCTTACATTACACAGCATGAACGGTACTGAGAGTGTTTTGATTATATAAATTGAGTTTTTCTATATTCACCTTGAATCAATAAACTGAGATTGTATCTGGATGAAGATGAGTTTCAAACAATTGTGGGAGAGACTTCAGATAGAAGGATAGAAGAATTGGTACTATTTAGTGTGAGAGAACATATACTGTAGGCCTTTTAAGCTTTACCTTCTTACCTAGTTGGCAACACGTCTGTGCTAGTGTGCCAATAAATCTCATCTAACTAACCAACTAGTTTCGGAAAAATGCTTAGAAATGACAGTTCTAAAACTATACAGGTAGAACACACTACAAATATACTGGTATATAGCATTATGCGGTATTACAACCCTTTGCAACTGCCATATACTGCAAAATGAGGCATTAGTGCAAAATAATAACAGACACATGCTCAGCCTATCAAATTCTGTAAACACATTTTTAATATAAGTTTAGTTCGCAAATCTCTGAAACAGACAATAGTCCCGCAAATATTGCTCACAACTTACAAAGAAAGCACTTCAACTGATTGAATGTTAGAGTTCAAGTAGGGACTTAACTTTCTGGTACATAGTAACACTATCCCCATGAATACACTTGAGTTAGATATCAAGTGTAGTGTTGTACTATTGTGGACAACTTGACTAATATAAATATGGCCAACCAGGGTATGGCTAAATTTTTTACTGTACCATACAATGGAGCACTATCGTAAACTGTCAGTCAATTGCATAATTCAGCTAAAAAGTACATGCTAAGACAAAAAATTTAACCATCAATTTGTCTCAAGTAGATGCCAAAGAAAGCACTAATTGGTTTAATAATTCAAACCATTGTAAATGGTAACATTTGGTATTATTAAAGAGTCGTTTGTTCTAGAGAAACAAGTTTACTTAATAGAATCATGTTGAAAATTACATCAATTGTAAGACTTAAAACACAAAATAGTAAAAAGTACAAGCCAACACTTCTACCGAAACTGTCCATTAATAGCATTAACGTTAACTGAAATGACAGTGCCTGGTTGAATAGCAACAAAATTCCCTTTTTGAAAACTTTTCCACAATTAATCCAACAACCTTATGAGACTATAAAGGACAGTTCCATTTATTTCAGATAAGGCCAGGCATGTAGCCAGGACTGATTGTCACAGTTCAGGTTTTGGAAGAGTGAAACAGGAGAGGGGGTGTCTCCCGACACTCTTGTGAAAACTTCAATTTCCACCAAATGCAAAATTGTGCAGTACCAATTCTCCTAACTAGTGTTTGCACAGGTACTAAAAATTAGGACCCGGATACCCGATCGCCATACCCGTCGGGTACCCAGGTTACCCGGTGTTACGGTGACTAAAAGATACGAGCATTTTGTAAAGCATACTCCATAAGACATGCATGGTAACATTAACATCTGTATTGGATAGGTATAGCGATCACATTCCCAAGTTCAAAAACATTTGATTTGTGAGCAGGTTTAATCGTCTCGTTTTGTTTTAGATCAAAATGACGAGTAAAAAAAAAAACGTAACAGAAAACAGTCAAATAAGAAAATTATACTTCCCAAGGCCTACCGTATTTACTCTATTAAACGCCCCGGGGGCGTGAAATTTTCGTTAAAGGGGGCGTTTATTGGAGTCAAATTTACGTGACTTTTCTCTATGCAAGTGCCCCACAACTTGTTTCTTATCTGAGCCCTTCTGATAAACTACTATGGCGTATTTGCCCATTTGGTTGTCAGCTTCACAATCAGCTGTGAGCTCCTCCCCAATAATCGGTAACCAAACTTTCCTATAAATATGGTAGCCACGAACAACACTGTGAACTTTGCAAGTGTGATCAACTTTCGCCGACATCTTGATATGTAACGTTACACACAGAAGTGACTTTTTTAGGAGCCCGCGGCATGTATGCATGCATGCTGTGCACAGTATACAGCCAGACCTCACGTTACTATACTGACCGGCCGGCTATACGCACGTACATACGGTAATTGCATAAAAGTTACCGTGAGGAGTACCATTAGCAGTACATACGCGTTCACCGCATTTCACTGTTAAACAGTTTTCCTGTGGTGAATTTGGATTTTCATGTAGTTAGGCTGTTCGGATAGGCTAGCAACTATTTTTATACCTACGGTATGAACAGTACTGTACCACTTTCGAACCGCAAACGAAGCAGCACAGGTTCGCGGTATGTGATAGCTTGATGGATATCAACAGAAATAAGTTGCAGAAACATGCCTTTTACTTTAGGATATGGGACTTTAGGAGATTTCGTGGCTTCAAGGTAGGACTATTTCATTTTCCTTTTACCATATTGTCTTTGGAATTGACAATTTCAGTTTATGCAATGTGACGAAAAAGTTGGGGGGCGTTTATTAGAGAGGGGGCGTTTAATAGAGTAAATACGGTATATCAATTTGATATTGAATTTTGGGACACCTACTCAAAAAGCCAGCATACTAAGAGCTTGAAGCTTCTCCTTTTAAAACACTGATTAAAAAATATCAACTAATCAGAGCCTTGTATTATGGTATTCTCTTGCACGTCAAAAATTACCGATTGTAAACAAACGACGTCATGTTTGTGAACTTCCCTCACACTACCTTGCAATGTGCGTTGGAATTATCACTAATGGGGTATGTACATTCTTACGTAGCTACCCTCGTGTTGACAACCAGGCACGGTAACATAGCTTTCACACATAAACTTCGTAGTCTGCTCGAGAGCCATTTTGGGGCAAAATAACGTAATATGTACTGGCCTGTTTTAAAAAAAAAATTGTAAATGTTAACGTTGTTATTACATTTATGTCATTTTGCTTTGCAGGTAGCGGCAAAGTGTTGATTTCCGTAAAACTGACACCTTTAACCATTCAGAAATATTCGAGGATTATACTCAAGGTGGCATACCGTATTAATAATAAGATCGTATATACATGCAAGGTGCAGTTTACATAGCATGCCGAACGTTACGGGCACTGCCTTTGCAAGCTGGGCGGGGGTGATACAGTACAGGTATGTCTTGCTATGTCTGTGTGTAACAGTACGATGTGATTTTGAATCGGCCGTCAGATGCTTGCGTGTAAGTTTATAAGCGATATACATGTGATGTGTGAGAAGCAACCCACTACGTGACGAAAGCGCGATCGGGCCGCACGCTGATAAAAATTTCAACTTCAGAAATGAAGTACAGACAACTTTCAAACTTACACATAATTTCTACGGGCTCTCTTCGTTCTCAGTCTCGGAGAATGTTTACCAAACTGGCAAAATATTTTAGCCCATTACCGTGGGCAATGGCGTAAATGGGGTGATCCTTTTTGCATGCATTTTCTTTTTTAAGATTCAGGTAGTAGATTTGGACCCGGGTAGTACGATGGCGGGCGGGTACCCGGGTACCCGGGTTACCCGTGCAAACACTACTCCTAACCTTCTTACTTAAGCCCCTCCCACAATTGTCTGAAATTCATCCTCATCCAGATACAATCTCAATTTATTGCTTCAAGGTGAGTATAGAAAAACTCAATTTATATGATGGAAACACTCTCAGTACCGTTCATGCTGTGTAATATAAGCTTTGGTACTCTGCATTGTTTGAATTAGCTGTCAATCAAAGAGCTGAGCCAATTGAGAATTTCCGTACCCCCATACCAAAATTGTAGTTGGTTACTATTTTTGCTATTTTTTTATACTTTCTTCAAGCTTGGGTCATGGGGTTTCAAGACACAGAGTCCTCCTCCCCTGCTACACTAAGCTGGACTAAGCTAAGTTTTGAGCATGAAATTCATGACAATCTGTAATTATATCTGCATTTTAAAGTATGTTTGAGAGGCACATGTCAAATGATAATTCTAGACTTGTTAAAGGGGTTTCAACTGTTGTGGTGTTAATTATTAGTGACATACTCTTCCATGATACTATGGATCGGACTGCAAAGTCAAGTGTTTGTTAGAGCATCTGGCTTACGGCAATAAAACCTCATACAGTACAACTTCTTGCAGGATGCTACTGAGATGCTAACACTAGCACAACTTAAAGAACACCTTGTTGGAGCATCTGACTTGCAGCAGTAAAACATTATCTAGCGTTTTGCAGGATGCTACTAAGATGCTAGTACTAGCCCTCAAAAACCAGAAAGCCAAAGGAATCAGTGATTTCTTGCCACTGAATGCAAGTCTCTGGGTTTTTTTTTTCTTTTGATTTTTTGTCATTTTATAGTGTTTTATTTTAATTAAAATTTCTTCAGGAATTACTCTTTTCAATTTAGGAACAGAATGCACAGGGTCCATACAGTGGGCATGCGGCCAATTTGACTAACACTAATAATAATAATTATACTAATAACAGTTCTTATATACTGTAGTGCTAATAGCAATAACAGTTCTTATATAACACTAATAGCAATCATCCCTGAATTGCCAGCAAGTACATTGCGTCAGCAGTGGATATGTAGTTTCAGTTTAAAACGTTCCCTTCTAAAAAGGATGATGACTAAAATTTCTACTGCCTTTGACTTTGTGAACAAATGGAAAGAAAATGTGACATCCTAATGCAAAGACACGAAGCAGGCCCATGGCCACTATGTAGTTTGAGTCAACTGTAGTTAATTGCCTCAGTAGGCTATATTTAGTGGACATGATAACGACACTGGCCTCACAAGATGGCGTGAAGGTGTGCATGAAGTATCTTTACCTTTGCAGGGCAGAAGCTGTCACAAAAAGACTTACAGTGAATAAACAATAGATGAAGGCCTACATAGGATCTTGTGTGAGGTTCTGTCACCAACGCCAATGCATGACGTGTATGTTTCTCTGTTTGTTATTGTTGATTTCTTTAATGGCTGGGCATTCATCTTAAACATCAAAATTGTGTATGTCCTGTTGTGCAGTTACATCAAGCTACTCATCGAGAGGCACTGATCTCTTGCTTCCAGGCAGCATAGACTATACTACAGTACTGTATTTATGGTTGATTCTTTCTTACAATGAAACTCAAACTGCTGAAGTTATGAAAATTTGGCACACTTCAACTAAAGTGTTAGTTGTATGTAACTGATAAAAGGCTGGAAAATATACAACTGACTCAAGTGGCCCATGTCAGAACATGTCCCCCCAAACACCCCCTCCCAAACCTTCCAGACCCACAGGACATGATCCTGACCATTGATAGATGATGCACATTGTTCCAGTTTCTGTACTGACCAAATGAAGAGGCATGGATAGGACTATTTGCACATAACTGGATCCTTCTTTCTCCTATACCTCTGCCTCTCCATCCCACATATGTGCCTAGAGTTTCTGTATTCATCAAATAAAAATGCAGGGATCACACTTTGAGTTGTTCTGCACATCTCCACCTCCTCCCTTCTCTCCCAGCTATGTGCCTACTGATGATGGTACTTAAAGGCCCAACTCTCTCACCCCAAACAGTACTAATTCTCCCAACCTTCTAACTTTTAGCTCCTCCCACCACTGTCTGAAATTCATCCTCTCCTTGACACAATCTCAGTTTATTGTTTCAAGGTGAGTATAGAGAAACTCAATGTATATAATCAAAACACTCTCAGTACAGTTCATGCTGTGTAATATAAGTCTTGGTACTCTGCATTGTATGCATTAACTGTCAATCAAAGAGCTGAGCCAATTGAGAATTTCTGTTAACCCCTACAAGATTTGTACTTTAAGTTAGTTAAACAGAGTTTTACAACCCAGTTTCCAACCCATTCGTTCAAGTCAAGCTGGCCATGACCTTTTTTCCAGTTGTGGCTCACTGGCTTCTTTTCCCTACTGCATTGCTTATGCAGAGCATCACTCACAACCGCAGCAGATTCCTTTTTTAGAGTCTTTGGTATGACTCTACCTGGGTATCTAACCGGGGCCTTCTGCGTGAGAGGCGGATGCTCTACTGTTAGACCACACACCCATTTGGGGTGAGTGGATTGGCCCTTTATACCATTTAGATTTGCACCTGGTATATGTGCATGGTGCCTACCATCCAAGATTCTGTACTTACCAAATAAAGATGCATGAATAGTACTGTGTGTACATAGTTGGCTCCACTGACCAAACCAAACAATACCCAAGATGGACCAGAGAAAGTTGAATAAATCTAGAACTGGAAAAAAGAAAAAAATAAGTGTTATCTTCAAAAAATAATTTAATACAATTATAAATTCAACAAGTAATGGTCCTCAGTGATTAAGCCAGCCTGTTTCATGCAACAAGTGTTGAAAGAAACTACAATGGTATGAAGGTTTATCTAACCCAACCCCCACTTCTCATTACCCTCTTCCCCCTCCTATCACCCTCAATCCTTTATGAGTGTTCCACTGAGGAAAAAATTATTCATAAAATAAGGCAGTAAACTGGATACTGTACCTTACTCATCCCTAGTTTGAATGTCCCCCCCCCTCCAGGGCCGTCGGAAGGCTGGGCTGGGAAGGGGGGTGGGGGGGCTGCAGCCCCCCAATAATTTTGCCATATACAGTTTTTTTTTTTTTTGGAAGTGAGCATTTTATTACAACGAAAGGTCAAAATAAGGACTGCTTAGATACTATTAACAAGCCCAGAAAATTCATTTCCAGCTGTCTGAGGGGTTGGGATTTTTCAAAATTTTCTGTACGCTCCGCGCCAAGCGATGGTGGCGCTCCGCTTAGATAGTCAGCCCGAGTCAGCCCCCCCAACCGAAAATACCTTCCGATGGCACTGCCTCTCCCCGTAACTGTAACTACATGAAAGAAACATTGCCAGAGAAATTATCAATTCCCTTTTCTGTAGCTCTGGAAAAAAAACCTTGGGCCTTCTTTTTAAAATTGCTTCTACTGTAGTCTTCACCCTGGATCACTGTTGTCCAGAAGAAGGTGGTGAACTGGAAGATCCCTGGATGTAAATATCCAGGTACTGGTATTGTTTAAAAGAAAAAATTAGCATGGGAAGAAATTCACCACCTTTTTTTGTAAACCTAGTAGCCTAAGCTCACATACAACTAACTGGACAGTCCATCTATCCCAGAACATTGATAGTTATTGGTGAGGTAGGTACAGTAGGAGTATAAGAGGTTAGACTTTCCTGCAGCAGAGGCTTAACCAGATTTTTCCATTTGGAGGGGCTGAGAGGGGGCAAAGGTTGATGTGGTGGGGGGAAGCAGGAATAAAATTTTCTAAGCATAGCCCTGCCATTGGTTGGCGCGTAGCGTACAGAGAAAATTTTGGCTAAAAATGCCTCTCTGATTTTCGGAAAAGGCACTTCACAGTGTCTTTGGCTCTGTAAAGTTCAGCTAAATATCCCTTATTTTTTGAATCACAAGTTTGGAAATTTATACCTCCACTATGAATGTTTGCTACATGCCAAAGAGGGACCTGCTAGAGTCTTAATAGGTTCTTTAAAAAGGTTCTCCACTGCGTCAAAGTGTTGCTTGTTCCTCCGTTTATTGCACAAGTTGACCATTTTACCGCTTTGTACCTTTGGAAATAGTCATACCATGCCTTAATTCAAGCTGTAAAAATCTGAAACCTTCATATGAACTATGTTTAATTAATCGTATATATTTCAAGAAAAGCACATGCAAAATTTTTCAATTAAATAAGTTGTGTTTTTTATTTGTATAAAGTTTGATTTATGCATAATCAGAATCACGATTTACCATTCTTCCTATCAAAAATGCTATTGTAT
The DNA here is from genome assembly GCA_037179385.1 of Holothuria scabra. Taxonomy (NCBI): domain Eukaryota; kingdom Metazoa; phylum Echinodermata; class Holothuroidea; order Aspidochirotida; family Holothuriidae; genus Holothuria; species Holothuria scabra. Next base: position 3,313,103 of record CM074197.1, on the reverse strand, counting down.
GGGGACCTTAACAATTTGCTTGCTCTGGAAATCACTTGTTTGCTTTTACACTCTTATCTTGACTTTTCTTCAGTAAAGAACTAAATTAAGCTACTGTAGGGCTATTTCTTTTTTCTTTCAAGAAAAAAATATGTTAGTAGGAACAACACCGAGAAGATTTCAGTAACTACTGTACAATATCTTCACAATATCTTCACTCATTTATAAAACTTGCACTCCCACCTTACCCCACCCAGCTGTTTTGGGGAGTCTGCCATCTAGTTCTTATATCTGGCTCTATGGTGCAGAGACATTCCTCCTGTGCACATAGTTCCCACTGACAACTCTCCTTAGTGTTCTGTGAACATACGAGTTATCGACTGACTGCTTATGTGCTGTCTGTGCATGGAAGAACATCCAAACAGGGAGCTAAATAAACTTGTCAGCTCCCTGTTCCAAATACAACTTTCAAGTCACAGTGATGGTACCCTGGAATTCCAGGTTTAAGTGCTTCTACGTTGTACGTTAGAAAGGTTTCCGAAACTTATGTTGTCTTTAAAATAAACCCAACCTTCTGTATTGTAGTAACCATTTTTCGGTGCAAATACTAAAAAATCGTACCTATAGTCAAGCGCTGTTTGTGGAGTTTTTGTCTCGTACAAATTTTGCCTGTTTTTTCAGACCTACGAATTCAAATGGGGAAAGCGGGGGCGGGGGGCAAGGCATTTCACTGGGGCTCCTTCTCCCCCCCCCCCCCCCCACTGGTTACACCACTGTCCCGCAGTGAACTAAACTGTGGTAATTTCATTTCCCTCCCTGGGAAATGGGAAACATATTTTCTCTATCCACCCCAAAATACTGTAGGTTATGTTTTACCAGAGAGCTGGTTTTACAATGTAAACAATCCTGAGGCTTGCCTGTAGTGCTCTACTAAGTATTCCCTAAAGCACAGTTATAGTGTAATAAGCACCTGTAGTGAAGTTGAGCCAGTTGTACTAAGCACATATTGTTGATAGTGCAAATATTAAGTATTGTGTACATCAAGGAGACTCATTTGGGCAAGACTGACCATGCATTCAACAAGCAACTAATCCATACAATTTCATACCTTACCTGTACAAACAGGACACATCTGTACAAATATAGGGCATAGTTTACTATGGGATCTCTTTGTAGGTATTCTCCCCAGCTAAAACTGCTATAATTACTTAAACAGAACAGAACAGGACCAATATGGACATGCATGCAAAGTTTTATGGTAAAAGCATAGCTCAAATAGACTGTGATATTAAATAGGACAGTGTATCATACATCAGACTCCACTGTTGGCAGCGGTTCTGATAGAAATGCAAAAGAAGGGGGAGGGATTAGTTACTGCCAAACCAGAAGTCCACATTATTGGTGACCTTTGCCAAAGTTACAGATGGGTTCAGGGGGCCAAAATTTCCTTCAAGGCTCCAATAAGATGCTATCTGAAGGACTTTCAAAGCTATTTATTGATGTAAGTTCAAATACTACTGCAAAGGAGTCCTCCTCTTGAATAATAAACCAAAATACTGACATTTGTTTTTTTTTTATTATTTTTTATAGAGATGAAATGGGGATTGGGAGAAATCCCTTTACCCCCTCTCTGATAGAAATATTTGTAAGGTGTAAGGGACTCACCACTGCTGTAAAAATATCACCCTTTTGAACAACACCTCTCACTAAAGCAAATTATCTAGTATACTTGTCACAGGCACATGTGGGACAGTAATGTGGGACAGTAAAGTTGAACAGTAAAGCACTTGACATTGTGAAGTAAGTATTGTACTCTGCTGTCCAAGAATGGTACTGACATACACACACACACAGTATGCATGCATAAACCTGCAAGGATGGACATAGTAGGTACTGTACGCGAGTTCCCTCAGTAGTTTAAAGGGCAAGAGCAGTCATCTCAAACTGAAGTAGTCTAGTAGACTGTCCAGTTTCATGATTGGCTATTGGGAGTCATGTGACAATGTTTTTTCTAGTCAAATGTGAAATTTTGTAGAAATAACTGCTTGGTTTACCTTGAATATGCCATAGTAAAGTCATAAAATGTAATGAAAGATACTTTGAAGAGAAATAAGAAGAAAAAAGTGTTATGTAGCTTTTTCTTCAAAATAAGTTTGGGGGACTACTCCTTATATTTCAGGAGAAGTAGGCCTAACCATGTAGGCATGTAATGCACAAACATACAGATTGCATGAAAAAAATGTGGGAATACACCAACTTCCATGCTTCAACACAACCATCATACTGTAAGCCTACAACTTGCAACAATAATACAAATCTGTTGCTCACCAAGAATTCTGTCAGAAAGTCATAATAGGGGGTGTTTCTATTGCCAAACCCTGACCCCAAATTGAGGCTGCCCTTAGCCAAAGTAACATATGGGTTCAGGGAAAAATGGCTTGCTTTAAGGCCCTACAAAGAGCAATCTGAATTGTTGCTATTTATAAAGTTCAAAGTTTCCTGCAAAGGTAAGAAGGAAAAATGATGTCGACATTATTTTATTTTTATGGAAAAGAAAGGAGGGGGGATTTTACCCTTCTTCTTCAAAAGGGGTCCAGGACAAATTCTCCTTTATCTCTTGATAGAAACCTTACTTATGGTAAGATGTTGGAAAGTAATGTCACTTTTGCTTAGGGGAACTACATGTTAGGGAATTAAACTCAATATTTTGACAGACAGACAGACAAGAGGTTCTTTTCACTTGTGATAAACAGCACAACACACCCATACAAAGCACACATTCCTCATGACTTGATCGGGTCATTGTTAGATAAGATGCTTAAAGTGGGACAAAATGGTTTCCAGGGGTGGCAAAATACTCTCTTTAACAGGAGTCAAGATGCATCTTATAATACTCTTCTTGCAACATAATGAATTTTCCAGGGGTAAAAATAATTTTAGGAGATCCTGTCCCCTCCCAAGGTTTGTACACATCAACAGTTACAAAATTCTATGATTTTCCATGATTTTCAAGGATATGAACTGATATCCAGGATCTTTAAAAACAGTCCAACATGCCAAACTTTCCTTTTTTCTACAAAAGTGTATCTGAACATTGAGAAAATTGGAGCAAATAAGTGCCATCCCTAAAATTCCCTGACTTTCCTCAATTTCACCTGATTTTCTGGGCTTGAAAATTCAAATTTTATACTTCCTTGACTTTTCATGATTTCCAGGTCCTGATAAGAACACTGCCTTCCATCTTGCTATAAGTTTGCACTCTTTTTCACACATATATGTGACTTAAACTATTACTGCTGTATTTTTAATTTGCAAATGATCCCTGCCAAAGCCTTGAAATACCTGTTCCATCAGTTCAAAAAAGTCCCATAGTATTATTAAAACTGCAATTTTGGTACGGGTGTACCAAAACTCTCAATTCGCTCAGCTCTCTGATTGACAGCTAATTCCAACAATATAGAGTACCAAAGTTTATATTACAAAGCATGATATGTAACTGAGAGTGTTTTGATTATACACATTGAGCTTTTTTTACTCACCCTGAAGCAATAAAATGAGACTGTGTCTGGATGATGATGAATTTCAGACAATTGTGGGAGGGGCTTAGGTAAGGAGGATAGGAGAATAGGTACTGTCTGAGATGAGAGAAATGGGCCTTTAAATGACCTGCTTTCCTAATTCTCTTTGATGAATCATTCACTGAACCATGCATGAAAGTTGCAAGTTACACAATACACTGTATATCCACAAATATGCTTTTACCAAGGACAAAACATACAGTAAATAAGCTGTGCCTGTGTAATTTAGTTTGGTATGAAGGAATCTTTAAACTAGAATGCAACAATTCTTTCCATGAAAATAGAAGTGCAATGATCGATTCAAGCTGACACAATTACTATAGCTTTACAGTATCATATCAACCCTACTATTCACATGTTGTTTAATTCTGTGAGGGCTCTTTCTATATGCAGACAGGTGTTTGACATACACCCCCTCCCTCAGTTAAAGCCTCTTCTCCTACATGCCAACCCCCCTCCACTCTTGAACCAAGTACACCTATCCTGAGATTTAATTTTTCACCTAGAGATATTCTAAAACCTCCCAGGAGCTTCACCCTCTGAACCCAAGCCAAGGCTTTGCCCGATGGCTCTGGGTATCTGCTAGCAAAATATTACCATGATGAGGCTTAATTTTTGAGTTTGAAGTAAAACCTCCACTCGACACCAACTGGGACATTGTCAATGCACTCCACATGGGGCCCTGAGGCAGGCCCCTGGAATCCAACCACAAAAATGAAAAGTTTTTATCCCCGAAAAAATTTCCTTTGCCCTCAATTTGCAGCCCCGTTAAAACAGTGGTGCATACTTGTCTGGTCATGCGGTCCCTCAGAGGTAAAGCTGTTTTTAGACGAGTTTGGTTATGAGCAAGGTTGTGGGTTTTGCACACCTAATTTAAGTGAAACATGTCTCCACTTCATAACATATCAGGCTTTGGATTTTAAGGCACATCTTAATTTCCTGAGGGTGATTTGTAGCACATCTGGAAGATCTAAAGATCAATGCCTGCAATATGCATTCTTCATAGGCATGATGCAAAATTAATTTCTGTACTATTTATAAAATCTGTCATACCATTAAAAGCTGGCAATTTGGAATCTACCTTCACTCAGCTACTGTCCACTGAGGGGAAATGTCTCTTGGGCTAATAGTACCATGCAGGTGCATCTCACTTTATTCCCTTTGTATAGGACCAGTCTAAATCAATACAAAATTTATAAAAAGAAGGTTAAGACTACTCTTGCGTAAAATTAGCTTCACTTATAGATAAGTGGATACCTGGAATTATCTCCCAGCAAACAATGCTACTGCAGCAATGATTCCAACATTTGAAAGTTGTCTTAACAAATGCTGGAAAACCTACCTAGATGCCTAAAATTTCAAGGACATCTGTACAATATGTACACAGCAAGTTGCAACTCCCTAGTACTGTATGCCTGTCATACAACCAGAAACACCAGATATGAAGGAGATAAGAGCTGGTTTCACAAGCTCATTCCTCCCTAAATGGATTTAAAACCCTTTATCCTCTCATTCCAAACAGTCCGAATTCTTTAAGGTAAAGAGCAGTCCACCCAAACTTATTTTGAAGAAAAAGCTAAATAACTAAATTTTCGATATATTTCTCTTCAAAGTATCTTTAATTACATTTTATGACTTTACCATTGTATATTCAAGGTAAAGGAAGCAGTTACTTCCAGTAAATTTCACATTTAAAGGGAAAAAACCTGTCACATGACTCTCAACAGCCAATCATGAAACTGGACAGTCTACTACACTTTGTCAATTTGGGATGACTGCTCCTGCCCTTTAAGACCTTCCTACAAGTGTCTAAATAACTAATCTTCATCCCAGATACAACCTCAGTTTATTGCTTCAGGATGAGTATATACAAAACCCAAATATGTAAACAATTAGACCCAAATATGTAAATAAAACCCTTTTGGCTCAGCACATACTGTGCAATATGAGATTCTACACTAGATCTGCATTTTTTGAACTAGCTGTCAATCAAAGGGATGTGACCAATTTCTGTGAACTACTACAATACTTTAAATTTGGGGTGAGAGGATTCACCCTTGAAAATCAAGAGGTTTCCCATAATCATGGAAGGTCTATGTTCAGGGAACCTGGAAGGGGCTAAGATATTAAAGGGGTAAAATATATGCAAAAGGCAGTAGAACTGCGACTACCTTTAACTTGTGCCATGAGTAGCTTTTATCTTTTACATCTAATAAAAGATAAAACACCTTTAAGCTAATTGAGGGTGTAAGACTTGTTAGCTGCAGTGGGTACAGAAAGTACCAAGTTGCAAATAACTGGATTAAGACAAACCTCACACACATTTAACACCAATTAGTAAGGCCTGAGAAGTCCAAAGGTCTGACCATACAATTTTAATACAATACTTGGAAGGTGTTAAAAACACCACTGATTCAACACACATTCACACACACATATTTAACTACCTGCAGACTTTTTTTTTTTTTTTTAATCTCTTTTTTTCTTTCACAAAATTTAATTTTCAAATCTGCATGCAATTCCGTGGGGAAGATCAATGAAAGTAGACACATTGATTTTGTCTTACTGTGAGCAAAACGGAGCCTTGAAGGAAATTACTGTACAGTGAAAGAAAAGTATACCTTGACTTTGACCTCAGAGATTCTGCCAAACTGTAAAAATTTAATTAAAAACTGAGAGCAAACACAATAATTACAACTGCTATTTTCTTACCACATTTTGTGTAGAGAATATGCTTTATTGCCATACGAGGCCTATCATACAATGTTGTACCACGCATGCTGAGAATTACTATGCTGCCCTCAAGTACTGATAGGGGTACAAGGATGATGATGGTCACCAGAAGATATTGACTGAAGTATGGAGAACAGCTGTCTTCTGACCGGTTCAGCCGAATGAAGCAGAAAAGCAGGATCACAAACCTGAAGAAGAGAAGCAATTACAGATGTTTTAAATATGATTTCAAATGTTAATCTAAATAATTGTGAACAATAGGGACAAAACAATTTAAATGAAAACAGCTGTTTAGACTGCACAGTAGAGTGCACAGTAATCTGGATCATTCAATCTAGCCGTATTAACCCATAACTGTGTTTAAGCTTCATTTGGAATCAACTGAGTACAAGTATTCCAAATGTTGCATGAAAACAACTTTACAGATTACAGTACATTTACACCATATTCTACAGAAAATGCCTCAAAGTCTTTGAAATGTTGAGTTAGGTGCATGACAGAGGCAGTGAGTTGATGAATAACCAAATAACTTCTAGGGACCAATCTAGGGACCATTGTCACCAAACCATAACTCATCCACATACTAAATTATATGAAATCTATCTCACTTTTCTATCTTCAGATATCATGTTAACAAGGTTTACAAATTTTGACCCCTGATGAGCCCATATGACCTTTGACCTCCACCAAAATCAAAAGGGTGTTCTTCTCAATAATGCCCATTTATGTACCAAGTATGAAAACTTTCAGACATTCCTATCTTGAGACAACAGTGTTAATAAGGAAAGTGTTACTCATACAATACACACACAAAGGTTTCTCTTATCATCGTTATAAAAAACGTTGGATGCTCATAAGTTCGACCAAACATTTGACTGACTGGTCCCATCAATAAGAGGGTACATTAAAGTGCATTGACTGCCTCTACATCCGTGATCGAGCTAAGATTCCCATGGAAATGAAATCAGGCTCCTACTGTAGCTAAAACGAGGGTGATCCACCCAGCCATCTTTACAGTCCCATTTTGCTCCATTTTGTTCAGAACAGGACTAAGATTCCCATGGAAATGAAATCAGGCTCCTACTGTAGCTAAAACAAGGGTGATCCACCAAGCCATCTTTACAGTCCCATTTAATTGCTCCCTCTGGTGATGATCCTTTTCCAACCTGCTGCTCTCTCCTACCCTTCCCTTTTTCATCTTCATCTTCCAGATGTCATTTTCCGGTCAGGTTTACACCATAGGTTGGCAGGTTGTACTGTACGTAACAAGAAGAACACTGATGAAATGGTGTTGGACTTGAATAGAGTCCTTTGTGTGTGAAGTACTGTAAGCTCTTCTCTTTACAGAAGGAAGTTACAACAAAACACAGGAGCTTTGGGAGCTTCTTCGGACCCCTTCCCCCAGCCCATGGTTCACAACACTTTGCCCTTTAGCCAGGTTTTCCCCTACACTTCTGTCACCGAGACAAGGGGTCTATGAAATGAAATGTATTTTGAATTTCGTTTGGACGTTTGGGCAGGCAAGCAGGAAAGATGATGTCCTCAGGCAACCTCTATTGGAGGTCACCCAGTGCCAATGTGCTATTAGAAGTTTGCCAGGAACTTACTGGTGGTAATTAGGAATAACATGTAAATAGGAGGTAAGGAAGGGGGAAGTACACTGGACTTTTAAAGAGTCTATGGAATTCAATTGATTTTTGTATCCTGAACAGTCTGAGGGAGAACCCCCTGTCCCCACTACAAATACAAGTACTGCATCAATAATGTGCATTATATAACTAGGTAACATTCACACATGGGAACCTTATGGGACCAATTTCCTGGCCCACAAGGGACCAATATGATTTATGTCCCAGTTTCAACCAATTGGTGCAAGTTGAGCCAGCTATTGCCTCTTCCCAGTTGTTGCTCAATGGCTTTTTTGCCCCACTCCATTGCTTATGCTGAGCAGGAAGGACAATCAAAGCTGAGTTTTCGGCCCACATGGGTTAGCCATGGCTGGAAAAAAACCAGCCATTTTGGAAGCTCATTGCTGGGAAATTTGACTCCTCCTGTATATGTAAACATGTGAAGTCTTAGGGGAATTTTGATTTGCTTGCTAGGAAATTTGATTTGCTTGCAGGAAAATTTACTTTTTTCAAGCCCTGTGGCTCACCCAAATGACCCATACATAAAACAGTTTGGGGGCCCATGTAAACAACTGATATGTGGGAAAATACATGGGTCAGGTCCCTTACACATGTGAGCTGTACTTGGCCAGTACTTGGACAAGCTTTTCTAAAAGAAAATACCTCAAAGTTCTTAATTTTCTGTTGGAGAGCAAACATCTTCCTACAAATTTCATGGTGTTATTAGTTTGCCAGACAGTAAGTATAAGTATAGATGGTATACATAGGGTGATAGGAGGTAGCTGAGGACCAACATAGTGGACTCCACTTTCCACTACTTCCTCCAACAAGCTACAGTACTACAGTAGCATAAAATAAGTAGCAGAAATTTCTTTAAAAGATGTGATTAAAGGGGAAATGCTGTCACAATTTGAATTAGTACACTATCCTATTTCATGAATGGCTCAAGGTAATTGGTTTGGTACAAATAATGCATGAGGAGTTAAACTTATTGCTTCAGCTTGCAACATTTATGTCCAGAAATATCATGACAGTTATTGAAACACACTACAAAGAAATTGGTTATTTTTTTTTTCAAAATGATTTTGGGCCAACTGCTCCTACCCTTTTAGTTGAGGAAAGACACCTAGTCCAGACATTTGAATTATTATGGCTGCTGAACATTCCTGTAACTATTCAAGCTACATGGAAGTGCAAACGAAATTATCTTATGGACAGGAAGAGTAATGACAGGACATTCATAAAGTGTGAGCCCCAATACAGTACTTCACACCAACATGCCTTCAGGTCTGTAAAACCTTTTGGTAGAATAAGTAAAATATACTACACACATGCAAGTAGTTCAGTAAGTAAACACAAAAGTAAAAGAAATTGACCAATCCCTCACTAATCTGCCCTTCAAGGTAGAGATTTGTTCTAATCTCTTTTGTCATGGGCCCTGGGACACCTATTCAAAAAGGCTCACCCAATGTGTGAAAGTTGCATACACACACACTGCCAGAAATAGTACCATAATGTAGACTCAGGATTGTGCATGGAGATTGTGGAAAGTGCATAAAGTGGGTTTGTACTAGTTAGTTGGAGTTTTACTGCCCAGTTTCCAAATCATTTGGTTCAAGTTGTGCACACACTATGTAAGGTTCTTGTGACAATTTCATTTTGGGGTCACTGCACTTTTACATTTTTGAGCTGTTGTGGTGGAACAGGACACCACCTCACTTGAGCATTTCTGTTTTGTGGGGCAGAGTTTTTTAAAATAAAGGCTCTTTTTGTTGATGTCAGAGAATGACCCCAAATTGTTGTTAGTCATCTCATGGGCTCTTTAAATTTAAGTTTGTCCTTTTCAACACTAAATTCTGAGACTACTAATTAATGTACTGTGCCTAAGGCTTGGGGAAGGACACAGACTGCCCAAAACTCACTGGATTCAGAAGCTACCAGCCCCGATACCTACCTCGTATTTACCTATACATGTAGCCCACACTTACCCAGAATTAACCCTGGTAAACTTGTAGCACAGCAAGTAGGGCACCCACTCACCTCAGCAAGAAGTGTGAGGCTGCACTCTTCGCTGTGCTGTAAGTTAACCAGGGTTATAGTTGCAGGTAAGTGGGGATTATATAGGTAAATAGGAGGTTGGAGAGGGGTGATACTGGATATACTGTAGGACACCCTGGCATAAATAGTATAACCCTTCTGTAAATTTATGGTATAGGCTACAATTCTACAAGGAACCAGTGCTCTCTGTCTACAACAAATGTAGAGTAAGTACAAAGTTTTTTTACCACACAGAATTTCTTCCAGGCAGACATTTAATTCCAAATTTAAGAATGACTGTTTATAGTCATGTCCTGATAGTGATAATATGGGATACAGCAAAACCCTGACTATACACTTTAACTCTGCATTTATGAATTGCAAATTTAATAAACTTTTTTGATAATGAATAAATCTACACAACGGCCTTTTAGGTAGTCTGTGCTATACAGTGCAAATTTAATATCCTGCAAATAGCTGACCAACTTACAGTTAATCACTTACTCATGACTTCATTCAATTTGAGAGAGAATATGTACCAGCTAAGCAGGCTAGTATTAAAAAGCACCTGCTATGCAGACTCTGCATGATATCAGGGGAAAGCAACAGGAGTTCCCTGATAATACACTGTATATGTGCACTTTACAGAAGTACTCTGAAAGTTTCATCAGTATTCTGTAAGTTCGTTCAGTAGCAATTTCCATAAGTCCTCATCCCTATCATCACTGCCTCTCAAAGCCATTATTCGTCAGCACATCTCCCATAAATCTAGGAGAAGCATCACTACAGCACTTTGAAAGTCTCACGAATCAATCAAAGATGTTCAACTGCCAAACAGTCTTCCATTCAAGTGAGTGGATGATTAACATCTTCTCGAACCGAGAAGCTTGAAAACGATTCGTCGGGGAAAACTTAAGAGCAATGGGTATCAGGAGGGACTTGGCAAAGATATTAGCAGGCTAGTAATCTATGTCGGAAGCTAATTTTAACGACAAATGTACTGTAAACATGTGCAACAAATGTGCAGTTGCTGTCGCCTTGGCCATATCCATTATTTTCTTTCGCTACATATAAATTATTTTCTTTCGCAACAATACAGTACGTGTAGTTTTGTTTGCTATTTTGGCTATTGTCTACAACTACATCAATTTGTAATTTACAAAGGCAATACCATTGCTGCTGTAGTATAGCCTGGACCATGCAGATTTGTTTCAATTCTTAGCAGTACAATATAGACCTCTACATAGAATACTATAAAAGTGATATAAATACATGTAGTTGCTCCAGTGGTGTAGCCACAGGGGTGGTTTTGGGGGTTTAAACCCCTCCCCCCATGACCAAACCTTGATATGCAACAAGCACCTAAAATAGGGGATTTTTTCTCTCTCCCCTTAGACTTTTCCCTCATGTCGAGCTTCAAGCCCCCCCCCTCCCCTCCCATGACACAATCCTGGCTACGCTAATGAGTTTCTCACTCCCAATGGAATGAATATGGTGTACCATCTGCCCCATACTGCAGGAAAGTGGTTTTGGAGTGTAACCCTGCAACCCACCCCACATCTTTACACCTTACAATGGAAGGTAGTCCACAAAGTATTAGCATCAGTGAAGTATTAGCATCCGATGCCCCCCTCCTCCTCTCAGAAGCACCCACCACACCAATTTAGCTGGCTACCCCACTGGCCTAAATTACTCTCAGTTAGCCTACCAGATCATGTATACTTTGATGTTTATCTGCAGGTCCAAGCACAAGGAAAATAAAACAAAAATCATTGAATCTTATCACAGGAATGTAGCCGTTACAGCAGTTGCCCCTTCCCTCACATCCCCTCCCAAAATCTATAAGAATTAAGAAAATAAAGGGATGCCAGCAAGTCTGTGCATCCCACTTGGTACCCAAAAATTTATCTAGAGTGAGCTATACCCGGCCTTATTAAAAAAAAATGATAAACGAAGGTGACTTTTAATGTAGCCTATGCCTGGAACTTGGAATGAGAGTTAAATTGCTTCTTTCAACAAACTTGACTTACATGCACTACATTTTAGGAACAAAAAAGCTATTTCAAAGAAACAGTTCTACACCTCCATCAAATGTTAAATACTGCATACTTTAAAACAAAGGAAAGTGCAGACAGATTAAGCTTCAAGAAAAACGATTTTTTCTCAAAACATATTTTGCTTTTACCATTTTATAAGAATTTAAACTGTTCAAAATCATTTTACAGATAATTGTGATCAACCAATTATCATAATGTAGACCACAATTGGCATTTGCACCAGTTCATTCCCAACTTGATCTGAGGTCTTCATGCAAATGACGCCAACTGACTGTGCTGCAGGCAACTAAATGCGATTTGCTGATCAATATCTTCATAAAAGTCCAAGACAGAGATTTAAGTCTTAAAGATATGCACAAAAACCTGCAAATAGTAAGATGTACAGCTTTGGGAATTAGTAAGAACCAAGACGAAATTGATAGTTAACTCATGCACAGTGCACAGGCTTTCTACTGCTCTGCAAGCTGTACAGTATTACAGGAGGAATAAAGAGATTTTTCTTTATCACAAAATAGGGGGTTGATAGAGAAGCATTTTTGGGCAGGGGTTATTAGACCTTTGTCCAATATTTGTGTTTAATGACTTTAGGGAGCCACTAGTGGGGTCCATCAGCCTTAAATCCTCTCCATTTACTGTCTACATGAATTTCAAATCCTAATATTCAGTGAAATTGAGGGAATCAGGATACAATTTAGTGTACTGTAAAAGTATCCATGACACAGGTAAACAAAGAAATTAAAAGACTAAAAGACTAAACTTTCCTCTAGCTGTCAAAATTTCCCGGGAAATTTTTCCAGCTTCCTAACTTTTTCCAGCCATGGTCAAAGCTATCGCAATGAAAGAAGAATCCTGCCTATGAATTACAACTTTGTCTCCAGTGGCTAGCCAACTCAACAATTTACATCAAATTTAGTTCATTTTGAAGGACCAGTCTTAGATGGTAAAACTGTATGGCTTTTGGATGAAAACTTTTGGATAAAAATCTCATCTTACAGTTCTATGAAAAAACCACAGATCAACCCCAGAACTCCTTCTAAAAGCGTCATCACTTCAAACACCAACAGTTCTTCTTAATCATGGGATCAGTAAACTTGACTTGAAGTACTCGCTGCCCTGTTTCATGACTGGCTCTTTAAAGTCATGTGACAACATTTTTCCTAATGAAATGTGAAACTTACTGAAAACATCTGCTTGCTTTACATTGAATATGCAATATTGAAGATTGAAGTCAAAAAATATTACAAAAGATAGGCCCTATTTAGAAGAGAAATAAGAAGAAAATGGCAAGATTAAACTGTTGCTCCCACATAAGTTTGGGCAACTGCACATGCTCTTCAAGTGTTTTTTGTGACTGAATCGCTAAATTAATTCTTGCACTCTCATTATGTGAAAAAGCCCTTACTGTAATCCATTCCCACTAAGCAGTTCAAAACCCGACCTTTGGGTGGGTAAGTCGGGTTTCAGCTTGATGTTCTCACTTACAATTTAAAGCCCCTCCATCCCTAACATCAATAAAACTGTGATAAAACCCAGTAGGCTTTAAACTGTGGGTGCTTATATCAAGAAAACCCCGACTTAACAGCCCAAAGGTCGGGTTTTAGACTGTTTAGTGGTAGGATATTTGAGTAAGGGCTATTTTACATAATGTCCAAAAATAGTTTTAAAGGCACAAAACTCTATGTACCAGAAGTTTCGTACTTCATTGTTCATTGTTCCTAAATTCATGACTGAATTATGCCTGTTTGACTACTATACTGTAGCATACACCAGGGAGTCACATGTACAGTGTATGCCAAACAAAATTTTTCCAGTGTGTTTACCAAAAGTCCAACTTGCTAAACTAAGTTTCTTTCAAAATTATTTTTCAAGCACTCCTTTGATATCCTTCAGCACATTAAACATTCATATTTACAGTTAGTTCCCCAATGTTATGGTAAGTAAATATTTGTACAGTATTAAACAGCAAATTCATGTAAGGTTTAGCTGACGCATCAATTTTAATTGAAGACCATCACTGCTAGAGTTTCCTAAAATAGTACAGGATGCAGAGAACACTGGAACTGTAAAATTTTATAACTTGTATTCTGATTCAATAACCTACAATATGAATTTCCCATATACTGTACAGCAGGCATGGGGTGATTACATCTCAATGTAATCGATTACGATTGCGATTACTTCATATTTTACGATTGCGATTATGATTACAATTACAGCTAAAATTGAAAGTAATTGATTACGATTGCGATTACATATTTTCTTCCCACATAAACAATGTAGTAGGCAAAACAATCCAGTGCTCACAACTGGAAAAAAGGCCATGGACATTGCTCTAGATAAGCCTGAACAGGACCAGGTCCTCCCAAAGTAGAGATTATTGAACCCATGCACTTCTCACTCATTTTAAGCTGGAACATCCAAGAAAGAGGGACAATTAAAGTTTGTCATTCCAACAGAAGAACCAAGCACTGAAAATTATTTAGTTACTTTACTTCTTTGTTAAATTCAACTTCAATGTAATCAGAAATGAAACCACGATTGCGATTACTTTGCCATTGTAATCGATTACGATTGCAATTACTTTGCGATTTTCACAAAAGTAATTGATTGAGATTACAACTACTTCAAAATGTGTAATCGATTGCAATCAATTACGATTACTGATTACGATTACCCCAAGCCTGCTGTACAGTAACAATGTGTGATCATGCAGATTTTAACTGTGAAATATTTTTATTTAATACTGTACAACAGAAATTTCTTTTGAGGCCCACTGTACCAATATGTATGGGCGGCCAAAAGGGCAAAAAAGACAAATGGCAAAATATTCAATCTAATTTCAAAAATTAATTTTAAAAGTAAAAAATTTTCTAAGTGAGAAATTTAAAAATAAAATAAGCAATGATTACATTTAAACAAGCGAGCAATACATATTACTTCCCCAAAACAAATAAAAAAAAAAACACTAAAAGTAGTTATAATTAATCTTAAAATTAACACATTACCGTTTTATCATAATGAAATATCAAAGCCCCCCAATAAATAAAAAAAGGGAAAACAAATAAAAAGAAATAAAATAAAAACGCAAATAGAAACGCAATTTTGTGATTTTGTTTTATCTTGTGTTTCATTTTATTCCGTTATCTTTTTTTTTCTTTAATTTATTTGGGTTCCCTAGAATAGTTATTTAAAATCGTCTTTTTTTGCCCTTTTGGCGCGCTATAAGTGGCCAAAAGGGCAAAAAAGACAATTTGCGAAAAAGACAAACTGCGAAACAGACGATTCGTGAAAAATAATGAGGGCGTCCTGAGATTGATGGATTCAGAGCACCTATCTCTATAAATATGCTTGGAAATCGCATTAGATATCCAAACCCGCACAACCAGTTAAAGCCACCGCGAAGACTTGCTTGCAGCCATACACCCCCTTTGTACGCACATCAGTGGGCAGTGTGAATCGATCAGGGAGGTGTTATTAGCTATTAAAACCTCCATGGAGTGATAACGTTTTCTCGCGACCCGCAAAGCAATCAGTTAAGAGGTTGGGGAAGGGAATCATATGAAAGTGTGGGGGACTTTTTCACCATTTGTGATGGAAGGGGAAACGGAGTCGTCAGAATTTTCGTCACGGAGGGGGGGGGGATAAGTTTTGTGATCATTGGCATGAGGGAGGGGTCTAAGGGGACGGGGATAAGTCTAAGGGGTCTTTCCCTCTATTTTCGTTTTCCTGGGCAATAATTGCTGTGTGTTCCATCATTTTTGGGAAAGTGAGGATGCTTTTTGAAGATGTCCCCCTCCCAAAAGAGTGAGGGCGTCCCACGTCCCCTCCCGCCAAGGATCCACGCCCAAGAATTAGCCCGCTTTAGATGGGTACTTTGTCATACATAAACTGGTGGGCTGAGAATTAAGGTTCCTGTGAAGTCTCATGGTGCCCAAGTTCACTGAGCAGTTTTGTTTGATCCTTCCATATGGAACTAATGAGCGAACCCTTCGGTCCGTCGGCAAAATCTGTATGGAGCTCATGATTTCTGCAGGTAGCAAACCTTTATCGGATTCACAAGGGGCCCAAATGGACCAGCCCATATATGTCCGTATGACCCATATGGGATAGTTCAGGGTCCTACGTGGCAACTACCCCATTAGGGGCCAGATCTATCCCATATGGACCTTATGGGCATATGTGCTGGCCGGAAAAAATGAGCCCCTTACAAATTTTGGTTGCAAGTTCATATCATGGGCCCAATACGATGGCGCATGTTAGGTCCCTAGGGATCCCTTATGGGAATGCTACCATGGTGACATAATGTTATCACTTTATTGGCCCCAAAGGGTCTAGTGTAGTCTATCACAGGTGTGGGACTCCAAAGGAAGGATGGAACACAGCAATTATTGTCCAGGAAAACGAATGTTTTAGAAGAAAACTAACCTAGCAACCCTCACTTTTTGTTCCAAATAGCATCTGAAGGCATTCACTTTTTAAAACAATTTCCAAAAGAGAGGGGGGAGACCCCTTAGACCTATCTCCGTCCCTTTAGACCCCTCCCTCATGCCAACGCTCACAAAACTTATGCCCCCCCCCTCCGTGACGAAAATTCTGACGACGCCGTTTCCCCTTCCATCACAAATGGTGAAAAAGTCCCCCACACTTTCATATGATACCCTTCCCCAACCTCTTAACTGATTGCTTTGCGGGCCGAAAGAAAACGTTATCACTCCATGGAGGTTTTAATAGCTAATAACACCTCCCTGATCAACTCACACTGCCCACTGATGTGCGTACAAAGGGGGTGTATGGCTGCAAGCAAGTCTTCGCGGTGGCTTTAACTGGTTGTGTGGGTTTGGATATCTAATGCGCTGTCCAAGCATATTTATAGAGATAGGTGCTCTGAATCCATCAATCTCAGGACGCCTTCATTATTTTTCAAAAATCGTCTTTTCCGCAGTTTGTCTTTTTCGCAAATTGTCTTTTTTGCCCTTTTGGCCACTTATAGCGCGCCAAAAGGGCAAAAAAAAAAAAACGATTTTAAATAACTATTAAGAAACCCAAATAAATTAAAAAAAAAAAGAGGACAGGGAATAAAATGAAAACACAAGACAAAACAAAAACACAAAATTGCGTTTCTATTTGCTTTTTTATTTTATTTCTTTTTATTTGTTTTCCCTTTTTTTTTATTTATTGGGGGTCTTTGATATTTCATTTGGATGAAACGGTAATTCGTTAATTTTAGGATTAATTATAACTACTTTTAGTGTTTTTTTAATTTGTTTTGGGGACGTAATATGTATTGCTCGCTTGTTTAAATGTAATCTTTTCTTATTTTATTTTATTTTTAAATTTCTCACTTAGAATGTTTTTTACTTTTAAAATTAATTTTTGAAATTAGATTGAATATTTTGCCATTTGTCTTTTTTGCCCTTTTGGCCGCCCAAAAATATGCACCCCTATAAAACTGCTGATATTACAGTTTTACTTTAAACTTATGAAAGCTTGATTAAAGACAAAAAGCACACTCCCCAACCTCATTCTGAAACAACAGTCATATCCCAAAAATAGCTTCTGATTTCCATTGCAAGTATCTATGCCATTTCAGGACTTAAACATTGAGTTTAGTAAGTTAGATGGAGATTTACGGCCCAGATTCCAACCAATTGGTTCACGTTGAGCTGGCCACAGCCTTTTTCCCAGTTGTTGCTCACTGGCTTGTTTTAACTACTCCAAATCTTGCGTAAATCGGCTCATTGAGTTGGTTAAAGAAATTCAACATTATTTTCCAAACCTGTTTAAAAGTTTTCTTCACATACCCATGACAAATGGTCAAACTTAGACAATCCCCATACCCTACATACAAATAACTGTTTTATGAGTGATTTAATAACGGTTCAAGTCGGTTTTCAGAAATTCGTGACCAGACACTTTTTCAAATTATGTACAAAACCGTTACAAGTCAGGACACTAGAAAATTTAAACTTTTAACGTTTTCTGTGACTTTTGGACTCGCAACTTGACTTGTTATGCTAACTATAGGCATTGTTATGTGGTAGTGACCCTTTGAGACTCTCATTAAGTTATCGATATCAACTCAATGAGCCTCTTTAAGCTGAGCACCAAGCACAATGGCAGTAGGTTCTGGTTTTAAAGTCTTTGGTATGACTCAGCTTAAACATTGAACATTAAAGGCAAGCCAATGAGTTCTTCTCCTATTCTTTTTGAATGAGGGATTATTATTGTCACATGACTCTCAAGAGCAAATCATGAGACACATGATCAGATTCAGTAAATATTACTCAAATCCATATTGAGGTGTCTACATATCCCCTTTAAACTCAGCTAGGTATTTACTGCTAGCAAGATTAATGACTTCATGCCCAGTACTTTGTCAGTACAGTGTGCTGTACAAAGGAATCAGTCCAAGGGAGCTGTTATTTTTGAGGCCCACAGAAATAACAACCAACCATACAGCATGAAGTGCTACCATACATGACATTAGATAAACTTAGCATGTGATGTCCTTGTCCACTTCTGTATGTAGTAAGTGCTTTGTCAGGGGGATTGCTGCACACAAAAAAATCTGCAACTTGTTGTTTTAGCACATCTTGTAGACAAAGAAGTGCTACCTGGACAAAAACTTGAGCGAGCAGATATTTGAAACCTTTCAATAGAGCAAACAGCAACAATATCAGTGTTAAAATTGAGTATTAATCGTCAAAAATATTTCTAGTCATCAAAGAAACCTATATTCTCCCCCTTCCCCCACCCCCAGCTTCCTGGTTGAAATCTGCTGAGAAAACGGTGAAAAAAGATGTGAAATGTAGACTCAGTAACTTTCGATGAGAAAGTTTTAGCACAGAAGAGAATGAGGAAGAGTGTGTATTCCAAGATGGTGGAATGGGAGCATGGTCTGCTCTTCTTCAGGTTAACAATGACTTACTGCTCTCAGCAGATAAAGGAAAGGAATCTGTTGTCTTATTGGACTACTCTGCTGCTTTTGACACAATCAGCCACACTATACTTTTACAACGTCTTTCTGACAGATTTGGATTTTGTGATACCGCACTCCGTTGGTTCAGGGCTGGAATTAAACGAAGGCCACGAAGGCCATGGCCTTGGTATTTTTGGCAATGGCCTTGCTGCCCTTTAAAATTTAATGACCATCAAGGCCATTTGGCCTCTGTGCCCTACCAGTGAGATTACATTGTGGTCAGTACAAAATCACTTGTTTGGCCTTGGTGCCCTCTCAGTTCAGATGACATGCCCTCAAAACCCATGGAAAAATGGCCTTGCCCTGCTGGAACCTTAATTCCAGCCCTGTTGGTTTAAATCATATTTTTCCAATCGTTCTCAATATATCAACATCAAAGGTCATTTATCTGAAGCTCATATACCTGAAGAGGGAGTCCCTCAGGGATCTGTAATAGGCCCTCTTGCTTTCACCTTATATACAGCTCCACTTGAAGACATTATTGACTTGGACGGTCTTTCTAAAATGATTTATGCAGACGACACTCAGTTATATGCAATTATTGATAATAATAACTGACATGAGATGTTATCAAAACTTGAGACTTGCATCAAGGACATCCTTTCCTGGTCCTCCCTCAACCATTAAAAACTCAATCCTGACAAAACCGAAGCATTACATCTTGTTTCACGGTTTCGCCATGCAGTACCTTTGGATTATATTTCCATCAGAGACTCTTTGATTAGGCCAGCCAGAAAAGCAAAAAATCTAGGTGTTGTTTTCCAAGATCATCTTGGCCTATGCCAACATATTAATAATGTGTGTCACTCTGCTTCATTTTCTTTACATAAAATTGGTAAAATACGTCATTTCTTGGACACCCACACTACAGAAAAGCTGGTCCATGCATTTGTTACTTGCCGCCTTGACTATGGAAATAGCCTCTTCTCTGGTTTACCCAGACATCAAATTTCAAAACTCCAGCGTATTCAGAACTCAGCTGCTCAATTAATTTCTTTAACAAAATCTAGTGACCACATTATCCCTGTCCTTACCAGTCTTCATTGGCTTCCTGTTCAGCAACGCATCCAGTATAAAGTCCTTCTACTTACCTACAAGTGCATACATGGTTTTGCTCCTTATTATCTACAGGAACTCATATCCAACTACAAGTCTTTACGTGACCTTCGTTCCAGTTCTCAATCTCTTTCAAATGTACAATCATCTGTTACCCACTCTTACGGTGATGGAGCTTTTGCTATTATTTCTGCCAAATTGTGGAATGTTCTTCCATCTTTTGTTAAGAACTCTTCTTCTATTGGACAATTTAAAACTAATTTGAAAACTCACTTGTTTACTATGTCATATTGACTCCCTGTTGGGCAGTCTTCAGCGCTTTGAGACTCTTTGTGTAAGGCGCTTTAAAAGAACCGTATTATTATTATCATTATCATTATCATTATCATTATCATTATCACTATCACTATCACTATCACTATCACTATCACTATCACTATCACTATCACTATCACTATCACTATCACTATCACTATCACTATCATTATCATTATCATTATCATTATCATTATCATTATCATTATCATTATCATTATCATTATTATTATTATTATTATTATGGTGTCACAACTTCTCTGGTTAGCTCCCAGAGTGCACGAATAATGCAATTTAGATGTAGCATGGGGTAAGTATATCTGCAACGTGAATATTCATCATTGATTTCAGCTTGCATTATCCAAAGAGCCACATCCTTCCTCTTTGGATTACAGTTCTTGCCAAGACAGAGATCACTACTCTGCCTTCAACATTTTTAGAACCCTAGACCAGTTGAAATAGTGGAGAACACTCTTGATGACTGTACATATTCCCCAAACCACTGGTGTAAAAATGAAACAACACATTGGCAGAACATGAAAGTACCATACAGGTATGGTAGCACTTCCAAAGTTCTGCAAATTCACAAATTCTTATATTGCATGTAAAAATTATATCTACTGTAAAGAAACCTAAATTATGAATGTTACAGCATGTGTATAGCATGTGCGTTAACCCCATCATTCAACATCAATAATTTGCAAAGTATAAATATATTTGATGCATTTTGATAGGAACTGAGGCTGTTTTCTAAGACTGTGAATGATTGTCACATCAAATATTTTACATTTTTCATGTCACCCAGGAGTAGGCCAATGACTCTGTCAATTGCAATTTTCCACTGAAGCAGTTTAAATTGGCTGATAAGTTCAATGGTACTGAAGTAACAGAATCAAACAGCAAAACAGGGAGCTGTGAAGTATAAAGGAACTCCCAGCAGCGTTTTTAATCCCATAGCAGGATCACAAAAACCATTTCATTTCACTTATTTTTTTTCACATCATCATACAACAATTTATGTCAATACAGTCATGTAGCACTTAATGATACAAAGGAAGTACAACGGAAAGCCTTCACAGGATTGACAAAGTGATCTATTCCCTCAAATGAAGTAGATAAAGTAAAATGCAACAAAAACTCAAAAAAAGAAAAATTAATTTATCCACACCCCCACCTTCCCCTGATACACCATCAAAGATACATATTAAGTTGAGAGTGAGGCTACAGACTGAGTCTTCTCAATTCCACTCTTTTATCAACAGTCATTCAAGTCTTGAAAAAAAACAGGATAATTCAGAACCTGTTTTTTGTTATACTGTACCATTATGTACACTACCCTACACATATGCATACATCTGACCCCCCCATGGACCTCCTTAAAAAAGAGAATGAGGTTCAAGATGTGAAAAGCCCAAAAGAAACTAACATAGATACTCTCTGCATGCAGACCTTGAACTTTGAAGCATATGAGTGTGCATTGTACACCATCACTCACCTCTGATCAATGTGAGGAGTGTGACTGTTTGCTCACCTAGTGGGGCCTAGTGCACTGTTTAACAAGAAATTTCCTAACTGGCTAACGATAACACTAATCCCTAACCTAATCCCTAACCCGAACAAAGAATGCAATCGATACAATACAATGGCAACAGCCAATCAAAAAACACACTGTTAAACAGTGCACATTTACCCCACCTAGCTCATGATTTGGAACTCCTAAATTCTATTCAAGTCTGACAAAAGAGCTCACCTACAACACTACTTAATTTTCTGAGGGGTGTGATTTGTAGCTCACCTAGAGAGAATCTAAATCTCAAGGCCTGTCTTTGCAACAAAGTGTCCTTGTGTCCTCATATCTTTGACAGCTGACAAAAATCACTAATAAATGTACGTTCATTGCTATCTGTAGTTTAAGCATGTGAAAACACTTTCAATGAGACACTGCATGTGAAGAAATGAAAATACTGTATGATTTCCAGGGTAAATTAAAGCAGTAAATATAGGCCTACATGTGCTTGAAATAAACTTGCAACCCAATCATATTGCAGTATTTTCCACAATAATGGAGCTGATTGCCATTAATCATACTCTTCCTGGATGCAGTCACAATAAAGTCTACTCAATAATATTTATGTCAACAATGATTGGGCTAGAAGTCCATCAGGTCAGTTCAATCCATTATCGTATTTCATGCATTCTGTGCCATAAGGGATGCCACAGAATGCATGCCCGCTACCATTGCTAGTTACTGTACTGTAATGTACTGCCATTTCAATCAATTAAATGGGCAGAGATGCCGGACCAGCAGTGTAGATGTCATTGATTTAACTATCAAATTTTGACAGAGCTGTACACTGTATACATTTCAATGAAATGAACCACTTGCATGTCAGTTAGTTAGATGGATATTTACTGCTCAGTTTGACAGTTTCTAACTGATTGGTCAAGCTGGCCACAGACATTATTCCAGTTGTCTGTGGCTCACTGGCTACTGTACAGTAGTTCCCCCTATGATGGCAGTAGATTCCATTTTTAGAGTCCTCCCTAACTCAGCTAGGAGTCTAACTCTAGACCTTACAGCTCCAATAGTCGGACGCTGTAACAACTTGATCATGCACGTCAGACTGAAATTCAACATTCTGCAACTTTGTCTACCACTAATTATGCATACTGGAAACTCATTCTCATTACCTTGTGGAAGGCCTCCACTTGGGCTTTGTCAATGTTAACTAGCCATTCCAGGTCTACTGGTTGTTTCCATAGCACTGGGCATTTCAAGAGTCTTGGATTCTTGGGGCCCTTTTTTAAAAAATATCCCGAAACTTTTATTGGCCTCATAGATATAGAGATGAGATTTAACAACACACCAACAAGAATGTGTTATACATAGTGCTACCTTTAGTGACATCTTTAACCACAGGCGGGAAATTCCATGGGCATAGTCTACAACCAACAGCTCACAATTAAGGGGAACCTCACCCATAGAGGTGTTTCCATGATAATGATATCATGATACCCCCTGGCACCATGTTGGAGTACACATAAAGTTCTACTGTACGTAGTACCATAGATAACAACCAAGCTCAATGAATGTCTACACACACTGAAGGCTAATACCACTGTGTACATTGAGCAGAGTGCTCACAACAACCATGTGTACTTCCAGGTCCAAGTGTCCTCTAGTATAGTTTATTTTTGATATAATTGCAAAGCCTCTATTCACAGCTCTAATAGGTTTTTAGCTTTATGACAGTCACAGTCCAGTAGACTAAGCTGAGTGGTAGTCAGCACTTCTGCACCCTTCATTAGAAACCCTACCTTTGAACGACTTGCACTGGCAGAACCAAGAAATCGGCTTGATAAACTCCAAACTCAGCAGGTCTATACCTCTGTGTGTCTGGTTTCCACTAGAGGGAGGAAACAGGGGATGTCCCCCACCCCCCATTTCTGCAAGGTGGGTCGAATTCCCTTTATTGATTTCCATAAAAATTTAAACATTGTCAATATTTAGATTCCTTACCTTAAAAAGAAGACCCTTTTGCAGCAATGTTTGAATTTTCATGAATAAATTGCTTTAAAAACCCTTCAAATTGTAAACTTGAAGCAGCCTAGAGGCAAGCTTTTGTCCCCCAGAACCCACTCATAACTTCAGAGAACCTAGGAGAGCACGAAGTTATACTTGGGTTTTAGCAGTAATAAGTCCTGCCCCCTTTCAAGTTTACCTGTTTCAGATGGTTACTATGCTTACAGTAAATATGAATTAAAGGCCCAATTCTCTCACCCCAAACAGTACCAATTCTCCTAAACTTCTTACTTAAGCCCCCCTCATGATTGTCTGAAATTCATCCTCATCCAGACACAATCTCATTGAATACAGTAATTGCAGTTCTACAAGAGCGTAATTTGAATCAACTGCAAAATGAGATCATAACTGACAGGCATGATTGACTTTCATAACTAGCACGCAATGTTTACCTGGTCTGGTATCCTACCCAGATTTGTATTATCTACCTCTCCTGTCAATAATTGCCACTTTACAGATCTAACCCTTGTGCCATAAATCACAGATTTATGTGATAAGAGAAAACCCTCAATATTTGGTGTTTTCATCACGCACAATTTATCAATGGAACTGCAATATGTCATATAATGTACACACAGTGTTCAAAATGGAAGTTATTTACATGCACAAATTTGTGCAATTGGCTCCATATAATTTGCCAAGAAGTCTTTACTTTTCTCTGTCTCAGCCATTTTCAATCAGATAATGTTTAGGGTACATATAATTTCAATTCCTAACCCAACCCCCATTTCCTGTCCAACACACAATGTACAAAGTAGATCTTCCTTTTCAAGTTTTTGAAGAACACTTTCCCATTTTTGCCATCAGGGTTGTTTAATTTAAATCATGTTGATTAAAATCATGATTAAAATCATGATTTCAATTGAAAAAAAAATCATAACAGAAATAAAAAAAATCTTGTTTGAATCAATTTATTTGATTTGAATCACTGATTTAAATGATGGTTTTTTTTTTTAAAAAAAAAATATCAAAAAAAATCTAGCAACCCTGCTTGCCATCATAGCCAATGCATGCAGACATTGTGTAGTCACCTGCAGTTATCTGAACCACAAAATCCAAGCTATAACTGAGTACAAATTATGCATAATCTCTTTCCAAGACCAGATACCATACCCTCACTGTCTTGGAACAAGACAGAGAGGGTACATGGAACTGAAAGGAAACAAGATGGCCTCCAGGAAGTTCCAAATGGGAATGCCCAGGGCAAGACCTTTAAAATTGTGTTAAGGCAATGATAACTTGAAATTTTCCAGACATGGTAGAAAAATTTTGTTGAGGAGTACCTGTAGTCCCCATCCCATCTTGGTTATGGACTTTTATAACTTCACAAAATTCCCTGATAAAACCTCTCACAGTGGGGCAAAAGTCTGTTAAACCAGGCAATGACATCACACTGTTTCCTTTACAAGAACATTCCTTCTACTTTTGATAGAAAAACATCAATAACTGCAGCTGCTAGTAAACACTGCTACAGTATATGGTGAGACTGCAACACAACATGGATTTACTCCCCCCCTCCATCCAATGCAGAGTAGCACCACAAACTTAACACTTTCACAGATTAATATTCAACTTGTGCATCAAAATTTCTTAAGTGGAATCCCTGTACTTTTGGATATTCCTGAAGTGGAGTCAGTACACTTTCCTGGTATTCAGCATTTACATGAGATCATTCTGAAAGGCCTAGTTGTCTCAGCCCAAACAGTTCCAATTCTCCCACTCTTCTTACTTAGAGGCCCAATTCTCTCACCCGAAATAGTACGAATTCTCCTTACCTTCTTTAAAGCCCCTCCCATCATTGTCCGAAATTCATCCTTATCCAGACAAAATCTGAGTAAGTTTATTGTTTCAGGGTGAGTATAAAAAAAGTGCAATGTGTATAAAGAAAACATTGTACTGTAAACACTGTACAGCTTATGCTTTGCTGTGTAATATACGCTTAACTTACTCTACATTGTTTGAATAAGCTGTCAATCAAAGAGCTGAGCCAATTGAGAGTTTCTGTCACCCCCTACAAGAAGTGTAGTTTATGGTGAGAGAATTGGTCCTTTAAAGCTCCTTCTACAACTGTACAGTACAGTATATGCTGTGTATTATAAGCTTCTGTACACTACATTTTTTGAACTAGCTGTCCATCAAAGCTCTGTACCAGTAGAGAATTCCTGTGGAACTACAGAAATTGTAGTTTGGGGTGAGAGGATTAGGCCTTTAATGTTCAACTTAAACATAACATTTCTGAAGTGGACTTCAGTATTTTCTTGAAGTGGAGTCAGTGGACTTCAGTAATATTGTTAGTAAATGGCCACAGGTATTCAGGAGTTACCTGAGGTCACTCTGTAAATCTCTCAAGTCAGGTGACAGAGGTGAAGAGCTACTGAAAGCCTTTATTCATCAGATGTATTACACCTTTGTCTGTTTGGTCCCTTGTACTTGGACAAAAGAATACACAGAGCTATTTTTGCTCCTTACCTAAAATAAAATTCTTCTAAACCCTCTGGGGTATGTGACTGGCCAAACAAATATAAAAGAACTCTTAAGAATGTGATTCATGGTGAATCACGACTGTACCTATTGCTTTTGAATACAGTAGCAGTGGCCTATGTAAATCAAAGTGCATTTCCAGATAGTAGGCCTTATCATTGGAAGTACAAAAGTTTTATTGTTCAATTTGCAAGCAAAAGTTGGAAATTTGATAAGCGTTCATGAGCACACAGCCACTTGTGTGGAACCACTACATAATTGATTCAAACACCAGAAAATGCAGTCAGTCAATTTGTCTTACTTCTTCTGTGGTTTTTTTTCTTTTTTCATGAATGGCTATTAAGAATCTTGTGACAAGGATTTTATCACTAAATTGTGAAATTTACAAGGAGAGGAGCGACTCAAGAAGGTTTTTTCATGAAGCACTGCAGGCTATAGTATTGTCCAGACATACTGTACCACTAAAGATCAAGGATTCCACCAGAAAAAGGAAGGGGGGGAGGGATTTATTCCTGTCAAACCCCAAGTCCAAATTGATAATGCCCATAGTTACAGTTGAGTTCAGGTGGGCAACAGCTTGCTTCAAGGCCCCTATAAAATGCCTTCTCCCTATAAAAAATAGGGGGAAGAAAAGCAACTGCAAGACAAAAGAGAGGGAAAATAAAAACATTTAAAAATGGGCCATTAAAGCAGTCAGCATTTAAATTTTAAATAATGCTGGTCAAGAGGAATTTCCTGTCAGCACCAGTCAAACTTGGTAATATGTACATGAAATAAACATGTTCATAATATCACACAATCAGTACCAATACCAGCACAAATAATCCCCACGCTCTACCGCTCTACTGTTAACAAAAGAAAATATGACTAAAGCGCCTGCCTGTGTAGAATTACTGCTCCCAACTGTGTTCAAAGTCAAGAGTCACATAATTGAGGGTATTAGTCCCCTCATTCTGGGAATTTAAAAGATGCTGTAAATCACCAGTTCCAGCTGTGAAGCCCTCTGGTTGGTGTTGTTTATATTTCAAACCTAAAGCGCAATTCACAAAGAAAAGGGAAAAATTTAGGTTGTCTTGCATGCTTTTCATATACAATCTCTTGGGGCAAATTATCATTCCCATAACCCTAGAGTAAACAAACTATAGGCAAACTCATAGTTTAGAGAAATGGAAAATAATCTTACAAGACAGTTTCCATGGAACCATCTTGCGCATGTGTGTTTTGATTCAATTCTTTGAGAGGTTGGCCCACTTTACAAAAATTTGTCCAATCACACAAATTAAGACCAACCCTACATTCTTTCTTGCAGAACAGGGTGACCTTGCCATGGAAGTTACTTAGGGTACAATTATGAAAGAAAACAAGAAAATGAGGGCAATTGACAAGATTTGTACTGGTTTCTTTCAATTGTTAAACAAAAACAGAAGGCAATTAGGAAATACAAAGCACTTGATCAAAGCAATAAAACACTTTAAAAAAGTTAACAAACATTGACCTATAAGTACTCTTATTAGTTTAAGGCTGGAGCAGTTAGTTACAGTAGATGAAGCTGATTGGTTAAAGTCAAGCAGGCTATGGCCTTTTTGCAGTTGTTGCCTCACTGGCTTGTTTTCCCTACTCCATTACTTACAGTATGCTGAGCACCAAGCTCAATGGCAGTGGGTTCCATTTTAAGGCTAGAGGCTCCATTTGAGGCTGGAGCAACCAAATGACACTTTCACATTTCACAATACTAGCCTTATAAGCAGTATTACTAGCTACCTATGTACTGTTCTACTGAAGGTAAAACAATACTCGCATCCTTTGGGACTTCTGTATACTGGTGACAGATTCTACAGGTTTTCTGTACCGAAAATTTATATTGCAGGATACCTACTCTTGTCTTGAACCTTGGCAAAATTTTCAAACAGATTTTGTTTGAAAATATTGCCTTTTTCCATCTTTTTTATGTCCTTCCAATGAGTATAGTTTCACCCTCTTAGCTTTAAGCTGCTCATTAAGTTGGTTCATGAAATTTCCAAACCTGTTAAGTTTTCTTTATAGGCCTATACCAATGACAAATGGTCAAACTTTAATAGACAATTCCCATATCCTAGTAACTGTTTATGAGTGAGTACTTAACAGTTCAATTTGGTTTTCAAAAATTCCTCTCAAGACACTTAACCCAAAATCATGCACAAAACTATCACAAGTCAGGACATCACAAAAGTATCACAAGTCAGGACATCACAAAAGTATCACAAGTCAGGACATCACAAAACTATCACAAGTCAGGACATCACAAAACTATCACAAGTCAGGACATCACAAAACTATCACAAGTCAGGACATCACAAAACTATCACAAGTCAGGACATCACAAAAGTATCACAAGTCAGGACATCACAAAAGTATCACAAGTCAGGACATCACAAAACTATCACAAGTCAGGACATCACAAAACTATCACAAGTCAGGACATCACAAAACTATCACAAGTCAGGACATCACAAAACTATCACAAGTCAGGACATCACAAAAGTATCACAAGTCAGGACATCACAAAAGTATCACAAGTCAGGACATCACAAAAGTATCACAAGTCAGGACATCACAAAACTATCACAAGTCAGGACATCACAAAATTCAAACTCTTAACTTTTTCTGTACCTACTGGATATGAAACTTGACTCATTCTGCTTAAGTTCTATAAACATTACCATGTGGTTGTGACCCTTGACGACGCTCATTAAGTTAACGACATCAACTCAATGAGCCCCTTTAATGTGCAAAATCCTGCAACTTCACACCAACAAATTAGCATACTGTACATGTACAACATCACCAGCCCTAGTCTTCACCCCCATCTATTGTGAGTAAGTCCCCCATTTCATTGTTCCCTGTCTATTCAGTCTCCCATCTCATTCAGTGCGACCATTTTCAGGTGATGTCCCATTACTGTTTACTTTTCCTTAACATTTAATTTTAATGTATGGTCAGGAGTCCTTCTGTGGGCTCTTAGCACTTTGCATCACCAATCAAGGCAATCACCTGGCTCCAGCTGGGGTAAGTCCTACCCTTTCCATAGAGTGGGCCTACAGTACCATTGTGCCTCCAATCAGGCAACATTTCTGCATCCACCCCAAACCTGACCTCCTTACTTCAAAGAATCAATTGGGCCTATCTGAAGTTGATGGCAATGAGCCCAGTACCACACTCTGCCACATTTTTTAGCAGGGGGACACAAAGGCCACAAACCTGGCAGGAACCTGGAGACAATACTAAGCACACCGCAAGTTTGTCTTACAGTTATAGTACAGGTACCCCTCCTTGTAGAAAGCTACTGGATACTGGATAGAGTGGATGGACCATACAGTATGCAATGTTTTAAATTTGGGTTGAACTTCACTGTCTTCACAATTATACAGGAATACATCAATGCCATCATTACCATCAGGTTTAGGGCAAAAAATTTTCCAAAGGGCAGAATATTTTAAATGTGTTAAAAGGTATGAACCCAATGGAAAACTTTAACCAGTCAAATCTGCCCCTTTCTGACAAAAAGAAGTAACCCACATTTTTCAGTATTTTGAGTTATGGTATGGTATATGACCAAAACGTGTCACCTTTAAGTCAACAGAAAGGCTTCTACATGGCACAGGTGACACCTGCTGTAAGAAACCAAACAATTTATAACTTAAACATTGGAAAATATGTTTTTCTTGTTCATTATGAAAGCAGACTAATGTGTTCTACTTCCTTTTGTGAGAAAACAATATCCATATGAATACAAAAAATTTTTGGACAAATGGAAGCATGATCTGTAATGTTTTATTTCAATATTCCATCATACTTTTTAAGAGAAAATGCTTTGTTTTGTTTTTTTTTTAAGTAAAAGGTATTGTACAAATTGATTACCAAGATTCTACAAGTGAATTGCTTCTTGTTGTAAGAAATAAATCTGATAAAATATTTCTCACAATTTCTGACAGGCCACTGCTTCTTTTTGTCAGAAACAATTTTGTAAAAATAATATTTTCTGACAGAAAGAAGTAAAAGCCACTGCTACTTTCTGTCAGACACAAGTCAGTTAAAATACTTTCTGACAGAAAGAAGCAACAAGCAACTGCTTCTTTTGGTCTGAAAAGAATGCACTTTTCAATGTGGGTTACTTTTCTTGGGAGATTATCTCAGGAAGAAGACGACATGTGAGAATGCTTGATATCTGAAAATGTAAGTTTCAGTAAGACAGAAAAAAAATATGAAATAAAATCAATTTTGAAAAGTTGTGGATTACTTCCTGTTGTCAGAAAGGGGCAGAAATGGGGTTTTCAGGCAGTGTTTCCAGCAGAGGGGGGAAGGGAGTTTTGAACCCCCCCTTTCAAAAGTTTCCAACAGGTGGTTAAAATCCTCCCCCCCCCCCTGCTATTTCCATAAAAATTAAAAGAAAAAATTGCCACTTACTTGGTTGCTCTTTTTTAAAAGAGGACACTTTTTCAACAATGTTTGAACCTAGGTACACAAATAAATGGCCTTTAAAACCCTTCAAATCGCACCTTACAGGGGCCACAAACCATGAACCCACTTAGCCTAGAGGCTGGGATAGCACCAATTTGGACTTGGGGTTTAGCAGTAATTAACTACCCCCTTTATTGTGTTTCTTGCAGAATCCCTGTCAGGGGATCAACCTTTGGCCCCCACCCACTCCCACAGCCTCCCCAGAACATGACCCCTCTGGTTCCATCTTGGCTATACAGACCTGAGGCTGACCGTCATGAAGATCCATGGCCTGGTTTTTGCACACCAGTGCTCTCACAATTTGTGGGGAAAGTTTCTATCAGTTTTAAATCCTTCCTCGAGTCAAAAAATTCAAAAAAATTAAAAAACATGAAAAATGAATTCTAACAATCCAACTCCCATCTTCATTGAGCATTCCTAATCCAAGAGATAAAATGTTGAAATTTATTTACCTAAAAAACAAATTAGTCCATTGTGCAATAATTTGTGACTTTCTTCTTGACATCACATCACCTTCTTAGTTTCCCTTTAAATTAAAAAATGTTTTCATGATCTTAAACACTTCCTGTTCCCTTGCATAGCATGTTGCAAAGAGAGCCTGGCTGAATTAATTAAGTCATCCCATAAGAAAGCTGTGTAACACCTTGGTACAAGGTGCAGTAACTTTCCAAAAAAAAAAGAAAAGAAATATGTTATTGTTATTTGAATGGTACAACAATTTAACATCACAAATTATTGCACAATGTACCATTTTAATTTGAGTGAATAAACTTAAACATTTTATTTCCAGCTCAAGAATGTCCTTAAAAGATGGGAGAACTTGGACAGTTTTAATTCATTTTTCATGTTGTTTAATATTAACTTTTTGACAAAAGTTTGAGATTGGTAGGCCTACACCTAAAAGGCCTGATCCTCTCACCAAGGTTTCAATTCTCCTAACCTACTTACTTAAGCCCCTCCCAAAACTGAATAAAATTCATCCTACTCCATGCAGACACACTCTCAGTTTATTACTTCAGGGTGAGTATACAAGACCCCATTTGTGTAATCAAAACACTCTTTGTACAGCTAGTACATGTATGCTGTGCACTCTGCAATTTTTGGAAAGTGGCTTTTAAGAATTTCTGTGGAATACTACTGTACAAAAATTGTAGTTTAGGGTGATAGGATAGCTAGCCCTTTAAGAATCTGCTGGTTCAACCTTTCCATCTGCATGGTTTACCGCACCCAGGCCTGTCCCCTCCCCACCCCCCCTCCCACCTGGGGCTGAGAAGAAATTCTCATAGGGTTATGGCCTGGTTTTGAATAAAATCAAAAGCTATAGATAATAGAGCTGAATAAAAAACATTAAAATTTAATTTTGATTGTGATTTGATCAAATTTGCAAGATAAAGCCGAGGGCTGACTATTCAAAAGTATACAGTAATGGCGATGTACAGGGATAGCTAGCAAAATTTGAGTGGTAATTGTCTAATCTTGGAAAACCACCTCACCCCACCATCTAGTACTGTATCAACCCTATTTTTCAACCATTAATTTTTCATTTTTAACCTCGAGCATTTTACATGATGGAGTGAATGTGGCCAATGTGGGGCTTGTTTTAGGTTTCGTTAGGAAGATAATTTGTGGTGAGCTGTATTTGCCTGGATTGCTGGGTGGGATAGAGAGTTGGTGTCATCACCCAGCACCACCCACTTATTCATGTTGGTGATGTAACATCTTGCGTTACAGTTGTATACTAGCTACAGTAGCCCAGTACAATGTGGAAAGTGCTGGAGGAATAAATACATTGTTTGAAATTGAGGACATCACTGTGCTTGGAAGGCGCTACCTGAAATGAGGTCGCCACTTTGAAAAGTTTGGGAACCAAGCTGCAATGTGCACAGAGCTAAGGAAATACTTATTCAATTCAGAGATTAGACTTGGGTCTTCATAAAAGATTTAGAGATCTATCCGAATTGTACCTTCTCCTGCCTTATATAGAACTAAAGAACTCGGAAGTGGAATGGAAACTTGTGGAAGGGCATTTCCAAATTATACTATATAGGCTTCCCAAATGGCTCCCAGGAGTAATTGCAGAATACCCTGCAATTCCCAAGCTATACCCCTTTAAAATGTATGATTTCAATGTCACCCCCCAACCTCCCAACCACCGTAGAATACAAGAAGGGCAAAAATATTCGAAGTCCAACTTGTCTACCTTGGAATGGCTCCGCAGATCCGATGTCAATGAAGTGAGGAGATCCCTCTGTTTAAGAGCTACACTCTGTGTACAACCCAAATTGGGTATGGGGGAAAAAATATTTTAAGTCCAACTTGTCTACCTCGGAGTGGCTCTGTGGATCCAATGTTGAAGTGAGGAGATCCCTCTGTTTAAGAGCGACACTGTGTGTACAACCAAGATTGGGTTTGGGGGCAAAAAAATTCCAAGTCTAACTTGTCTACCTTGACATGGCACCGTGGATCCAATCTCAAAGTGAGGAGGCTGAGGCAGCAGACCATGAAGCTCAGAGCCAGCTCCGACATGGAAGTACTGTAGCTAGCAGTTGCGGGGTATTCTACAATTGTGCCGGCTCCCCTACGATTGAAACTTGGCCAGTGTGGTTAACTATTTACTTAGGCTAGACCTGGACCTAATCTAGTTTTAAATAGTACTACTAACTAGTAGGCTATGGTGCCAAATTGTTATGGGTCTGGTACTTTATTTCTGAGCACCAAACAATCACAGATTAGGACCAAAAAGTCCAAAAATAAATGGACCCCAATTTAGATCTGTATAGGGAATCCCTTAATTGTTAGCTTGTACCAGGGCTCGATTTTCATGGTTGTCCGATCGTCCGTGACAACTAAAATTTCATATGGACAACCAAAAGTTAAAGGTTGGTTGTCCGATGGACAACCATTTTTCTCTTAGATTGAAAAAGTGTAAAGCTGATTGATAAACTCTTTCAACTTTTTTCATCTACAGTACCATGTTTCAGACTTGAAGTGTTTCTGTCTCTCAAATATCCCAGCTTTTTATTCTTCAAGACCAATAAAACATGAACACAATTACTGTTTTGTATTTGTGTGCAAAATGTTTCGGACAACCAAATTTCATTGTGGACAACCAAAATTAGTGAAATAGTCGCCCGAAGGACAACCAGAAATTTTTTTGAAAATCGAGGCCTGTTGTACGGTAGTTCTAATCTAATCTCTCTGGGATTGTTAGGTGGTGGTGGTTTGCTTTTTGTTTTCTGCAGGCTTTTGGATTACAGAGCATCTTATGGGGCCTTTAAAGCCCTCCTTTGCTATTAATGTTATGTATCCTCAGAATGAAATCCACTTTGGTTGAACTCACTCCGAAGTCCTAACTTAGGCCTACCTGTTAGACTCCAGCAGGCTATTGTCACACTTAGTCAAAGTCGTAGCCCAATAAGGCAGTAATGTTACTTAACTTACTACTAAGTTAGACCTAAGCCAACTTAGTACTAACGGTAAGGCCTAGGCTAGCCTCCAAGTAACATTAGGCTAAGTATAAACAGGCCTATGTTATGTAGGCCTAGCCTAGGCCTGACGTTATATCTTCGTAAGTTATGATGGAACTCACCACACACAGTGCAGGACAAACATCACGATCCCTGGTATGACAAGATCGTCGCTACCAACACTCCATCGTCTACCAAAGGCGATCAAACCCGGCATTTTGCTCCCTAAAAGCTGCTTACTGTTGCACAGAAACCGTTACTTCGGCAAATTCCTTCAAAACGCACAATGCATTTCTATATTCCACATTATTTTCCAGATAATATGTACAATAGGCTTCGCTTTTATACCGAAATTTGAATTTCACGCTTCCAAGTTCCAGTCACCAAATCAATGTGACGATAAATTGCCAGTACTACAATGTACAGTGCGTACCACATACAGTGACTATACTAAACAGTAATTGGATATGCCGCTACCAATAATGTTGACAGTCATACTCATCGTACTTGACTGCATGACCAACTGCATGTGTAGACTGGGACTAGCAGCACTTGCTGGTAGATAGCGTAGCAGATCAGATGTTGGCCATGTATGTATTTATAGCACTTTTTTGAGAAAACTTATAAATCATTACAACGCTCGCTACGCAGTGATTTACTTTTTTGAGGGCGCTCCTACCGTTTGCATTAGTATTATGACTACTGAGGCTGTATTTGTTAAATCACCAATCCGCACAAATCCCCAAATAAAAGGGCTGTTGACGTGTGGTCCTACTTATGATAACACCTTTTGTCCAGATGCTGCATGAAGGGGGAAGAGATGGTGCGTGGTTAGGTGTTCCATCAGGAAAAGTTAGGTAACCCTATTCCTTTGGTAAGGAGCGCTGAATCCAACTCATCTGGGTAGGTGTAACTTGTGGAATTTTTTAAATGTTCATTACCTGGACAATAAAGTGGCACACATTCATACACTAACAATCCTCAAACAAATCTGGAATTAAGGATTACAGATTGAACATAAAAATTTCTCATCTTCCTTGGCGCAATACTTCAAATGCAAGGCACCAGCGCAAAATAGGTGACGCTAGATTCTTTCAGGGGACACTAAAAGTGTCAATCAAAGTGTCAGAGGGAATGAATTCAAAAACAAGAGCACGCCACCAGTTTGTTCATAAGTTGAAAAGGAAAAGTGACAAAAGATTAGAGTCACGCTTTCATAGACGCTGGTCATCGAGAATCGTACCCCACTGAGTCAAGTGTCTGAGTAGCCCAATGCGCGCAGGCTATTTAGTTCGCTTCTGCCCACATCTGAAAGGACGCCCCCTGTAAATAGATGAATGATCCTTGTCGTCATCGTGAACGACTCTAATCTTTAGTAACCCACCTAGGGAGGGAGGAAGGACACGGATCCTAAGCCGTGATGTGTCAAACCTATGCGCAGCGGTCGAGTGATGACGTACGCCCCTATAGATCACTGTAGTATATTAGGAGGCGGTTTGATTATATATTGATCCTACAGTGCCAAAAGTAAGGTTATTATTAACATTGTTAAGTAAGAATTTCTAGTGATGGTTAAGGGTTAGATGCTAGAAAAACATCGTACCTATTTGTAAATTAAACTTTGTGACCTCTTTTAGGTATCGTTTTGGTAAAAAGAAAAATGTATGATGGTCTTTCATACAATTTTTTAAATTTTCAACAGTAGATTTTGTATATGGAATTGAAAATAAAACGTCAGGCTCTTGTTTATCATAGCTCAGCCAATCAGCCTTGGTCTGTTAACCTGTTTGTTTAGTTGTTTGTCCACTATTGTTCATAATCGTCCACCGCTCGTGTAAGAAATAATGGCGATAGGAGTATAAATCCCTTAGGTTTTTGGTTATTGTAAGCCAACCTTAAACTAACGTGAATGGACACCAACTAATCCTTCACCATTCAGGCTATTCAGCTTAAATTATCACCCTTCAGCTGCCTGTTCACCACAGTTTGAGGTAGCCTTTCATGAAAAATGGATTGATGCGCACTGTTTAACAAGGTGTTTCTTGATTGCCTGTTGCCATTGTATTGTATCGATTGTATTCTTTGTTCGGGTTAGGGATTAGGTTAGGATTAGAGCTATCGTTAGCCAGTAAGGAATTTTTTTTGTTAAACAGTGCGCATCGCCCCTGAAATATCTCTCAGCTTTTCCATGGAAATTGCTTCACTGCTAAATCATGCAATCATGCAAGTCCACATCACCGAGTTAGAGCTTGGGGTAGCAATTAAATGAATTGGTAAAGGTTTCATGTCTTTTGACCCCGGTTAAAAGCAATTGTGTATCAGCGCTTGTTAAATTATCATCAGCTAAATACACACATGAAACACTCTCAGAGACAATATTGAGGCCCGAATGCGCTTCTGCTGGGAAACTTGCAGGGCCCCAGCTGGGACCCATTCGTGTTTGTCTGGTGTTCCCACGCGGGAGCCAATTGGGTTCCCCTTTACCAGCTGAAGTTCAATTGGACATCGCGTGTGCACTCCTGACAAACACGAATGGGTCCAAGCTTGAACCCAGCAAGCACCCCAACAGAGGACCATTCGGAGCCCAATGGGTATATTGGCTGGGCTGCAAGCCTATCGTTTAAGCTTTGTATAGTTCATAGAGCCGTATCTGGTTAGTTTGATCTGAAATTCCCCGCCTTTCATGAAAATCCTTTATACGCCAGTGTTAGATTTGACTAAAACAAATGTTAACATTGCACTTAGTATGTTACTGTGTTTTCATCTACAATCATTTTACAAAAAAAAAAAAAAAAAAACCGCACAAAGCGATAACTGCGAGGATGCTTCTTCAGCTACGCCAGCCATTGCAAATGGTGGGTAAGTACTTCGCCAAAGATGAAAGAAAGCCAAAGATGAAGGGACAAGGGCTACCATCAGTGGCGGCACCGGGGGAATGGGGGCATTTGCTCAATCAGTTACAAGTAATGCCACACAAACGTCATATAGAAAAGTTTGTACATAAAACGATCAAATGCTCATTTTATAACAAAAGTTTTAAATTGTTTTAATGAAGGTAAGTTAAATCGATTAAATTTCGAAATATATATAGTTGAACACAAAATCATAAAATGAAAATTTTAATTCAACAAATGTGATTTTTGACGTCACAAAACTGGGAAATTGCCTCAAAATGATGCGCCAAGTCATGCCCAAAACCAAGGCATGTACGTTACTCAAAACTGTAGATTCAAATAAAACCAATTCTTCTCCCCTATGACAAACATGTTTAACTTTGTGAATTTATTTTTTGCTACAAGTATTAATCCTCTATAAAAATTTGAAATTAAAAAAGCTTCTTGCCCCACAGACATCAATCCGATCAGTTGATGGTTGACCTTCCTTAAAAAAGGGGATGTGCCCAATCAAAAAAGAATTCGCTGTTTGTGTGATGGGGATGTGCGTTGGATGTGCTATGCACTTTATGGTAATGTATTTATCATGGGCGGCGATTCCGGGGGATCGGGGACATGTCCATCCCCCGATATTTGGGAAAACACCCATCGACTTTTAATTTTCACAGTAATTTTTTGAAAATGTGGTGACGTCCCACCCCCACCCCCCCCCCCCCAATATTTGGAACAAATAGTCGTCCTTTGTATTTATTATCATGAACTTCAGCCTTTCAGTCTTGACTCTCATATTTTAGAAAAAATTACATCATGTCGTTTCAATACCTCTCTAAGTCCCCCCCCCCCCCCCCCAAAGAAAAAAAATACAAGGTCCAGAACTGCGCCTGAATATTACCATGATTTCTTGGCAGAATGTAATAATTTTCTCAGACACTAAAGGCTTTTCCCACGGACAATCGGCTCAGCCCCTGGAAATATCAAGTCAAGTACAATTGTTTCTAATAAAAACTAGAAGTCATTCACCGAATCCTCCGGAGAATTTGAAAAAAATGTTTCAGATGAAAACGACAAATTTCTTGTCACCCACAGCAGTAAGCAATGGAGGGATCGCTTAAAAGTGAATGTCATAGGACTACAATGGGCCGCTCAATTCACAAAATTCAGTCTGGATAAGCCCTTGGCATTGCGTAAGTGACTTACATCGCATCCGGGGGCAACAATGGTGTTGTCGTCAACTGGTCGAGGAAATGCATTTGTAATTCACTGGAGTTTTTTAGCCACTTTCTTTTTACTTGCTAAAACGGACACGGCAAGACCAGATAAACGAACTGGTGAACAGGAATAAATGCATACATTTATCCCCTCTCTTAACAAGGCATGACATGCAAATAAGCTGCACAGGCGGACGTCTATTTTTTGACGAACGGATTAGAAGTTTCCTCGAATTTCCAGAAATAGCCAGATATAAATTCTTGTTCCGGTTCCTACATACAACCTAAATGATATTTTTTCATATGCGACACGAAGCGACACTCACCGAAAATTTGTGTTATTTCCCTAACAACTGGCAATGTCATGGCAGTGCAAAAATCTGTCTGGCCTTCTGCAGCCGTAGCAGATAACAAATCCCTTTGTGTGTATTTCTTGATTTTGTATAAGCATAATACCAAAGTCAAGAACGACACAAGAGACATATTACTGTGTGACCTTGAATTAGCAAACCTCAATTCAAGGCGTTGCATCTCCAGCCAAATGACAGCTTATATATGAGAGCATTTGAGAACACGGTAGCCAAATGATTCCCTGCCTGAAATACTGTTTTAGCGGAGCGCCACCTTCAGTTGGCGCAGAGCGTCCCCCGAAAATTGGAAAATCGCGACCCCTGAGACAGCCGGAAGTGACATTTCTCATGCTCGTAAGAGGTAGCTACGCGGTACAGGGGTAAATAGACTTTTTAATGGGAAAGGGGCAAGCACCAAATTTTCTGATTTTTTTTTTATAATGCGAACTTCACTGTATAAGGGACGTAATTGCGGCACGTGATGAGTGACAAAACTTTTACCCTTTCTTAATAAATATTTGTAGATATGGAGCTTGTTTTGCAGAAAGTTTTGGATTCTGGGTTTCCTGTAAAGAAGTTTAAAAAGTCGGTGGCTTACTTAAGAATTTGCACTTCCTACATCGGCAAATCAGAGAATGATTGCACGACGAATGAAAATCGTTGTTACTAACTCCTACTAACTGAGGCTCTCCGATGGCATTTAAAGTTTTCCAAATTTGCTGTCCTTTTTAGATAAGATATTTCACAGTCAAGAGCTTACATTGGAAAAATTTTGGAATATTATGAATTTGTTAGTTAGTTAGTTAGATAGTTTTACGGCCCAGTTTCCAACATATTGGTTCAAGTCGAGCCGGCCACGGCCTTTTTTCCAGTTGTGGCTCACTGGCTTGTTTTCCCTACTTGCTTGCTTACGCGGAGCATCACGCACAACGGCAGAATGTTCTATCTTTAGAGTCTTCTTAAAGTCTTTGGTATGACTCGACCTGGGAATAGAACCCGGGCCTTCCGCGTGATAGGCGGATGCTCTTACCGTTAGACTTAACTCTGAAGCTGCCGGTGTCTCTTGAGGATCCGATTTTGTCTTTTCCAGAGCTCGGAAAAGTTTACGAACGAGCACTACAGCAGTACAAATTGCACTTTGATGTGTGCGAAGCCCGCGAAAAATTTTGTTACTTTGAAACAGTTAATTACAAAAATATGGAGCTTGGACTGAAGATAATTCGGAATCTCATGAAAGAAGAGTTTGGAAAATCACACTGTGAAAGACTGGTGTCACAATTGGCAAATTTCCGAAATTTTCATTTTTCACAGCAGGAGGCGGTCACCCATGCCCTTTACAGCTACGTACTGCTGAGCAGTCACTATTTTTAGCTTTCGGTTGCAGCAACGTGCATGGAACGACTTTTGGTAATGTTTTTGGAAAAAAATAATATTTCGCAGCAGCTATGATATAAAATTTTAGGGTGACGATCGTGTGATGCGCTAATGAGGGGAAACGGGAAGAGCGTAAAATAGGGAGACGAAAGTTTTTGATCAACATTTGTATTGATTCATTGATATTTGGAGAAATGAAAAAAAAAAAAGGTTTTCTGTCCGGGAAAGTGGGGGGGGGGGGACTGAAGCATACTTCCACCCCCTTCATTTTCACCCGCAGCCGCTCGCTTTCTACACGGGTCCCTTGTTACGATCTTGTGAACGCATTTGGTATCCGTGAACAACATTCTTACCATGCACCGAGGCTTTGGTTGGTTTATAAGAACTAGAACAAGGACATCACCACAGTAAAGTCGCAAACATTGTTTTCGCATTCTTTTAATTGTTGAGATATCGCCTCTATGTTTCAATAGAGGACTCTTCCTTTTATAGAAAGCATAGCTCTTACACAGCTGGTTTGAAGTAAAACTGTTCGGATCGTAATAAAGTTCTTCCTACAAGGAAAAAAGGACTGTTTGGCCGTTCAGATGTCTATATAGGCCTATGCTTCACCTTCAGGCCCGTGGTCAGTTACCGTAATTAGATAGAGTTCTGTGGCCCAGTTTCGTTTGGTTCAAGTGGAGCCGGTCACGGCCTTTTTCCAGTTGTGGCTCACTGGCTTGTTTTCCCTACTCCATTGCCTATGCTGAGCACCAAGCACAGTAAAATTTTACGGCATTAGGTTCCTTTTTTAATTCTTCGGGTATGACCCGGCCAGGAATCGACTTCCCATCCTCCCGACTGCAAGTCTGATGCTCTACTCGACCATGCATCATGGGAAGCAAAAATCGCTTTTCTGCCTTTTGACTGCCAAGGTCATGTACGCATCTCTTCTTTTCATCCAGTCTAGAATAGGATCATACATGACATACCAAAAATGTAAATGGTCTGATGTCCGTGAGGTTGGTCAGTTGGGTGTTGTTCTTTAGTGGAGGTAGCTTCCGTATGAAACAAAGCTCCTTCGGGAGTATTGTTTGGTTTTGCCGAACGGCTCTTCACCGGAGAGTCGGGAGGGGGGAGGACTTATGAAAAAGTTAATGCATGCTATTGCTGCAGTGATGTGAGAACTAATCGGGCGGAGGGGACAGTGTCAAATTATTGAAACCAGTGGCAACTTGAAATTTCTACGGGGAACCAATTCATTGGTATGTTTTACTGCCCAGGGTCGTAGATTCCCTTCCTTTTTGGGGTGGCCGGGTGAATCAATCAAATCTCAAAAGTGTGCACGCGAAGCAAGGCGAGCCCGAAGCCCTTCGCACCAACAACGAACGCGCCTTCCTTTCAAGAGTGAGATTCGGTGGAACGGAATTGACGAGGAGCGCCACCATTACTTCGCGCGGAACGTTCCATCAGGGGGATTTGTATGTAAAAAATGCCCGTAGAATGCTGGAAATGGCACTTCTTACTACTGCATGCCAAGAATAACCATTTCCAGATGTTTCATGCTCATGAACTTTTCAAGGAAACTTTTCGAAGCCTACCGGTCGGCATATGTCGTTAAACGCCTGATATTTAATATACATATATCACGATAACGGAGTTGGAATAAAACCCAGTCGAAATGCAAATGAGGGAATAATTCGTTCCTGGGAAAACGGTTATCAGGTTATATTGCAATTTATTAGCAAGCCACCAACCAATAGTGCATCGATGACACATAATTTATGTTCGAGAGTATAGCGTTTAGGTGACCCTAAAAATGGGGAATATGGTACTCTTTGAACACTTCCAAATCTTGCACTATTAAACTAGAATTTAGTTAAAATATCAGGTCGAATCGACTTTTAAGTAAAGAAATTCGCCCTTTATTTTATGCGATCACAGTGATGTCAGCTTCTTATTTTAAATGTATTAAGTATTTTACTAAACATTTTGTTTACTATGTACCATGGTGCATAATAATTTACTAGCAGTAAATCACGAAAAACAACTGTTTTTTACGTGCTTGAAAACGGACACGAGTGGAGGAACGTTTCAAACAAAGACCGGAACGGTCACAGAGAAGAAACACTATTTACAGCAACTATTTACACACACAACGAAAACTCTTTACACCGACGTGCAGGGTGATGGTGACCCCCCCCCCCCCCTATGCGAGGAAGCCTTTGGCAATCACGCCAGCGTGATCAAGGACACTCCTCACCAGGTAAGTAT
This sequence comes from Holothuria scabra, assembly GCA_037179385.1. NCBI lineage: Eukaryota > Metazoa > Echinodermata > Holothuroidea > Aspidochirotida > Holothuriidae > Holothuria > Holothuria scabra. The sequence goes on along the minus strand of CM074197.1, from coordinate 3,270,634 downwards.
CATGTCATGACAATAGGCTTAGATATTAGCTCCGCCCCAAATACCCACATAATTTGTTTAAGTTTGCTTAGAATGAGGCGCGATCACACTACAACATTTTTTTTTTGCTAAAATCTTCTCCACATCTAGGTCGGAAAGAGCCAAAACTTTGCCAGCATGTGTTAATGTAGGCCCATGAGTTGCATCGCGGGCATTTGAAAACTAAATTTATGCTAGTTATTTCACATCTACAGACATATTTTATCGACTACGCTATCCGATCAAAAACGCATGTTGGTGTGATGTCACGAAAAAAGTGAGATGGCACGTACTGTCCTTTAGTGGACGTAATAGCTTCTTCGGGAAGCAGTGAAAGTTTTGGTTTCGCCGAATGACCCTTTGCCAGGGGGTCCGGAGGACTTTAGAAAAAGGTTTTCATTGAACTGACATTTAATTGCAAATTTATCCGAGCGGTAACACAGTTTTATGAATAGTAGTGCAAGAATTACACCGACGGACGTCCACTTTCCTCGATCAGGTTCCAGCGATTTCACGCCCAGACATGTCTCAAAAGTCCTAAAGGCAGTACGTATAATTTTTGTACTTTTTAATTTCCCCTCCCCCTCAACTTTTCTTATTCCTTTGAATACTCTAACTAAAGTCCTCCCAACCCTCTGGGAAAGGGCCGTTCGGCGAAACCAAACTCTTAAACTCTTTCCCTAAGAAGCTATTACGTCCCCTGAATGCTACGTTCCTTTCAATATTTCCTCCACGATGGGAGCCACATCTGAACAGTTGAACACAATATGGCGACACATGCTACATAGGACACAAGTTACACCTTGTTTTAGCTCTGTATACACTGGCAACATTTTCGGGCACAAGGTGGTTTGGTAGCCTGTGTCGACAAATGTGTCCTGCGTCCACTGATTACAGGGGGTCATGAGGGATTGTCGATCGAAAGTTGTTCCATGAATATATATGGAGAAGAACCTTCAAGCAACTTTTTGCGGAGGCAGAAACTTTGTTTAGTTCATTTTTCTGTAGGGATTTTGAAAAGGTCGCCTCAACTGGAAACATTCAATAAAATAGGCTAATCTCACTGTTTTTCTTATAAATTTATTTAACAACACAAACATTGCAAACCAAACATATCATCATCTCATTTAAACCAAACTGACCTCGGATCGTTCATGTTTTACAAGCTTTTTTATTCCCTTTTAAAATAATTGTGTAGGAATCAAGCAACAGAGGTTATGCACGTGACGTCAGCGCGTTCAACTGGATGGAAATGTTCAATGGCAGTCGTGGAGTTACCGAAACGCGCGCACAATAGTAAAAATTGTTGTAAAATGGACGCCTGGATGAAAAAACGGAGAGATGGGCATCGTAGTGACTTATGTGCATAAGCCCTATAGGACAGACATATCGCTGCTTAGAAGAAGCTTATTTATGGAGGCATATATCCTCTTAAAATCCTCTTAAAATTGTTACATTTTAACAGCAATCACAAGGTACACAAATGGCATGTTTCATGTAGTTGCAGATAAAATGTCAATAGGGCGATGTCAAACGTCTAAACTTTAGACGTAGACCTGGAAAAATTCGGGCAACCATTTCTAGTATGTTTTAACCCTTTACCGTTGTGCTCCAATCGGGGCATATTTGCGCGCCTCGGGAGTGGGCGGAAAAGCGGACGCAGCACGCCCCGCATCAGCTTCCGTAGGCTAGTGACCCCGTGACCTTAAACTATTGTCCCTCTCGTTGTTGTGGCCGAATTTTCGGGTAGTTACTCGCAGTTTCGTGCTCCGCGTGAAACAGTAAAGATGGGCGACAGCCTAGCCGTGCTCTCCGTATGGGTCCAAAAGGACCCAAACAACGGAAAAGGGTTAATTACTCAAAGGACTCCAAAGCGTGTCCAAATCCTTTCATAAATTTTCTCGAAAAATAAAAAAAAAAATCCATAAGTCACTGTAAAATTTCGATGAAAATTTACAGGGATTACTTGGTATGCATTCTGACAGCTTATGCAAGGAGGAATAATTTTCACTCAGTCTCATTTCATAGTCTAGCGCAACAGTTTGCCCAGAATGGTAAAATATGTGGGCGAAAGGTGCAAAAAAATTCTAGGAAAAATTAAAATACCAGAAACACGATCAGACGGAAAGACTTGTGGGTGTATACAGTGGCAAAATCTTTCCAGGAAAAATGGTAGTGGTACTTTTCATGTGGTAATTTTCTGATCATTTGCTTTATAGATGGAAATCAACATTCCTTTGAACAAAAGCTCAAAATAATGACAGTTGAAAGTGTACCTCAAGTCAAAATATTCAAAAATGCATATTAAACAGCAGGAAAATGAATTCTAACAGTTCAACTCCCATCTGGAACACTCCTGAGCCGAGATATTAATTGTTGAAATTTATTCACTTAACGGGAAATACTGCGTTTGTTTTGCAAGAAATTTCGTCCTTTTAAAAAACTAATATTTATTGACACAGGGTGACAGGTTATCAAAAATAAGGCAGTATGGTAGCCTTGTTTTCAAAAATAAGTTTCCCACGGATAGAAATTCAGCTGCTCAAGAATAATTTGTTCCCCCAAACTTTCAACATTTCAAATGATGCAATGTCCAGGGCTCTTCTTGCGACAGTATTTTGAAGATATGGAACTATATATTACTGGGTTTATGATTAAGACTGAATTGTTGGATAGTGTCTGAACCCATTTTCTTTGTACTCTTTGTTGGAGCATTTTAAACACAATATTTTAATTGAAACAAATTAGTCCATAGCGCAATAATGTGTGACGTTCTCGTTGTTCAACTCACATAACGTACCTGATTTGTTTCCCTTAAAAATTTAAAATGTTTTTATGACCTTGATAACTTCCCGTTTGCTTGCAAAGAGTGTTGCGCAGAGAGGGCTTAATTAATTACATCACATCATAAGAGTAAGGGTGCTATCACACCTTGGTTCAAGGTGCAGTGACTGAGAAAAAACAAAGAAATACAAAGATTTTAATCTTAATAGTACAACAATGACATTACAAATTATTGCGCATTGTAACATTTTAATTTGAGTGAATAAACTTCAACATTTTACATCTCGGCTAAAGAATGCCTCATGAAGATAGGAGTTTGAGTGTTAGAATTCATTTTTCATGCTGTTTAATATATATTTTTGATTGTGGGGAATTGAGGTACACTTCTCACAAACGTGGTTAATTTCATTTTCGACTGTCTGGGGGTTCGCGATTTTCCGTGGTGAATCCTCTCCTAGATAGTCCACCGCTTTGTGCTAAATCATGTATGCCACCCCTGGTTTGACTCCAATTATAACTTATCTCAACGACGTTTATTTTTATGGATGGTGTGATGCGTAAATTAACGAAAAACTCACACTTTCTCAGAGTTATAAATTGACACAAAATATATTTTTTACAAAATATAATTTACTTCAACGTATTTCAGCGAAATTTATGTACAGCGGTATTGTGAGTTGTACAAGAGATGATTAACTTAAAATGGACTCGTTTATTTCCTTTTCCAAGATCTGTGTGGTATTTTTGGCATAAAGATCTGCTGCGCCGAGCGTCTTCTGATAGAAGCGTTCCGGTTAAGTCCTATCATGTATAGATAGACAAGTACATGGGAATATATGATTGCGACCTCAATTTATTAGACAACTGCGCCACCTCTATGTATAATGCCTAACAGTGCCAAAGTTTTGCCCGAAAATGAAAGTGGTACATTTTTCTGGCATTTAATCATTTTGTAACTTGCTCATTTTTATTAAAGCGAAATTCTTTTGCAAACAAAACTTCAGACCACTCGATTGAGGTAATTCTACTTAGTGGCATGAGAAAGGCCGTTTCCGGCTGTCTGAGGTGTCGCGATTTTCAAAAGAGTTTGTACACTCCGCGCCATGGAAGTAAGCGACCCTTTTTCTCAGGGACAGCGGTGACTTTTTGCCGACTCAAGATCCCTATAACCAGGACATAATCTCTGACCGACTGAGACATGGAAGTCTGCCCGATTTTCATGCAAGGTTTTGGCCAACGGGGTGGCTGAAGCCCGCCGGCCCCCTGTCTCGCACGACCATACTCCGCGCCAACTGATGGAGGAGCTCGGCTTCTGAGAAGGTCTTTCGGGCAGCATAGGCTAAATCATTTTCTTCCGACAGATGTTCGTTGTATACGCATGCATCTGGCTATCACCTCTCTAAATTTCAAGATATGAGACCTAAATTTGGAAGGTTTGAGAATAGTATCTTCGCGCTAACCAATGGTCGTGCTCCGATTACAGCCTAGTAACACACAATAGACTGATCTCCGACAGGGGCTCGTGCTTGTAGGCTTTTGTCCTAAGACTGCGTATGACCCGCCTCGTATAGGTGCCGAAAAAGTTACTTTAGGCCTATCTGGCACAGAAAGTAGGATGGAGATCATGGAGTTAGGTTTACCACAGTTCTAGATAATGAAGTAATGAGGTCGGAATAGTCTACGTACTGGCTGAAAATATTCAGAAGAATCCTCCAAACAGGCAACTTGCAACAGATGTCGAGTACTTCACTTTTGAAGCACGTGGTTCTACTAGTGCAACCAATATACAGTTGAAGGGGTATGCCTAGTACACGTCCGCCAAGAAGGCAACAAAATAGATGGATACAGGACCAATGTGTGTTGGATTCTGTTTATTATATGTTCATCTAGTGTCCCACAATTTGTCTGGTAAAAGAATGATCATACTCGCTTTTTAAAGGCAGTCAACTCTCACCCCAAACTACAATTTTTGTAGTAGACCACAGAATTCTTACTTGACACAGTTCTTTGATTGACAAGTTCAAACTTGAAACGCAGAGTTCCATGTAGCTCAAGCATGACTGCACTGAGAGTGTTTTGATTTCACATTGGGGTCATCCTGTAAACTTACCCTTAAGCAATAAACTGAGATTGCGTTTGGATAAGGATGAGTGCTAGATAGTTGTGGGAGTGTAGATTACCAGAATTGGAACTGTCTGGGGTGAGAGATTTAGGCCTTTAAGAGGTTAGTGAATAAATCCTATCTCGAAATCCATTCAGAAACTTAGAAGGTTCAGGAACGGGTTGACATTTCAAGAGACTGACAAAAACACTTCGGAATATTGGATGGTTAACACCGTAAATGAGAGGGTTTAGTGTACTGTTGATTGCCACAATTGTTCTGACATATGGCATTATGTGACACTGATGGACCGTACAAATAAATAGTGGCGAAGTACAGACAATGAAAGCACAGAAAATGATGAACATATTTGCCGTCACACGTAGCTCCGTGGGAGTGAAAGGTAGTTGTTTTGTCAGCGTTTTCTTCAATTCGGTGTGAGATCTGAGAATGAAAAAAAAACATAAATTAAATTAAATAACAAACAAAGAAAATACATCCAAGGGCAAGAGCAATCACCCCAACTTATTTTGAAGCAACAGCTAAATGTCACAATTTTGTCTTATTCCTCTTTACATATCCTCCATCAAATTTTATGACTTCAATATGGAAAATCGAAGATAAGCCAAGCAGTTACTCCTTCTAAATTTCACATTTGAAGAGAGAAAGTGCTGTCACATGACTCTCACCAGCAAATCACGAAACAGAACAGTCTACTACAGTACTTCAAGTTGGGTATCTTTATGTGACGGTCGAGACGGGCGAGGAGACAGTCAGTTATGTGGACAGATTTCAAGTGGCAACATTCATGCTAATGTGTCCAGTGGGGTACGCAGGGAGCTCTGGTCCGTGCCCCCTTTACACTACCAAGCCCCCAAAATAGAAAATAAAATACAAATTAAAAAAAATAAAGAAAAACCCTCTCCTTTTGGGGCCCTAAATGTTCCATCAGTATAGACTATACTGTATGTGACGTCACATAACGAGATAAAAACATGCATTTTTAGGTTGTTGCTACACTTAGGGACCAATAATTCGGCGCGCAACTGTGCTACATAAACTCAAAAAAGAAAAGACATGGAGACTTGAATAGATCACCGTAAATGTCTTAAAGTATGACATACCATACATGTGGCATGGCCAAATTTTAAACCAAAAAGTAAGGAGTGACTATCAAAATTCAATTTTTAAAACTATTTGTGACAAAATCGAGAATCTTGCACCATTTTGTGTCTATGCTTCTTGAAAAGGTCAAAAATTTCCAAAGGGGAGCGGACACCTTCTCCTATTCGACCCCTTCCCCAGAACTTCCCCCAACATACTTTATGCCCCAGCCCCCTTGAGAGGAAACCTGCGTCAGTCTTTTCTGCGCTGCCGTTTGAAACTGGAGATTCAGTCAGTACACACTTAAAATAAAATCCCCAGTTAAAAGAAGAGAAGTCAGACTCGAGCATGAATCGATGATAGGCCTAGTTTTGGTCAAAACGTTGGCAAATTTTTACTTCTCAAATTTTATAAAATGGGGGGTTGCTAACCAGGACTTAAAGCGTAATCATAAATGTGGTTATACATAGTAGACTGAGTCTAAACTGCCTTTTTGGTAAAAAAAATATATGTATTTTAATCTGCTGTATGACTGTAGTCCATAGTTTCGTTCCGGTTGGCTAGTCAGATCAGGGAGTTGTTATTAATAACAACTCCCTGGTCAGATATGCTCATTGTTGTTCATATGCACGTGCCAGTGCATGAAAACAAGTCACCGCCCTACACTATGTGCTGAGCTCGGTTTGTGTACCTTCCCACGGTGTGCACCACAATTCCATGCGCCAACGAATTACCGAACTAGCTTATTTTGCCTGTCAAAAAGGGCGGGGCTTGTGATGTAAGTAAAAGCGCTCTACAGGAAAAATGATCGAAAGAAGAGAAACTTAGCCTAAAGGTAGTGTTAACTTCAAACCAGTCATTGTGCGTTCATGTTCAAGCATTTACGTAGGCCTAGAATACCGAGCCAATTAGAAATTACTTCCTTTTTAAGGGGAATATTTTTCTTTCTATATTTATTTTCAAAATAACAAGTGTTAATACCTTTGCAAGACATTCGTTCGCCTACGAAGGCTGGCAGATAAATCTGCAATAGCCGACTTGTATTCATCCTCTTGCATGTAGGCACAAGCGTGCTGGGTGGAGACGGCGGTCAGAGCAGGGAGGTGTTAGAGGTCCTAACACCTCCCTGGTCAGGGAGTAGCACCGTAGTCTTCTTGAGCTTCTTTTTTCGCCTTATGTTTTTTGAAGAATTCTTTTTTTGAGCGGAACTCCAGCTGGTGGCGTCCGCACACACCCCCTCCTCCAGCCTACGTCCCAGGGAAATCACATCCCTTAAGAGAAGCAAGCCAATGAGCCACAACTGGAAAAAAGGCCGTGGCCAGCCCGACTTTGACAATTCGGTTAGAAACTGAGCCGTTAAAGCCCATCTAACTTACTAATTCATATACCGAGTTCAATCTTTTAAAGGACACGATACGCAAACTTTGGACAGTGTTAAAGGCCTACTTCAGAGCCTGTACACGCCAATAATTTCTTAATTGCCACCCAGAGGCCAAAAAATGGACAGCTAATTCAAACAATGCAGAGTGCCAAAGCTTATACTACACAGCATGTATGGTACTTAGGGTGTTTTGATTATATAAATTGAGTTTTCTCTTTACTCACCCTGAAGCAATAAACTGAGATTGTGTCTGGATGAGATTGAATTTCAGAAAATTGTGGGAGGGGCTTCAGTAAGAAGGTTAAGAGAATTGGTACTGTTTGGAGTGAGAGAACAGAGCCTTTAAGTTGATGTCGATGACTTACTGAGGGTATGAAAGGACCACATGGCAGTACTTCTAGTTAGCATAATAACTCAGGTTTCATATTCAACAGTTACAGAAAAGGTAAAAATTTTGTGACGTCTTGACTTGTAACGGTTTTGCGCATAATTGGAAAATGTCTGATCCCGTTTTTTGGAAAACAGAGCTGAACCAGTCCGTACCACTCTTATAAACTCTTATAACAGTTATTTGTATGAAGGATGTGGGGATTGTCTAAGTTTGGCCATACAGTATATAACTGGTAGGCCTATATAAAGAAAACTTAACACGTTGGGAGAAAATTGTTGAAATCCAAGAACCAACTCAATGAGCCACTTTAAGAAGTAATCTTTCCTAAGGAAAAATCATTTGGCATTATGTCATTATGTTTTACGGTTCTCAAGATACACCTTTTCAAAGTTTGAATGTTTCTGAAGCAACTTGTTGCTGCTTATGCTATACTAAAATAAGGATTTGGAGTGTCGCACAGTGTTGACATTTCTTTTGTTAACCTTATATCAATTATCTCTTGATTCCTCATCAGAAAATTTATGGTTTGGTAATTGATACTAATGAAAGTGTCCAAGCACACAAATTTAAACTTTCCAAATAAAACCTAAGGACAAAACTAATGTTACAGTTATCTTTGAAACGAAGATTACAAACACAAAGGATAACATTGGCCATATATGGCATGTCCCTCTCTTGAAATCACAAGATTTGCATATTGAGCCCATATTTATTAATGGTTAAGTGTATAGCAGAAATAGCCCTGTAAAATGGTCATGTTTTAACGGATATTGGTGGAAATTGCCGCAATTTTCTTGATCAAATAATCAACTTAGTCATTTCTTGTCACACGACATTTAACACAAAACTACCCTTTGCATAAATATAAATTAAAGGCCCAATACTTTCCCCAAACAGTACCAATTCTCCTACCCTTTATACCTAATTAAGCCGCTCCAAAAATTGTCTGACATTCACCCCCATCCAGACACAATATCAGTTTATTGCTTCAGGATGAGTATGTGTATAATCAAAACACTCTCAGTACAGTTCATGCTGTGTAATATAAGCTTCGGTACTCTGCATTGCTTGAATTAGCTGTCAACCAAAGAGCTGAGTCAATTGAGAATTTCGGTAAACCCCTATAAGAGTTGCAGTTTGGGGTGAGGGAATTGGTCCTTTAAAGAGACTGGGCGTCAGGATACTATGAAGCCTGAATGAACCATTAAAGTACTTCCACGAGTGAGAAAAGGGACGAACGACTGAACTAGAGTTTGTACAAGAAAAATGTTTGGAAGGAGACACCACGGACAAATGTCTGAAAACCTTTTTTTCCTTTTTTGGTTAGGCTAAGTCATGGAAATCGAGCAGTGTAATGGGTTGTCGCCGTGTGAAAAATTTCCTGACTGGCTAAAAATAGCTCTGATCCATAATATAATACCGAATAACAGAGAATACAATCGATACAGTGCAACAACATCAGCTAATCAGCATATTCGTTCTTAAACCATTGACCTATTGTTTATGGGCGTGGATTCATCCCAGGAGTGGGGTGGGGGACTTTTCATCGTTTCAACATGCTAATTTCTACGCGCTCAGGTCGACCCCTGAGCGCGTAGACATGCAACTTTCCCCCTTCAATTATGAAGTACAGCATGTTACTAGTGCTAGGCGCCAACCCATGGGTTGGCGACTTGCCAGAGAAAATTGTACCCAAATGGCTGGATATGGCACTTCCCAGGCCTATTTACCACATATGATGTGAATAGCAAAAACACTGGGGTATTGTTAAAAAACATAGACTGCGAAATATCAAAATTTCAGCTTTTCTTTTCATCATTTTTGAAAAAGTGGGTGAGGTGGACTTTTTGGGGATGTGCTCCGTTCAAAAAAGTGAAGGTGACCCGTCCCTCATGAGCCCACGTCCATGCTGTCATTTATATAACAACTAAAACCTCCCTGGTAAAACAACGCATGCGCATAAGCTGGGATAGTATACATCAATTCAAGTTGGGATGACTACTTTTTCAATTCGTCTGGGCAGGGAGCTCTGTTATTTGGATAATAGTTCCCTCGTCTGAGTAGGGAAATGTTAAATAACCGATCCCTGGTCTGAGGAAGGACCTCATCCGTGACATTTTTTTTATAGACGAGTTCGAACAGCTGATAAAGTCGGCCGCTAGAGAGGTCTATCAGCCTTTAAATGTTTTAATTTTATTGTCTACATGCAGTTCTAAAGAGGGATTTTAGCGTACAACCATCCATGATAAATGAATTTTAAGATTAAAAGCTGATTTGGGCCCAGTTGTGTCCGACTAAATCAGACCCTCACTTGACTCTTCGTATTCATATAGCCAAAGGAATTGCACACTCCGTACCTTGAAACTAATTTTACCTTTTAATGGTTTGGTCATCTGAACTTACACCCGCCATTTCTGTTTTTCTATTCTTCAGTCGTCGGTTGTGTTTTATTACCGTCAGTAATATTCCAGAATAACAAACGACAATAATAAACAGCGGAAGAGGATAAACCCCAAACACAATTATATTATCGTAGTGATCTGCCGTGGGATAATCAATAATCGATCGACACGTATGAGTAGTATTATCGAATCCAAATTTTCCAATATCGAATGCCAGGGGAGGTAGCCAAGTCATCAATACTGCAAGTATCCACAAGATTGGTATCCAGATTTTGAGGAATGTTGATCGATATATCGATTGATAGGTAACTTTTGAACAAACAACCAAGATGTATCGATTAAAGGCGATCGCTGCCAATGTAAAAATACTGCACGCGATGCATAAATGACTAATAATAGAAGCCACCAAACATATAGAATCCAACGAGGAAGAATAATAATTAGTCCATATACCAAATATATGTAGAGGTTGTACCAAACATGCAAACAAGTCTGCTATGGCAAGGTTGACGATGAAAGAGTTAGACGAAGTTTGAAGTTTTCGTGAAACTAAGACTGCGGTCAGTACCAGAGTGTTCCCAGGAACACCCACCAGAAAAATATATATTGATATCAGGCCAAGAAAAGAGGCATGACTGTTGCTGGGTAACCTATATCTCTCGTCGCTGAAACCTTTGGTATTTTCCATGCTTCATGTTACAGCTAATAAGACGATTCAAGCAAAACTCCAGATTGTTATTCTTTATTCTTACTAAAGTAAGAACAGTTTTTCAAGTTTATCCTTGCTCAATGTCAGTAAATATTCTTCACATTCGCATTGTAGAAACAGCATCCTCTGACCTCACATGAGAAAGCAACTGTATGTAACGTTAACACTGTTAAGGTCCGGGCCCTCTGTTTTAACACACTGACAAACAAAATAGATCTGAACCCTTTCGGTGTACAGACAGGACACTGTTTATAGCCGGTCGTCAGTGAATTTATAACGGCCTATTATCTGAATCACAGAGACCACAAGTCGATAAACTTCTTTCCAGACCACAGGTATATTTCGCGTGATGACTAAATAAACTAAAAAGCCACCGTAACCGGTCGCACATTTTGAACATTACGAGGACCTAACGGTGCTCTTTTGTTGATTCGATGGGAGTTAATCCAGTACGTGGAAATTTAGGAAATATGCGCATGCACGTAGACCAGTATGTTTTGGAGAGGGTGAATTGTGTCATTAGTATGCTAAAAGCATGAAAGATATAAACAAGTTAGACCTATAATCACTGTGGAGAGAACTAACCACCAATTGTTCAACTATTTTATGTTATTGCCCACAAGAGCCCTTTTTTGACTTGCCAAGTATGCCTACGTAACCGCTTCTAAGAGATGAGGGTTTTACGAGGCTATTGTTCCAGATTAATGACCTCTTCATCTAACAATAAATTCTTAGAAAGATCACCTCCATTTTAACATGGCAGTAGGAATGGGCATGATAGAAGTAGGATTTTGCTTTCATGTTTAAAGGGTGGAAAATAAACCAGTTGAAGTTATGTATACCGTCATCTTAATTCAGGAAAGGGTTTTTCAATCACGTGATAACATTTTTGTAACTAATTAATTAAATTCATGCAAAACATTTCCTTTAATTTACCTACGTATATGCGATGTAAAACAGTGTGAAAGATGCCTACGTCCAGTGGCGTAGCCACGGGGAGGGGTCATGACCCAGCTTTGCAATGCAAGAAAACATCTGAAAATAGCGGTCTTTTCTCTCTTTCCTTAGCCTTTTCCCTTCTGTCGGGCCCCCAATCCTCCCAAGGCACTAACTCCCCATCCCCTTGACACAATCCTTGCTACGCACCTGCGGTTGCGTTTGATAAAGTGAGTTCTGTTCCGCCGGGACTTTACCCGATTGGTTGATTTTACTTATACATTTCCTACATCCAATCGATAGCACTCAAAGGCGACTTTCCGACAGGGGACATCTTCATCCCTTCAGGCCTCACTCCTGAGCCAAACTTTTCACCCACAGATATGTTAAAACCCCAGAGCCCCATGGACCCCATTAGGTACCACCCCGAATCCGCGCACGGTTTCGTGCTGAGCCTGCGAAAGTTTTTTTTTTTGCACCCAATTGCATCAAGCTTATTTTGAAATTTTTGTCTACAATTTTTTTTTGCCGATAATGTCCATTTTTTAAATTTGTGTGGGGTTTATTTTACTACATTTCCTTTATGAGAAATTATTATTTTATTTTGGGGGATTCGGCATTGCCCCACCTCAGACCAATGCGTCTTGGCCATTGTTTTGACCAGACGGTTATTTGCAGTCGTATACTTCTTCGTTAGTGCCGTGCGACAAAGGGGATTCCATATCCTTTGGAAAATCTCATGGAAGAAAATGACTTATAGTTAATTTATCTAAATTTTATTTTTAGGTATTGAGCATTGATTTACAGGTCAAATTAATTACTTCTAACTGAGTTCAAACGTGACGTTTTCTAATTCTTATGCCAGTCGCTTGGCGAGAGGGGTCGAACAGGGAAACCGCTTTTACGTATTCCTTGAACATTTTTGTATATCTTCTATATGTTCAGTCAAACCGCTTGTATAAGTAACTTCTACATCAAGCAAAGGCGTACGGGGGTAATTTTCTATGAGGGGGCAAGAGCATTTTTTGTCCGAATAATGTCACCGTTTATCATGTTTTGTCCATGTTTTGCCCGAACATAGACCATCTGCTTTTGCCCGAACTAGGAGGGCGAGTGCCCCCGGCACCCCCGCCTCGTATACGCCTATGACATCAAGGGCACAAGGTTTCCTTTTTGTTTTATTTACCTCGTCGTTTGGAACACTCTAAAAAACGTCTGGTGAAATTTCACCAGGTCCGTACGTGTTGATACAGCATCTTCACAATCCTGGTTATTTTTTACTAGGAAATGATGGTCAAAATAACCACTACACTGGTGAATCTAACCAAACTGAGCGGCTATTCTTCTAGTTTTTAACCAGCTTCTTCGTTAATTTGAATAAAATTCCTGGTTTATTTACCAGGATTGTGTGGGTGCTTTACTTACACGGAATCTGGTGAAATTTCACCAGGTAATTTTCAGAGTGTAGCCTTTAGGAGACCTTTTGCCTTTACTTCGTGGAGTCTGCGACACACAGCTTGCCACCCTCTCATCAAGTTTGAAAAGGGTTGCATGGTTCAGTTCACTAGGAGGAGCGTTTGACACAAATTTAGTTGCAACTGCCAGATTGTAACATGCAGGGTAGAGTATACTCCGATCTATACAGGGCCAAAGGTTAGGGCCGAAAATGGTGAAAGTATCTTTTATCTGGTTATTTTTTATCGTTTTACAATTTGCACATTTCAACATATTATTTTATTGCAAACGAAAGCTCAAAATAACGATACTTACGGACTTCGTAAAGGCTTGGGAAATGCCATTTCCATAGTCAGATAGTCTAGATTTTTCATCTCAGGACTTTTTTTTGTAACTTTCGCTCAAACAATACTTTACCTTTTTGGGCGAAATGTCTCCCAAACCGCAAAGTGCGACTGAGGAATAATTGATTTTATAAGCTGCCAGATTTCATTGAGTAGTGAATTTTCATTACGTTCTTGATATGGTTACCGTGATCATGACGCTTTTTTATTTTCCAGCGAATTTAAAAGAATGGTTTAAGGTCACAACAGGATTTAATATGTATGAGATGTGCTTATTCTAAGCATTTTGGTGAAATTTGCATTGAGATCCGATGTGTGGTTCTCAAGATATGAACAGATAAAGTTTTCACATTTTCAACAAAAAGTGAACTTAAAACAAGCACATACGACATCACACCCCCACATTAATGGGCAGCTTTTGTTTTTCTTTAAACTTGGTTCTGGATTTTCTCCTCAATAATGACATATTTTTAAAATGTTGTGGCATAAGTGGCATGAGAATTTTGAAACTTTGCATCCCCCACAGGGATATCATACTCCTATTAGCTTCAACGTCAACACAACAGTCTGATAAAACAAAGGTAAACAAAGCATTCCTTGTCAATGTGAGGAAGTGATATAAGCTCTGCTGCCCTTAAACTAACTTTTGAACACAAATCTACTGACTTTATTTACTGATATCTCAAGAAATACATGTCCGATTCGAATGGAACTTGCACCACACTGTGTAGATTTTGTTCGTTTTTCACATATGAAAATTTAATTTTTGCTTAAACCTCCCCTTTAAAGAATTCTTGCACGCTTGGGAGTTTTCAGTTTAATTAAAATAATTTAAGGTTTAACCTGCCCGAATCTTTTCATACGTCTTTCCGAAATTCACATTAGCAGAAATTTGGGACGCAGTCTTCACCTTGCCCCTTGCCATATGCGTAGGGTCTAAGGACCCATGTCCCTCCTTCCCCTTCAAATTTTGAAAATACACGCAATCTGGTTCAAGATACATCTGAAGGAAAATTAAGAATTAAGAAGAAGAAAAAAAAAGGCATCGACACAGAGCGGGCATGACCAAAATAGAGCTAAAGGACCCGAGATCCAAATTACCATTTCCAGCAAACTGAACAAACAAAAAATATTTGGTGGGGATTACGCTACGTGATCAGGGGCCTATAATGCGTCGTCCGTTAGTTTTCATTTCTTCAAAATGTTAGGACGCCAATGGAATATTCATGTCTTCCAAAAATTTGAAATTTGTTGTAAGTCACGGCAAGGGTTTAAATTAGGCTGAGGGTCACATGAATAAAGAAAGGGTTACCGTGTATGCTTTTTGGAAGGCGGACAGGGGATCACCAGCTTGGTGGAGGGGAATAGGGGAAGGAGACCCCTTCCATAACATAACATAACATAACATAACAGGTTGAAGGGCAAAGGAGGGCCAAAGCCCCATAAGATGCCCTGAAGTCCAGGCCCAAATCAATTAACTCTTCGAAGATCCAATGCCAGAGTGAGTGTGGATGAACACCGGCGAACTTCGCCTTCTCTTTTCGACTAGTGCTCAGAGGTAACGAGGCAGGCGTGTACTAATAGCTCCCAATCCTGCTCCCGGGACCGCCATTTAACGTCCCCATCCGACGGACGTGAGCGTATCCCCAGTCTTTAGCCACTTTCCCAAAGGCTGGAGGGGGTGGAGGTTATACTTGCTCTGCACCACTGCTCAACAGCTGAACTGAGCAAGCGGACAACTTCCTGAGTCGGACAACTTCCTGAAACGGACAACTTCCTGAAACGGACAACCAAATACCCAATTTTGTAATTCACCAATTTTAAACCCCCTCAGCATCACTGTGAACAGCTATGCTGAACAAGTTAATTTTTAGACCCCGGAAAAATTTTCATCCAAATTTTATGATTTTTCAAGTGTGAACACCAACTATATACTATAGGGACGTAATTTGCGGCCCGCGAAGCGCGTTGAAATTTTGGCCCATTTTCAAATATTTGAAAACATGGCGCTTGTATTGCAAAAAAGTTTATATTTTGGGTTTCCGGTAAGGAAATTTAATAAAGTTGGGAAATTATCGAAGAATTTGCATTTCCTATTGGCAAATCTGAGATTGAGCAGCTACCAAAGATCATGATTGCTTCATAATGCTATCCAACGCCTACGAAATGATCGGCTCTCCGACGAAACTTTTTGAGTCAAGAGCTTGTATTGGAGAAAGTTTGAAATTTTATGAAAGAAAATTCATGAAAATAGAAGTGTTGTTACCGTTGTCACTTGAGGATCTGGTGTCACATATAGCAAATTTCCGATTTTGTCACTTCCAAAGCTCAGAAAAGTTTACAAAGGTATGAGTGAACACCTTTGCTTAGGAATCGTAATTTGTGGCGCGCGAAGCGGGCGGAAAAATTTGCTTTTTTTGAAACAAATAATGACAAATATGAAGCTTTTATTGGAGAGAATTCGTAATTTTGGAATTTCATGAGTTGTCAAACCACACAGAAGACTGGTTTTACAATGGCAAATTTCTGAATTCTTTATTTTTCCGGTCTCCTTCAGATTTTTTTTCGGTTTTCAATGATGTAAAATATTCGAAACAAAATCGGGAAAACTAGACTTTCTGGGCAATTTACAAAATCCGACCCGATGCCACCGCGAAAAAGTTCTCCCCGACGGGACCACGACTTCCGTCTCTACCCTTCCCCTTTCCCCCTCTGGCACTATCACTAGCCGCCATTAGCATTTAATTGTTTTGATATTCCCCCTCTTCGCTTTAATTGTACCTCGTCCGTCTCACATTTCTTAGGCTCTTACGTTTTTCTCCTGTACGCAAATTTTGAGTAAAGAGGACGAGCGCCACGACTCTGCATTTAGCAGTTTGCAGTTATCAAGTCTCGCAGTCACGAAGTAAACAACGTAGTGTGAAAGATTGGAGTGTCATCTGAACCAATGCCAGCCAGCAAAGAGAATCATGTTTTCGTTTCAGCAAACTGAACTGTGCAGAAATCTATTTTGATATGTAAGGGATTCATCCTAAACTAAAGGTACCGCACTCTCTTATAAGTCAACAGAGAAATTTTGCGTGAAAAAAGAAAACGACTCATTGCTGCCTAGTGGAAGTCTATTACTTTTGGATTGACAAACCTCGGTAACGTTAGGCCTAACGTTAGACAGGAAGCAATAACACACTACATTTGACCAATACTAACAATCAAAACAAATTTGTGCGGTCTTGTATGCAAAGACAGTAACGTCAATACTTTACTGTCAAAGTGGCCATCTGATTCTGAATTGAAGAGACCGAATATATTCGAAAACTAAGGTAGAGTTGGCATTTTTCAGCATAATTTGATTATATTTTCTCAATATTAGGTTGATCTGAATCTGGGATTATTTGGGGGCAAGGCTGCAAGTTCAAAATTTGTTTTTCGTAGGCCTAGCCTAGACCTAGGGCCTAGGCCTAGGCCTACGCTGTCAAACTTGATGCCAGTGGCTTGTGAAATTACTAGGGCAAGGCCTATACCCAGTGGCGTAGCTAGGATTTTTTCCAGGGGGGCAAAGGTATGAAATTTCCCCAAAACTTTTCCCAGTCAATGTGTATGTATTTCATATAAAATATGCAAATTTACAAGTATAACAACATTACCTTGACATTTTGTAATATTACCTGCATTTTAATCTTAAAGTATAACATAGAGCGATCGGAAATAACAAAGTATATTATTTTGGTAAACAATATCTGGTTTATTTGTATCTACTAAAGCAGTGGCATACACAGGATTTCTCTGAAGGGGGAGGGGCATGCAGTATGGTCTAAGGGGAGGGGTGTCCGGAAATTTTTTGATGTTTTCAAGGAGTCTACACGCAATACGGTGCAAGAGTTTGGACTGTGACAGGAACAGTGTTAAAAGTTGAATTGTGGTGGTTCATGAGGATAAAACTGAAACTTTTGTGTCTTTTACATGCACTCTTATGGCATTTATGCTACCTTACGAAGTAAAACTTGTCATTAAATTTGCACACTTTTAGAAGTCCAAATAAAAGAGCATTGATCGGTATTTGTGGTTTTTCTTGGCCACAAAATGTTATTTTGTCGTTAAGATTTTCTAAGCAGAGCGCCACCATTGGTTGGCACGGAGCGTAAAGAAAATTTGGAAAAATCAGACCCCTTAGATGGCCGGAAATAGCATTTTCCAGGCTAATACGAAGAATCTAGCCAGTCGCTTTCTTCTTTTGTCGTTTGCAATAAAATGCTCACTTCAAAATATGTTCGCAAACTGCAAAGTGATCAGAGAGTTAAGAGCTAATTTTACTCCAAATATGTAATTTTGCCCAAAAGACCGAGCGAAGTGCCACCATTGGCTGGTGTGGAGCGTAAAGAAAATTTCGAAAAATCAGACCCCTCAGATGGTTAAAATAGCGTATTTATGCTTGTAAAGAGAATCTAAACATGAAGTCTTTTTTATCGATGCCACCAGTGGGAAACAGAGTCTACCTTTTTAAGTAAAAATTGGAATTTGACAGAATTTGCCTAGGTCTGTTTGAAGGAATTAAAAAAAAATGGCATCACTGAAAGACCTTGTAGGGACAATCTTTCCCCTTTGAAAAATTTTGAAAAATTGGGTGTCCTTATAAATAAGCACTCTGGTGCCACATATGCTATCTTTTGAAGTAAAATCTGTGTTAATAAAGTTAGACTACGTATTTTTAAGAACAAAGAAAAAATGGCATCAGTGAGAGGGGCATGGCCCAATGGTCTCCCCTTCGCACGACACTAAGGAGGCCTAATAGTGGCTCGATCACACAGGATATCCTGTGAAAAAAAGCAGTCTGTTATGTGTAGAAGGCCACAAGGTACTCATTGTCCATTTATTGTTACACTCAAATTGAGCAGAAAGCTATTTTCCCGAACTAGCTTGTAAGTCTCCAAGGATTAGGCTAAGTAACAAAATCTAAGTGTGCCAACGGTTCCTGTTAATTCTAATTTCTAGATTAGCTTTAAGTTTATCGTTGGCCATGGATTGTTTCAGCCCGATCCATAGTTATGTACACAAGAGTAAAATCGTACAGCTACTGCTAGCTTGTAGAAGAACATAACAACCTCGGGGGTCTACGGTAGTGACTTGTCAGTTTTCACATCCTTTTACTGATGAATTCCCAAAGTATCACCTGAATATCAGCTTCCTGTGCACTGAAATGCACTGATCATAACCCCCGTGCGTAAACAAGCACAAGAGAACTTTCAATCTGCTACGCGACGAGGACATTTCTGTGGAACGCGAATTGGGCCGGTTCATGTGACACTGACGAAATCTGAGTTAATTTGTTGCATGAAATGTCTCACAATTTCTTATTCTGACAAAAATTTTTGTGAAATTTTTGTAATAATAAGAAGATTCATCAAATTTCCCCCAAAATTTTTCCAGGGGGGGCAACTTGCCCCCCCCCAGTAGCTACGCCACTGCCTATACCTAACATTGTTTGGCAAAACTTAGGTTAGCTACTGTTTGAACAGGGTTGTAATTGGTATGGGGCCCAGTTTAATCATAGGGGTGTGGAATAATAGGTCACGTTAGGCCAACCCTTTGTCAATCTAGAGGTTAGGATATTAAGTTAGGCTAGGTTTTTTGGAGTCCCAAAGCTACTGTAACTAGGCCTAAAGCAACTTAATCAAAAGAAGAAAAATGACCAAGTTATCAAGCCTAGCCTCGCCCATTTGATACTAGCCTAGGCCATGGCCAGGGCCTATTCTATTTAAAAACATAATTATTTTGGGGTTTGTGGAGGACATTCTATCCCTAGTCTAAGCCTAAAACTTATTCCAGCATGATTTGTGATTGTCCTACAGTACTAGGCAAGTAGGCATAGGCTAGCCTAGGCCTAGTTTCAAAAAAAAAAAAAAAGAAAGAAAAAACATACTTGACAACTTTCAAAAATGCAAAACATTACAGCTTTAGGGCACAACCCAAATAAATAACTGTCTCAGTTATTACTACAGTGTGTACCTGTAACAGTTTTCATGAAAGGCCCAGTTCTCTCACCCCAAACAGTTAGGGTGTCCATTCCTTCATGACAGAAAAGGAGGACAACCTTCGCAACTATCTAAGTGGAGCGCCACCATGAGTTGGCGCACAGTGTACCAGAAAATTTTTGGCCTTTACAAACCCCCCAGATGGCTGCAAGCCACCCTTCCCTGTGTTCTAATCTACATGATTACTGTTGTGAAAATGGGATGTTGAACTCTGAAAATTTGTGCATCGCTTGAGAGTATTACGAATGTATGAGTCTCCTACATTACTCAGCTCGTTGCAATCTGTATTTCTTTTGTTTACACCTAGCCTTCTAATGTATTATACATAGGTATACTTGTAATTCGGCAGATGTGAAAGGCATGACTGATGCACATACACATTGCAAGTAATCTAGACTCTGGGCTGGTCCGAGCTGCATATTGTTGAGAAGTTTTACATTAGAATTTTCAAAATGGAGGTTTTTCAATGTCCGGCGCTGTGTGAGCCCGAATAGAGGACAGGGTGCTCAAAAGCCGGATTGTCTGGCGAAAAGCCGGACAAATGGACACCCTACAAACAGTACCAATTCTCCTAACCTTTTTACTTAAGCCCCCCCCCCACCCCCACAATTTTCTGAAATTCATGCTCATCCAGATACAATCCCAGTTTATTGCTTCAAGGTGAGTAAACAAACTCAATTTATAATCAAAACACTCTCAGCACCGTTTATGCTGTGTAATATAAGCTTTGGTACTCTGCATTGTTTGAATTAGCTGTCAATCAAAGAGCTGAGCCAATTGAGAATTTTGGTACCCCCATACCAAAATTGTAGTTTGGGGTGAGAGGTTTGGCCCTTTAAGGTCATGCTCTACACATGTATGTTGAACAGTTGTGTAGCAGAATACAGATCTAACAAACACTAAAGACCAAAGACAGAAGACCTCGAAGAGGAGGGCTTTGTCTAAAAAACAAAGACTGCTTTCAGGTCATGAAAATTGTCCTGTGTTAGGAACACAGGGTTTCAGTGCCTTCCATAGGTTTGTCTTGAAATGGGTTCAATCCCCAGGTCAAGTCTTACAAAAGACTCTAAAAGTGGAACATTCTGCCATTGTGCATGATGCTCCACATAAGCAATGGAGTAGGGAAAACAAACCAGTGAGCCAATATTGGAAAAAAGGCTATAGCTGGGTCAACTTAAACCAAAAGGTGAAGATTGAAAATTGCCAACTGGGCCTTAAAACTCCATCTAACTAATATTTCAACACTGATATAAACAGAAAATAGCATCTTAGAAATGACAAGGATAAATTTTGAATTTCAACTCAATTTAAAACTAAACCACTTCTTCACCATTTTTGAACATTTATAAAGGTACCATTTTCCAATCATTTTCTGGTCTTTGTTTTGGAGATTGACAGAATAGATGAGTCATGAAAATGAAGACCAGAAATGATGACTTGAATATTAAAGTAAAATGGTTTCTCTGTCTATTTGCCAGAAAAAGGGATGGGTCTGTTATACTGTATTTGTGTAGAAGAAGTTGCTTAGTCTTTAATTGAGTTGTAAAAGTTTCCAGTCATAACAATGTCACAAGATTAGCCTGTGGAAGCCATTGAGGAACATTCAAGGTACTCTTAAGTACTGTAAACTTTAACAACAGACATTTTTCTCAAAATTCTGAGTTCAGCTTCTGCCTATCAACTGTGAAATGTTTGGATCTGCTCCTAGCAGTAGTTTCAATGCAAAGTCAATTGAAAATCCTTAAATGAAGACTTTCATACAGGTCACAAATACGCTAAAACCCACATGTTTATATTGAAGCTCTTCTGTTTGTTGCTAGGTATTATGTACAGTACATTATGAGTAGTGTAGTATGTGCATGTTTTACACCTAGCAGGTCTAATGGAGTTCCCATTTTATCTAGGTGTGCAAAAAATGGACTCCTGCTGGTAAGTTTAGGGCAGTGGTGTTGTGTGATTGCACTCACATGCACCTTAGAATTCAAGGCTTCTAATTAATGGTTTTCTCTGTTTCTGTACATAGCATTTTTCACTTATCCTTCTTCAACCCATATAACCTGGACTAAAATCCTGGCCTCAAAAATTCATTAAAGGCCACATGCTCTCACCCCAAACAGTCCCAGTTCTCCTATGCTACATACCTAAGCCCTTCCCAAAACTGTATTAAATTCATTCTCATCCAGACATGATCTCAGTTTATTACTTCAGGGTGAGTATGCCAGACCCTGTCAGTACAGTGCTCACTGTGAAATAGGAGTTATAGTACTCAGCAGTCTTTGGACTTGCTGTCAATCGGAGAGCTGAGCTGATTGAAAATTTCTGTGGATTACTACCTTTGTTTCCATGTGGGGGGGAGGTAAGGAGGATCCCCTCCCCTTCAGAAGATGATGGTTAAAAACTCCCCTTTTCCTTTGCATAAAACTTAGTAAATTGTCAGTATCTTGGCATCTTACTTAAAAAAGAAGGTACTTTTGTAGCAATGTTTTTTAGTTACATAAATTTAGGTCTATGGCCTTTAAAACCCTTCAAAATGCACCTTACAGAGGTCTTGAAACAAGCTTATGTCCCCCTTATCCCACTCACAATTTAAGCCTAGGACAGCATCAATTTGGGCTTGGGGTTTAGCAGTAATAAATCCCCCTTTTTGTGTTTCTGTCAGAATCCCTGCTAGTAATAATTGTAGTTTGGGGTGAGAGGATTAGCCCTTCAAAGTAAACTAGTTTAAAGTACATTTGTCTCTCAGCCATTTGGCAAAGATCATAATTTGTGCAGTAGCGTATATACTGTATCTGTTATTTGTAGACCAACTGTATGGTCCATAGAGCATCCAACAGTCTGGAGGCCTGGAGTTTTATATAAATGACTCCTGGCTGGGTCATACTGAAGAATTGAAAAATGGAACTACTGCATTTGTGCTTGGTGCTCAGCAAAAGCAATGGAGTAGGAAAAAGAAACCAGTGACCCACAACTGGTAAAAGACTGTGGCTTGCTAGACTTATGTATGGCAGACCTATGAGGCTATGACATGAATGGTCTTAAAGCTGTGAGCTTGATCAGCGTAGTTTTATGTTCCTCTGGGCCATATATAGAGCTGAACTGTTTTAGAAGAAATTGTGTGGTTTTGCTGAATGGCCTTTCACCACACATCTGGCAGGAATTTGGAAAAAGGAAAATACCATGTCAGCAAACCTGAATTGGTTGTGGACACTCCTTAATTGATCCCACCTTATGAGCTTCCTTCTGACTGTCTACTTGTCCAAGTTTAAAAATTTTACAATGATTTAAAGGAGAGATGCAGTCATCCAAAATTGAAATAATAAAGTAGACCATCCTATGTCTTGATTGGCTCTTTTCTTCTCCTCAAATGGGATATTTTCTACTGTAGGAGTTGCTGCTTGGTATACATTGAGTATGCCACTTGTGTTGAAGGTCTAAAATATTATGAAAGATACTTTGAAGAGAAATAAAAAGAAAATTGCGAGATTTAGTTGTTCATTCAAAATAAGGTTGGGGCGACTGCTCTTACCCTTTAACATTAATTTGGTACAGCATTGTGTACATCATGTGACTGTCTGGGATGACTATTAATGCATGGAGAGGCAAGTATAGCCAGCTACTGCATGTCAGTCCCATGGGACCTAAGCCTATTTAACCAGTTAAACATAACATGCAGATTGCTTGATTGTTGGTATCAACTGGGTTTTCTTTTCTTTTTTGCTGTTTGTCTCTCGTAAGTACTGTACCCTCTTGATTTGTCTGCCCTGTCCATCTTGTCTGCCCTCATGGCTGTCCATTGGTTGACACAAATGACACCTAATCAAAATTCTATCTCAAAACTCATTCTAGACTTGCAAAATTTGAAAGAATGTTTATGATCCTATAGTAGGCCTATAGGACTGTGCCTCATTCCATTGGAATTTAATTCGAAGTGGATATGAAGAGAAAGGGTCGTTACCGTATGTGTGGTCCCAAGGCATGTCACATGGGCAATTTGTTAAAATAACAGAACACTGCTAATTGTAATTGTGGTACCTTTTATTTTCAGTAATTGGTCCTCCAGAGACGAATTAAAATAGTCTGATATTTTAATTAACGTTCATACTGCAGAGTTGTCTACCTCTGGAGGTATGCATTTATAATATGCATCTTGCATTTTGTAGCAATCTCCACCCAGGGCCCAACCAGCTCAGCTTTCCACACACATTGTATTGCTAGCACCCTTTGTTAAAGTATTAGTCAACACAAAAGAATATTAGGCCAAGTCCTGAGCTACACTTTATAACAGTCCTTGACCTGACAAAGGATAAGCAGGGTAAGATTACCTTGTCTCTATTACATAAGCAGTGTGACCACTAATGTTGCACAGGCCAGTTATAGGTCAAGCCAATATTATCTCTATTGCATTTATGTGGTGTTTTGCTAAGTATGTCCTGGGGGCCTAAATTATACCCAGGGACAACTTAAAGTGGTTTGGCCTACACTGTAGCTTGGCTAGCAGTATCAAGGGGATTTTTTTGAAAGTTGGTAAAAGTTACAGCTGTGCAATATCAGATTTTGGGGTCAGAAGTAACCTTTCTTCTTTTGGGCTGAAGTGCAACAGTTGTGAATATAGCTGCATATTACGAGACATAGAGTGAGATGTAACTAGAAACATGCATATTTGGTACAAGTGTTTTGTACTTATTTCAAGTTATTTGCAATATCAAGAAATTTTGGTCAGAAATAACCTTCCTTCATTTAGACTGGGGTGTACCTTTTGTAATTCTGATGATGTACAAACTTGAGACTTTTTTAGACCATGGTTTTTAAAATAAAACAGGACGGATAATTGAAAATAAGATGCAAAATTTCAAAAAAAAAAAAAAAATTAAATATGAACAAAAAAATAAGAAAAAACTTGCTAAATTCATGGAAAGAGGAATTCATGCTGTAGCTCTAGAATAATTTGTTAGCTGAAGTTATCAACATTTGTTTGCCAAACTTTCAAAGTTTCAAATGATGCAATCTAATGTTTGTGATGCATTCATTCTGGGAGATGAAATAAAAACTTGAGGGTATAGGTCTAAGGGCGGTTTATTAATAGTATGTGAATCTGAGGTAGTATATATTTCTATGCTTGAATAAAGCTGCTTTAGCTACACGAAATGTGACTGTTACTGTGCTGTCACTGTCAGCCTCATTCTCGTTGGCTGTTATGAATACTTTCATTGGCCTTTCATATTCACCTGAAATACTACTATACACTGTAATTTACCAAAAATCTTTATTTGAAGAGATAGGTTCCTCCCTCATTCTAGGCTTTCTCAAGGAAAGTAAACTTTACAGGAAGTTTTGACATGACTCCTGCATTTGTAAAACATTTTAGTAGAAACTGACCCCAGTTTAACATCTTTTCAGAAAAATTTACCCCCAAATTGTACCTTTTGCTTTTCATGGTGACTAACAAATTCATTTTGGTTTGCCATAAAATCCCTAACTAACTACATGAAATATCAGAGTATGGGTGGGAATAAATTGATAACTTGGGTCAAGGATGAAGTTGTCACTCAAAAACCTTCGCTGCAGTTGTTACCTTCTTGTACCAACTCAAATTTGCACCCTTTTACCATTGCAGTGAAAATGCAATCTTGAGTAATACACTTTGCCAAGGAGGCACACACACATAGCTCTCAAGTTCCAAGAGGCTAGATGGGGGTCCAACTGATCTGTCTGTCAGTGGATCGCCTGCCTGGGGGACCCCTCCTCTTTTCAAAATTTTTGAATTTTAGAAGTGTCTACATGCAAAATGGTGGCACTCTTTTGGCAAATGAATCAACAAAATTGTTCTAGGTTACCGCCAAAAAATTCAGTATTTTACTGATTTTTTTTGCGGTTACCTAGAAAAATATTGTATTGAGAGCTTTGCCAAAATAATATTATGCAGATACTCACAAACACGCAATTACTCTGACCTCTCCTAATCATAATATTTAATCGTGATTGTTGGCGTAAATTTTGTTGCGTTCCCATTACAGTTTTCAAATGTCAACTTGATATGCCACCGATGGTCGTACCATGCTGCAAGCGATTTGTACCATGCTGCGATTTCAAATATATCTTCGTACATCTGGTATGGCATTCTAGCCATGAAAACACACATTTGTGACAGCAAACATTTAGGTCCGTACGAAGGCCCACCTAGGCCTATGCATTGTATAGCAGCGTGAGCAGTTGAATATGCTGAGATATGATTTACTGAATTCGTAGTTATCAGTAAGCTGGGTTATTTTTTTTATTCATGTGGTTTCCTAACTAAGAATACTCTGGAGATTTCAGAGATTTGAAATGCGGGATTTTCATAGGGCTGGGTGGGTCAGCGGGTTAGGGTGTTCAATGCTGGTAAAACCTGTGAAATGCCGGTCACTTGGAAGGTATGCACACAGGCAAAACTGTTGCACAATATGCCCCCTTAATTTTCTGTCTGTCATAAGTTTAAATCTTATCTTAAAAGGAAAGGTTTTGCTTGGTGTTTGACCTGTATTTGAAATTGAAGTTTTGCCGTATTTAAAAATCATACATAATCTTTTGATACCATTTTATCCAGTTCACACTATATGTACTGTAACACATTGATGATGGTGTGTAGTTAAATCTAATCTAACTGAGAACATGCAGTAACTTACTGCTTTGGAGAAAGAAAAAAACCACATCTTACCCTTCACTGTCGCCATGTCCTTTAAGTTTTTCTTTGTATTCTGATTCACTACTTTTGTTACAAGTATGTTGTGTAAATAAATCAAATCATTAAAGGGCAAGAGCAGTCACCCTACAGTCTCATGTATTTTGAAACAATGGATTATTCCTACCAATGTATCTTCTTTTAACCCCTCTGCTACGCATGGTTTCGCTGCGAAACCATAACTTACCAAGACTATATACTCATGGTTTCGCTACGAAACCATAGCACTTAGCTGCGTTCTTGTATAACTATAAAGTAATTATAAATCTATGGCGAGCAGTAGCATTTTGGATATGGAATAGGCTTGAAGAGGAGACATTTAACACATATGCATCCTCTTGGGACATAGCAAGCACAAATATGGCAGTATCAATATACAAAAACTGTAACATTTTGCAGAACCGGTACATACATACTACTGTATGTATACGTAATTTAGTACATAGTTCAGTATGGTGGGATGGAGCCCCTTCTGTGTCGCAAGGGTTAATGTTTCTCTGTAAAAGTGAAGACTTAAATATTGCAAGTGTAATGTAGAAGTTCCATGAGGTATACCAAATAAAATTCACAATTCAGTAAAGAACAATTTTGTCACGTGGTTCTCAAGAGCCATTTGTAAAATAGGATAGACTACTATCTCGATTTTTTCAATGTTGGGGTTGTTCTTTCCCTTTAAGTGGCTCAGGATGTGATTAAGTGCATGAATACAACACATCCAACCTCATTTGCCCTTTAATCATGTTTTGTTTACCTTCCTGTCTGCAGGGGGTCTCTGACTCATGCTATCAGCAAAAGCCAACCAATCCATAATAGTGGGGTTTGGAGGTGTTAGGTACCGGTTTGGGGTTTTAGGGTCACTGCTTCCACCATAATTTACTTTGTCTAGCAGGGATGCACTTGGCATGTTTTATTGGTGACTAAATGCTGAGTTACAGAGATACAGTTACATTTAGTGTAGTCCTATTTGTTACTGCTTGTGCTTATGTAACTTAGTTTTGGTGATGTCTCGTAGCCAACAGTTTGTTTAAGGGCAAAAGTAGTTGTCCCAAACTCATTTTGAAACTGGGTTATTGTAAATCTGTGCACTTTCTTCAGATAAGTTCTCTTACAATTATCTTTTATGATATTTCTGGACATTTTTGTGCACATTGAAGGTACATCAAGCAGTACATTTTACAATGAAAATGGAGGAGTTAGTTAGTTAGATGGAGTTTTATGGCCCAATTTCCAAACTATTGGCTCAAGTCATGCTGGCCACGGCCTTTTTTTCAGTTGTGGCGCACTGGTTTGTTTTCCCTAATCCATTGCTTATGTGGAGCATCAGGCATAATGGCAGTAGGTTCCTTTTTTTAGAGTCTTTGGTATGACTCGGCCTGGGAAGCAAATCCAGGCCTTCCGTGTGAGAGGTGGATGCTCTACTGTTAGACCAAACACTCGGTCTAACAAAAATAAAGGAAAATATTGTAGTATGATTCTCAAGAGACATTCATGAAATAAGATCTATTGTCAGCCTACTGCACTTACTCAAGTTAGTGTGACTGCAATTGCCCTTGAATCAATTAAGTGCTTCGTGTGAAAATATATACCTACAGCTTTTGACACAGAAAAAAGTTTCGTAACTGCAGTGTGAGTTTTTTGGCAGATCTTGAGCAGCAGTGGGACGACATGTATTTCTTCACTAAAAATATCTCAGCTGGTATACAAAGCAAACCTTTCTGATTTAAGCAGCAACATACATGTATGTTTCCATCCAGCACAAGCAAACCTGTTAATGTACCCCTACCCCATAGACCAAATGAGTGTGACATGCACTGAAAGTCATGGATTGGCTGCATCATGTTTTTCTGGAGGTCATCAGTCAATTAGGGGCTCGGGGTTAAATACCCCTTTTATTTCGTAACAGGTTGGAAATAATGTGAGATCACGTTCGCTCATGCTTAGTCAGTTCGTTTTGCCATTTCTACTGCGCTAGTCGGACTTTCACCCAGAAAAATCTATCGGTGTTCATCCGAGTAATTTAGGGATATACCCATTCTACACCACACCAATTTTGTCAAAGGTAAATGTTTCACTATGAAAATTATGACATTTATGGAAGGAAATGCCTGTAACTACCCCCTTAACAAAAAATTAAAAAGGAATAAAATCTAGGGCAAACTTGTAATGCTCGGACACCCCTTAACACATGAAATGCACTTTTTGTCCATAGTATACAGAGCTTTGTTCTCAACAGTGCAATATGTTTTGAAAATAAACTAAGTTCAGTTCTTCAACTTCTGTTTGTATGTAACATGTGGTTGTTAGAATGTGAATGTTAAAAATGTGTTACAATTTGTCTACTATGTGCATAACAGAAATATAAATAATCAAGTGCTAATTGGCTATGTACAGTATTATTTGCATGTCATTTGTTATGTTCTGGCTCTGGATATTTCTAGTTATGGGCAGCACTGTAGCGCAGGCATAAATGTCCGCATAATTGACGGGACTTCATCAAATATCATTCGATTTGTTCATTTTAGAACTTGGTAAACTCTTAACCCTTTACCGTTGTGCTCCGATTGGGGCATATTTGCGCGCCTTGGGAGTGGGCGGAAAAGCGGACGCAGCCCACCCCGCATCGGCTTCTGTAGGCCATTGACCCCGTGACCTTAAACTATTGTCTCTCTGGTTGTTATGGCCGAATTTTTGGGTAGCTACTCGCAGTTTCCAGCTCCGCGTGAAACAGTAAAGATGGGTGACGGCCGAGCTCTCTGCATGGGTCCAAAAGGACCCAAACAACGGTAAAGGGTTAAGCTAATACATACAATGATACAATGGCCAGGACTTACATTCTGTCTGAAATTATACATAACAGTCAGTTTCTCCAAGTGTGAAGAGCAATGCATACATGTACAGGATCATTCAGTCTGTACTCATATGTGGTTTGGTTGTTCGAGTGTACTTAAATATGAAACTGGTCATATGGCCAAGAAACGTTGGTACTGTATGTGTCAAACTGTCACCTGTCTTATAATATTTCATTTTCTGGAAATTTTTGGGTTTTCAGTCAGTTCACCTCAGGACAAACTTTCCCAGGGACATACATTATTCCTGACACCAGAAGAATGTGTGATATGCTTAGTTTTTCACAAGTCTGTGTTGTGAAGTTTGACAGATTCTTGTGGTTAGGGTTTAAGAATTTAGATAGTTTTATGATAGAAAAGGGAGACATATTTGGTTTGGGCACAGCATGTGGAAAGAGGACCAATATGGGGTGGAATATTTGTTGAACTGTATTTGACATTTACTCACAGACCATACATACAAAGATCTGTGCCAGTTGAGAATTCCTGTGGACTGCTTCAAAAATGTAGTTTTGTATGAGAGTCATTTTTGTAGTAGCTCACCGAAATTCTTCATTGGCACAGCTCTTTGACATTTAGTTACAGTAAAAGAATGCAGAGTACTGTAGTGAAGCCCATATTATATAGCAGGCTGTCCTGAGAATGTTTTGATTATACAATTTGTCTTGCATACTCACCCTGCAGCAAGAAACTCAGATTGTGTGTGGATGAGCATGAATTTTAGACAGTTGTGGGAGGGGTCAGTAAGTAGATTTTGAGAATTGGAACTGTTTGGGGTAAGAGGACATGGCCTTAAAGCATGGCATGATGTAATGGTTGCGGTAAAAAATTGCGATTGATTTCCTTCCTTGCCCAGTTACACAATTTGATGATTGACAGACATTAATACTCCATTCAAAGACATTTTAATCCAAGTCAAGAAACCCTAGCCACAGTATGCAGAGCACATAGAGGGGGTTTTGATTACAATCCTGCCCAAAGAACTGTGAAATTTTTTGCATCCTTAGTGGACTAGGAGCTCGGTGAAGTGGTAATAATAGACCTCCAGCAGTAGGTTTGGAAACTTGATATACCTCAGTTGAACAATAGATTACTGAGGTTAGAAAATCAACTTTTTTACCGCAATAGAAACAGCATGGGTTCCAATTGCAACAGTTGTCCCACGTCATGTCCTCACCCCCATTGCATGTGTGTTTCAATAGGTACAGTACAGTTCTTCCGGTTCCTGCTCTGTCTTCAGGGGTGTGCTAGCTATCTGTGCATACATGTAGTGTTAAATAGTTTCCTCACTGCATTGAAGTTGCAATGATTTTTGGTTTCGATGATAAGAGAAACCTATGCAATCATGATGGCGTGTGTATGTATGTGTGTATGTGTATGTGTGTGTGTGTATGTGTGTGTGTGTGTATGTGTGTATGTGTGTATGTGTGTGTGTGTGTTTGTGACACTTTGCTTGTTAGCACGATATCTCAAGATAGAAATGTCTGACAATTTTCAAACTCGATACATGGATGCCCCATGTTGAGAGGAAGAACCCTATTGTTTTTGGTGCAGGTCAAAGGTCATCTGGGGTCAGCAGGGGTCAATTTCTGAAAACTTTGTTAGCACGATATCTCAAGATAGGAAACTTGTATAGATTTCATATTTGGTATGTGAATGCATTAGGGTCAGAAGATGGTCCCTATTGTTTTTGACGGAGGTCAAAGGTCATCTGGGGTCACCGGGGGTCAAAGTCTGAAAATCTCGTTAGCACAAAATCTCAAGATAGGAAACTTGGATAGATTTCATATTTGGTATGTGGATGCGTTATGGTCAGAAGATGGTCCCTATTGTTTTTGGTGGAGGTCAAAGGTCATCTGGGGTCACCGGGGGTCAGAGTCTGAAAATCTCGTTAGCACAATATCTCAAGATAGGAAACTTGGATAGATTTCATATATGGTATGTTGATGCGTTATGGTCAGAAGATGGTCCCTATTGTTTTTGGCGGAGGTCAAAGGTCATCTGGGGTCAGCAGGGGTCAATTTCTGAAAACTTTGTTAGCACGATATCTCAAGATGGGAAACTTGTATGGATTTCATATTTAGTATGTGGATGCGTTATGGTCAGAAGATGGTCCCTATTGTTTTTGGTGGAGGTCAAAGGTCATCTGGGGTCACCGGGGGTCAAAATCTGAAAATCTTGTTAGCACAATATCTCAAGATAGGAAACTTGGATAGATTTCATATTTGGTATGTGGATGCGTTATGGTCAGAAGATGGTCCCTATTGTTTTTGACGGAAGTCAAAGGTCATCTGGGGTCACCGGGGGTCAAAGTCTGAAAATCTCGTTAGCACAATATCTCAAGATAGGAAACTTGGATAGATTTCATATTTGGTATGTGGATGCATTATGGTCAGAAGATGGTCCCTATTGTTTTTGGTGGAGGTCAAAGGTCATCTGGGGTCACCGGGGGTCAAAGTCTGAAAATCTCGTTAGCACAATATCTCAAGATGGGAAACTTGGATAGATTTCATATTTGGTATGTGGATGCGTTGTGGTCAGAAGATGGTCCCTATTGTTTTTGGCGGAGGTCAAAGGTCTTCTGGGGTCAGCAGGGGTCAAAGTCTGAAAACTTTGTTAGCACGATATCTCAAGATGGGAAACTTGTATAGATTTCATATTTGGTATGTGGATGCGTTATGGTCAGAAGATGGTCCCTATTGTTTTTGGTGGAGGTCAAAGGTCATGTGGGGTCACGGGGGGTCAAAATCTGAAAATTTCGTTAGCACAATATCTCAAGATAGGAAACTTGGATAGATTTCATATTTGGTATGTGGATGCGTTATGGTCAGAAGATGGTCCCTATTGTTTTTGGCGGAGGTCAAAGGTCATCTGGGGTCACCAGGGGTCAAAGTCTGAAAATCTTGTCAACACAATATCTCAAGGGAGGAAACTTGGATAGATTTCATATTTGGTTTGGTGATGCATTATAGTCAGAGGATGGTCCTTATTGGTTTTGTTGAAGGTCAAAGGTCATCTGGGGTCACCGGGGGTCAAAGTGTGAAAATCTTGTTAGCACGATATTTCAAGATAGGGAACTTGGATAGATTTCATATTTGATGCGTGGATGTGTTATTGTCAGAAGATGATTCATATTGTTTTTGGTGGCAGTCAAAGGTCATCTGGGGTCACTGGGGGTCAAAGTCTGAAAATCTTGTCAACACAATATCTCAAGGGAGGAAACTTGAATAGATTTCATATTTGGTTTGTGGATGCATTATAGTCAGAGGATGGTCCCTATTGGTTTTGGTAAAGGTCATCTGGGGTCTCCGGGGGGACAACAATATCACAAGGTACGGAACTTGGATAGATTTCATATTTGGAATGTGAATGGGTTAAAGTTAGGAGATGGTCCCTACAGAGATGCCAAGTATCTTGATTTAGGTGGAATAATTACCATTTTCACCCTCGATTCCGCAATTACGAATATCCTCCAAAAATTGCTCTTTTAACATGTTAAGGATCTTTGTTGAAATCTCAAAGTGTCTAGCTCCCTAAACTGAAAAGTTTAGGCTTAAATTGTATAGTTCAAATGAGCAAGTGGGCTAGTACTTTCTGCCTAGGCTTAACGTAGGAATAAGTTAGGCCTAGCCAATGCTACATCTTTCACAAAGCAGAGTCGAGTACTGAAGAGGATCAACAAAAATCCACTTGGCCAAGAACATCAAAAATGTTTAAAAGGCATTGGTAAAAACCCTTATACAACAATCTGCAGTACTTTAGTGAGGTTTAGGTGTAAAGTTTTTTCCTGCGATGTAATTTTCTTCATCATGACTAATGTCTTGGCACTTTTGCCTTTGCCTAATGTATAGCATATATGTACATTTGGAACCTATTCTACACATGTATGTTTCTGTGTAATATCCTTAGGCTAGCCTAGTGGGAAATTTAGCTTTCCTACCAATATTTTATTTGTTCTAGAACATGATATAAAGCATGCAGCAGCATATTTTGGTAGCAGGGTGGTATCTGCAGCAGGGGGAAAACTTACGAATTCTCCCATATATATTAGTGTTATGAGAAGCTGTTCAAAAGTCCTCCCATATATATAAGTGTTACGAAGTGTCATTGAAAAATAATGTCTCGACTCTGCAGTATTAATGGGGTTGGTTCAAACCTCTGCACTGAAATCTAACCCTCATCAAAGTCTTAAGACCATTATTAAACCTTTCAGCTGGAAAGGATGGGGAGAGCGTCCTTAGTTTACAGTGTTGTGAACTCTCAAGACTTTTTGCAGGTAATTATACAAAACCATCAAAACCATCATTATGTCATTTCTTAATTGTACCATGGTTTTTTAGGGTTGCCCTAGCATGAGGGGGGTCCACTTTTAAAGAAGGTTTGCATGATTCCTATTTTTCATTTCTTTAAGTCAGCTCGAAGCCTTTTGAAATTGCAATGTGTAGAGGTTAAAGGTTTTGTAGGGTCACTGGTGGTCAAAATGTGAATGACGAACTTGTTTAATAGGTGTTAACACATCTTAAAGTGGGAGACTTAAATAGATTTCACGTGTGGTTTGTGAATGCTTATGGTAAGAAGATGATCCCTATTTTTGGTGGGGGGGACAAAGGTCATGTGGGAAAACAAAATTATTTTTTGAACATGTTAGTATAACATTTGAATGAGAAGATAATGGTACATGATGGGATTATTTGAAACGGAACGTTTGTGTATCATCGAAACCTCAATGCAGTTTTGCATTCTGGTCTTATTCAAATAGCTGTGTTTGCTGAGCTAACAGTGATTGACTTTACAGGGGATACCATGCTATGGTAGAAATAATATGTCCATAAACAGCGAAGGACCCAGAGCAGGCTTGCACTAGGCTCAAAGATCTGAGATTATGTGGGAAGGAAATAATTGCATTGACACATTACACCACAATCAGTGGACACAAATCATACAGAAAAATCTTCATGTTGTGAAGTCTCTTCTTGAGAAAGCAACGTAACACCCCAATACATCAAAGGCAGTGTGGTGTGTAACTGGTGTCTGAGTTTGTCACATGATCTGTGCCCTAAAATGAGCTAAGCTTTCATTGTATTCACACTGTGTGAAAAGCAATTAACACATGCTTGATTGACCTGTTAGCTAACCTCAAATGTTACGTAATTTTTTGTGTATTTTAATATATCTGTTACTGTCAATCGATTAATCGGATGTGAAATGTGACTATATTAGGTGTAGGTGAAGTGAGCTTCATTTCCTCCCTGAGGCAATAAGAGGTAATCAGGCAGAGAAGGAGAATGTAACAAAAAGTACGAAGGAACGTGTCATTATGTTGGCAAAAATTTGCTTTCCCATAGAGCAGGAAAGAGCATGCCCATGTACCCTTTTCTCAGTTTATTTTCAAAGAAGACATTCTGTTTGGGGGTAACATTAAGTGGAGAAATGCTAAAGATTGCAGTCCTTGATTTTTGGTTTCAATGAAAACAGAAACCAATGCATTCATGATGGTGTGCGTGTGTATGTGTGTGTGTGTGTGTTTGTGACACTGCTTGTTAACACGATATCTCAAGATAGGAATATCTGACAGTTTTCAAACTTAGTACATAAATGTGCCATATTGAGAGGAAGAATCCTATCGTTTTTGGTGGAGGTCAAAGGTCATCTGGGGTCACCAGGGGTCAAAGTCTAAAAACCTTGTTAACATGATATCTCAAGGTGGGAAACTTGGATAGATTTCATATTTGGTATGTGAATGCTTTATAGTCATTAGATGGTCCCTATCATTTTTGGTTTTGGGGGAGGTCAAAGATCATCTGGGGTCACTGGGGGTCAAAGTCTGAAAAACTGGTTAACACAATATCTCAAGGTAGGAAACTTGTATAGATTTCATATTTGATATGTAGATGGGTTATGGCCAGGAGATGGTCTGTATTGTTTTTAGTGGAGGTCAAAGGTCATCTGGGGTCAACGGGGGTCAAAGTCTGAAAATCTCGTTAACACGATATCTCAAGGTAGGAAACATGGATAGATTTCATATTTGGTATGTAGATGCATTATGGTCAGGACAAAGTCCCTATTGTTTTTGGTTGGAGGTCAAAGGTCATCTGGGGTCACCAGGGGTCAAAGTCTGAAAATCTCATTAACAGGATATCTCAAGGTAGGAAACTTGGATAGATTTCATATTTGGTATGTGGATGCATTATGGTCAGGAGATGGTCTGTAATGTTTTTGGTGGAGGTCAAAGGTCATCTGGGGTCACCAGGGGTCAAAGTCTGAAAATCATGTTAACACGAAATCTCAAGGTAGGAACCTTGGATAGATATCATATTTGGTATGTGGATGCATTATGGTCAGGAAGTGGTTCCTTTTGTTTGTGGCAGAGGTCAAAGGTCATATGTAGTCACCAGGGGTCAAAGTCTGAAAATTTTGTTAATGCAGTATTTCAAGGTAGGGAACTTACATAGATTTCCTATTTGGTTTGTGGATGTGTTATGGTCAGGAAATGGTACTTATTGCGTATGGTAGAGGTCAAAAGTGATCTGGGGACACCTGGGTCCAAAGTCTGAAAATCTCGATATCATGAAATCTCAAGATGGGAAGCTTGGATAGGTTTCATATTTAACATGTAGATGCATTATGGTCAGGAGATCCTCCTGTTATTTGTGGCCATTTGTGGTCAAGGGTCATCTGGGGTCACCGGGGGTCAAAGTTTTTAATGCGATATCTCAAGGTAGGAAACTTGAATAGAATTCATGTTTGGTATGTGGATGGATTTTGGTCAAGAAATGGTCCTTGTTGTTTATGGTGGAGGTCAAAGGCAGAGATGCCAAGGATCCCGATTTAGGCAGAATAATTGGGATTTTTCACCCTCGATCTAGCCCCATTGTTTGTGGCAGAAATAATAGGTCATCTGGGGTCTCCAGGGGTCAAAGACTAGGAACCTTTTCAAATACAATCTTTCAAGATAGTTGTTTGTCCATCTGTCTGTCTGTTGTTTGCCTGTCTAGCTATGCATGGCTTTTATTGAGGTCAAAAGGTCATCTGGAATGACAAAATTATTTTTTGAACATGCTAGTTTAACATTTGAATGAGAAGATAATGGTGCATGATGGCACTCTTTGAAACGGAACATTTATGTATCATCGAAACCTCAATGCATTTTTGCATTCTGGTCAGAAAAATGTATTGTTGTCCTTCAGGCAACCATTTCACTACTCTCTGTTGTTTGCAAGGAAATGTGGTTGTTGGAAACATTTCCTTGCCACTACATAGCAGTGAATATGTTCAGGTATCAGTGGTCATGAAGAATGAATAGATGTGATGTAAGCCCTAGTGATGTTTGAGAGAACCAGCCCTGAAGTCAGAAATATTATATTTGTTCAAAGTTGAAATAGTTGATCAGTCACCACCAGTACAGTCTTCAATCAGATAAAGGCAAGCTTTTTTTCAATTTTTACCGAGAAAAATAGTTGTCCATCCGACAACAATGGTTGCCCATTGGACAACCAACTTTTGGTTGTCCACATGGAAGTTTAGTTTTCTTGGACAAGCAGACAACCATGAAAATGAAGCCCAGGGTTGAGTGGTAAATTCATATCTGATTTATGGAATTAGTGTGGGTCAGAGGGACTTCATGGGTTACACCAATGTGGGTTGTTCAGTTACCCTTGGGACCTTACCCACATAGCAGCTGTCCAACAATGACCCTGATGATGATGACTAGAATTTCTGTCAGCCTAACAAATATTGCAAAAACTTGAGTGAAAAGTTGCCCTGTGGACAACCAAATGTAGAGTGCAATGAGTAGGCCTACCATGCATTCAAGAATATAGGTAAAATCAATGACCTCTTTGAAACTTTTCTGTCAGCGATTTTCAAGAAAATTTTGTTGTAATTAATACCACATACAGTGATGTAATTTTTTTCTACAGTACATTTATGGACTGCATGGGCAAGTGGTTAGAGCATCAGACTCATAGTCTGGAGGTTGGGAGTTCAAGTCTTGGCTGTGTCATATGGAAGACATTTTTAAAACGGAACCTGTTGCCATTGTGCTTGGTGCTCAGCATAAGCAATGGAGTAGCGAAAACAAGCCAGTGAGTCATTTGTACAAGTGAGAAAAAGGCTGTGGCCAGCTCAGTTTGAACCAAATGGTTGGAAACTGGGCCATAAAACTCCCATCTAACTACCTACCTAATTACATTTAGCATGTGTCTTTCTGTAGGTATTTCTGGAAAATAAAGCATAACAGTTAAATTAATGGGACTATTAGATTTCCTTTAGGACAACCAGTGAGTTTTCTGCACAACAGCTTTACCTTGGACAGTTTAATGTCCCTCAGTCAACCCCAACCCCAAACGATTTTTGTAGAAAGTCCACAGAGATTCTCAATTGTCATATCTCTGTGATTGATAGCAAGTTCGAAAAATTCGGTTCATATATTACACAGCATGCACTGTACTAGCAGATAGTGTTTTTATTACATATTTGGGTCTCGTATGTGCATGCTCACTCTGAAATAATAAAGTGAAATTGTGTCTGGATGAGGATGATTTTAGACAATCGTGGGAGGGACTTACTTAAATTTAGAACCATACAGTAGGTTAGGAGAATTGGAACTGTTTGGGGTTAGAGGATTAGGCCTTGAGGGTTAAAGGACTAATTGAATGTGAACTTTTCCTCAGCAAAATGTTTATCACATGACTTAAAATAGCTGTTACAAAAAAGAATGCATAGTGCAGACTATGTAGATATAATATTCAAATTTTATCAAATGTGTTGTCATTTTTGTTTGAAGGACATATGCAGTACTTTCATAGGCAGCATAAATACTGTTCCTTTCATCCCAGCAGCTTTGAAACTTATTAGTTGGTAAAAGGGAGTAATTAGCCTAATTTGACAGTTAATTGACTTGAGGGTCTGTTTCCTTGAAACGGTTTTGCTGTTTTGATTAAATTGGTACCACAGAACAAAGAAAGCTATGAGTTTATTTTACTCTTTGTAGCATTCAAGTATACTCTGAACCTGGCTGGAGATGTATGAACATGGGGTGTCAATTGTCAACTTCCCAATTTCTCTTGAGGTTGGTCTGATGTACCTCACAACACTTTGTGTAACCTTGTGCTTACAATAAGGCAAAACCGCAGTTAAACCCTGTGTTTTCCAGTCTGTGTTCTCAAGTACCTGAGTTTGATTGATTGGGTAGTGCTACCATAGTAACAATTACAAATATTTCACATAACAATTACTGCAAAATGTTAGAAAATAGAGGTCATCAGCATTGTAAAACAGGTCTGTGACTTAGCTTTTATATTAAAACAAACAAACTGTACAAAACCCCATGACCCTGCAATTTGAGGTAGATTGAAATGTAAACACCGATTCCAAGTTAACATGCATTCCTATGTTACGAGGTAACACAGTGTTACTCTCAAGCATAGGGTACATGAACCCATAGCAGTAACATGTTTAAAGGGGGGGGCCTGAGGGTCACAGGCACCCCACCTCCGAAGTCAGTTGGGGCAAAATCACTGTCGGGGAATCTACGGGTTTGAGGAAGAGGAATAGTTTGAAGAGACACATTGAGCATTCAAACCTTAACCAGAAAAATGGTTGTCAAAGCAAAAAAAAAAGGCCTGTGAAAATGCGGATAGCACAGATATGCCGACGTGAGCAAGTTCCCAATAACTGAAGTGTAGATAAGCAAAAAAAAAAAATGCAGCCAAAATCCGTTCCAGTCAGGGGAATCACAGGTTGTGACCCCCACCTTCGAAAACCCTGCACATGCCACTTTTTTTGTGCAGTGCAGCTGTATAAGAAAATGCCGAGAGGCAGCTTTATGTGACCCAGCATCGAATTTTACATTATTGTTTGAACTTACAGCTTAGTGTCACCTGCTACCAGCCTATTGTCAATCGACAAACATTCAACATACTGCTAAATTTTCAATTGTGAGTCATCTCTTTAAAGGGGAAATGAATTTACACAAATTTTAATTGGTGTAAACAGACATCCATATTTATGAAAAGCTTTGTTTCAGTTATTAGATATTTTAAATCTTAAATTGTTCAATCGTTGCAAAATAACTTATTGTGTGTATTTGACTTCAATAAACGGCATGTTGTGTTGTGCTTGATAATTACCCGGACTGAAATCGGAGGAAATTTGCCGTTTTCCACAATTTTGTTTTGTTGTGAATGCTCCTCCCCTTTGATAGGATTACATTTGTTTCCTATAATTTACACTGTTTCAATAATGTAAACATGCATACTGATAATGCTTGAGTGGGTTATTAGGTCAGCTGATGTGTGCAGCTGAACTTACATTCCTATTTTATTTGGTGTGCATGCAAACATTTGTGTTTCATGGTTGTACTAATTGAACCATTCAATATTTATCGCCATGTACAATATAGTATGCACATCATAGTAATTTGGTTAGTGTTACCTAGCTACAGACTGTCTGTTTTGAATCCACAAGTCTAAGTTACCCCTCACCTTTCCCCTATCTTACATTGTTATCCCCACTTAATTGCAACTAATCCTGGTAACCATTAGCACAGTTCAAGACTAGGAACCTTTTGTACCCCAACCTCAGGAATGGGGAGCCTTCTTGTTCCTCTTCTTTTTAACAAATGGATGGGTAGACACAGCTTTTAGGTCTAGGTTTATTTCTCCTCTAGTGTGCTCTCTTTGGAATGGAGGGCCCCCAAGATTTTGTCCTCCCCCTCCCCCCAACTTTGGTCAGTAAGGAGGTAGGTTAACTGAAAGAAATAATTGTTACCTCTCAAGATCGCATACTTAACTTTTCATCCAAAGATAGTGTATGCCTAAAACAGAGCTGCTGGAGGCTCCGACCCCTAGATCTCCAGGAGAGGAACTTTGGGAGTGGTTTTGAGCTGCTCCTGGAATTTTTTACCCCCCAGCACATTCCTTTGTTCCCCCCCCCCCCCCTCAGTTTTGACGTTCTGGCACTGCTACTGAGAGTGCTACATATTTGCTCACAAAGAGCTTAAGATATTCTGATCATCAAAATGATGACTTTGCCCTTGACTATAGCTAGCCTAGACTCCTAAAATTCTCTTATGTGTGCCAACTGCAATGCACTGTACTTCTCAGCATGGAAGTTACACAAAGTCCACAAAGTTCCAGCTCAATTCCCTTGACTCAATACGCTTCAATACTGCTCTCATTATTGCTTGCTTTGACTATCTGTAGGGTAATGGTTCCTTTACTGTTGTGCATATTTACAATGCTTGATGTACAATAATTCATCCTGCTACAGAGTTTCCATAAAAAGAAGTGACATAATCACACTTCAGTGCATTTAATAGTTCGTATCAACTACTTTATCATTTCATTGTTTAGTTACGGAGTTGTGCAGCATTTAAAAAACCGATTTGAACTTAAACAAGGACAGTGTACTGGGAATTAAGGAAAATGTAATGGTTGTCCAAGGGACAGAAAAACTGGTTAAATTCTCATAGGGAATATGGTAGTCCCACCAATTATTCAGAAATGCTAGATTGTAGAAATACTTGCAGTAAAAAAATGCACTAAATTGTGAAAAAAACATGTTAAACTAGGTTTTAATGAAAATCAGGGGAAAACTAAGTTGTGACTTCGTCTCATTCTTGAATGCATGGAAATTACTATTCACTTCACTGACATATACTTACCCCTTGCTACATCTTATTTGCATTAATCTAGTGCGCTGGGCGTAACTGGGAGCACTTCTGAATTAAGGAAGGGCCTGCATCTTCTCTTCCAGGACCCCCCAGTGCCGGTTCAGTGGGCACCAGAGTTGCTCTCCCGCCGCCCCCTTGGGGGGTGGGGTCATGAATTCTAGCTGGTACCCTTGGCTACCACACTGACCACCCAGCAATAAGAACAGAAGGACTCCCAGATGTTGACAAAGAACCTCAACCTCCCCTTACTGCTGGTACCATGGTAGGGTGGACACACCTAGGGCTTTTGAGGAGGGAACTGTGCTCAGGCTACTGTACATTCAGTACACTCAGAATTTTGGGTTGTCCATAAAACAATCCATTTTTGGTAATTGGTAGTCTGTCAGAAATTCAGGTAGTCTTTGGATGATGCAACGCCTGTTAAAATCCTACATTGAAGGGTGCTGCTATCTTTAACCCTCCTAAGGGGAGAGTCATTTATCTAACAATTCAGTATTGGCAGTTGGGCACAGGAAATACATGAGTGACTTGGCAATAACTGCCAGTTTGGTAAATGACTCACCCTAACCTAGCACAATATTTACTGTAGTTTGTATTGTGGGTTGTATGGGACATTAGGGGTTCAGAATCTTCATAAATGAACACTTTCCATAATTGGCTAAGAGTACATGGGATTGCTTTAGGTCCCCTGTTTGGGTCCAGTTCAGTCATGAGATTTGGTTCACTTTAGAGGACGGTTGATATATCCTCTCTAAAATTTCTATAACATGAAAAAGGCAAGGATGACGTGATTCATGGTTGCAGATTTCTTTAAATAACAATAAATAATAATAAATAAATTGGTGGATTTTAAAAGCTCTTTATGTACAATAGTCTCAGAGCCCAAGGTTGTAAATGGGAAGGCCTACTGCCATACTAGTAATAGATAATAGTGAAGTGTTATGATTGTGTCAGAATGACAAAATGCAAACCTGATCTTATCTAGTCTTTAAAATAATTAATGTAATCCTTTTTTGACATATCTTTGAAATTTTTCTGAATGACTTTACGTGCATGGGTGCATGCAAGTAAGCAACTGCAGATAATAACAATAATAATATAACAGTTCTTATATAGCGCCTTACACAAGAAGTCTCAAAGCGCTAGACAGATGTCATGCACAACCAAAAAGTTTCATGATCAGTGCTGTGGTATGGGTGAATACCTCTTATTAAACACGGTTGTGGTAAGTGGTCTCGGGTTAAGTGGTCTTTTTTGTTTTTAATTTTCAAATAACCTTGATTTGTTTACCAACCAAGTATTTTGGAAGGGAAAAAGCATGTGCACAGTCATCCTGCATTAAAAAAAAAAAAAAAAATGCTAAATCTACATTGCCCTCTTAATCTCCTGTTCTGTATTTCTATCAATATTTCACTCAGATACAACTTATCTTTGGTTTTGAGTCTTTATGAAAAAAATTTTTGAAGGCAATTGTTAATTAAAGGTATTTGTTTCATGTTTTCCTGCATTATACCTCACATCATTATTGTCAGCAACAATTGAGGGAGGTTGGGGGATTATTCGGCATTGTCATTACATGGCAGGGCTCAACATAACCGACGGCACCGAAGGCAAAAAGCCTCCGTGCCCTAGTTGTTTGCCGTGGCGCCCCTGAAAAATACACCCGATCAACAGCAAAAGTTGCCGTCTTGCCCTTTTCTATTTGCCATCGGTACTTTCCCTTTCAGAAATGAGCATTTCAAGTGTCTGTATATGCACGAAGTAACAGCACAAACTTTTCGTTGTATATTGCCTTGAATCGTCCACCGCGTTGCTGTTTTGTGTAAAATTAAGCAACCAGTCATTTGTCAGAATTGAGAGCACAAAACTAGCATTTCTTTCCCTACCGCAACATTTCTATCAGCGATCGTCATCACCATGTCTCTCTTTCTTGGAAGCAACGTTGCTTCTACGATTCAGAGTACACTACATCAATGTGGCAATCTCGTTCTTTTAGCGGACAAAAACACACACTGAAGGCCTATTGAAATTGTCGCGAGATCACCTGCAATCAGACTTGCTTTAAGTCGTTTTCAGGTTCCGGTGTTCAGTGATTTGATATGAGGGAATGTTAATACGAACATCCCCAGTATAAAGTAGTACCTTCTAATGTGAGGTAGACAAGAACAAACTGGTACAGTGTGATGGAACATTCCATTTTAAAAGGGGGGAAATGAATTAGTGTTTTTTACTTTCCCTCACAGGCTAATAATTATATGTGAAAAAGTGTCTAGATGCAAACCGCGTGGGTGAAAAGTTTTTTGTTAAGCCAATATCTTATAATCGGAAGTATATAGATTATTGCCAATATGCCTTCTAACGTGTTTCATGTCCCATGTTTCCATAATGAAATGATCTTTCTACCACTTTGCTTAAATAAATGCAAACTTTGAAAAATGCCATAATGCCCTATCTTCACAATCATTTTAGCCGTCATGCCCCTTCCTTTTGCCATGATGCCCTTCAATTTCCATACCTACCGATGGCATTTTTGCTGTGCCCTTTTTGAAGCTTATGTTGAGCCCTGACATGGTTGATAATCAGAGCCATTCCTGAATCAGGATTGCTCGATACATTAACTTAAGGGACTTCATTTCCCTTTTAATGACTATTACAGGCTTTTCCCTGGCATTCTTGTTATGAGACAAGCACATTATAACTTTTGACTACTCACTGTACTAGAAACAGTATTTAAGGCAAAAGCAGTTGTTCCAAACTTATTTTGAGTAGCATATAAATTTCACTCCTGTAACTTCTTTTCATTTCTCTTCAAAGTATCTTTCATAATGTTTTAGAACTTAAATATGGATATTGCATATTAAGGTAAACTAAGCAGTTTCACATTTGAGGACAAAAGTTTGTCATGTGATCCTCAAGAGCCAGTCATAAAACAGGATAGTCTACTATACTAGTTCAAGTTGGGGTGACAGAATTTCCCCTTCAAAGATTAGTATAAATAGTCCCTCCTTTAAGGTGTCAAACTGACTTCATTTTACCCCTGGACTAGTGCCACCTCACAACCACTGAAACCGGGGAAACTTTGCTAACCAAAAAACTACACAGAGTGACAGTCACTACTACAAATATATCAAGTCTTATGGATCTACAGTGCAAGGCTTATTCTGCCCACTATGAAATAGTGTTATTTTCCTTTTCGTCCTTCAAATTGTATCCAGGCAATTTCAAGTATTGATCTCACTTGGTTTTCCACAGATTAAAATTTCCCATTTTTCTTTCTGTCTCTTATTTATCAATTAAGTCCCATCCATTTGTCATTATACCAATTTATGGAAATTTTACCGGACAAAGTGCAGGTATGTAATAATTACTGGCTGAAATCCCTGAATCAATTTACTGTGCAATGGGTCAAGGTAGTATCCTGCTTTGCTAATTCCATTAATTCATAGTTTAATCTCCTCTGGTACTTGTTTTCTTCTCTTTCCATCATTCTAGTTTAAGGCAGTCAACTCTCATTTCAAACTATAATTTTTGCAGTAGTCCACAGGAATTCTCACATGACACAGCTCTTTGATTGACAGCAAGTTAAAAAAATGCAGAGTAGTGTACAGTAGCAGCTGCTCATATCACACATGCAGCATGTACTGTACTGAGAAGAGTGTTTTGACTTTATACATGTTGGAGCCAGTGTTCGCGCTAAGCTGCGCGATTGCGGGATTCCCGCAACAGAATCAATAATCCCGCAAGAAAAATATTTGTCTGCGGGAAATTCCCGCATCGTTTTTCTTGCATAAGGGATAGGGTTATAATCAAAGCACAACTTATTTACTTGTCCGTTATACGAATAAAAACTCTGAAAATCGATGAGTCACCGTTTGTATAAACGTTTGTGTAAAACGGAGCTCTACACAGTACACCCTTACACCCATACTGCATGGACTGGGTATGCATGTACTAGCGCTACCTATAGTGTAGGGCTGTAGGCCTTGCGTACGATCGCGCAGCAGTGG
Source organism: Holothuria scabra (assembly GCA_037179385.1). Lineage (NCBI taxonomy): Eukaryota > Metazoa > Echinodermata > Holothuroidea > Aspidochirotida > Holothuriidae > Holothuria > Holothuria scabra. The sequence continues at coordinate 3,225,735 of CM074197.1, read as the reverse complement.
CAGCTAGCTCTGTGCAGTGTGTGTACTGAAACTAATCGCTCTGTGTGCAAACATCGGTCGTGTTTTAGACTGTTGTGAAGTGTGAAATGGCCTCCAAGTCAAAGTTGGATTATTTTTTAAACCGCTACAGAGTAGCGATAATAACGTAAATAGTAATACTACTAGTAAGTTAGGCCTAATACTACTACAGTAGTATTACAGTACTAGTACTGGGCCTAATGTTAAGCCTAGGTCTGCTTACAAAAGTAGTAAAACTAAGAAGAAAAGAGCTGACAAGTTTCAGTTAAATTGGCTGAGAATTTGGCTGTGGTTATGGTACGAGAAAGGAGAAATATTCTGCGCCACATGCAAAGAAGCCAGGCCAACTGATAGGCTACATCTAACTTTGTTGAAATCTTGTTTAGTCATAGGCCTATCAGTTATTGGCAATGTTAAAAAATGTACTTCATTAATCTCTTTATTGGTAAATGCAGATTGCAGACTCGACTTAACTTCTCAGAACTTAAAGACTCCTCCCCCCCTAAAAATGAAAATCCCCCCCTAAATTTTTCAGAAGGGGGGAATTTCCCCCCCAAATTTCAAGTCCCAGCGCTAACACTGGTTGGAGCCTTGTATACTCACCCTGAAGCAATACTGAGATTGTGTCTGGAGGAGGGTGAGTCTTAGAAGGTTGTGGGAGGAACTTATAGGCCCAGTTCTCTCACCCCAAACAGGATGAATTCTCCTAACCTTCTTACTAAAGCCCCTCCCACAATTGTCTGAAATTCATACTCATCCAGATACAATCTCAGTTTATTGCTTCAGGGTGAGTATAGAAAAACTCAATTCATATATTCAAAACACTCTCAATACCGTTCGTGCTGTGTAACATAAGCTTTGGTACTCTGCATTGTTTGAATTAGCTGTCATTAAGGAGCTGAGCCAAGTGAGAATTTCGGTACCGCCGTACCAAAATTGTAGTTTGGGGTGAGAGGTTTGGCTCTTTCAGTTAGTAGGCTTATAGGAGAATTGAAACTGTTAGGGGCGAGAGGATTCTAAAAAGTCTTTTAAGTATCTAGGGCAGACTTCCTCAATAAAATTTTCAAGAGCACCACATTGCTAAATGTTACTGATATAATGTGCGACTGATCGCCATCGTGGGGGAGGGCTATAAGGAGGTGTACTCCTCCCCTTTTGAAAATTTTTGCATTTCAGAAGAGGCTTACATGCAAAATGGTGCAAAGTTTGTTCAATTTTCCCGGCCAAAATTTTTCACAATTTTGTCGATTCACCGGTAACGATGAATCGACAAAGGACTGACTCTAATGAACCTAAACAGTGATAGTGATTTTACTTTCTTGTGAGAACAAATAGGACGTTATTATATTACTGTCGGTATGTGACGTCAGTCTGTGGGAAATATTAGATTCATTTACAGTACCTAGGTTTGAGGCAGAACAATTATTGTCAAAAAAAGTTATGAAAGTTAAATTTTTCAATATTCTTCTAGTAATTTCTTGTACCACGTCAAACCACGTTGCGCCAACCGCTATTTGAGGAAGCCTGATCTAGGGGCTTTCATATAGCTGAGTTGTACTTTGTACTTAATCACCCCAAACTTATTTTGAAACAACAGCTAAATCTCATAATTTTCATCTTATTTTTCTTCAACTTTCTTTCATAATATTTAAGGACTTCAATATTTCAAGTTAAACAAAGCATTTCCTTCTAGGAAATTTTACATTTGAGGAGGAAAATTTTGTCACATGATGTTCAATTAGGTAGTTGGTTAGATGGAATTTTATAGCACAGTTTTCAACCAGTTGGATAAGTTAAGCCACCCAGAGATGGACTTTTTTACAGTTGTGGCACTCAGGCTTGTTTCCTCTACTCCATTGCTTCACACCTACTTACCTCACCTATTAACTGTTTCACAACTGGACTAACGAGGGCTACATAATGCTATGTGACTTGACAGTTCTGCTGACAGTGAAGCAAGGGTGTGTCTATAGTGAGGGGTTCCAATGGGATATGGTGCCACGTACTGAAGACCTTTCCTCATTAGCATTCTACAGTGTAAATGGGGTTTCCCCATGCAGTAAGTAGGGCTCGTAGATTCACAAACCACCGTCAACTTTTGTTGAATACAATAGTGCGTTCTTTTATACCAAACATAATTCATATCTATAAGGGGAGACTCCGTCATTTATCTAACCTGCCAGTATGGACAGTTGAGCACAGGAAATACATACAGCTACTAGGGGACTTGGCAATAACTGCCAGTTAGATAAAACAATGCTGCCCTATAACACAAGTTAGAGTTTAAAGATGAATAATAGCGATTTTAGGGAACTGTTTGATAAATTGTCATAGACTTATATAATCAGTGCCCCTAATTGTGTAGGAATAGAAAGAATTTATGTTCTTTAATAGAAAGGATAGAAATTCTGTTTGTGGTGGTAGCTCATGAATGTAACTTATTTACACAGATGGACAAATTTTCAAATGATGCAACATTCATATATTAACTTGTTAATGATGATATTTGGGAAGCTAAGCCATAGTGTCAAGATTTTAATGTATCCCTGAATTGTTATTCCTGCCTGTGCTACAATATGTAATGTAATGCCAATTAGTTTTGTACTAATATTGCTTATAGCCATTATTACCAATGCTGATGTTTTTGTGCTGGTTAATTGCTACTGGTCTTACAGTATACCAATATTTGGAAAAAAAAAAGTTTACTGCTTAATACAGTACATTAGCTGCGGGTCACCACAGCCAATTAGTGCCATTGTGTGGAGTTCAAATACCAGAATTTGAAAAAATACTCATGCAGAATGCAGAGTACTATTTTAATGACATGGGGGTCAAGTTCTGTATCAGTAAAGGCCTATTGGTCTGGGTTGTTACAGTATATTTGCACTTTGAAGTAATTTTACTTTTTTCTTTTTGGATTTTCATTGCAAACAGTGAAGTCTCTTCTGCTTTAAAGGACAAGAGCAGTTGTCCTGAACCTGTTTTGAAGCAACAGCTAAATGTAACAATTTTCTTCTTATTTCCCTTCAAAGTATTCGGTAAACCTTACAACTGTAAAACACATTATGCAAATATGCAAAATTAGGCAGTATTTATTTGTGCTGTGCAGTAAAATACTGTTATGATTCTGTATAATAACCCAAAGAGAATTTCTACCATCTAACAGTGAAAATGTCAAAGAGGGGGAGAAAAAAATAGGAAATGAAAAGTAAAAAAAAAAAAGGCAGTGATGTAGTACATTAGAAAGGCATCAATTTAAAGGCCTAATTCTCTCACCCCACCTCTCACTTCCATCTACAAACTTAAGCCCCCAGCTCCCACATTTGTCTTAAACTCATGCATATTTATCCAGACAAAGTTTCAGTTTATTGCTTCAGGGTGAGTGTACAAGACCCCTGATATGTTATCAAAACACTCTCAGTATGGCTAGTACATATGCTTTGTAACATGAGCTATAGTGCTCTACATTTTGTGAACTTGCTGTCAGTTAACGAGCTATGCCAATTGAAAATTTCCATGGACTACTACAAAAATTGTAGCTTGGGGTGAGAGTTGACTGCTTTTAAAGGGCAAGATCAGTCACCTCAAACTGATTTTGAAGCAACTGGTAAATCTCACAATTTACTTCTTATTTCTCTTCAACGTGTCTTTCATACTATTTTAAGACTTCAGTATTGCCTATTAAAGGTAAACCAAACACTTACTTATAGTAAATTTCAAATTTGAGAAAAACTATCGTCACATGATCCTTAAGATCCAATCATGAAACAGAACAGTCTACTACACTACTTCAAGTTATGGTGATTTTCCCCATAAAGGCCCAATTCTCTCATCTCAACCATTACCAATTCTCCTTACCTTCTTACTTAAGCCCCTCCCACAATTGTCTAAAATTCATGCTCATCCAAACACAATCACAATTCATTGCTTCAAAGTGAGTTTAGAAAAGCTCATTGTGTAGAGTCAAAACACTCTAAGTATCGTTCATGCTGTGTAATACAAGTTTTGGTACTCTGCATTTTTTGAATTACAGTAGCTGTCAATCAGAGAGCTGAGCCAAAAGAGAATATCTGTATACTTCTATAAAAACTGTAGTTTGGGGTGGGAGGACAAGCCCTTTAAAACAACAAAGTCATTCTAACCTTAGCTAGGACAAGCCCTTTTAAACAAAAAAGTCATTCTAACCTTAGCTAGGACAAGCCCTTTTAAACAAAAAAGTCATTCTAACCTTAGCTAGGACAAGCCCTTTAAAAAAAAAAAGTCATTCTAACCTTAGCTAGGACAAGCCCTTTTAAACAAAAAAGTCATTCTAACCTTAGCTAGGACAAGCCCTTTTAAACAAAAAAGTCATTCTAACCTTAGCTAGGACAAGCCCTTTAAAACAAAAAAGTCATTCTAACCTTAGCTACGACTAGCCCTTTAAAACAAAAAAGTCATTCTAACCTTAGCTACGACTAGCCCTTTAAAACAAAAAAGTCATTCTAACCTTAGCTAGAATGACTTTTTTGTTTAAAAGGGCTTGTCCTCTCACCCCAGACTACAGTTTTTATTCTGTATTGCAATAGATTTCTTACATTTTAATTTGACAACACACCTCTGCTATTATAAAAGACATTGAGAAAGTAAAATCAAAGAAATGAACAACAGCTAGCCAGGATCAAGTCATATTAGTTTTGAAGTGACCCCTTCTCATCTTGAATAACGTAAATTTAACTCTTGGATAGGAAAAAATAGAACCATGAAAAACATCATTGTCAGGTTTAATATTTTGGAATGGCTGTTCACTTGACGTCATGATATTCATGAACGTCAAATGGGAATAATCCAAAGATCTGTGACGCGTGGATATTGGTAAGCTGGTTGCCATGGAAACTTCTGTGTGTGCTAGCAGACACAAACATGATGGGTATTAAATTCTGTAAATCTCTGTGAGCAATGGTGAGCTTACAAGCTTAATGTTTTGTACATTTAGGCAGTAAAGGGGTAAAATTTCCTGTGATATGGAATCTTTTTCCCCAAAGCTTGTTGGATTTTGTTGTAAGTCACAATCGTTTAGGACTTGTATGTTTTTGAAAGTGATAGCTGGTATTAGATACTAAAGGTTAATTACTCTTTTAGTAAGAAAAGGCATATTTAGTAGTGGGTGGCATTTCCAGTGACTTAAGTCTGAATAACTTTTGAAATTCTCCAAGGACCAATATTTGACCAAACTACAAGGAGATCTGAAGGTGCTTAGGTCATTTTAAATAAATGCTTTAAGTCAATTTCCTGTAGGACTCTACAGCTTTGGTTGGGGGATGTGACAAATTAGAGCTGCAAGGACAAAGCGGTCATAGAGTTTGAAGTAAACAGTGCACTATTCTGTGAAAGGGTAATGGTAGAATATAGAGGAGGGGGTTGGGGAGGAGAAAAGCAAGGTCAAAGTGTCCTATTGGGCCTTTATTTTCAGGAAAATTTATGGTTGTCGGTCGGGCAACCATTCTCCTCATTTTAGTTATCCACCAAAACATTTTTGGCTCAATTACAAAACAGTATGCATCCTTTATTGGTCTTTAAGAATAAAAAGATGTGATATTTATGAGTTAGAAACACTTGACGTCTGAATGTGGTATGATGGAAAAGGTTGAATGAGTTGTTCAGTCAGCACTAGTACATTTCTTCAATCCAAGAGAAAAATCATGTTTGTCCATCTTACGACCAATCTCTAACTATTGGTTGTCTGTAAGGAATTTTAGTTGTCCCGGACAAGGGGACAACCAAGAAAATCAAGCCCTGCCTATGTAGAATTATGAAGAAAGAAAATGCTGATAAGTAAACCTATTGGTTAATTACTTTGCTACTCTTGCCTGTTTACACCAATCTCTAACTATTGGTTGTCTGTACGGAATTTTAGTTGTCCCGGACAATGGGAAAACCAAGAAAATCAAGCCCTGCCTATGTAGAATTATGAAGAAAGAATATGCTGATAAGTAAAACCTATTGGTTAATTACTTTGCTACTCTTGCCTGTTTACACTACTATCGGACAGTCCAGCTAAACAAAATGTGCTCTATCCATTTGTCTGGGAATGAAACAAAGGCAAGTTGGGATGGCTTACAGTAGGAGGTGGCATAGTGCCAACAGTTTCATTGCCAGTGATCCTTCTGTGATAGTTGGGCTGTCTGATAGTACAGGGTTCGTACTGGTCCTTAAAAACCTAAAAAGTGCTTAAATTTTGTTAGGTGCTTAAATTTTGATCTGGACTGTAAAGTACTTAAATACCTGTGGTCCTGAAAAGTCATGAATTTTTGTTGTTTTCAGCAAAAATAAATCAGTAGAAGCATTTTTCATAGACTGCAAAAAAGATAGTTTTCTGAAAAATAGAAGTCTCTGAAAACTTGGTTGGCATCTTTCCTTTTTAACTAATTACTGCACTGCAAGCAGGTACAGCTGCAGTTCATTACATTTCCATCGATCGAGTTTGTATTATATCAAAAACGCATTGTGGGAGTACTGCAGTACTCTCTCTAAACGACTAAGTAAGGAAATTAGTCACAGGTGAGGTAAGAAAGGCTAATAGGTTCACAAAACAATGTTCAGAAGGTTTTGGGTAATTTTGGTGACTTATAGGCTAGCATGATCAACTATTTTGCACAGAAAGTTACTGACGTCTAGATTTGTCTTGATCAGACGAACAAAAAAGACTTTTACACAACCCTCCTACGATGTTCCTAACTTGAGTTACTGACATTTAAGTGACAGGCTAGTTAGTGTGTAGGTCATATGTATTGCAATGCCAGTTATGCAGTGCAGTATACTCAATAACCAAGTAACATAGGGGGATGGCATAATGGAAAGTTGTGTTTGTCTAAGTAAAGTGCACATGAAGACTATTTGGGTGATATGTCTTTGTTCAATTGGTTTAAAAGTCCAGCTGAAGTTTAATGCCTTTAGACAAATGCAATGTATAAAAGAAAAGAAGAATTATAACCCCCTTTCAGTCTAAAAGCAGTTTTGCTATCAATCAGGACAGTAATGCAATTTTTATTAAAAAAAGCCTTTCTCATATACAGTATTTAATCAAGTTATTTGCAATGCAAGCTATGGATGGCTCCAATTTTTATAATATTGTGTATACATGTCACAATAGTAAAATATGAAAGCAGCTTCTCTTCTTTACCTCTGCTTTTACCCTAGGGACTACAATGGTGTTTCTTACACTCTCTTTAGGTCAAAAGGTCAAGTTGAAAGTCATTTATTAGATTTTACAGAGTTATGTTTGTTTCCTGGTCATTTAGCCAAATTGTGAGGTAGAAATTGGTGGTAATAAATCACTCTCAGGCTGCCTTTAGTAGCAGACTTGTGAGCTTTTCCTTATTTTTGCTTTTGAGGCAAACACATTAGGTAGTCTAAAGGACAACCATGACATAATTTCTAGTCATCTGTCATAAATTTTGGTGGTCAGGAATGACCAGATGACTGTTAAATTTCTTTGGTGGGACTTTGTGTTTATTTAAAATCAGTTTTGACCTACTTTGACTATATTTGACCTTTGTGACTTCTTTGTAAGGTCTGAATTTGAATTGTTGAGATTGACCAAAAAGGCAATTAACTACCCTCCTATACTACCCCAAATTCAAGGAAATGACATTTTAGTGAAAGGTGATGAGTGTGTGTATTTGTCGCATGGAAGTGGGCAGTGTGCAGTGTGATAATTTGAAAAGTTAAGTTAAGTGTTCCATTTCTCTCAAACTGCAAGTGCTTGTATGATTTTGAAATTTAATGTGCCCCTATGTTTTTGGGTGAAAGCCAAAAGTCATTGGGGTTAAAGGTGCAAGTTATGCCTTATCTTGCGACTACCTTAATACAATATTATCTTAAATGCAAGGAACCATAGTGCCCTTGGGCTCTTGTTATATATTTTTTCTAACTTAGTTAAGTTGCTATATTAAGGTGCTGGTTATGCTAATGTTTTTCTTTGCAGAAGAGCCACAGAACTTGAACGTTACCACCGTCCACTTGTGGAGACATTTACCAGAAACTTGCAGGTGGATTTCCCTTGTGATTTATGTGACCTTTTCAAGGTCATTTTGTAGAGTCATCTGAACAAAACTTCATGAAGATGGAAGACTATGTTTTGTTGCTCAAAAGTAAGTGTTTAGTGTAATACAATAATGCCTGCTTAATTCACACAGTAGTCACCGACTCTCAATTCAGAGATTGTACTTACACCAATTAAGTTACATTTTAGACTGGCTGAAGGTGTGATGTCATTCCTATGAACCAAGCCCTAGCTTTCTTGGTCCCCTCAAATATTTTCCAAGCAAAACATTTTACCCATCTACAGAAATAGCAAAATTGCAGTTTTCAAGATTTGTCAAAAAGGTCCTCAAAAATGCATGCATAAACCATTGTTTTTTTGTACCTTGTAATGCAAGAAAGATCGGAGTTACCCGATGTCCAGATCTACAAGAACGTGTCCTCCTTTTACTAGTTCATGGTAGCATCCAAGCTGATAATTGCTGAAAATGTCTGGATTTCATATCTAAACATTCCTGATTTGCAAAGGAAATATTTGGGTTGACAATCAGTCAAGTTGGATCCAAATTGGGGTTGTTTCAGAAATTTTGAGGTTGTCCAAATGAAAAATGATTAAGGAACAAGAGTCTTTGATGTCTCCGCCTTAGAAAACATTCATCTATTTTTATCCTATGTTTTTGAATTTCTATCAATGTTTCAACCATGAATGATGGTAGCCCATACCATTGTATCAATTTTGCCTTTAGATCTATCTAAACAGAATCTATAACATGTTTTCTAACTAATGTAAGAACTAGTTGATTGCAAATTAAATCTACTTGTCTATCGCAAAACTCCAAAGAGAGAAAGTGTTGTCTAATGCAATTTTTACTCATCACGGATGGCAGAACAAGTGCTTATATTCAGCCCTGTTAAATTTTCCATATCATGTGGCAGATTCTTCCTGGTTAGGAACAGCCAACCCCTTTCAACTTTGATGTGTTGCATTGGCCCAAGCTATATATTCCTTCAAGTAAAATTTGGAATACAGAATCTTGGTATGCTGTAATTATTGTAGTGCGCCGCACTACAATATTGGCATTTACTGGCCGACTGACAATTTCTTTTGTGAAGCCTGTTATGGCCCACAACTCATTTCCCTGCGCGTACCGTAACTTAGTTCGTACAAATATCCATGCTCTACCCTTTAACAATAGCAGTAAGTGCAATCTGTGGCCGTCTTTAAACAAAAATCAACTTCAGAAAAGCAAATACTACACTTACAAGGCTGATTTAAGGAGTTAGCTTCATGAAAGAGCATTGCGGATAAATTTCCAGAAAACGCGATGTAATGTGGTTCGGCCTTTTCACACTGAAGTGATAAGCCTGGAGAATCAATCGCTGCTTCCAAATTGGTATACGTAACACGGCGCCATTGCGTCCACTATCATTGAACAGTATCAAGACGTTATTGTACAGTATCTTCATCTAGCTACTACGGAGCAGGGTATTGCCAATTCCCTGTACGGTAAGAATTGGCTTTACTGCATTGAATTAAGCGATTTGTGCTGTAGTTCTATTATCATGCTTTATTTCAGTGGTAAAAGCAGAAGCTATTTTGACAGCAGTCTGACCGAAACGTTTTGACAGCATGCATGTAGCATGCATTGCGAATTAACGAAACACGGATGTTAAAACACACAGCGTCAACAGTTATTCGGCCTTCCACGAGACAGTTGTCATATGCATGCAGCGGTGCAGTCAGAGAGCTTGAGAGGGCGTCATTATTTAACATAAAGAACGGTGAAAGAGGAGTCGAGAACCGATAAAACCATTTCAGGCAGGAGTAAGCAACACAACAGAGCATAACGTATGGCTAAGTAGGCTACTCAGCACGAGTCCTTGAACGGGACTATGCTTCGTCCACTTCATTTTACTCCACACTAGACTGTATACGGAGTAGGTCCTACCGTTAAGCGCAGTACACGGTCTTGTTAAAGGACTACTCAGCACTTGCTTCATTGTTGGCAAATATGCTTCAAAATAAAGCTAGTGACTGACTATTAGCATAGAAGGTCCGGATTTACTCCATCATTGGTTACTCTTCTATGATTTCTTTATGCGTCCAGCCAAGGAGCTGGGAGACAAGTGGTCCATCTTTGTACTATCAAGAAATAGGGTTGAGAGGAGTGGCCAAAAAGAAACAACAGCCCCTCTTCCCGCCATGAACAAATCCTAAAGTTCAAATAAAAACTGGGCTACTGTACTAACTGAAAAGACTTCTCTAACACGCACTACAATTCTGCGTATTTGCAAGCAAATGCAGTTCTAGTTTATGTTGAAGTTCACTGTTGTGTCTTGACAGTGAAGATACTGTGTCTAGTATCTGTATACCAAAGCGTGAGTCAAAGTGCATTTGCATTTAGGTCAAGAGTCACAACTGAGTAAGTCACTTGGAAGCCATAAAATATTTTTGATAGGGGATGACACTTGTTATAGATTTAAAAGTCAACACTTTCTGAGGAATGGTGATAAATATTTTTGTAACCAAAGTTTTCTGTACTTCATGTTTTGGGAAAATGCAAGCAGATGTTCTGTAGAGAAAATTCAGGCCTGGAAAGTTTCAGTTTTGAAGGTTGTATGGTGTACAAGTGTTTGAATATAGTTTTGTTTCTCTATGCTGGCAAAGGGTTTGAACAAATATTGTGACTGATATACCTGTATGTATCAAACATTTCATTTTCACGATCAGTTAGGACAAACCCAAGAGTCCTTTACAGACTGAAGATTCCCTTAACCAAAGCTATACTTTGGGTTAGCAGTATAGTAGTGCAGTAGGTTTGGGATTTATATGGAGGCCTACACTGATATTCTCTGGTAGGAAAAGGATTAGCTCAGGGTGGGTTATGGGTTGGGTTAATCAACATTCAAGAAAGGATCAGTAGTTTTATGACACTTGGAGTTCTTACTCAATTGGACCATTATTTAAGTAGTGCTGGACTGAAATACCCACAATGGCATCACTGCATTGACAGTTCAATAACACATTCAGTCATTTGAACAGCTTGTAGAATAAGTTGACGTTATTATTTAAACTGTATTTTTGTTAAATGTGGCAGCTCCTCAATGTGTGGATCGATGCACTGGATGGATAATCCACGTGACTGTGCTCAGTTTCTTCCCATTTGAATTGCATTAGGGTGTTCTTAAACACCTGCGGACTGAGACTACCTGGGCAGGTTACAGTTTGGCTCAGCAGCAAACAATTCACGCATCCTCTCTCACACAAATCAGGCAGTTGAGCTGCCATTCTGTTTGCCTAGTTTGTCAAGAACAAATACTGTTACAATACAGTTGTCAAAACAAGGAAGATCCTCCTTGGTGAGATTAACATATTAAGGGCTCATTGTGCTTAAACAGGAGGCAACAGTGAGATGCATACTGTGAGAGCCAACAGTTGCTACCTAACTGCAATGGTGGAAAGTTCCTCATGCACTTGCTTTCACACCTGGTCAGTATGAAGGATATTTACTTCTCTCTTTTGCTTTATAATTAATACCAAGTTAAGTTAAAGTACTTCCACATTTTAAGCATACTCTATTGCAAGTAGCAATATGAAATCTCTCCATTTTACCTCTTCAAACCTCCATGAAATGAAAGTGGTGATACAATTTAGACAAATGTTTCATTTTATAATCTACTGTCTCACACAACCTGACTGGCAGCAAGTCCTACAATTGGGCATTTTATACTGTACTTAAAAATTTACAAACTTTAATCAAGTCCTACCTCCCACAATTCCTTCTTAATTTACAGTCTCTCTTTTAAATTATAATTAATGCCAAGTTTAATTAAAGTACTTCCACAATTTAAACATACTCTGTACTTATTACAAGTGGCACAATCATGATGTTGTATGAAACCTTCATGATGAAAGTGGTGATACTGTACAATTACAGTTAGACATAGGCCGTTCATTTTATAATCTACTGTCTGACACAATCCAACTATACTGTAACAGCAAGTCCCACAATTGGGCATTTTATACTTATTTACAAATTTTAAAGGAATCCTACCTCCCACAATTCCTTCTTAATTTACAGTCATCCCATGGTGTCAGTTACATTTGGCTGCTGTCATTTGATTCAAAGATTTAAAGGGCAAAGTTAGTCACCCCAAACTTGTCTAGGAACAACAGCTGCCCAGTCTCACAATTTTCTTCTTACAGTATGTCTCTTCCAACTACTGTATCTATCATGATATTTCAAAACTTAAATATTGCAATGTAAACAAAGTAGTCACTCCTAAGGCTATTAAATTTCACAATTGAGTGATGAAAAGGGTGTCACATGATTCTCAAGAGCCATTCCTGAAAAAGGATATTGTATAACACTAATTCAGTTTGGGATGACTGTTTATTCCCTTTAACATGGTCAAAGTTCAGGAAGTTCGTCATTGATTCTATCTTGAAAAGTAAAACCGGACCTACAGCTACAATCTGATATGTTGTTATTTTCAAATTAGTGTCAAACTATCTTTGCCTGAAGTATTTGTGCCAGATGTGTGAATGAGTCAACCCAATATTACTAACTTTTGAAACATTCCCGACGGCTACTGTTAACCTGAACAGGATCACAAAGACTTTTTTATGGATAAAATCTATTGTAAGTAATAGACTTTTGCAGTGTAACTTAATACTTACCATGAAGTTGATATGAATGGAGGCAAAAGTTTGTAAATTTTGTGTTCCTTTTACATGGACATGAGATGGACGAGTCCTTTGAAGTTTACAAACTGTGATTAATCTAAAATCGCCCCCTTTAACCCTCTGCTTTCTCCCATTAGCAAGCATGAAGATTGTTTGCTTAACATGCAGAACAATAATTTATTTCCTTATCTTTGCTTATGCTTGAGTGACTTCCAACTTCATTTGCTAGTTGAAAATAATCCAGGGCCCCTGTCCAAATGTCTAATTTACCAGGTTTTAGAGCAACTGTCTTTGTAATGAGCTTCAGTGTTGTTATAAATACAGCTAAAGGCATATCATGGTGGCTTTTAACTAAGGTCACATAGGAAAGACAAAAATATTTGAGACCATGTCCACCAAATCCTGAACATTGTAATACCTTCTACCTAACTGAAGACATCTCATTTTAAAGATTAGATATTTTTTGATAAAAATTATCTCCACTCCACTTGTCTCAACAATTTAAAGGGATATGTACTGTAAAGTTGGCACATATGCATTGCCTCAGATTCCTGTTGTATTAATTGAATGTCCCCTTTGAAATTTGGTAAGCACTGTTGGATATTTGGATTTGGAGAAGGGTAGTGTTTCCAAGCTTGTCAAACAAAGTTTTCAGTGATAATGATAATCAGGCTGTGAAGGGCAGTTGTTTTATGGCGCTGAGCGACCATGAATGTGGGAAACATCCATTGGCTTATGAATTATATCTTCACATTTGGTGACAACCAACTCAAACATATTTTTTTAAAGACCAGTTCAGATGGGAAAACCATAGATTGCTCTTTGATGAAAAACCCACCTTTGAACCCGTCCAGGAATTGAACTCCAGACCTCCCTGTTGCTAAGTTTCATCGCTTCAAAATCCACCGCATTTATCCACTGGGCCACAGCACTGACCATCCCATAGTATGCCTGTAGCGCCATCAGTAAATATTGATGTTTTTCCTGAAAAAAAATTTGCTCTCAGAATAAAAAAGTGTATTTTTGCTTTCAAAAGATGCAGGTGTCTATTTGTACAGTAAAGGGCATGGCATGACTTGTGAGAGGTTATTTATTTTCACAGAATGATATCAATGTACTCCGTGCTTAATTGAATTTGAACCAAATAGCAAGTTTTAGCCATCTCAAGCTGGCAACTAATAATATAGATTCTATCAGAGAACTAATTCCTGTTTAGGTATCTTGGGATCAATAAAGTTAAAGGTGTTAACCCTCTTCAAAGACATTTGCTCAATAGAGCAACAAGGTTGGTTTAAACGGGGTTTACCTGCACAATAACAGAGACAAGCTTCACCTGAGAAAACACCTTTTTTCTTGGGTACTTAACATTGGCTAAAACGCCCTATTAAATTCAAGCAGCAGGTTGCTACATTTGAGTTTGCATATTTACTGCAGTCTTGTTATTCACTGATCACCACTCAAAATTAGTTGGATGCTGCTCACCTTTTAGCCTGCCCTCATTCTTATCTCCTGCTAATCTAGGCACTCTCTGAGATTTGTAATTTTTTTTAAAATGCTCTTTCCGCTTACAACATTATCCATACTGCATTGTTTATTATGTGTATGGAACATTCCCAATGACATCAGAGTGAGACGCAAGCATAGGTTTGTTACACGTGCAAATAAATATTACTCTTTCAAAATTCCTTCACAAGAGAAGCCATTGCATCAACGAAAGTAATAGACTAACGAGGGATTTTTCCCTTCCAAATCTTTAGCAGCCGTTTGAAGCCTCCTGTGAATCACATCATTCTCAATTGAAATTTTTGCCTGAATTTAAATGGTAAGTAGTGAGAAATCATGTATGTACAGTACCACATCAAAGAGACAATTTAAAACATAATTGTGTTAGATTGCAAACTGGCGTGTGACTCATTTCTCATTCACTCTGAATTTCTGAGGAAACCACTGCTCGTGGTGATGAGTGCTCCGTTGGAACTCATTTGATGATGTGTCGCAATTTGTTCAACGAAAAATTTCATCATTATTGGAAGACCTGGCTGCTAGAGCTGATGGTTCAATTTCTTCTTTCTCTGTCATAAGAACGGAAAATTGTGATCTTAAAAGTATTGTGAGACTGTACGATATCAAAGTCATCAGGTAATGTAGTGCATAGTGTAAATGTATGGACGGAGATTTTATACGTAGGCTTACATGTCTCGTGGCCTTGTCTTGTGGTATAAGGTGTGATATTGTCAAGTGCATATAAATTTGTACAGTGAAGATGGAGTGTGTGTTTTATACAGTAGTGTAGTTTTTCTAATGCATTCTGTTATTAAAGAAATGCTTTTCTTAAGGTATGATCAATTGATCGAGTGATAACAAAAGTTGGAAAGTGTATGTCTGCAGGAAAATTTATAACAGTCAAGAGAATTAAAATGTAAAGAATACAATTGTGACTGTACTGTTCATGATACCTGAAGCACTATAACAAAGGAGGACAAAAATTATCTAAGTTACATTTCATGCAGTACTTACTATAGTTATTGAATAATAGAGAGCAATTGGTATACGGCAGTTCTCTGTATCACCCTTTATTATATATGTTCTGTTTACATTATGTAGCCCTGCTTACAGTACCTGCAGTAAGTGGGACAGTTCAAATTAGAACTCCCAACCTTGTAACTCCTCCCACAAGTGTCTAAAACTCATCCTTATATCCAGGCACAATTATAGTTTATTGCTTCATACCCTGGCAGGTAGCCATGCATAATTGGCCCTTGTGCGTTTCATTGAACACTCTCAGCACATGCTGTGTAATATGCACTTCACTGCATTTTTGAATTAGATGTCAGTCAAAGAGCTGCTGCAATGAGTATTTGTGAATACTACGTGTAAGTTTAAGTAAAATTGTAGGTTGGTGTGACGATTGACTGCATGCTTTTGCAGACTTTTATGGCATGCTCTCTAGTAATTATGTTATAACAGCAGAACAGCTTTTAATATGTTACATACTCTGTATGATTTGTTTTCATATTCACTGCCAACAAGAGGTATGGCAGAACCTGTACTTAAAGGGCAAGAGCAGTCATCCCAAATTGAAGAAGTGTAGTAGACTGTCCAGTTTCATGATTGGGTGTTGGGAGTCATGTGAATGTTTTTTCTCTTCAAATGTGAAATTTACCAGAAATAACTGCTTGGTTTGCCTGAATGTGCAATAGTAAAGTTATAAAATGAAATGGAAGATACTTTGAAGAGAAATACTGTAAGTAGAAAATTGTGCTACAGTATTTAGTTTTTTCTTGCAAAATAAGTTTGGGAGGACTGCTCTTTACCTTTAAGCACTAAGTATAGAGGCTTTACAATTACGTCATGGATCCGCCATGCTGGAGGACAATCATGCTTAATACACGTGAATTTGTGCTGAAGACACTGCACAGTGTGCACTGTGGTATGCGTGGCGTATACACATTAATCGAAGAAGCTCGTCGAGTGTGATCTACTACGTAGTTACATGTACTCCAACATGGCCGCAGGGAGGTATTGTGATGTCATATGATAAGCCTCTATAGTAAAAACATATAGCTCAGTATTGTGGGATGGACCCCCTTCAGTAGCTAAGGGGTTATTGATAACAGTACAGTGAGTAGTTAACTGGAAAACAGGATTTGGTATTACCACGTCAGTGCTATTATTCCATGATGTACATGCAGTGCTTGACAGGATCCAGGATGGATCATTGAGGTGCTTCCCAGGTGGAAGGAAATTACAATACAGATGACATTTTGAAAGACAGTACACTTTTATGGCAAAAAGGTTTGCAATGAAGGGTAAAAAATTACTACTGAGATACTGTATATACTGAAAGTCACCAAAGCTAACAAATTTTGTGATTAATTCTGCCAAAGTAGAAAATTTTTTACCATATATTGAAAATAGGCCGCTTGGAAAAGGCAAAGATTTGAAAGGGTTAGGGAGATCTCCTCCTCTTCAAACCCTCCCACAGGCTGATGAACCTCCTACACTGACATTTTCAAAAGTTAGGTTACAATCCAGGGGGGGGGGGGAGGGCTTCTATGGCCTCCACTCTCCTGTTTTTACCACATCCACAATAAAACATGCAGGAAATTAGCAGTGGAACTCCCTCACACCCCTTGTTTTCTCTTAGGCCAGCACCCCCTGTTTGGAATGTCTGGATCTGTGCCTGGGGTGTCGGCTGCACATTGGGGCCAGGAAGGTCTTCTCCCCTTGATCTGTGATGCAACTCCCTGTCTAAGCCATGTTCACCACCTCTGAGTTTATAGAGATCCCTGCCAAACCTAATAAAATAATCCAGGGAGGGAATTTAAGCATATACAACTATTACAATACAAGTTAACAGTTAAAAAAGTGAACATTAGAATAGAAAAGATTAAGTTTGATTCCCCCTTGTTATGACCAGCTTAATCTGACTGTCACTTCACCGCTGCAATCTGTATGCTTAGACTATATGCAATATTTCCTGCATAAGTTTCATATGGCAAATATGTGTTCATTTGAGAAGTTTAGGGAGGTTTCATCCTGGAAAATTTGGCTGTTTGAAAAAAAAACTGTCCTTTTTAGATGTTTAGAAATTCACAAAGTCAAATTTATAAACATGTTTCCCACCTATACTGCAAGGATAACTTACTCTGATGTAATAATTTATCTTTTTATAGCAGACTTTTCACTTCATAATAAACAATGTGTAAATATTTCATTTTGAGAGGATTTGCCTGCTTTTAAAACATTTACAGTTGATGCTACCATGTGATACAACCCAAAAAGTTTGAGGTACAATGTCTTAGAACTTCATTATATAACTTGACTATAGTTGCTGATAAGGAGAGTTTCGAAGTAAATGTGGAATCACTCTAGTTACTTTTGATTGTTTGTAAATAATCTTAGTTTATTACGCTGGTATTCACTTCAGAAATCTGCATCTTCTTCCACTGTAACTGAATGAGATGCATTCAGACTTTTAAGTTCTTACATTTCCCACTGTCAATGATCCTAGGATAATTCTTTTAAAACTGAGAAGAGTGATCCCTTCTTTAGGCAACTCTTTGTCTCGGCTTGTTCAGCTGTCTCAGAGTCAATCTCTCTGCATGTTTTTCTTGTGATCATGAAGCCTGCAAAGTGTCAGACAATGGGTTTGAGATGGCCCCTCTGGGGGCCCTCTCATACTGATATAGGGCTGCTCTTATTATCCGGGTGTCTGGCCACTTACATTTAAAGGGGCCCAAGGTGGCTTACAAAAGCAGAACTGTGCAGACAAAGCTGCAATGGAGACAGAGTGTAATATCTTATGTAAGTCTGTCTGATTTTAAGCTTTTGATATGTACATGTTTAGGCAGCCTCTTGAATGCATATGACAGAGTGATGAGGCAGACTTGGGAAAATTTGAAGGGCATTTCTGTTGCTGTGGAAGGTCACTGTATGAAATAAAAATTATAATGATTATATGAGGTAAATTTAGTCTCATTGGAGACAGGTTTGGGGAATTGAGGTGATAATAGTTTCTGTACAGTTTTAGTAATGAGGTTTGAAATCACTGACTGTACTTGTTTTAAGAGTAGACGTAATCAATCTGGATAGAGTAGACAAGATCCAATCACAGGTACACTTATGTTGTGTGTGTGTGTTGGGGGGTAGATGGGTGGTCTTGGAGAAAGGTCTAAGGAGAAATAGTTCCCATTTCATATGAAAGTTTTTGCAAAGAACGTTGAGCCATGTACAAAATATTGAAATATTTGACCCATAATCCAGAAGTGGTATACATACAGTAGTAAGATGGAGTTTTATGGCCCAGTTTCCAACCTTATGGTTCAAGTCGAGCAGACCATAGCCTTTTTTATATTTGTGGCTCACTGGCTTGTTTTCCCTACTTCACTATTTAAGCTGGACACCAAGCACAATGGCAGTATAGGGTCCATTTTTAAAGTCTTCGGTATGACGCAGCCAAGACAAAACTCCTGCCCCCTCAACTGCAAGTTGGATGCGCGAACCACTTGACCATGCAGTCATGCAGTCAACGTACAGTATAAAAGGAGATGACAGAGTTATGGTTGTGTTGTTTTAATATGTCCTGTTCAATATTGTGCATAATGTGACTATTTTGCAGCCATGTTAAACATGGCAGAATTTTAAGCCTTTCTTAGTGAACCATTTGCTCTCAGCTGGATGTTGGATATATGTCCACTAAGTGCAGGATCGCAGCATTTGATAATATGTTTTAATGTAAGGAGGAGGTTACATAGTTACTTAGATGAGATGAAACAACCAACAAGATTGTGTTATGTAGTGTGAACTATACAGTGGATGTAAAGGTTAAGTTGAAATAAAGTTTCAAGTACGATTCAATTTTAAGATTGGTTTTAAATGCAACTTTCAGATATGTTATAAATCCTTCCCTTTAGTTGGGGTGGGGGGTGATGGTAGGGGTGGGGATGAATGGTCCTGAAGAGGGATCTAAGGGGAAGTAGTTCCCATTTTATTTTTACGTTAAGTCTTTTGCATGTACAATGCATTGAAATATTTGATCCATTTTATAGTCTAGGAGAGGTATTCATAGGAAAGGAGATGGCACCGAATGGGTTTTGTTCTGTTCAAGATTGTGCATAATCTAGTGACTCATTTTGTAGCCACGGTAAACATGGCAGAATTTTAAGCCATCCTTAGTAAAACTTTTACCTTCTGAACTTTGAATCATGGAAACTTGTACTACCTCCATGGTTGGATGTTGGTGAGATCAGCATTTCATAATGTATGTTTTGATGTAAGTAGGATGTGTAACGTAGTTTAGAATACTGTACCTTGGTCATATTCTACAACCCTCAGCCCATGGGGGGTGGGGGGAGAGGGAGGGGGAAAGTTTTAAAGTAGCCTGGATATCTCTTTAAGGAAAAACTGGAACTGACAACATTACATAGAGAACTGTATTAAATGTTAACTGTACTGTAGTCCTTTGCCTGTCATTGTTGATTCCCTGCTAAAGGCCCTTCAGTTGGCTACCCTCTCCCTCCACCAAAACAAAAATCCTTTCTACACCATGTGACTGTTGTAGTAATTTCACTCTATGAAGTTTAGGGGTATCTATGTGGTAGATGGTAAGCTACCATCCGAGGAGTTTTGGAAATTTCGTGCATGCACAATGGCCAAAGATGTTGATAAATAAAGGATAAACATTGTGTCATTGAAGACACTGAATTAGTCTGTTGAGGAAGTACAGAAGTGCATATTAAAGTACTGGTAGTATACTGTGGCCGAACATAGGTAGATTAACTTCATTGAGTTACATAAAGTGTATTCTAACTACTTGTGGTTAACCAGTGTGTAAGGAAGTAGGAGAGATTTCATCCATTATTTAAGGTAGTGTTACATGGGCTACTTCCTTCTGCATTTACATTGATGACCTTAGGTGACCTTCACTTCCTGTTTTGTGCATCTGCCTTCTTGATATAAATTATATACATTAATGCATATACCTGTAGTCACAATGCATACAAAGCATGTGCACACTGTACCTATACACAGAGCCATATGCAGCCCTGCACGTGAACAGCATCATCAGTACTGCCGTCATACGGATCCTATGTTACATGAAATAATATGATTACGGTACATACACAACAAATGATGCTCAGGCATGTGCAATGCACTGCCCAGTGTACATACTCAAAAATTTTTGTGCTGCCACTGCCCCTCATTCATATGAAAAGTATAAGTTTTTGAGTAGGTCCACCTTTGTTATATCCTGTACTTCAAGTTTTAGAACTTAGTGGAAATTTTGGGGCGATGCACACTGTTTAACAAGAAATTTCCTTTCTGGCTAACGATAGCCCTAATCCCTTCTAATCCCTAACACTGACAAAGAATACAATCGATACAATACAATGGCAACAACCAATCAAGAAAAACCTTTTTTAAACAGTGTGCATATACCTGAAATTTGCCTGTTATTTTTAAGCCCCCCCCCCCTCCCCCCCGCCTTATACTTCATTTCTCATCATTGCAAAAAGGTGAATGATACCTGTGACCAGTCTTTTTGCTGTATTGAGCACTGTTACCACAGTTTAGGAGCTGATTGACAGAAATTGCTTACTACATTCCAGAAATGTTGTAAAGAGGATTTCAGATAGAATGTAAGAATTAGTTTCATATTTGCATGTAAAAATTTACCTACTTTTGTATTGATTGTGGGAAATTTTGCACAACCATGCACCTTAGCTGTGGACAATACAAGACAGAAAAGTGGTTAAATAGCTGAATTTCCAGAGGAAGTTCATAGAAATAATCATTTTCCTAGGGGATTCATCAAAAACACAAATTTGAACAAATTCTGTTTCTTTCAGTGAAGGGGATATTTATTTTTTCTGATTTTCTTCATTTCATTCCTTTTTAAGTCTGTTATTTCAAGCATTCTTGTAACATTGATGTCCCTTCCAGTAACCAAGATCATTGCCTTTTTAGTTTAGGGAATGGAAGGGGACAAAGTCTGAAAGAGGAGGTGAAAGGCAGGGGAAGCATTAACACTAGAGAAGTTATGTCCTGAGTGAGGTAGTTTAGCCCCCCTTTTCAAACCCCCTTTCCCTTGAAACAGGCCTTGAAGTATGAGGGGGAAGCATGTGAGTGCAGTTGTACACCATGTGCAATTGCCTCAAATCACTGCAAGGACGATAATTTGGAAACCTAAAAAAAAATCAGAACTCTGTGAAATTTATTATAAGTTTAATGAAACAGCCCACCAATCCTACTCCTAGATATTCTAAGGAGTGTAATTTGTACTGTTCACCCTGGAAAATCTTAAACTCAAGGCCCTTTGAAAGATTCTAAAATACTAAAATTCTAAAATGAGACTTTTAATCTACTGTAGATGTTTGAAGCTCCACTCCATAGTTGCATATCTGAACCTTGTACAGCATTACCGGGAAGTCATTGCAAAATGCATGGAAACCAGCTTGAACAGGTCTGTATTAATGTGTGCGAATGTCAAACATCAAAATACACACCAGCTGGGGGAACAATTAGCAAATAATAAATGTATGGATAGCAAACAAATACTAGTACCATGGGCTAAAAATTTCTGAAGTGTGAATACAAGCCCATTAGGCTTTTGATGAATTTATTCTCCTAGCCCTAAAAGGTATTCGACTTAACAACCTCCAAAAGTAAAGGCTACAGAACAACAGTATACTGTGTATAGTACAGCATTTCAAACTGGCCCTTGTGACAAAATTCATGACACCACCTTCCAATATGGTTTGTGTTACTATACAGCTGCCCTAGGTTAATTGACTTCTGGACTGTAGAACCCTGTCTCGTACCCAGCAAAGGTACCAATCAGTGTTTCATGGCGTATTTACATTATCTCAGAAATGATCAAAATTTTTATGGGGTAAATTTACTTTAGAAAATTGTGAAAGATGCATAATACTGTAGTTTTAACTAGTGGAATCAATATAAATCCTTTTCAGTAAAAATTCCTGGAGAAATTTTGCAGGTGCAGTACTAGCCTAGTTCTGAATTATTAATGAACACTTGTTTTTATATAATTTATAAGACTGAGCCTTTTCATCAAGAAGGTGAGCACAATATACAGTATCAATCAGTACTCAAAAATAGGTGTGTATGTGTGTGTGGTTTTTTTTTTTTTTGGGGGGGGGGGGCATGGCCATTTCTGTTAAGTTTACTGTGTAGGAATCTAAAGCTTATGGGTGTATCTCCAAAAAGTGCAGGAACATACCCCTATTACCCCAAATCGATGCCCATTCATGGTACATAATGAAAAGGGAAGCTGGGGAATAAAATTCAACTTCAGTTTGATCAATAAACTTTTTTTAAAAGCCTAAACCTCTTACACTAACAGTTTCATTTCTCCTAACCTACAGGAATTTCTTTTGCCCCTCCCACAACTGTCTAAAACTCATCCTCATATAGATGCAATATTGCTTCAGGGTGAATGCACAAGACCCTGATGTGTAAGGAAAACATGATCACTACAGTACATGCTGTATGATATGAATGAGTTACAGTTCTCTGCCTTTTTTGAACTTGCTGTTAATCAAAGAGCTGAGCCAATTGAGAATTCCAGTGGAATACTTCAAAATTTGTAGTTTTGGGTAGGAGATGACTGCCTTTTAAAAAATCTTTTAAAACTTAAAACCAGCTACTGTAGCCCAACACATGCCACAGGAAAATTGCTGTGTGCCACAAGTGGCATTTGCGTCGCCAGTTGAGGAAGCCTGGACAATAGTATGCAATCTTATAAATTGCTGTCTTCGGCTCACTGCCTCTGTATGATATTCGCATCAACCTTGAAGTACGAATGGTATTTTGTTGTTTAGTATGGATCTATACTTAGTTCATTGTGGTTAGAACTAATAATAAACTA
The DNA here is from genome assembly GCA_037179385.1 of Holothuria scabra. NCBI lineage: Eukaryota > Metazoa > Echinodermata > Holothuroidea > Aspidochirotida > Holothuriidae > Holothuria > Holothuria scabra. The sequence goes on along the minus strand of CM074197.1, from coordinate 3,202,621 downwards.
TATATATATAGATAGAGTTTATCTTTGGCTGCATATACCTTCTATTTCTGCTGATGATGAACTGCAAGGAAGACCGGGCCATAAATAATGCACCAATAAAATATAGTGTACAAACTGGAAGTATTGAAATAGGAAGCATGACTAAGCAGTAGCTTATTTACAACATGAGCAGTCCTTTTCAAATCTCCTTTTATTTGAATTGTAAACCACTAGAGAATTTTTCCAATTTAAATATTACAAAGAAAAAAGAATTTTTGAAGAAATTTGCCATGAATTTAGAAGCTCAATTCTTTCACCCCAAACAGTACCAGTTTTCCCAACCTTCTTATATAAGCCCCTCCCACAATTGTCTGAAATTCATCCTCATCCAGACACAATGTCAGTTTATTGCTTCAGAGTGAGAATATAAAAGCTCAACGTGTGCAGTCAAAACACTCTCAGTACAGTTTACATGTTGTGTAATATAAGCTTTGGTTCTCTTGTGTTGTTTGAATTAGCTGTCAGTCAAAGAGCTGAGCCAATTGAGAATTTCTGTAGACCACTACCACAATTGTATAGGTTGGGGTGAGATAGGATTGGTCCTTTAAGATTTCAGTGACAAAAATTACATCACATCTTTTCATAAAAAAGAAGAGCTTTTTCATGAACTATGATACTCGGGTATACTAAGTCTGTTTTGCTCCTCTCTACCTCCAATTTATACATCAGTTGCTTAGCCAAGAGGGTGGTTTTGGGGTTTGAAACCCTTCTCTGACCCAACCTTGAAATGCCAAAATACCTTAAATAGGGGTGTCTACAAAAGTAAGATCTAAGACCTGCAAAACTAAGACCCGACCAACTGCAAAACTAAGACCCCACTGCAAAGCTAAGACCTAACCAACTGCAAAACTAAGACCCCACTGCAAAACTAAGACCCAACCAACTGCAAAACTAAGACCCCAATGAAAAACTATTTATCCTTTTGTTATAGTAGGGTGCATGTTGTCCATTTTATTGTGTCATTTTATGATGGATTTCAATTACTAAATTTTGCAAAAACAGGACTTACCTAACTACTCGTTGTTATTTTTTCAAAAAAGTTTAATAGTTTTGAGAAATAATTCATTGAAAAAAACATTCATTTTATGAGATTTTACACTTTACCTGAGTTAAACTTTCTCATATGAGTTGATAAGTTTTTCACTTGGTCAATGAAGAAGATGTAACACAGTGCATTGGACCACCTAGCACCACCAAGCACACAGGTGGGAGGATCTTCATAAAGGATGGCATGGTCATGCACATAAATCGGGCACACCTCTGTGCAGACATGCTGTCAACACTCATGGTCCTCAAATGAAGGCATCCTGTTAAATGTGAGTCCATGGTCATGTAGTTTGGTTGAACTGAAAACTTGGCATTCCTACATTCAGTTATGTGACTGGTCGGACAAACTCACCAGGGAATTAATCTCCAAAAATTTCGCAACAATAAAGACTTGTATAAACAATGACCATCTCCACTTAAAAAAGAATGGCCACATTATTCAAGTAATAGATTATGTTAAGTTATAACTCTGTTTGGCATGTGATTAAAGAAAAGGTCGATAATGCTCTCTCTTTCTGTGATGTCATTTTTTGAGCATGAAAATTAGATAAAAACGTATTCAGGATTTGGGACAGTTTATTTTTCTATGCAACATACACATTCCATCTCAAAGTTCTGCGGCTCCAGGTTCAGTCAGCTAGTCTGAGTGGACACCTTTTGGTCTCGGTCTTGGAAATGCTAGTCTATCGTGATACTACAACACTGCCACAGAAATGGGCACGCTTCTCACCACCAGAGCAGCAGTATTGAAACCGTGGTCATGCATGGTGTATGTGTGACCAAATGTGACAGTTAGAAAATCATAAAGACTCTAATCATTTCTTCCAACCATTGTTTATTTTCATAAGTATGTTACATATATTTATCTAGCAAAGGATGATTTAACAGAGTCAAGTGAATGTACACCTTCGTATATCACAACTTTAACTGTATTTCTCAGTTTCTTTTTACGTTTCTTCCATTTTACTTTCATTATACTGAGCGACGGAACATTTACTGCACTAGGCTGCAAGCACTGCATGCAGTACCTATATGAGATCCGGCCCCGCAGTCCTTAACCAAATTATTTTTGGTTATTAAAGACCCAGTTCTCTCACCCCAAACAGTACCAATTCTCCTAACCTTCCTACTGAAGTCCCTCCCACAATTGTCTGAAATTCATCCTCATCCAGACACAATCTCAGTTTATTGCTTCAGGGTGAGTATAGAAAAACTCAATTTATATCATCAAAACACTCTAAGAAACGTTCATGCTTTGTAATATAAGCTTTGACACTCTGCATTGTTTAAATTTACTGTCAATCAAAGAGCTGAGCCAATTGAGAATTTTGGTGCCCAGGTACCAAAATTATAGTTTGCAGTGAGAGGTTTGGCCCTTTAAGGAAGATACTGAATTCTTGTGAAGTTTTCATTGATTTCCTATGGTCAGTTCTCAAGATATTGACAATTGAACTTGACACATTTTTCATAAACAATGAGCTCAAAGAAAGTAGGTATGGGGTCATGGATTCACACTGTTGGTCAATGTTTTGTGTCTATTTATAATTCTTCAAGAATTTTATGCAGCTTAATTCTGATATCTTGATAACATAAGGGCATTCTGAGCAATGCAATTAAAAAAAATCGTAAGTCTGAGGGGCAAGATAATCCTTAACCGATTCAAGGTCAAACCCTATTGTTCAGATGCATATATCTTACAATCGTTCTTTCTGTAAAGTTTATATCACGGAGAATTCAAGAATGCAGGATGAAGAAAAACCAAGGTCAAACTAATATAGGAAGAAAAGAAAGGAAGACAATGCATTGGCCAACAATGTGAATCCTTGACTGCTAAATTGATTCAAGGTCACTTTTTTATACAAAATGTGTCAACTTTAGTGTCTAAATCATGAGAACTGAACATCAGGGGGAAAGGAATGCAAGTTTCACCAGAGTGATTAGAATATGTTCCTGCCATCGCTGGCTCGATTTGAACCAATTGGTGGGAAACTGGGCCATGAAACTCCATCCATCCAGCAGACCGATTGACCGACTGACCGACCCACCCACTACGGTAACTACCTTTAACATACCAAAATAATTTTGGCCCTGGACCGTATCTTTTACAGGGTATTCAATGCAGTAAGTTACATCTTCTTCATTGACGAAGTGAAAGATTTATCAACTCACATGAGGAAGTTTAACTCAGATAGATAAAGTGTAAAAACTCATAAAATGAATGACATTTTAAATGAATTATTCCTCAAAACTATTAAACTTCTGTGAAAAAATAACTATGAGTAGTTAGGTAAGGCCAGTTTTGGTAAAATTTATTGATATCCATCAAAAAATGGCATAATAAAATGGACAACATGCACCCTACTATAACAAATGAATAAATAGTTTTGCAGTGGGGTCTTAGTTTTGCAGCTGGTCGGGTCTTGGTTTTGCAGTGGGGTCTTAGTTTTGCAGCTGGTCCGGTCTTAGTTTTGCAGTGGGGTCTTAGTTTTGCAGTTGGTCGGGTCTTAGTTTTGCAGTGGGGTCTTAGTTTTGCAGTTGGTCGGGTCTTAGTTTTGCAGTGGGGTCTTAGTTTTGCAGTTGGTCGGGTCTTAGTTTTGCAGTGGGGTCTTAGTTTTGCAGTTGGTCGGGTCTTAGTTTTGCAGTGGGGTCTTAGTTTTGCAGTTGGTCGGGTCTTAGTTTTGCAGGTCTTAGGTCTTAGATCTTAGTTTTGTAGACACCCCCTTAAATAGCATTTTTTCTCCCCCCCTTAGACTTTTCTCTGTATTTTGTGCTCAACCCCCACCCCCTCCCATGATACAATCCTGGCTAGGCTACTGTTGTACATCGTTATGCCTTGCAGTAACTTTCTGTCAAGGAAATTAATACGGTGTAGAGGTATGAGCAGTTTATGCTAATTACAATTTTGATATTCAATTCTATTGGGTACAACCACCATTGCCATCAATTTCATTGTTATACAAATAACGGACATTTTTGGATGCAATAATATGAATAATTCAACGATTTGAAAGATCAAGTTTTCTTTCCAACAAGGTGAAGTTGAGTTGAGTAGTATGTTCATACAAGGCCTAATCCTCTCACCTTCAAAAAACATTTTTTGTAGTAGTCCACAGAAATTCTCAGTTGGCACATCTCTTTGATTGACAGTTAAAATAGGTAGTCTGTTTAGAAAAAATGCCGAGTATGGAAGCTCATGTTACACAGCATGTACTGTAATAAGAGTGTTTTGATTACACATTGGGATCAAGTATACTCCCCCTGAAGCAGTAAGCTGCAGGGACTGAGCAGATGGGGGCTAGGAGGACTTAAGCCCCCGTCACTTTTTCTTCCATTGGCATTTTGGACCCCCTTACAGTACATTGCTATTACACTGTCGAACATATTGGGCTGTTTGGTGATTAACTCCTCCACTCTAAAATTTGCTCCAGGGCCCCTGGGCTGAGAGTTTGTTTGGATGAGAATGAGTTTTTAAGAGTTGTGGGAGTGAGAATAAGTAAGTTAAAGGGCCAAACCTCTCACCCCATACTACAATTTTGGTATGGGGGTACCAAAATTCTCCATTGGCTCAGCTCTTTGACTGACAGCTAATTCAAACAATGCAGAATAACAAAGCTTATATTTCACAGCATGAATGGTACTGAGAGTGTTTTGATTATATAAATTGAGTTTTACCTTACTCACCTTGAAGCAATTAACTGAGATTTTATCTGGATGGGCATGAATTTCAGACAATTGTAAGAGGGCTTATATAAGAAGGTTAGGAGAATTTGTACTGTTTGGGGTGAGAGAACTGGGCCTTTAAATTAAGAGAATTGGAAAAGTTTGGGGTGAGAGCTAGAGAGCTTAAATATTTCAAGTTAATAAAGCACCCTCTAACTTTCTAGTCAAATTTGACTCAAAGACAGGATGATTCCCTGTCCTGCAACGGTTTTGAGTTGCAGTACTTCTTGTATGAGAAGCAACTATTGCTGGCTCATCTGTAGCCATGTGTTAAATCACTACAACACAAAGTTGTGGTTCATACTAACACATGGATTGAGCATCATCACAACAGTTTGATAGTGCCAAATCACTCAAATCATGTGACAACCAGTCTTCCAATCAGTCAGTTTTATGAGGTTTTACAGCTCAGTTTCTTACAAATTATTTTAGTTGGTGAGTGGCCGCCATGGCCTTTCTCTCCAGTTGTGAGGCTTGTTTTTTGACTCCATTGCTCATGCTGAGCACCAAGCATAGTAGCAGAAGGTTCTTTCTTCCAATCACAAGCAGGAAAGTTAATGTGTTATATGAATAGTCATTTGTTTTTCACCCAGCATCTGTAAAATTTTCATGGACTTAAAAAAAAAAAAATCCTTTATTAAAATGTTTCCAGTGAAAGTGCTCCCTTCACTCGAAGGCAAATGTTTATAACTTAAAGGTGTCTTCTGCTCAAATTGTTTCCAGAGATTTTAAAATTTCACAAAGCACAGAAGATGCAAAGCTGAAAATTCATGCAAGCCAGAAGGCATGTATAGCAAGCAAGTTGCCTGCCAATGACTTTTTGTGATCACAACTGTTCTTCCACTGTAAATGTCCTCCGTCTTGCATGAAAAATATGCATCAATTTTCTAGGCACCTTGCGGTGGGATTTGTCTCTTTTAAATCCCGTAAAATTTGTCTCCAAACCGATCTGACTTGTTATGAATAAGATAATAGCTTTTCGGTGCCATTGCCTAAAGGCAGTAGCAATGTCTTTTACGACACGTACTGTACAAGAAGGGATATTGCAAGTTCATCAGAGGTTTTGCTGCTCTCTGCATTTAGTGTACATTTCAGAATTGGTTTTTTCATTAAGTGCGGTACAGTTATACATGTGGGGCATTGTTTAAGTGGCCTGAGATAGTTTCCACATTTTGATATAGATGGTAAAAGAGCACACACACAGGTGGGACTTGGTGTAATTAAATTTGTACAAAGTGAATTGGGTGCATTTCATTAATACTGTCTTGTATGGCATAGATGCAGTGCAAATGGGAAGCATTTGAAGGTGCTGTAGGCCCAAATTGTTTTACTGTAACAGTGCAGAACATGTATACATTAATTTTCAGTAGAAATCTTTCAATTTTTGTTGCCTTTGACAATTTGATATTAGGGAAGGTGATCTCATCCAAAAGATGGTTCCATTGTAAAAAAAAAAAAATTCTTGTAACTCCCTCTTTAAAGGCAGTCATTCATTATCCCGGAGTACAATTTTACCCAGCGTCCACCAGAATTTTGGATAGCTAAAATGCCCTTTGAAAAGACTAGAGAAACTGTTTGATAATATTTGAGAATCTTTGTCAGCAGCTCAGCCAGATTTTTGAGGTGCAGTTTTGCACAGTACATAATCATTTATCTTTTAGTTATAAATCTGTTATAGGAGAAACCAAGTAGCTAGAAAAGTCTGCCATTAGAGGGCTCCATTGTTGTATTGATTTTCAGTATAGTCCACATGTAGTTCTAAGCTCTCATATTCTGAGACATTGAGGCGTTCAAGGGGTATTTTAGTATACAAGCCAAAGATATTATAAACGTAGATACCAAACTCCTATCCCTACACTGTTAGACGCGATGACTCCTCACGGAGGCTTAATCGGAGGGGCGGAAGTGTTCATTTGACATGCTCACAGTTCTCTTCGGTGATCTGCGGGCATAACCATGGATACATGACAGAAAATTCCATTGTGACGAGATGTCAGCATGCGTGCATTTTCAAAACGATTTACATACGCGCAAACTACTTTCCTCTGTGTATACTTTGGAGTGAAAGAGACGCGCACTTCTGCGTGCTGGGAAAATGAACGCAGTGGTTGGTTTTTCGTTGTAAGTGCGTAAGAATGTAAACGTGTGTGTAGATGTGCGCTTGTAAAGATACCATGGAAACTGACCAATCAGTAAGCCAATGAACTTCAAACCAGTCGTTGTGTGTTAATGTTCAAATGTTCTTAAGTAGAAAACCGACGTAGAAGCCTAAAACTGTTTCATGTAAGTGTAATTTATTGATTCCTTGCCGTAGGCAGGCAAGGAATCTATGCGATGGTGATGTCGTGTGTGTGTGTGTGTGTGCGTGTGTATGTGTGTGTATGTGTGTGTGTGTTTGTGACACTTGCTTGTAAACACGATATCTTAAGATAGGAATGTCCGACACTTTTCATATTTGGTATATAGATTTATCATGTTGAGAGGAAGAACCCTATTGTTTTTGGTAGAGGTCAAAGGTCATTTGAGGTCACCAGCGGTAAAATTGTGACAATTTCAAAAATAGCTTGTAAAAACAATATCTTAAGATAGGAGTGACTGACACTTTTCATACGTGGTATATAGATTAATCATGTTGAGAAGAAGAACCCTATTGTTTTTGGTAGAGGTCAAAGGTCATTTGAGGTCACCAGTGGTAAAATTGTGAAAACGCCGAAAATGGCTTGTAAACACGATATCTTCAGATAGGATTGCCCGACAACTTTCATACTTGGTATATAGATTTGTCATGTTGAGAAGAAGAACCCTATTGTTTTTGGTAGAGGTCAAAGGTCATTTGAGGTCATCAGCGGTAAAATTGTGACAATTTCAAAAATAGCTTGTAAAAACAATATCTTCAGATAGGAGTGACTGACACTTTTCATACGTGGTATATAGATTTGTCATGTTGAGAAGAAGAACCCTATTGTTTTTGGTAGAGGTCAAAGGTCATTTGAGGTCACCAGTGGTAAAATTGTGAAAACGCCGAAAATGGCTTGTAAACACGATATCTTCAGATAGGATTGCCCGACAACTTTCATACTTGGTATATAGATTTGTCATGTTGAGAAGAAGAACCCTATTGTTTTTGGTAGAGGTCAAAGGTCATTTGAGGTCACCAGCGGTAAAATTGTGAAAACGCCGAAAATGGCTTGTAAACACGATATCTTCAGATAGGATTGCCCGACAACTTTCATACTTGGTATATAGATTTGTCATGTTGAGAAGAAGAACCCTATTGTTTTTGGTAGAGGTCAAAGGTCATTTGAGGTCATCAGCGGTAAAAATGTGAAAACACCGAAAATGGCTTGTAAACATGATATCTTCAGATAAGAGTAACAGATACTTTTCATATTTGGTGTATAGATCTTTCATGTTGAGTGAAAGAAGCCTATTGCATTGGTAGAGGTCAAAGGTCATTTGAGGTCACCAGCGGTAAAATTGCCAAAACTTCGAAAATGGCTTGTAAACACAATATCTCCAGATAAGAGTAACAGATACTTTTCATATGTGGTATAGATTTGTCATGTTTAGAGAAAGAAGCATATTGTTTTTTGTAGAGGTCAAAGGTCATTTGAGGTCACCAGGGGTGAAATTGTGAAAATTCTGTGCCTAAAATGTGAAGAAAAATCTATCAAGCACTGTCAATTTGAAAGCAGGTAAGGTATTTGATGGCAAGGAATCACTAAGCCTTTTGGCTTTCTGGTTGAAGAAATGTGTTTGCAAGAATTGCAATGTTTTAAAACCACACGAATTTAAGCTATTGGAAGATATCAATTTACTGTTAGCTTTCAAAACGACTGATCAGTGATCAGCACTTCCGCCACTCCGATTCGGCCTCCGTGAGGAGTCATCGCGCCATTTTAAGTTTGGTATCTATGTTTATAATATCTTTGATACAAGCCTCCATAATGAGGTGAGCAAAGAATTTGAGAGATTAAAGGTCAAGGGCAGTCCCCCCAAAACATATTTTGAAGCAACATCTAAATATCCTAATACAGTATTTCTCTTATTTCTCTTCACAGTATCTTCCATCATATTTTATGACTTCAATATTGCGTATATGTAAGATAAACCAAGCCTGTACTTCAAGTAAATTTTACATTTGAGGAGAAAAAATGTCTCATAGCTCTCAACAGCCAATCATGAAACAGGAGAGTCCAACTTTTCCAAGTTGGGGTGACTGCTCTTGCCCTCTTACAGTATGCTGATAGACCCCAGTTACGACTGATAAAATCAAACCATTACTTGACCCTTTCAGATTCGCCTATACCCCTAGACTGTAGTGTGAACCATGGACTGTCTGGGCAACTTTCAAAATAACCCTTTGGGGCACACCTTGAAATGAAGTTCAAACAAACAAAGGACAATATAGTACATGTCTAATGTGTCCTACTTTCAGATCAGAAATTTGCATGTGTTGCTCATGTTTATTCATGGGGTAGGTGAAAAAGCAAAATCAGTTTTCAAAAAATCTTATGTGACCAATCTTTGGGCTTCCAAAATTAATGACTGAAAAGTCTACTGGGCTACTGGCATACACTAGGGAATTGCATAGTTTACAGTTTAATAAGTTTATATGGACTCAACAAAATCCTGTTGAGCTACCACAGTTTGTAACAAAAATGGCTGAGAGGCTACCACTTTCAAAAATATTTTTTTGAGCACTGAGAAATTGCATTCTTTTTGTGACTTTGATAAGAACTTTTTTTTACTTTCTCTTTTTTTTCTGTAATGATTCTTTACCTGAAATAGGCAAGTATGATTATATTAATCCATAGCTTTGATAATTGTATTAATTAAAACGTGAAGATGTCTTGAGATCTCCTGCAACCTTATTGTGTTGATATTTTTGGAGTGGGGGTGGCGGTGCATATGGGGGTATTTTAAATTTCTGAAAGTGATAGACCATTTACATGTGGTTGTTTACAAACAGTCATTGGTCCAATTTCATTACCATCATTAACTCAAAGGGAGAATGCATTCACTCCCACAAAGAAGAGTTTATTATTATATTTCCTGAATGGCTCTTGAGAATCATGTGACAATGTTTTCACTCCTAAATATTGAAATTTACTCCGAGTAACTGCTTCGTTTATGAATATTCGAAATATTGAATGTGCAATATTGAAGTACAAGAACATTATTAAAGATACTTTGTGGAGAAATGAAAAGAAAACTGTGAAATTCACCTGTTATGTATTTAAAGTAAGTTTTAGGAAATAACTATAATTTTTGCTTCGCACTGAGCTTAAAATCATCACCAGTAGTTTGGTTGAGTTTATTACCCTTTTCCCTCTTTTTTCCTCACAGATGTCATATTTGATGTTTGATCAGTGACGTAAAAGAGACGTTGCTTCTGACATGGGCAACCAAATCCAGTGTTCCCCAATTCCGGGGCACTCCAAGTCGAAACTACCTAACAACATGTTTAAGGTGAAGAATATTAATGAACAAGGAGAGATAATCTGGAGGGGCATCATCGAAGTAAACAAGACGGAACTGGTGTTGCATCAAAAAGTGGGGGACCCAGTCAGATGGCCTCTGAAATCCCTTCGCCGCTATGGATCCGACAAGGGATTGTTTTCATTTGAAAGTGGACGAAGTTGTGCTACTGGACCAGGTATGGCATGGTTTTAGGACACAGACATTGGAAGATATTCTTGAATGGGAGTAAGGGCCCAATGTTGTTTCAGGTAGTTTTTCAGGGGAAGGTGTCCCCTCCCCCTATTTGAAAAATGTTCAAGTTTGAAAACTTGCTCTGTACAGGCACAGATCCTTTTGGAATGTCTGGATCCTCCCCTGCCTTTGTTGCAATTTTGTGCAAAATTTGAGCAAACCTTTTGAAAAAATTATTGCAAAGTTTTGGTATATTGACAGAAGGAACAAATAAGGTGTTTTGTGTCTGATTTGAAGCTGGGGTGGGTGGGGCCTCGACCATGGCTGAAAAAAAACCCAGCAACTTAGGAAGCTCATTGCAGGGAAAATTTGGTTTCTAGAGGGAAATTTGCCTCCTTTTGTACATGTTAACATGTGAAGTCTTTGGGAAATTTTGACTGGCTTACTGTGAAATTTGATTTGCTTGCTGGGAAATTTACATTTTTTCCAGCCCTGGCCTTGACACTAGGTAGCTTTGTTCCCCCCCCCCCTTCTCCGTCTAGTTAAGTTGCAGCTTCTACAGCCAAACACCAACAACTGCAGACACATATTATTTTTATACACTTAGCACTAGCAGAATTACTTGATTTAAACAGGAAATGCAGTCACCCCAACTTGAAATAGTGTAGTAGACTGTATCCTTTCATGATTGGCTCATGAGAGTCACATGGCAATATTTTTCCTCCCCAAATGTGAAATTAATTGAGAGTAACTGCTTGGTTTACCTTGAATGTATAAACATTATTGAAGTCCTAAAATATTATAAAAGACGTGTTGAAGAGAAATAAGAGAAAAATTGTGAGATTTAATGGTTTTTTCAAAATAAGTTTGGGGTGACTGCTCTTGCCCTTTAAATAATAATTTATATAGCAGCAAGGTGCAATTGCAGCCCATGCATCTCTGATCAGGGAGATGCACCTAAGCTGAGGTAGCCATGCATCTCTGATCAGGGAGGTGCACCTAAGCTGAGGCAGCCATGCATCTTTGTTCAGAGAGATGCACCTAAGCTGAGGCAGCCATGCATCTCTGTTCAGGGAGATGCACCTAAGCTGAGGCAGCCATGCATCTCTGATCAGGGAGATGCACCTAAGCTGAGGCAGCCATGCATCTTTGTTCAGGGAGATGCACCTAAGCTGAGTTCTTCATCTAGATTTGCTTGAAATCAGACTCCTTACAGTGATTTTAAGCAAGTGATGGTGTGGAACCCCACTCACATGCCTCAGAAAAATTGGTTGCACTTACCTTACCCATGCCTGGTTTACTTTATTGATATCAGACACCATATTGTGATTGTGCTGTCACTGTCAGTCACATTATCATGGACTATTATAAATACTCCTTTATTTGCCAGAAGTACCACACTGTGCCGGACCTTATAACCTTTCTTGAGCACATATATCCTACCCTTATTCTGGGAATTCACAAGGGAAGTAACTGTGTAGAAATTTTTGACATGACTCCTGAATTTGCCTGAACATTCTACTGGATTTTGATTCCTTCTTTTACTCTTGTTCTTTGATTTTATCTCAACATTGTGCCTGTTTCTTTTCTAGGTGACACTCTGTAAGTTCATTTGTGTTAATGTGTGAAAAAATACTATCTAACTGCAGCCTTGCTGAGGCAGCTACAGCCAAGCTGAGGCAGCTGCAGCCTAGCTGAAGCAGCTGCAGCCTAGCTGAGGCAGCTGCAGCCTAGCTGAAGCAGCTGTAGCCAAGCTGAGGCAGCTGCAGCCTAGCTGAGGCAGCTGCAGCCTAGCTGAGGAAGCTGTAGCTTAGCTAGCTGTAGCTTAGCTGATACAGTTGCTGCCAAGCTGAGGTAACTGCTGCCTAGCTGAGGCAACAGGAGCCTATCAAGGCATCTGTAGCCCAGCTGACTCAGCTATAGCCTGGCTGAGGCAGCTGTAGCCTAGCTGAGGGCTGAGGCAGCTGTAGCCTAGCTGAGGGCTGAGGCAGCTGTAGCCTAGGTGAGGGCTGAGAGATCTGTAGCCTAGCTGAGGGCTGAGGCATCTGTAGCCTAGCTGAGGGGTGAGAGATCTGTAGCCTAACTGAGGGCTGAGAGCCTGTAGCCTAGCTGAGGGCTGTGAGATCTGTAGCCTAGCTGAGGGCTGAGGTAGCTGTAGCCTAGGTGAGGGCTGAGGCAGCTGTAGCCTAGCTGAGGGCTGAGGCAGCTGTAGCCTAGCTGAGGGCTGAGGCAGCTGTAGCCTAGCTGAGGGCTGAGGCAGCTGTAGCCTAGCTGAGGGCTGAGGCAGCTGTAGCCTAGCTGAGGGCTGAGGCAGCTGTAGCCTAGCTGAGGGCTGAGAGATCTGTAGCCTAGCTGAGGGCCGAGACCTCTGTAGCCTAGCTGAGGGCTGAGACATCTGTAGCCTAGCTGAGGGCTGAGGCAGCTGTAGCCTAGCTGAGGGCTGAGGCAGCTGTAGCCTAGCTGAGGGCTGAGGCAGCTGTAGCCTAGCTGAGGCAGCTGTAGCCCAGCAGCTGTGGCAGCTGCAATGTACAGTTCTCACAAAGTGCTTTATGTTCATGAAAACATACTTAAGTCTGATTCAGTTCTGATGTCTTGCCAATCTTGATATAATGTGTTAATTCTTCATTCTCCAGGTATTTATGCTTTTAAATGCAAAGATGCAGAACAACTCTTCAACATGGTTAAAACTAATACCAATGAAGGGTCCGAAGGTGCTACCACAAGTGGAACTACCAGCCGATCCCCACAACAGCGCCACCCTTCCACATCCTTCACTGCTATGCCACACAACCATACCAATTCCATGAGCCGCTTAATATCCAGCAATGGAAGGATCTCAGGACGCCACACATCATCAACATCTGTGGGAGGAACAAGTCCAGTATCATCTGTTCCAAATTCTAATGGTTCAACCAGTGCGCCCTCTATGCTCAACTCAAATGAATCAGGCCCAATCCAGTACATCAATGCAGCCGACCTGCGTGAGACAGGCCCTTCACGCAGTAGTGAGGTTGGTTGTTATAGACCTCATCCACTCACCCCAAACAGTTCCACTTCTCCTAACTTATTTACATGAGCCCCACCCAAAACTGTCTAAAACTCATCCTCATCCAGACACAATCTCAGTTTATTGCTTTGTGATGAGTACATACAGAACACCACTGTGTTACCAAAACACCATTAGTGTGGCTAGTACATGCTGTGTATTATGAGTACCACAGTACTATGAATATTTTTAAATTGTTGTTAATCAAAGAGCTGTGTCAATTAAGAATTTCTGTGGACTGCTACAAAAATTGTAGTTTGGGTGTGAAGTGACTGATAAGTTAAGTTATTTTGCTCCCTGGGAAGACATTTTTTGGAGGTTGCAAACTGAGCAATGGGGTAGGATGGAGACTTCAGACATGATGACTAAGATGTGTTGGGGTACTGTTCAAAATTGACACCATTATTAGATTCTTACCTGTTTGCAGTCAAAGCACCAGTATACTTTAAGAATGGTACCTTCTGCCATTTTACTCAGCAGTTTGACTCTGACCCTGGCTGGGTCTTCCCCATGACTTTAAAAACTGAACCTACTGCCACTGTGCTTGGTGTTCAGCATAAGCAGTGGAGTCGGGAAAACAATACAGTGGGCCGCATCTGGTGAAAAGGCTGTGGCCAGCCCAACTTAAACCAGCTGTTTAGAAACTGATCTGTATAACCTCATCTGACTCATTGCCTAATAGGGTGTGACGTATGTGAAGTGTGGGTTGCTATTTTAAACAGCATATTTACTTAACCTATTGTATGACCTATACCCACAATTAACTGATTTGGTAGGAATTACCCCGTAAACTTTTGCCTTTCTCAAGGAGTCTAGTTGCTGAACTTTCCACTTTGACTGAATAAGTCTTGAAAGTTTAGTTGTGGTGGTTTAATTTGGGAAATGATTGTTTGTTATCATTTAGTGCTAGATCTTTTACTGCCATTACTCTAGGGGGTAGGGGAGACAAGGAAAAGACATAATATCATACACTTCTGTGCACAGAGGTCACAAAATCTCACCAAATGTTTTACAGTCAGAAATTAATCTTTGTATTTTTTTGTTTGCCATGCTTCAGGAGTCACACCAAACTTCCACAAGGTCACATCAGCCTGTTCCTAGGCCATCTCATTCAGCCAGTAATTCCAGCAGCCAATCTGCAAAGAAGGTATCTTTAAATTACATCCATCTTAGGCTTGGTCAAGATGAGGAGGATGCAGTTATAGCAGATGGAAGTCTACAAGTGGTGACAGCAGACGTGGATCACTATGAGAACGATCATGATAGGAGGCAGGAATTATTGAACCAGTCTGAAAGCTGTTCACAGGCAACAGGTATTCCACCGGTTCCACCCACTTCCAGTCCTCCAGGTTTAAAGGATGAGAACGGAAATAAAACAATTACCTCTGAATCCACGCAAAATGTCGAAGCAGGGAAGAGGAGAGTAAAAACTGGTCTACTAGTAGAAATTGGATCAGAGGTTAACAATTTGAATTTAAATAGGGTATCTCCCTTGTCTAGCCCGGAGGCAATGCAAGGTGAGGGTCCCATGTCATATGTGAACCTTGACCATTCTCCTAAGATGTCCCAGTCAGGGCCAAGGGTTCACAGTCCAGACTTTTCAAAGAAACAGAGTTACCCACAGCCCACCTCTCCTTCAACGTATTACACAAACTTAGACACCAAAGGAGAGTTACCCCCTCATTCCACAGTATCTGCACAAGGACCTCTCACAGATTTGCGAAGACCTTTAAGTGGTGGCTCAAAGAACAAAAAAGACTTAGAGTTCAATTTTGATGGCAACGGATATCCCAAGAGTGATTTAACTTATACAAATTTGAGTTCTGCGGACAAAAACATGGCCTGTAATCCTGAAAACTTTCCTGGAGGGAGCACTATGATTGTTCAGTCTCCCCCTAAAGGCAAACTTAATTATATTCAAGTTGCTTTTGAAGATGGAACAGTGAGCTCGGTTCCCCAGAGGTCAATGAGCTCTAGTTCTGGCAGTACCCCACCTCACACCCCTAACTCACCTGTAGACACAGAGTCTCCTGCCAAAAGCACAGAGGTCTATGCAGTAATAGATACCAATAAGACAATGGCTCTCGCGAACTCTCAAAGACAATTCAATGACGGAGATATTGGCACTAGAAGAACAAGACATGATGGCCCAGTTCAGCAAAGGTAACTATAGGCTATCGTAGAGACACTGTCTGCTGATTGAAGCATCACCTATCATTGTTAAAATTTGTGTTTCCAAGTGGATTTGTGGGTGTTTTGACTAGTTTTGAAACCATCAGAATTTGAAGCCCTAAATGTAACAACTGCAAAGTATTACTCAATTGAGCTTTATACTTACCCAGTTTATTAAAATACATGTCACCGATTCCGAATAAATACATGGCTGTATTAATCCATGGCTTGGTGGTCGATATTTTTGTGGGAATGTATATTTTTTGTTCTTAAAGCAGACATACTGCCAAGTCACTACCACAAGTGTGTCTAGGGAAAAACATAAAGAAACAAAAGAAAACATTTCTGTTGGCTTCTGTTTTAAAGAGTATGTGAAATGTGGACACAGAAATGCATATCAAACTTTTGTTTTTTTTTTGTTTGTTTACTTTTCAGAACCCCCTAATTAACCTTTTCACAGCTAATGTTGTTCATGCTGGGTGCTGAGGCATTTTACATGTTGTAAGCAATGCATTTGCTAAGATAGTAATGTTATGCTGTGGTATAGCGTACTAAGTTTGTGAGAAGATTTTGATGCCTCTTAACTGTTTTTAATCTTCTCACCCCTCTAAGTCTTTGTGAACAATATCAGATAAATAATTCTCTGACTCACTCTTCCTGTTTTAAGCACAGGTTACTCTACAACCATATTGGATCCGATTACATGCCCATTTTTGTGAAGTTTTCTTAAAATCACCTCCACCTTTCCCTGAAAAGAAACCAAATATTGCCAACCTGTGGAAATGTACAATTTGTATCTCATTACTACAAAAATTAAAATTATGCTAATAATTCTGTGACATCACATCAGTGCACAGCTATTTTTGAATATGCATAGTCTAGTAAAATCTGTTTGTCAATGGGAGGTCACAAAATAATTAGTTTACATTTCATTTTTATGGTCCTTTCATGAAAAGCATATCTTTACAAAGGATGGCAAATGTTTTGTTCTTTCCAACAAGGGGTTGTGGATATTTTAACTAAAACTCACAAAAATGAGATTGTTATCCAATTCAATATCACTGAAGTGTTACCCGCTCTTTTCCCATATTTCCCAAGCTGCCTGTAAATACAGCAGATTCCTGAACTATGTGTATGTCATGTGGAGGTTGCTAATATACCCTTGAGTTCAACTGGGCCAGTTCTGTATAAATGTTGTAAAATAGTGCCACCTTTAAATTTGTAATTTGCGGAGCTTTCATTTGGTGGGCAGGTGAAGGGTGTAGATGACATTTCCATGAAAAGCTGAGAGTCGAAAAATTCAGTTGCTAAAACAAGTAGTTGTATGTGGTTAGAGGACAGCACAGTTTTTTTGACCATGTAAATGTAATTTACATTTATTCCTCAAAATTGAATTTTAACCTGCCACGTCAGGTATTTAAATGCCAGTCAAGTCATAGAGCACTTATGCTTGTTTTCGATGTCTTTACAATTTTATAGGAAATTGTCTAATACTGCCAAAGTTCTGTAATTTTTATGTGTGGATCAAATTGAGTATAGAATTGAGTATATGAAACTGTTTTTTACCAGTAACCAGTCCTTCGTGGGTAGTTAAGATGCTGTGACCACAAATGTGGGAGGAGCCTGTGGCTTGTAAATGACAACTTGATGTTGGTTGGGTAGGAACAAACTCAAACGTTTAAATCAAATTTGGTATTTTTTGAAAGACCAGTTCAGAAGGGAAAAATTAAAGATTGATGTTACATGCAAACTTCATCAAAGGTTTCGAGTTTTAGATTTTCCAGGTGTGCTTCAAATCACACTCCTCAGGAAATTAAGGAGAGTGGTAGGTGAGCGTTTTATTAAACTGAAAAAAATCTATAAGAGCCCCCTAGTGTGTTCATCTAGGTGTGCAAAAAGTCACACTTCTAACAGTGATTCTAGGCGTGTGATAGTGTTAGTTTGCCTCAAATTCAAGGCCTGTTATCACAAATTAAATCAAATCACTTACAGAATTCCTTCATTACCTTGTCCTTCCAAAGCCTTCAACAACTAAGACAGTATTACTCATTAAATTTCAGTCCGGTACCATCAGTCTGCACTGCCGCTCCTTACCTCATACTTTTATATGCCACTCTCAAAATGTTGCTTTATAACTTGGCAAATGGAAGAAAGTTTATAATGATTTGTCAAAGCCTATATCAGATTTTTTTTTTCATCCTCTTTATACTGTATATGTGGAGTACTAGAGACAAGAATGCAACAGGCCCTCTTTATCAAGTTTGGTACAACCTTACAGGGATTTGAACTAGGCTTTTTGGGGAATACTCTAAAAACTAAGTTATCCAGATAGCACAGACATAAAACACTGCTTTAGAACCATCCCACCTTCCTATTTTACAAATCCTTCCCAAAGATTTCTCTGAAAGTAGCAAAGCTTCACCACAGAAGCAATTTCCTGTTTTTAAATGTAACTATAAATATCTTTCAATGGAAATACGTTCACTGACCTTGAAATCCTGTTCATTACGTGAAGCAGAATATTTTCAAACTGATGCGTCCAAGGTATATTCATACAACTCTTTATCACTTCAATAAATTTAAGCGATATTGAATAAACAACCCATCCAGATTTATTAGTACCCTTGCTCAGTGAGCATTGCCTGGAAAGTTGACTTTCATTTAAATTTACTATTTTAGTCATTGCATTCCTTCAGTAAATTGTCTTGCTTCCCATATTTTTAAGTTCAGTGCATTTAAGAGCTTCTGCTGGTTGGCTTACTCTTGTGAAATCAAATATATCAGATTACGCCAATGAATAAATAATTATTTGCCAAATCCAATCTGTACAGAAGATGACTTCCGGTTGTATCAGTTCGAATTAATAGTTCTTTTAGTATGAGCCTTTATATCGAGTTTGTTAAATACTGGCAATATGTATATATAACATGAATGCACTTTTGAGGGTGAGCATGCTTGTGAAAACAAAACCACATTCCATCCGGTTGATATGCATCAGCAAGATAGAAAAACATGTCACGTAGATCGAGCTATCACAAATTTCAAAGCATGGGGCAACTTGTTGGGGAGGAAGGAGGCTTTTTGTCTTTAGTTTTACAAAAACATTTTCATGGTGAGATATTGTCTTTTTATTTCAAGAAATGTAGGGAACTGCTTGATACTGCATGACTTGTGATTGGTGGTTGCTCAGATAGGCTAGCATCTATGGCTCAGAGTTCATGCAGAGGCATTCAGAGGGAAAAAAATTGTGTTTGCTTTACAGAACATATCCATAGATATCACTGAAACCAATTTTTATGAATGTAAAATTATAGATCTGTATCAACTATTGTATATTTTACTAACTTGTTTTCCAAAATGTATGTTCTACGAGATACAGCGTGTGGAAAATTTAACACTGCCAAACTAGTTGCCAACCAAAACAGTTTATTTCCATTCTCAGGCTTGCTGAAGGGGTTGCGTTGACTGCCAGTGCTTTACTGGAATCAATTCAAGATCTTGCTTCTTGTACAGTATATATAAAGCCCTACACAATATGGCATTCTACCTGTCTAATATGTTGGCATTTAAAGGGCAGGAGCAGTCATCCAAAATTGAAGAAGTGTAGTAGACTGTCCAGTTTCATGATTGGCTGTTGGGAGTCATGTGACAGTGTTTTTTCTCTTCAAATGTGAAATTTACCAGAAATAACTGCTTGGTTTACCTTGAATATGCAATAGTGAATTCATAAAATGTAATGAAAGAAACGTTGAAGAGAAATAAGATGGAAATTGTGTTATTTAGCTTTTTCTTGAAAATAAGTTTGGGGGGACCGCTCTTTACCTTTAAGAAAACCAAATATGAACTCAGATCTGAGACCACTCACAATGTGTTTGTTCCTGGATACAGATCCATGTTTGGTGAGAGTGCACCAGCTGTCCAAGGCCCTAAGTCATGTGATTATTTGTCCCCCCCCCCCTCTCCTTAGTTAAGTCAGCATGCTCCATGAAACATTTGTGGTCCTTTTTGGGAACCCACCTATTTAGTTGTGCCTTTGATGGTTTCTGACAGATCAACTTTTGTCTTTTGTTTTTCTACTTTCTTTTGTAAAGCACATTAGAATAATTATTTTAAATAATGTGCCATATTAATTTTATGGACCTGGGGCCCGTTCCACAAAGAGTTACGCACGATCTTAAGTTTGATTTACTGTTGGCTTAAGTATGGTGAATCAAACATAAGATTGAGCGTAACTCTTTGTGGAATGGCCCCCTGAACTAGAACTTGATTGCCTTAAGTAAGACAGTGCAGTTTCCCTCTTTTCCAGCAAATAAGTGTCTCACACATAGGAATTCAGCTGTTTGTTAATACTCAAATTTTAAAGCTTTTGTGTCTTTGATTATGTCTTGTTTACATTTTCAAAGATGATGACCCTCCTGTTGTATCTAATAATAGCTTTTTACAAAAACATAAGATGGAATTTTTTAGCATGGAATGTATTAAAGAGAGCACTGAATTCAACCTCTCCTTCTTTTACCAAAGCAGAACTGACTTAACATCATCTGTGAATCAAATTGCATTTTGTGTTCTTTCACCCAAAAAATTTATCACTTTAATGTATTACTTAAAAGCCACTGATCTATTAAACACTTTGCTTCGATCCAGTATAGTGAATTGATGGAGGATCTATAACTCTGCGTGGGTGAAAAAAATGAATATGCTTAAAAAACATCTGTTTTCATCTCACTGATGCGTCTTTGATCCTAACCCCATGGGTTGTGTGCAAATAGAAAAGCATAGGACCGTGACTTGATTGCTATGAAATATTGATAAAACAGAGCATGATGGGAAGAATCCACTTGGCTGGCTGTAGGAATGCTCACAAAATTGTTGGTTTCAGTTTGAAGTCAGTAAAGAGTGAGTTTATAGTTGCAGCAGCTCTGCAGGCATCTATTATAGGATGATGCTGTTGAATTTTGAACTGGAAGTTTTTAATTGAAAGAAACTCTACCTTTACCATTGACTGATGATTGGTTATTGAAAGTCAGTTGTTATTTGCACTGGCATAACCAGAGGAGCTGGCTGGGGGGCAGTGTCCCCCAGTCAAATGCCTTGCCTCCCAAATAAAATTTGAAGGCAAAGAAGTATTGCACAAAAGGTGTTAAAGACAAAAATTCATAAACATCCCTGGAAAGTATGGATTTTAGTTGTAAAAAAAGACTTTTAGTGCCATTTAAAGCAATCTGAGAGGCACTTTTAACTAAAATTCTCTCTGAATGCTATGGGCCA
Source organism: Holothuria scabra (assembly GCA_037179385.1). Taxonomy (NCBI): domain Eukaryota; kingdom Metazoa; phylum Echinodermata; class Holothuroidea; order Aspidochirotida; family Holothuriidae; genus Holothuria; species Holothuria scabra. The sequence goes on along the minus strand of CM074197.1, from coordinate 3,181,674 downwards.
ACTGATGGGGTCGCTTTGCTTAGATGGTGTCATCTCTGCTTGCCCCATCATTCAATGCTTTGCCTCCCTCTCCTGCCCTCCAAATGAAAAAGCTAGTTATTCCACTGATTATACGGTCACAATTTTGTACCAGGCAAAATGTTTTCATTATTTAAAACAAATTTAACTTCTTCCCCTCCTGTAGGATCGGAGAGCTTGAACAGTTCTATGTAAAAAATTTGAATAGTAAACAAGTATTTTTACGTAGACCTCAACTTAGACCTCAACATTTCAGTAAAACCTGCCAAAAATATTGTTCATTTTAAGTTTCAAATGTAATGTTTGGACATTCTTTTTGCCGTTTCAATTGATATCCAATTGTTGTGACTTCTTGCAAAGTGGAGCTTCATGCATCTAGATTTCTCTGTCAGGAGTTATAGATCTGATGTAAAAAATTCTAACTCATCCATCAATGCCATGGTGTGAAACAGTCTCCACACTTGCAGAACTCACATTGTTTCATTAAATGTCATTTACAAAGGACCTTACTTTTAGTTCTCTCTGGGAGATCCACAAACTCTGCTCCTGGGTGAGTGAGTTCATAAGTAAATTGATAAAGTGTCACATCTATTAAAGTAGTGTATTACCCAGAAAAAAAAAGGGGAAAACTTGAAATTTATTGTGAGAAATTGGAGTTGGGGTGTGACTTTTTAAAAGATGGTATGGAAATTTGTCTTTCTTTAACAATTGGAACTTAAAAAGAGGCAATGAGTTATTGAGATAAAACTGCAGGGTTAATAGCTTGTTCCAGATATATTTGTTAAGACACCTGAAAGAAGATACACTCAGTTGCCATGGAAATTAATGACAAACTTTGTCAACATGCTGAAATTTCATCTCCTTTTAGTTTCATTCTTTTCTAGTAATGAATTTTTGAGATTGTTTCTCTGGCCCACAGCCATGCAATGTATCAAGGTGGGATGCTTCTAGCTGGGAGAGGCAAAATATTTTTAGACGTGGGTGAAAACATATGGAAATACATTAAGGCAGTCATTACTTTTAATCTTCTAAGGGAGATGAAAAGATTAGCCCCCCATCCTGCCAAAAAAATCATTTTGCATCATCCCTTCCCTAAGGAATTGTGATCACCTCACTGAAATATTTACTCATTTTCTAATAAATTCATATAAACCTGATAAGTCGGACTCCTTTGGGTGTTTAAGGGCTGTGTTTAACTGTTCCAGTACTCATTAGTAGTAAATAGTTGAGTGAAATATGTTTCAGCTCAGTGTCCAAGCCCCAAATGAACTACTTCACCCCCCCCCCCATGACCTCCTATTAACACATATGTAGTCCCTGCTTACCAACCGTAAGTCCCTGCAAACTTTTAGTAGCACAGTGAAGACGAAATATTGCAGTGTGCATTTAAGGATTGAGACTTGATCGGGATACTTGATACTGGATTGATGTACACTATATCGTAACCCAATAAAACACCCCAAATCATGAAAATATTTTGGTTTTGAAAATTTTTTGATACTTCCACAGTATTGTACTGCCTTAGGGAAATTGCAGGTTTAAAAAGAGAAGTTTTTCCCACTTCAAAACAATCTAAAAAATTTACTTCTTTTATAATGATCAGAAAAGAATATAAATAAAGTAATATATTTGCTTGAGCACCAATAAAAAATGAATAGCAAGGTAGAGAAATTTTCACCCTAAAATTGGGCAGGGACGTGATGAACTTTAATTTCCACAGAGACATATTCCTCTGGGACCTTACCCCCAATGGCTAAATGGAAGTGCACATTTCATTTAGGAAAAAGCTGTAATTGATATGCTCGCTATTACAGGTTAGCCTTTGAGCAGCATTTCCACAATATCAGAGAAATATTCATTACATTCCAAAAAGTAGGAAAAAGGTTTTTTCTTTTTCTTTGTCAGTTCAGTTTTCCATTTTACTTTGAGAAAAGGATGGTGTGAAAAAATGTATGAAACATATTTTTTTTTTATTATTATTTTATTGTTATTTTGAAAAGAAAAGACAATAAAATTAGCCGTAGATATTTATGACAAGATACGATATATAGAATGGAGGAAGCAATCTACATGACCTTTTCCTACCTCCCATTTACTTATTTACTTACATGATCCCATCTACCTATGACTAACCATGGTTAAAGGAACAGCACAGTGAAGAGATAACTCCCTCGGCTTGAAATCAATTTGCACAGGTGGTTTCCCTGGTTCTCTATTGCTTTACCAACCAGACTTGTGTAAGACACAATTCTGACCTTTTTTTTTTATGGGGGGGGGGGGGGGAAGCACGGGGAAGGGGGAACTCTGATTTTATGTGTTCTGTGAGATAGGAGTAAGATATGGAGTGCTAATTCACCTCTGCAATGAAATGGTACGACCAGGGTTCAAGAAGTAAACTATCTAACTTCTTCCCAACTGCCATCCTTGTCAAGGAAATGAGATAATGCCCCCCTCCCCCATGAAGAATGGCCCCTCCTCCCCATAAAAAATGACCACGCTTAGTCATACTATTTTTTGGTGCTTTCATGTGATGTCACAATTGGTAACTGTTACACACCACTGCTGAGCAAAGATCAACAGTGTTCTGGTGCAACAGACATGTATAGATTATCATGTTTCTTAGGTAGCTATACTAGCTAGCGTACTGCTCTAGTTGTGGGATGTCGCAAGGGGCGGGGTTTGCGGGGCGGTCACAAGGGGCGGGGTTTGCGGGGCGGTCACAAGGGGCGGGGCTTGCGACATAGGTGAAAGCACTTTTAAACTGTGTTGAAAGAAGATCTGTGACCTAATAAATTTCGATGCTTAGTCAACTCCAGAAAAACTGTTGAAATATTATTTGTATCATTTGTCATGAATCAAAAAATCCTATAGGTTGTAAACCCTTTTGTCAATTCTGTCTGTGTGAAAATTGTCCAGTATTATAAAGGCTTTTAACCTTTCAAATATTGCTTGCTCAGGTGTGCAATGTAATTAATAGTCATACACTTGACATGTTATAATGGTTCAGAAGTGATAATGTTCATATCTTTGGAGTGGTGAATATCCGAGAGAATGCGATTCATTCACCCAGCTTCCTTTTTATACCATATTTAAATCTGAATCTAGTTTGGGCAGGTCCCTGTGTAATAAAGATATATAGCAAAGTGTAAAATATTCTATTTTACATAACGTTGTAGTCAGATATGTTGGCGTATTCATCTCTTTCTTGTGTCCGTATATATTTCATGTTTGAATGAGTGATAACTAGGTCTATTATATGTCTTGTTGTTTTTGTGTTTTTAACTTTTTCTAACAAATGTTCTTTTCATCTTTCATTACATCATCAAATGTTGATAACCTTTTAAGTTACAGATGCACAGGTATACGTCAAAGAGAACTTACAAAATAAAGTCAAGTTATTTTATTCTTCTTGAGATCTTTTTATCTTTAAAGGGGAAATGCAGGCATCCCAACCTGAAGTAATGTAGTACAATGTGTTGTTTCATGATTGGCTTGTGAGAGTCATGTGACAATAATTCTTATTAGATGTGGAAATTGCTATGATCCTGTGCTTAGTTTACCTTGGGAATATGCAATAACGATGTAAAAAAAAAAAAAATACGAAGACACTTTGAAGGAAAATAAGACAAAAATTGTAAGATTTAGCTGTTGTTTCAAATATACATGGACAGAGCATGTAATAGGTATGTCCTATCTGTAGGTTGTCGCCACTGACTGCGGCAAGAAAGGCACACCAAGATGGCCACCGTGAAGCTATAAATAGTCTGATTTGACGTAGACTCTGTTAAATTTTAAACAAAAGTTAAACTTGAATGGGAAAAAATATCATATTGCTGTAATACGTGAAGTGATTTTGACCTTACCTTGCATTATTTCAAAAATATTTCAACTTTCTTGCAAAATCTGTTGATTGACTTTGCAAATTTTATGCTTGTGGTTATGAATATGCATCAGTGAGAGGTCTAGTATTAACCAGGAAATTGATGTGATACTTTATTTCAAATTTTATGGTTATGAATATGCATCAGTGAAAGGTCTAGTAACCAGGAAATAATGTGATACTGTACTGCAAATTTTATGCTTGTGGTTATGAATATGCATCAGTGAGAGGTCTAGTATTAACCAGGAAATTGATGTGATATTTTATTTCAAATTTTATGGTTACGAATATGCATCAGTGAAAGGTCTAGTAACCAGGAAATAATGTGATACTGTATTGCAAATTTTATGCTTGTGGTTATGAATATGCATCAGTGAGAGGTCTAGTATTAACCAGGAAATTGATGTTATACTGTATAGACAGACCCATTCATTGCTTTGTCCCAGGTTGGTGTAGAGCATGGGCAGGGAAATCTGAGTTCATTTTAATTAGGTTTTGGAGCCACGTCTAGACATCTCCCGATTGCGGGCAGAATGTAGATAAATTAAATTATATGTTTCATTGTTACGAAAATGTTATTGGGCTTCATCGGTTTTGTTGTCAAGCTTAGCTCCTTAAGGGCATGACGTTAAACTGCATCCAGGTTGTGGCTTCTGTTCTATTCAGCCAGTCTAGAGCAGGACCACTCAGTGTTTGCCCTTTGGAGGGCGTACTTGTCCATATGGGACGTTAAGCTCCTTAAGGGAGCAGAACTCCTCCGAGAGTAATCGTTTGGTTTTCGCCCCTTGGCTCTTCGCCAGAGAGTCGTGGGGACTTTTAGAAAAAAGCTAGCTCCTTAAGGGGGCAGAACTCCCTTGGGAGGAAATGTTTGGTTTTGGCCCCTTGGCTCTTCGCCAAAGAGTCGAGGGGACTTTTAGAAAAAAGACTGTGCCATCATCGCCCCTTGGCCCCATTGTGCCATTTTCGCCCCTTGGCTCTTCGCCAGAGAGTCGAGGGGACTTTTAGAAAAAAAAAACTGTGCCATCATATATTTGTAAACATGAATGAGTCTACTGCAAATTTTATGAATTGAAGATCACAAGTGTGGAAACACACCAGGTAATGGTATTGTTAAAACATACTGCCATCTGAAGTGTTCACTGATTGAACATTGGTCAGTAATTCTGTCATTCATTATTCAAGTTTCTCTGAGTTTTGTAACAATTAGTCAGGAAGTGTATCAGTTCACCACTGCCTTTTATGAACTATCATTCATTCAATATGTCTGTATTCCATCACGTCAAGTTTATAATTTACCTAATTACGGTTATGAATGATTTTGATAAACCTCTTTAAAGGAGCTCATTTGAGTTGATACTGGCACTTTAATGAGAGTGTTAAAGGGTCACTAACACACAGTGTTGTAATCGAGTCACTAGATGAGTGACTTGAGTCACCAGTTCTAAAACATTTAAGTGACTCGAGTCACTGTACTGTTTCAGTCGGGAAATTACTTCTGAACTCTATCGAGTCACTATCATTTTGAGAGGGAGTGACTCGAGTCGTGACTTGTTACAACACTGCTAACATATGACAATGCTTACACCTAGCACAATGAGCCAAGTTTCATTTCCAATAGTTACGGAAAAAGTTAAATTTTTTATTATTGTTGTTTCCTGACTGGGAACCAGTTTGTGCATAATTTGAAAAAGTGTGTGGTCACGAGTTGTTAAAAACCGGATTGCACCGTTAAGTTCTCACTCATAAAACAGTTATTTGTATGTAGTAGGGAATGGGGAATGGGGTCTAAGTTTGACCATTTGTCCTGGGAAGAAAAACTAACAGGTTTGGAAAAATTTGTTGAATTTCATGAACCAGCCCAATGAGCTGCTTTATGCACAAAGCTGTGAATTAGGGTGCAAAATACTGTCTTATTTAAAAAAAAAATTGCTGTCCCCCATTTTCTTTTCAATAACCTTATCTCTGATGTGTTGAATGCCTGTGACTTTAAATTTGTGCTTTGCTTTATTCCGATAGAAGTAACTGAAATGATAACACAGAGAAATTAAAAGGACTGAAAAATAACCCCCTAAGTTATTTTTTCCTTTCATTCTTAAAGATTCATAATGCAAACCATGTTCTTAGATTAGAGAACTGGAAATATCATTAATATCAAGATATAAGTATGTAAGTCCTAACATTTAGATAGCACCTACATGAAGGACCTCAGTTTCAAAACAGAGGCAATTGTTTTTATGCATTTTGGAGGAAGTGAGGGGACAAGAGGATGTAGTCTTCACAGAATTTTTTTTCAGTATTTTTAAGATCTAAATGTGCTTGTGTCTTAAGTAGTACGACCTTACCTTAGACAATACAAAAATGGTAATGTGGGATGGACAAATATCCCTTCCCACTTCCCCATCCAACCACATTCCTGCTGTGCCCCCTTCCACTCCCCAACCCAGTCTTGTAAAACTGTCTGACATTGCCCTTCATCACATCTGTACAAGCTAGGTGGACCTAGGTAGGTTGCAGCCCCTCCTCTCCCCACCAGAATATTAGGTACACCTGATTCTGGAACACATTTTTGAAGAGATGGGGGAAAACACCCAATCTTTTGTCCCCCCTCCAAAAATGAAAAGAAAATAATTTTTCTGGTATGCTCATGTCCCCTCTTCTACCCCCCTCCGCATATGTAGAATGACTGAGTATTCCCTTAACTTTGCCTCATTTTCAAATGGCCAAGTAGAAGGGGAATTCCCCTAAATGGTGCAGGCTTTAACTTATTTCCCAGCTGTGAAGCAATATTGAAGACTATAAGTGTTACAAATATACCTATATCCAGAAAGACATCAGGGCATCACTTAAAAGTTGCCAAAGTTATCAACTAAGGAAGAGAATATGAATTTTTGATGGATTGGACACGATCAAAAGACTTTCGTAAATGTGTTGCTAGAGCCTTTAAGGGTAAAATCCTGCCTTGCAACTCAAGAGCTGTAAATAATCTGCTTGTACATATAGGGTGACCTAATGGAAATGTATAGATGTTTGAACCCATTCGTTAACATCGTTTCTCAAGTTCTCTCAAATTATTGAGGATCAATGTTAATAACCATTTTGCAGTAAAAGCCAAACAATGGGGGAGGTTGAATAACCATGGTAACCATGGTAACTGGTATATGTGAAGATGAGGTACAGCTCTCAGGTACTATCTTTTATGAGCAAGAAAAGAGATTACCGGTAATGGTATGGTTGGAAGAAGACTGGGATGGAGAAAGTGTTCATTCCTCAGTATTAATCCTAGGGTAAGAGAGTGTGTCTTACAATTAATTAGTGCATCATTCAAAAGATAAAACAGAAAATGTATTTAAAGCTTATGTAGTAAATTATAATTGTAAGGATATTTTTTATATTAAATCTAGGATCATGCTTCCTATATTTTCTCCAGGCTCTTAAAGTGATTCCTTTATATCTCACTTTACATTCTGGACATATTGTGTGTGAATTACTTTGATCAGGGACGTACCCAACATCCTTTAAAAGTCATTGAATCCCATGGTGATTATGCATCGGTATTTTATATTGTACTTCTTTAGCTGCCCATATCAAACTTATAATTTCATAATTAGTCTGCGGAAGAAATAACTTGCATATAACATTCTGAAGAAAGTTGGAATTGGCAGTATATGTGTTAAGAAAGGTGGATAAAAACCCATTGCCAGATACCTTCTGAAGGGGTAGGGTAATGAAAAAGGTTCCTGGGGTCAAACATTTTTCATATGAGCAAATAGTGCTAAACGTGCATTAAGTGGAAGGTAATTTTTGTTCAGGGAGTGAAGCTTTTCCAGAGGAAACTTTGTTATCTGCCCACCTGCCCACCCCACCCCCACCCCCTTGCTACCAGCTTGCATGGCTGAACTCCGTGTTGCATCTTTTTATTGCAGGGCAGTTTAGGAAATATGACAGGGCCACGTTGATTATTTTGTTGGTAAGGAGAGATGTCATTTTGAAAATCTTATTTTGAAACACAAATTTATAAACTTCAAGAGTGGCTTTCCGATATCTGTCACGAGGAGATAAAATGAACAAGTGTAATCAAGAAACTATTAACATAGTAAATGTAAGATATATGTCGGTGTTAGCGTGTAAAAAGTGTCTTTCGATCTCCCATGAATAATAATGCATGTAGCTTATGCATATTCAAGATTATATGTAAATTACAACTACCTTGACTTGGTGTGTGTTTTATCTTTACAGATTATTTGATATTCCGTAACAATTTAAGATTATGATCAATAAATGTCAGTCATCTACGAGAAACAAGATATTTTAATAATCATATCGTCATTAATATTCTTCCTTTTTTATCTCTCAAGGGCAGTCATCTCTCACCCAAAATTACAATTTTTATAGTTAGTCCATAGAAATTATTATTTGGCACACTGAACTCTTTGATTGACAGTAAGTTAAAAAAATGTTGAGTGCTGTAGTTCATATTGCACAGCATGTGCTGTCCTGAGAGTGTTTTGACTACACTTTGGAGTCTTGTTTACTCACCATGAAGCAATGAACTGAGATTGTGTGTGGATGAGAATGAGTTTTAGACAATTTTGGGAGGGGCTTAAGGTAGTAGGTATGAGATAATTGGGCCTAAAAGCCAAAACTTCAGGTATATGTAATTCATGACATTTTACAACAGGTGCATAGTGTAGACCTTGTCCAGAGTGGGAAGGTAGGGTGTGAATTTCCCAAGAATTCCTTAGATTTTCTAGGGGTCACTAGAGGTCAAAAAGTAAAAATAACCAAGAAGTCCAGAAATCACCAGAGGCCAAAAAGTAAAATTTCTCAAGATTAAATTCAACAGGCATTGGACTCCACATGTTTCAAAATAATTGATGTTGATTGACAGGGAAAATTACAGATATAAGATTTAGCTGAAAGGAAAAGTGGGGGGCGGGGGGTAAATGCAATGTGTTCCCTCTCCTTGGCCTCATAAGTGATAGCTTTGAATTATCTGTCACTATTTTCAACTTTTTGAAGTTGGCATAAGGGGAAAATGTTTCTAGCCAGACTTAAGAAAAATTCTAATTTATCCTCTTAACTCTGTGCAACTCAATTTCCTGGCAAACATGAACCCTACCTGAAGCTTGTATTGTTGAAAGTCACTCATGCATGACAGAAAAGACTGACCCTTCTTTCCTGAATAACCATTGGCCAGATAATTATTGTCATTGGCTGAGAATAGCTGTTTCCATTGGTTTGTGAAACCGCGTGTTTGGTCTAACGGTATGAGCATCCGCCTCACACACGGAATGCCCGGGTTGTATTCCCAGGTCGAGTCATACCAAGGACTCTGAAAATGGGCTCTACTGCCGCTGGGCGTGATGCTCGGAATAAGCAATGGAGTAGGTGAAACAAGCCAGCGAGCGGCAACTGGAGAAAATGCCGTGGCCGTCTCGACTTGAACCAATCGGTTGGAAACTGGGCCGTTTAACTCTAACTAACATCCATTTTGGTTTGTGAGCTTAAAAACAGCTATGTTTGAACGTTGCAAACTTGCAGGTTGGCACATTTCTGAGTGTCAATTTGTCTTTCACACAAAATGACGCCAATGACCCAAATGTGTTCTTGTTTTATTTTTATCGCACCTGCAAATATTTTAATTCGAAAAGGAACCCATGAGGCAGTTTGCATGAGTTAAACATTTCGTTAACAATAAATTTGGTCGTATAATGGAAAGGAGTTCACATAAGAAATAGGATACCCCAGTAGCCTAATATGGATTTGGGTTATTCTGCTCATTTATTAAGTTCATTGCCTGGAGAGGTGCACTTTGGGGTTACAGATTGGCCAATATAGTGCTTTCACTTACGTCACAAGCCCCGCATCTTTTGATGGACAGAAACGCAATGCAGTACGCAAGGGAAGCTAGCTGGGGAGCAGCTAACAACCGACGTGTGACTGTTGCACTAAAACACTGTTGATTCTAGCCCGGCAGTGGACGTGGCGTACCAATTGTGACGTAACGTGGAAGCATACTCATTATCAGATAAATCTTTCAATAAAAATAGTAGGCTTAATAATGTCTCGGGTACAATTTGTTGTGGGGGCATGCTGACCATCTTTTTACAAATCCATATGACAAGGGGCAAGCAAAAGACCCATTAATGCAGTCTTGACCCTGACTGGCCCCGGTCTTCTTACACTTGTTTAAGAGGCAATCAGAGTTTTAAAGGGGAAATTAGCTGCTGTTCCAGGAAGTAACTTTTCATTTCTAAACCGACATACTAACAACGATCGTTTCCTAAAATAAATAGATATTGAAGGGGTCCTTCAAGAGAGAAGAAACGGTAATTATTGCGTAAGTACTCTTGAGTGAGAATGTTTTACTTATTTTTCGGGTAAAACAATTTCACCTAAAAGAAGTCCACGTTTACATACATGACAAGATAGCCTCCTCTGAACAGAGATCAATTATAATAAAAGACTGTGATTACCCACCCCCCCCCCCCCCAAAAAAAAAAAAAAAAAAAACAATGTCATAGAACCTTCTGAGACTGAATTTGAAAACCCTTCACAAGTCGAGAAATTGGAAAATGAAGATCAGTTTAAATACAGACACAATTTTGTCATGATTGCAATATGATTTGGAAAATAATCCGTTCTTTATGGCACATATTCGAGCTTAGCCCCTTCCCCAAGTTTGGGCCTCCTATAAGTTTATGAATGACATCCCCTTGTAATAAATGTACTATTATTTTGCAAGAGTAAAATAAATCGTGAAATAAACTTGGATTGTCCCTGTCTTACCAATGAAATAAATAATTCCCATGCCGAAAAACTCATCTTTCATAAACTTCACAAGTAAGAACTAATTATTAACATGAATAACTCGGGGAGGGGTGGGGAGGTGGCCCACTCGAGGAAAATACTCTCTAAAAATTAGAAAGTGAAAATTGGCAAGTTCACTCCAAAAGATCGCTAAATCATTCCAAGAAACTTGAATTCACTCCAAAACAGCGAAGTTTCACCCTTGATGGAGTGTTTACAGGTACCACTCTTAAAACAATGGGAATCCGTGGAGGCTTCCGCTGAAGAGAGAATTTTCACTCCTTTTGAAGTGAATTTTACCCTTCGTGGTTTGAATTGCCACTCTGATGGAGTGAATTGACACTTCTCACATTATTAGAGAGTGGCTACGTCTAGATACAGCGTACAGAAAATTTTGAAAAAAAAACGCGAACTCCCAGATATAGCCGGCTATGGCAATTCCTATGCTTTGAAGTAGAATATAAGCAGTCGCTATTTTTGAACTAAACATCCCGCTTAAAAAAAATTCATTTATCTTTAGGTATACAAAGGGACAAACTCTATATATCTTCCCAATTCTTGACCACCGCCCGGGAAGGGAGGGGGGGGGGAGATATTAAATGTTTCTCGTCTCGAAGGGCTCAAATATGCTTAACGTAACTATACTTTACTTCTTTTTCTACTTGCACGATGTTTTAAAAATGTCTTAATATCATTTTCATGAATAAAATAATTCCTCTTATTGAAAAGCGAAACAAATTAGTTAGGTCTTGGATAATATACTAGGATCATCATTTTTATGCAGTCTAGACACATATTCTCTTCACCCTAGAAGTTTTCCAAAATGCGTAGTTAACCCCACCCCCTTTTTTGGTTTGCTGTGTCATCATCGGGAAATGTTCGAGGGATTGTGGTTAAACTAACCATCAGTGGAAATGGTGAGCCCCCGTGATTTCAAACTACCAATTTTTTTCTCTTCCTTAATCAACCTGCTGTTTCGTATATACGCTATACGGAATGTTCGAAATCGAATGGGAATCATCTCACCATCGCCCGTTTCACCGCCGAACCTTGCTTTGCATCTTGAACTCGTGTCCTGCACTTTCTACCAAAGAACTACAGCATTCTCAACCTTTCCCCCTTTCAGTTTCCGGGAAATTAACCCTCAACCAGTAACTGAACCTAATTACGACTATGTGCGTAATTTATGGCTGTAACGAGAACGTTTAAGCTGACCTCTCCAACAAATGTGCTTGCACATTTCCGATCGGCAAGAATTTAGTTCCGTCGGATAAATGTACCTCCTAAGAGCTATAATTTTCCAAGCCACTGCCACCAAATTGTATGACCTCCCCTAGCTCGAAGTCGGACAAAAATGTTCAAAATCGGTTTTCCAAACACGTCTTTTCCTCCAAGAAATTAGTCATCTAATGGGGCGCACAAGAAATAGCAACGTCCAAAATTCCTTGGAGGGCGGGTCGTGACATGAAACATTTTATGCTCCATTTGTTATTAGTGCTAAATATTCTAGACGAAATTGCGGAGCATTCGGACGTACAGCAGGTTTCGGGATAAATTAGGTTAAACCAGATACCGGTAGTTCCCTGACTTGACATATTAGGCCTCCAAAGACGCATACGACACATTTAAATGGTGGGATTTCGTGCACATGCATGCATAGTCCTTAACTTTCTTGCACGGGCTGTCGGCATATTCCTTGTTACCTGGCTTTGGAAGCTGAGAAAACCGATTCCGCTCCGCGCGGTAGCATAGCCCAAAATCAATTTCTTGGCAATTAAATTTGATCCAATTTGAAGGAAAAACAAAAAATATCGTACTGTGGACTTGGATGGCAAGTGATTTTTATTTGGCATCACCAGACGGTGAAACTCCAATGAGGACAGCGGTCATGGCTTACGGCATCCGCCGCTTGGGAAATATTCCATTCATCTCAGGGACCATTTCTGGGTGGTCAAATCATTAGTTTTCCTTAACGACGATCTTTATGTTCGGCGAATTATTTTCCATTTTTTTTTTGGGGGGGGGGGGGGGTAAAGGGTAGGGATAGGATCACCCCATAAACAGAAAATTACTCACGGTGTGGGAAAATGAAAGTCAATCAGTGGCGTAGCTAGGATTTTTTCCAGGGTGGCAAAGGTATGAAATTTCCCCAAAATTTTCCCGGTCAATGTGTATTTCATATAAAAAATGCAAATTTACAAGTATTACAACATTACCATGTCATTATGTAATATTACCTGCATTTTTAATCTTAAAGTATAACATAGAGCAATTGGAAATAACAGCTCTTAGTATATTATTTTGGTCAACAATATCTGGTTTATTTGTATGTACTAACGCAGTGGCGTACCCAGGATTTCTCTGAAGGGGGGGGGGGGCATGCAGTATAGTCTAAGGGGAGAGGTGTCCGGAAATTTTTTGACATTTTCAAGGAGCCTAGATGCAAAATGGTGCAAGATTTTCGACTTTGACAGGATCAGTGTAAGAAGTTGAATCATGAGGATAAAACTGAAACTTTCGTGTCTTTACATGCATCCTTATGCCATTTATGCTACCTTACGAAGTAAAACTTGTCATTAAATTTCCACACTTTTAGGAGTCAAAATAAAGGAACATTGATCGGTTTAGGATTTGTGGTATTTCTTGGCCACAAAACGTTATCTTGTCATAAAGGTTATCTAAGCGGAGCGCCACTATTGGTTGGCGCGGAGCGTAGAGAAAATTTCGAAAAATCAGACCCCTCAGAGGGCAGGAAATAGCATTTTCCAGACTTATACGAAGGATCTACCCAGTCACTATCTTCTTTTGTAGTTTGCAAAAAACCCTTCCTTCAAAATATGTTCGCAAACTGCAAAGTGATCAGAGAGTTAAGGGGTAATCTGACCCCAAAATGTAATATTGCACAAAAGACTGAGCGAAACGCCACCATTAGTTGGTGCGGAGCGTAAAATAAATTTCGAAAAATCAGACCCCTCAGATGGTCAAAAATAGCGTATTCATGCTAGTAAAGAGAATCTAAACATGTAGTCTTTATTTTTATCGATGCCACCAGTGGGAAACAGAGTCTACCACTGGAATTTGATAGAATTTGCCTATTTGTAGGAATTAAAAAATGGCATCAATGAGGGACGTACTTGCAGAGACAATCCTTCTCCTTTGAGAATTTTTGAAAAATTGGGTGCCCTTATATCCAACCTGGTGCCACATATGCTATCTTTTGAAGTAAAATCTTCGTTACTAAAGTTTAAGTACTTATTTTTAAGAACAAAGAAAAAATGGCATCTGTGAGGGGGGCATGGGCCAATGCCCCCCCCCCCCTTCGTACGCCACTGAAACGAGGCCTAATAATAGCTCGATCACACAGGATATCCTGTTAAAACAGCAGTCTGTTAAGTAAAGAAGGCTACAAGATACTCATGGACCCGTTTATTTTTACACCCCAAGTGAGCAGAAAGTTTTATTCCCAAACTAGCCTGTAAGCCTCCAAGGATTAGGCTAAGTAACAAAATCTAAGTATGCCAATGGATCCCGTTCATTCTAATTTCTAGACTAACTTTGAGTTAATCGTTGGCCATGCATGGATTGTTTCAGCCCCATCCATCGTTATGTACACAGAGTAAAATCGGTGTAGCTACTACTAGCTTGCAGGGCAATGTAATAAACTCGGCGGAGGGGGGGGGGGTCTACGTTAGTAACTTGTCAGTTTTCACGTCCTTTTATTGAATTCCCAAAATGTACAACGCAGAGACTGTATGCAAGGGAATAAGTTTACAGCCTTTCAGTGTTAGTTGTACTGTATCAGCTGTTGTTAAATTCCTGAATAACAGCTTCATGTGCACTGGAATGCACTGATCATAAAAACAGCGCGTATACAAGAAAACATTCAATCTGCTACGCGGCGAGGACATTTCTGTGGAACGCGAGTAGGGCCGGTTCATGCGACACTAACGAAATCTCAAATTTGGGTTAATTTGTTGCATGAAAATACGAATTATGTATGAGAAATGTCTCAGAATTTGTTATTCTAACAAAAATTTTGAGAATTTTTTGTTAGTTGTTAGAGTAAGAAAATTCATCAAATTTCCCCAAATTATTTTTCAGGGGGGGGGGGCAACTTTCCCCCTGCCCCCCCCCCCCCAGTAGCTACGCCACTGAAGTCAATGAGCGTTTCATCAAATACTTGGGGACTGGCGGTCATGCACATGACCGATCATTAGTCAACTTGTTCAGTTTAGCTCTGGAGGAGGACAGTTTCTTCGATTCGCTGTCTCTAAAGCTGTCAAATGAGTTACATGCACTCAAAATATTCTTCCAATTCTTAAATCAAAGTCAATGTTTTCGACGTAAAGGGAAATCTGAAAATATATACTTGAATTGTTCGCAGCTCCCGACATTCGGTCTTTGTCTGGTTACAAAAACTGACGAGGGATGTCTCTCTCAATGTTCAAGAACGTACCCCACTCCTTTGCGATTGAATGCAGTGATCACCATTTAACTGAGAGGAAATCGATTGACGTTCCCCTTTACCCGAAGTGATAATTAACTCTAAATTAGTAAAAACGTCATTTGAAGGACCTAATTTCATTCGATAACGGCTACGTCACTCACTCAAACTAGTTACTCTGTCAGCCTGTTGTAGCTTTTCTTGCAATGTTTTGCATATAGCGGAGTGTAGGCTGCCCTGGCAGCAATTATTGTCAAGCAAAGAAAAAACTCAGGAAAACAGTAGAACGGGGTGCTTACTCATGATCACAATGCCACTTTCATTTCGGAACTTTAAACTTTTTTCACATTGAAGCATTTTCTCTGTAAAACTATGAAGGGGTGGGGGGGGGGGGGGTAGAGCTCAATGTGCTTTTAATGTATGTATATATTTTTCGTGCGCTTCGGGTTCCAAATATTATTTGTCTCTCTCATATTTTGGCAACTCGGGTCTTTGGAGTATGCCTACGTACGTAGGGGAGCTGTAGGGCTAAAAATGGCGCCGCACCTGTACTGAATGCTTTTTGTATACAACACGATTTATTTTGCGTACGTTATATAATCCAGAAAATTCCGCAGTAGGTGTGGAATTGACATCTGACTTGTATCCGGCAATTCAAGGAGCAAGATGTTTAATTATTCGTTGTCAAATTATAGAAAGCGAATATCTGAATTTGGAAAGGACTCGAGCTGTTTGGGGAAATGATACTCATGTACTCTAGATCATAATTAAAGACGAAATATAGTTATAAAATTTTTATGTATATTTAGGCATTCTTTTCCTTACAGACAAGTCAATTCTCACCCCAAACTACAACTTTTGTAGTCTACGTAAATTCTTTATTGGCACAGCCATTTGATTGACAGCAAATTAAAAATATGCAGGGTACTGCAGTTCGTATTTTACAGCATGTACTGTACTGAAGATTCTTTTAATTACACATTGAGGTCTTGACTCACCCTGAAGCATTAAACTGAGATTGTCTGGATGAGGATGAGTTGTAGACAGCTGTAGGATGGGCAGAAGTAAATACTAGAATTGGAATCGTCCGTCTTCGGGGTGAGAAGATTTTGGCTTTAAAGATCTTTTCACACAAATAAAGTAGATAGTTCTCATCTGTCGGAAATTTCAAAGCAACTGACGGAAATTCAAACTTTTGAATTTGAATAAAACATCAATTTATTCATTAAGATCCAACTGTAGGGTAACGATCAAAGTCTACATAGCATTCTGGCCGTCTTAAAAGAGGGAGGGACGTATCAGTGCTATCTAAAGGATGCGTCACAGCTCGTTTTCTCTGTTGATGGCACTAAAAGTAGAGAAAACCAATGCTTTGTCATGGTGCTTGTAAAAGTTTCAGCAGTATTTCAATGAGGAACCTCATTGAGTTCACATTTTGCCATAACAGGGGCGGAACCAGGGAAATTTGGTGGTGGTGGGGGAGGGGGGGGGGGTTCTGTTGTGTCTTCCCCTCTTTTCACATTTTCTTACAGAAATAGTGGGACTGTTGCTCCCTGCCCCTCGATGACCCTCCTGGATGGTAAGACACGAAATGTAAAAAATATAGAGGATACAACGATATGTTATGTACAAATCTTGATTTTATTGTTCACGTAGAAAATTGAAGCCCTATGTGACAAAAATGCTCCACATTAAAGAAAGCCAAGCTGCGGCCTCCTTGGTGTTTTATGACAATAATCACAACAACAGACAAGCGTTATTCTGCTATTGTAGTTAGACGAGATTCTACAGACCAGTTCCTAACCAACAAGCCAGTTCGGTAATTTGTGACTATGCAAATGCGCGCATCCTCCAGTCCGGCGGACTCAGACCCCGTTTTCGTTTGAGTTGACTAGAACACTTAAATAATATATGCACGTACTGACGCAAGACGAAAACATGGGAACGCCGTAATGCTGGGCTCAGTTTGTTTATCCCATCCAATTTCAGTATGGCTGCATTTTTAAGTCTTTCAGCATGACCGGGCCAGCATTCCAACTCTGGGCCTTCGAACTGCAAGTTGACCATGCTCAGGCTAACAATTTGACCATACAGTTGATACTGCTATTGGAACGTGTCAGTATCAAAGCATGACCATAGCAGTTGCAGCTCACGATTTTGACATGGTGTTAAAAGTACATATTGTAGGTATGGATTGATACACTCTGAGGCTACCTCAAAGACAAAATATTATGTTTACATTACCTTTAAGGTAAAATGAATTAACCCCAGTTTGAATAAGGATACATCCTATTTTATAAAAGGCTCCTTTTGATCATGTGGCAATCTCTTGCCACTTAATATTGAAATTTATGCAGACTTGCCCTTTTGTTTACACTGAATATGCAAACTCTGTAGGCATGTAATGGAAAGTTTGTAATTAAGGAAAACCACCTAAACTTAAGCTAATATTCTGAAATATGTTTTGGATGCAAACAGAAAATATCTTACAATACTATCAGTTAACCATTCAATTTTGCCAGAAAAATATTGCCACTTTTCTTCGCCAAAATACTATAAATCACAAGAGTTATATCAGAAGCATTGTTTGAAACAAGAAATTCAAACACTATAAAGTTCATTTTTGACATAATAATTTTTGAAATTAAATTACAATCTGATGGCCCAGAACTGAAAAAACGGACACCACTAGATTAAAGGAGAAGGTATGAAAAAAAACAAAAAAACATGGACACCACTAGATTAAAGGAGGTTATACAAAGTTGAGACTCGAGAGATAAAAACCTAACCTAATTAACATACATGTCAATTAATTTAACCCCCCCTCCCCACAAGTCCCCTTTGCCTCTCTGGTGATGAGCCTGAGGGGCAAACCACAAGACCGAATGTGTCTCACTATAGACGAATCGGGACAGCAAGTGAATGTCTGATTTCAGCCAGCCATAACTGGGGTCTATCACCTTGTAATCTTTCAATTTCTTGGCTTATCCGTACCATGGATGGTTGTACACTGAAATGCCCTCCTGATTCCCTCAGTTTCACTGTATATGAGGTTTGAAATTATATTTATACAATAAATGAAGACGATTTAAGGCTGATGGAGCCCACTAATGGCTGTCTACAGTCACTAGACACAAGATGCTGATCAGATTCGTCTATAATCCTCTGGTTTAATTTAGCAGCATTGTATGTGTCTGAAAGAACATACTACACATGACCTTTGCAAAAGGTTGAGAACCCATCAACCGTGTGTTAACATTCACAGAGACACGAAGACTGGCTTCAAACGATGCGTAAGATTACCTTAATTTCCCTCAATCACATAATGACATTTTTCAGACTGTGAGGAATACTTCCCAAAAAATAATTTGGGTTTTTTTTTTTTTTGATATAACACATAACTCTGACATGCTGGCAAAGACTTATCAAATATTCAAGACAAAGGGATCATACTTATAACATTTTGAGGCTTTGAGATGATAAAGAATTCTTCTCCTCATCCAATGCAATGTAAGAGATAACATTTCTTAGCTCTCAAGAGGAGATCATTTGAAGGGCAAATGTGCTGTAAATATTCAACAGTTAGCAAACTAAATGAACCAGTTAGGACAAACCTGTTATGCTTCAAAAGCAAACTAAATTGCAGTTTTTCGTACAATGCAGCATGGTTCTCAAGTTCCTAACCATACCAGGAGATAAACAAGACTCCCTTTGGTATTTCTTTGTACTTTATCATGTTTTGAAGCAAGAATTTTAATTAAGTGGCTGGGTTTTAAAATTATAATCTGTGAAAGGTTTCAACACCTCAATCATTTGAAAAAAATGGAACACACTGATTTATAGGTTTGTACGTCAAGCTAAATACACTGATTAAATTATATATCATGTATATTGCATGCAAATGTTTGTGTCTATTGAATGTTTCAACCTTGAATGTCACATGTTGTCACAGTTATTAATTGACCAATTACACACCCAGTTTTCACGGTACATCATAACTGGTTAGCCACGCGTACTGCCAGGCAGAGAATTTACTGTCATCACATCGCTTGTCAGCTACTTCTCAGCTAGTTATACATACTACACTACAATTGTGCCTGGAAGTCAAGAAATGGGGTGGGACTTAAGATGCTATTGAAAACACTGCATATATTATCAAGTAGACAACACGGACAAATACTTTTGCAAATCCTAGACAGCATACACTATATTACTACAAGTTGTTTAAAGGCAGTCAACTCTGCCCACAAACTACAATTTTTGTAGTAGTCTACAGAAATTCTCAATTTGCACATCTCCTTGATTGACAGCAAGTAAAAAAATTCTTGAGTGATGTGGTTCATACAACACAGCATGTACTATACTGAGAATGTTCTGTTTACCCACTTGGGTCTTGTTTACAGTCACTATGAAGCAATAAACTGAGATTGTGTCTGCATGAGAATGAGTTTTAGACAGCTGTGGGAGGGGTTAAACTAAATATGGAAGTAGAAATGGAACTGTTTCGGGTGAGAAGATTAGGCCTTTGAACATTTTATGATATTTGGCAGTCAAATAGGTTTCTCTTCATATCAGCAAAACAATACTTTTCTTTTTTGGATAGGATTAATACTTGCTAATTCAACAGCCTTAAAAGTGACAATTTCTGAATCACATTTCCACCACTTCAACAGCATATAAACAAAACTTACAACAAAGTGAGGGGAGGGAGGGAGGGGGAATGGAGCAAATTTTAAGTCCACAAGCATTTTTTGAAGAATGTAACTGATTGTGATTCTTCACATCAAAACACTCTCTCATATATTGCTAATACAACAGCTTTTTTCCATTTGTGGCTGACTGGCTTGTTTTTCCTACTCCGTGGCTTATGCTGAGCACTATTAAACACAATGGCAGTAGGTTCTATAGGGAATGAGCAGAGAGATGCAAAGCATTCCTACTACCTACAAAAGAAAGGAAAAAAAATATGCAGGACTAGCAAGATCCTTTACCTTTTAATAAAGTCTAGAAAACAGATATTGCATGTGTTCTACACAAATAACCTTCATATCAAGACCATCAGACCCTGTAAATTTAATACTCCCAGGGGCCTCCTAACCTAAAACATCCAGACAAATAGTAGGTTATTACTACAGTGGTAACCTTTTCAAATACCAGCACATTCATTTAGATATGCAGGTAGCACAAACATTGCTTACAAGAACTATTTCAAAGCTTAGCTACAGGTTTGCAGCTTTCATCGTTAAAAAATTACCTGAGTCTTGTTTTGGAGAAGTTGTTCCATTTCCAAAGTGCTATTGCATTATACATCAAACTTGAAATTGATTGTAAATTTTTGTAAAACAGGACCCCAGTCATTTGATTTAAACTGGTGCTGAGGCAGAGGGGATAAAGGTGGTAAGCATTTGAAGCCAAGAAGCTGCTTATCAACCAAGATATCAGGGGTTCAATTCAAGCCAAAGGTCAAAGTAAGGTGGGTTTTTTTTCATGACTCATTCAAGACTGGAGAGTAATCCATTGTTTTTCTCAACTGAACTAGTAACCTTTGAAAAAGAAATACCATATTTGATCGAAATCGTTGAGTCAGTTGTCACCTGCTGTGAAGTCCTCCAAAATTTATAATCATTTCAAAGCACCATTAAAACAATTGTCCTAAAATTTCTTCTCATTACTATACATTTTCATTTTAAAATACCAAACAGAAATAAGTGCAAAAACAGGAATTTGTCAACTAAAATGGTCAATACATGATGGAGTTTGATTAGAATTGCAAAGATTTTTAATGTTTTTGCTGTTTTACATCAGATAAGCATAGGCAAACATTTGCATTACGAAGGCAGTTGCTTCAGAATTCTATTTACCACATACCTGGCAAACCAGGCATTTGAACAGGGACCTTGGATTGGTATTAATTACCAAATGCAGCTGAGATGTCACCCAAGCATACGAAAAGATAATGAAATCAATTGTTCTGCTGGTTGAAGCAAACAATCTTCCTGCTTGCTGATCACAGAAAGCAGAGGATTAAAGGGGACCATTCTAGATTAATCATGGTTTGTTAACCTCAAAGCACTTGACCACCTCATGCATACCCACAAAACTTGAAGTTTGATTTTACACAAGGTTTTCCTATTTCATACTTCAGTGTATATAAATGTATGTGCTGATAATGTGAGGTTAACAGGGACAGGTACAAAAAAATCTTCTGTTTTTGTGAGGTCCTCCCAAAAATACTTTTTTAAATGAATTAGAAATGCCACGAAATTCACTAATTACTGGCACCTTTTACATAGGTTACAAAAAGTACCTTTCTTTATAAACACAAAGGTGGGTGTTTGTTGTGTGTAACCCTTTTAGTGCATAAATAATGTACATTGCTTCTTTCAGAATTCACAATAGTCAAAGCCAAAACTTTGTTACACAGTTATGCCTCTTAGGCCCTTTAAATATTACTATACAACCCCAGACTGGATGACGACATCCAAATCCAAACTCATAGCTTTCACAAGACCCACTGGAACATCACTTTGGTTAATCAACTGTCCCTTGTCCAAATACAAACTTGTCTTAAAGCCGGCAAATCCAATTTACAATTTGTTGTTTACACAAAAATATAAGCTTGAAGTCTTTTCAGAGTTTATCCAGTTCGATCTCACTTAACATCAACTACAAGCAGTCGTCTAATTCTTCTGACCATAGCTGATACAAAGGCGTAACGGAAGCGTCTCATTGGCCCGTACTTATTTTCAATGTCCAATACTCTTTTCAGAAGTGTTTCATTTAGGCATGACACTGAATCAACTTTGAGCTGCAAAAAAAAATAGAATATTTTCTTTGAATTGCAAAAGAATTACCACACCACTGGCAGAGATTCTGCTAGAAACACAAAAAGGGGGAGGGGGAAGGGTTGATTACTGCTAAACCCCAAGTCCAAATTGATTCTGTCCTAGGTTAAAGTTACAAGTGGGTTCAGGGAGACAAAAGCATGCTTCAAGGTCCCTGCAAGGTGTAATTTGATGGGTTTTAAAGGACAATCATTGCTGAAAGAGTGTCCTCACTTTAAAAAAGAAACCAAGATATTGACAATTTTTTGATTTTTATGGAAATGAAAAAGGGTGGGGGGGGGGGGGGATTTTACCCAAATTCTTTTGGAACATTTTGAAAAGGGGGGACAAATCTCCCTGTTCCCCCCTCTGTTGGAAACACTGACTGAAGTAGACTAGAACTGTCAAATATATTTCATGTGAGAAGAGTCGGGCCAGCCTCAGCCTTTTCTCAAATTGTGGCTCACTGGCTCACTTTCCCTACTCCATTACTTATGCTGAGCACCAAGCACAATGGCAGTAGCATTCACTTGGTATGACCCAGCAAAGAGTCCAACTCAAGATTTCCAGATAAAAGCTGAATGCTTTAACCACTTTGCACATACCACTAGTTTCATTGTCAAAAATCTTTTCTCCCTTACTTGAAACTTCACACATGATGACCTGAATGTTCTGTTTTTACAGGATCAGGATGTTTTCATTCAGGAACACATTTACACAGAGGGTCACAAAACCAGTGCAGTTGTCACTGTTTGAACAATTTAAGGTGTGCTAAGATGACTGAAGGGCTATTATTATTTGCATTGCATAGCTTGACAATAAATACGAAGCATTGTCAGACAAAATTCTAACGTTTGATGGAAGAAAAATATACCAATGCTTCGTTTTGTTCGTACGATTTGACCTCAACACAAAATACTACCAGTTTTGTGCAAAATCTGTAAACATTGAACCACTTGGGCAAATATATTTTTGCATACAAGAAATAGCAGGCAGCCTTGTTGGTTAGCTTGAACATTAAGGGCAGTCATTTGTGACCCCAAACTACTGGTATTTACCAGTAGTCTACAGAAATTCTCAATTAGCAAGGCTCTTTGATTGACATCAAATTTTAAAACTGCGGAGTAGTTCACACTACACATCATGTACTGAGAGTGCTTTGATTACACATTAGGGCTTTGTATACTAATCAGGGTTTGCCCTGAAGCAATAAACTAGGATTGTATCTGGATAAGGATTAAAGACAGTTGTGGGAGGGGCCATAAGCAGGCGCAGATACAGTTGGTCTGCAGATGAGTGAGAACTGAATGCACAGCCAGGGCAGGGTGGGAGGGTTGGGGGTCCTCCCCCAAAATTTGTGTTCTAGATGGACTTAGATAAGCTCAAATACAATTCATATAAGAGGCAAAAAATATTGTCGTCAAAAAGTCTATGGCGGTAGAAAAGAAAGGGGGAGGGCGTATCTCAGGAGCATGCCGCTGGATCTGCGCCTGAGAAGTAAGAAGGTTGGGAGGATTGGACCTGTATGGGTGATAAATAACTGTTTTCAAGTATGCTGGAGACACTTTTCATTAATGCAGCATAAGCTGTCCATACATGTAAGAAGTCTATGGTTTACCTGATGCAAATCTTCCTTTGTGATTCCATGTACCTCTGGATTTAAACCTGGATTTGAACCAGTAGAGGGTGCTGTTGATTCATCTAAAAGAGAGCTAAATGGATCTAAATTAACAAGACAAGAAATAAAAAGGTCAGCTTGACAGAGTATCTAGTTGTGAATTGTTTGTCACTGTAAACGTTCAATAAATTACCCTATACATGTATGGATGGACACTAAAAGAAAACTGAATTTACCATATGGTCACATATAGATGCCTATGGCATATTCCACAGAACTATAAACGCACAAATGCTCACTTACATATGACTAGGCAATTCTTATAAAGTATCATTTATCATATTAACGCCTTGTGAACAACTATAAAATCAACAAGAGTTTGCAACTGGAAAAAAGGCTGTGGGACAGTGGAAGGCTACAGTTGGGACAGTGGGAGCACTTCCCCCCAGATTTTGTTTTTGCCTTCCCCACTTGCCATGTCTCTCCCCCCCCCCTTCCCTCAAGTAAGATCAGGTAGGAGTTAAGATTAACAGAAGAAAGTAAGTACTACACGTCTCCAGTGACTTAATATTTCAATCAAAGATATGATAAAACCTCAGATCTTCAGTTGGCTTTGCACTGCACCTAGAATTTATGCCGCCTCCAGCCCTCCCATTTCGACATTGTGGTGCCGCCACTGCTATGGGTACCCCTAGATAAATCTAGAAGGATATAAGCTGAGGTGTTATACTTCAAGGAATCCAATTAAAAAAGTATGATCATACATGTCAAAGCTGTCTATTATTTCTCATCGAAAGTCAATTTTGCAGATGAAATAACTAAGGCTTGAGGACTTTCGTAACAAATTTATACATGCTTTCTCCTTATCCAAGTTACAATGAAACCCTCACCATAATAGACAGCTTAGAGTAGTTGTAAAACTCCCCCAATAGTATCCTCCTCTAACACAATTTCCTGTACAGATCCATCCCAAAAAAGACACTCCCACCACTAGACACGGGACAATTCCAAATTGGGCTGATGGCAGAAGTATGTAGGGAGGGTGGGAGGAAGGAGGCAAATGTCATGGCTGCGATTGCCCAGGTATTGAACTATTTAGCCTTCTACTAACAGTTATGACAATTGCACTTAAGAAAATCAAATGTAATGTTTCGATTCTGACTTACCAGAAAGGTCCCGGGGTGGTCGTCTGTGAACTAACAATGGAAAAGCATTTTTGCCGACAAGGGATGGGTGACAGTGTAGAAAATAGTACTCCAAGTGTCGCCAAATTAAAAAGAGGGAGCTCTCCATTGCATCTGTGTGGCCAGCCATTCAGGAAAATAAATCTAGAAATACAGTCACCTAGTTGCAGACAGTGATGCCTATACCATTCAGGCATTGATAAGATAAACACAAAATTTGTTTGATGACAAATTAGAAAAAAAAAAACAGACCTTAACAGATGTTTTGCTACTTATGGTATGATTTTGCAAAAATCAAGGTTAATTTACTACATTAAAAACTTTCAAGTCAGCTATGATGACAGAGGAAAGGCAAAAAAAGAAGGATTTTTCAGACCAAAAGTGGAGTGAGAGAAGGACTTGGGAAATCTTCATGAGCCAAAATCAGCAATGTCGTTGGCATTGTTACAGGTTTTGGAATATTCAACACCTTGTGTGTCTTTTTAGATACCCCTTTATTTCAATGCAATGGACAAATATGATAAAAAAAAACTTTTAAAAAAGGGTAAGATTTTGAAAAAAAAGAGCAGAAAAGGAGGGGGACGATATGGAGGAGTAACTTAAAAGCATACATTTATCAAAAAAGCACGATTATTCCTACTTTTTGGCAAAAAAGGCAGCATTTCAGCCTTGAAGCCAGGCAATTTAGAAATGGTTGTGAGAGAATTCTTCAAGTTCCCTGGTCCTACATTGGCTAAAGGCTTGCATTGCAGTGTGTACATATATTGTGAGCCAGTTTGTGAATTCACAAGGAACTAAATCCGTGCTTGATATTTAATATTCCAATGGCTATTCTTGACAAGGTCAGTAAAAGTGCTGTCATCCCTTACAATATTTTCTCAGTAATAACTTTGGCCCAGTTCTCTCACCCCAAACAGTACCAATTCTCCTAACCTTCTTACTTAAGTCCCTCCCACAACTGTCTGAAATTCATTCTCATTCAAATACAATCTCAGTTTATTGCTTCAAGGTGAGTATAGAAAAACTCAATTTATATCATTAAAACACTTTCAGTACCATTCATGCTGTGTAATATAAGCTTTGGTACTCTGCATTGTTTGAATTAGCTGCAAAACAAAGAGCTGAGCCAATTGAGAATTTCGGTACCCCCGTACAAAAATTGTAGTTTGGGGTGAGAGGTTTGGCCCTTTAAATTAAACATGTTTTTAAACATGTCTCCATTTTTTGTCATTTTTCAATGCCCTCTCTATACTGTGAAAATTCTGCAAATCATTTTGAAGATCATGCAGGGAGAATGAAAAACAATTAAGGACTTTGAAGGCGTCCAACGCCTTCAAGAAAGCTAGCAATTACAGACATGAATGATTGAATATTTATCTGGGAGGAAAACAATGCGAGTAGAAGAAGTAAATTATGTAAATAGTGGGATATGCCAAACGTGATGAAAAATGGTCAAAACAATATAAAGGATACAGTATAAAAGTGCTAGATGGACAGATGTCTCCCGAACCTGAAATAAAAAACAATTAATAAATGACGTCAAGAATTGCACTTTTTCAAGAGCCAAGACTCTCCCAAGCAGTTATTAAGGTAATATAAAATTCTTTTACGATAATTACAAAACAGGCTTGTACTGATTATACCCTCATCATTTTGTATTCTTCTTCATAAGATGGTTAGTTAGTCAGATAAGGTTTTTATGGCACAATTTCTAAGCAATTCCATTAAGTCAGGCTGCCTACAGCTTTTTGCCCAGTTGAAGCTCATTGGCTTGTTTTCCTTACTTAATTGCTCATGCTTAACACCAAGCACAGTAGGCAGTAGGTTCCATTTTTAAATTCTTTGGTATGACCTGGCCAGGAACTTAACTCTAGACCAAACAAGTTGAATGCTTTAGCCACTTGATCATCCAGTCAGTTTAATTATCCTTTATAAACTGAGAGATGCTGTCACCACAACCATCATCGTCGTAATTGTCATCATCAGTGTCATCTTTATTGTTATTTCAACACAATGGCCTAGAAACAATGTCTCTGTCTAATTTATAACAGTGAACAAAACTCATGAATGAATATTCATATTTGGGGTGTGAAATGACACTGGGGTATGTTAATGACCTCAGTGCTTTGGAAGTCCCCATATTTCTCTAGCACCATTTCACCACTATGGTAGGTAATGTGCTACCTGCACAATGTATGACAATGCATTGTTACTATGGTACTGCAACAAAGCCAGGATTTTTCAAGCAGGGGGAACCACAGAGTTACAAACATTTCTTGATGGAATGGGTACAATTTCTAAATTCTAAAAGAATAAAGTACATTTTAAGGATTTTCACCAGGGGTGGGACTGGCTTTCCTGCGGTAGGCCCATACTCACCCCCATGGTTATACCACTGACAACATACCACATCAACATGGCAAAGCCTCAGCCAATCATATATGGCCTCAACCAACCTGGAGCAACATCAGTCATTTTGTAACCCATTACGGTAAGAAGGATTGATGTTAATTGGTAAGAAAGATGAGGTATTACAGCTCAGTTTCTAACCAATTGGTCTAAGCTGAGCCTTTTCACATGCTGTGGCTCAATGGCTTGTATTCTTTACTCCTCGACTTATGCAAACACAAGCACAATGACAGAAGCTTCCAACAGGGTTGAATGAATCTTCTATTGTAATGAAAACATGAACAAAGTATGATTATAGCTTGACTGAGGCAACCACAGCTTGAAGTTCTGACACAATGTCTTAGGTTTGTTTTATGTTGAATAGCAAGAAAACAGAAAAGACTTTGAAGCAAACAAGGACTTTCTTCTCCTCATACCTCTTTGACTTCCTCAGTTGACAAGGTTTCCCTTTTATTATTAAGCTGCTGAAGTCTCTCAAATGAGATAATAAACTCCTGTGAAGTTTGACGAAGATGGCGAACGATGATTCCTAATGATGGAGGCTTAGAGACATCTAAATTAGCAAAAGAAGTATCTGTGGAAGAAAAGGTATCCTATTGTTGCACATTTATCACAATTAATTTAAATTTTTTACTTTCAAGTCACCATAACTTCAAAAGTTCTGTTAGTTCTTAAACATTTGTATTTCTACAACACCTAACTGATTTAAGCTGCATCTCTTTTCAGAAAGAACCCAGAATTTGTCAACCTGTGCAAATATATTTGTATTGCAGCACTACAAAAATTGAATGTAAACAAGTTATTTCATGATGTAACATCGACATACAACTTTTATTGGACTGCATGTGTCTAATAATAGCTGGCTGTCCGTTGGACTGCATGTGTCTAATAATAGCTGGCTGTCCATTGGACTGCATGTGTCTAATAATAGCTGGCTGTTCGTGTGACGTTACAAAAAAATAAGTAACGTTTTATTTTCTTAGACTGATGGAAATCATATATTTTCACTGGTTGGCAAATTTTTGCCACTTTTAGACTAAAGATGCAGGAGATTTAACAGAACCTCACAAAAATCTGAATTCATTTTATTGTGACCACTGCCTTAGACATATAGGTAGGTGTTGAAATTTCCACAAATTCACACAGCCCATATCACAACTTTTGCATATTCATACAGTCCACATTATTTACACAAAGCATTGCTACACATGGTAAATAATACAGTGTAAGCTACAACATTCAACACTCATATACTTGCTGCATAGAAGTATAAAGGGAAATTAATTACCATTGCCTCGTAGATTGTCTCTCCCTGTAGCTTCCGTCAGATTGGGGGTAAATAAAATCTGACAATTGGCTGCTGTGGTACCTAGTAGGAGGGGACCAAGAACAGCAAATGTGAGAAAACACAAATTGATGATAGATAAAACACTGTGTATTTAGTGTTAGTAGCTACACTCTTTAACAAAAGTAAATGAAACAAGTCACCTTCCCTCTCCCCCCTCTAAAGGTCAAGAACATTCCCCCAAACATATTTAGAAGCAACAGCTAAATACCACATTTTCCTTCTTCTTTCTCTTCGAAGTACCTTTCATAATATTTTAGGACTTCAGTACTGCATATTCAAGGTAAACCAAGTAAGCTGCTACTACCAGAAAATTTTACATCTGAGGAGGAAAAATGTTGTCACATGACTATTAAGAGCCAGTCATGAAAGAAGAAAGTCATCTACACTACTTCAAGTTGAGTTGACTGCTCTTGACCTTTCCAATATTCAAGAAACTTTATTTTCAACTTTACCTTTTGATCTAGTTGACACTATATAACACATTCATGTTGGTGGGTCATTAAATCAGAGGAGAGCCACTCACCTCATACCTTACCTTATCATGCTAGGCTTAAACATCTTGGGCTTACCACATTGGAGATGAGAAGGATTAGGGGGGACATACTCCAGGTTTACAAGTTTCTTTCTTAAAGGAATCCCCTTTTGTCTTGTAGTTATTTAAGGGTTCAAAGTAATTCTTGGATTCGTGGGCATTGTGAAAGGTTTGACATTAGGAAGTTTAGTTTCTCCCATTGAGTTGTCAATGAGTGGAATTGTCTGCCCGATTGGGTAGTTAACTCCCCGTCAGTTCACTGCTTTAAGGTTAACACTGACAAGTTTTCCCATGACTGTGGTAAAATCTGATTGTTTGGGGTTGCTTGTTTTGGTTTGGTGGTTTGACTTTTGAATAGGGTTTGGACTTCAGGGCATATTAATTATCTGGCCTTGTCCCTCCTTTGCCCTTCAACCTGTTACGTTATGTTATGTTATGTTAAATCTCATTTAACTAACTGCAAAATGTGAACTACTAAGCATCTCAGAATTTTCCAACTCTGATCTCAACCTATTAGCACTCACCATTTTAAAATTTTGGTTGCCAGTATCTCAAATCTAGTGCCATTGGTTTAACTTTCTTTTTTGACGTGTATTCATTTGGTGGTATACAAAAACTAAAACTTTGCTCACTTAAAAGCGGCATATTGAGTTGGTTCATAAAATTAAACAAATTCTTCTAAACCTGCTAAGTTAAGACCCTTCAACACTTTCATTAAGTTATCGAAATCAACTCAATGAATCCCTTTAAAGTCAAAACTTGTCCAACATAATAACAAATGTAATTCATATACTGTTTAATTCGGCGATCTTTGTCTTTGCTTTTCCTAACCCTCCCTCCTTTGCACTAAAATGTCACCACAGCTTTAACTTTATGGAGTAACTTTTCTACACATGCATGCACAGGGATTCTGCCAGAAACTCTCAGAATAGGGGGTTTACTACTGCTAAACCCGCAAGTCCAAACTGGTGCTGTCCTCGGACACAGGTGGGTTCAGGAGAGCATAAAATTCCTTTGAGGTCCCTATAAGATGCAATCTGAAAAGTTTTAAAGGCTATTTACTGATGCAAGTTCAAACTTTGAGAAAAAGTTGTCCTCTTTTTCACTAAGAAACCAAGATGCTGACATGTTTCTATTATCATGAAAATAAAA
Organism: Holothuria scabra; assembly: GCA_037179385.1. Classification (NCBI taxonomy): domain Eukaryota; kingdom Metazoa; phylum Echinodermata; class Holothuroidea; order Aspidochirotida; family Holothuriidae; genus Holothuria; species Holothuria scabra. The sequence continues at coordinate 3,151,455 of CM074197.1, read as the reverse complement.
AAAGGGGGGGGGGAGGGATTCACTTCCCTTCTTCTGGAAAGGGACAAGGGTACAAATCCCCATTTGACGGTAACTCTAATAGGTTTACCAACAATGCATGCTGCCACCCTAGCAGCTTAACTGACACACCTGCATTCTTCAGCTTTTAGGTTGGTATGCTGTCAACCCGAACATTAAAATCTGATGCCTACCTGTTCTGACACTCACTGTTCGACAATACCCCACCAAGTTTCCTGTTATTTCTAGGAGGGCTTGCCTCAAAGCTCCCTGAACATTTGGGTAGTCCTTGTTTCTTTTTGTGGCTCTCAACTTCAGCTCCTTCAGCCAACCTTCTATGGTGCAGTACCTGGGGACAAGGGCAAGCATCTGGCGATGGAGACGTGTGATGTGGGTCTGTAGTGGGATCTGGTTAGGACCAGAAACTTCTGACAGGGTTGGGTCAAAGAAATCAACTGTGACAGAAAAAAAAATTAATGTAAATTACTTCATCTTAACAGACTGCATGGTTAAATGGTTTCAGCATCCTACTTGCAGCTGGAGGGTGTGGAGTTCGACTTCTGGCCAAGATCAGTTTTTAACAAATTGGTTTAAGTCAGGCCGACCACAGACTTTTTTCCATTTGGCCCTCACTGGCTTGTTTTTCCTACTCCATTGCTCATGCTCACTACCAACTAAAATGGCAGTAATTTTCTTTTTAGCATTCGATACAACTCAGGCAGGAGTCAAACTCCAGACCTCTTGGCAGCAAGTCAGATGCTCTTACCACTTGACCATGCAAAACTACCCACACCCTTCTATTCCCTTTAGGAGTCTCAATTTGTCAGAGAATTTGAGAGGTCATAGCAAGTGGTACAACTCTATACCTAAATTGCTCACTATCAATGTGCATACTTGCCAACATCAGCATCTAACAAAATGGAATGTTTAGCAGTTGATTCACTGTGGATGGGGAGTGCACATGAACAAACCTCAATGGTCCATGGGGTGAAACTATTCTTATCCTCTCTAAGAGTATTCACAGATTCTGTTGAAATCACTTACAGGAGGAGTACCCAAGGATTGATTTTACATTCGTCAAGCTGTTGTTTCTCAATTTTCTTATTATTTTTAGTATTAATACAGCTGAAGTAAAAAAATTGGAATGTTCTGGTATTTATGGATTAATTTTTTTTAAGCTCGGAAAAAGGAACAGTTCTGCTTAGAATTGAACAGTTGGGCAGTATGTGTGTGTTAAACATAGACATCACTTCCTGTACAGATACATAACTACTACTCAAAAAGTGGGGCTGGTTACACCACATGTCTTTACTTCTAAACCATAGTGTTTTCAAACTTTCCCTTCAAAAGCAATAAAACATATAGCTTATACTTTTCAAAAAATGTACAACTCACCTCCCCCAACAACAGCTCCAACAACACCTGTCACAAGGGACAATTCTTTCAGACTCTCCAATTTGAAACTCATGACTGGCTCTCGGAGTATTGCAGTGAATACATCAGAGTGAGAAACTATAAGGTTCAGCACCTGTCACATAAAATTGCCAAAAAAAAAAAACAAAATAAAAAAATACAGACATTTACTAAACAACTCTTGATTTTGTAACTGCTTACTCAAACCTCCATAAATTTACATTTCAATATTAAAGAAATGTGATTTACTTCCATGCAAAATGTCATATTATTAAACAGTACTTTAAGTTGGATAATAAAATTTACCAAATTTTTCAAAAGTTACTTGCAAACTAAACCGTTACCTTGGACGTTTGTTGCTTAGCCAATGTGTTGATCCATTCATTGTGTTCACAACTGATTTGGTATTCAATGTGTAGAGCATGTTGGCTAACATGTAACAAAATATTTGTTCATTTGTAAAGCGATGGCCAAACTTAACTGGAATTTCAGGAGACGGGTACTGGGACCAAATTACTTAGGTAATGCAACTGAGGAAAATCGACAACGAAAAGTTGAACATGTGAATCCTCAAAAGGAAGCCTAATGGAAAACTGCTAAAAGAGGGAGGTTGCATGCAAAAAACCTACTATCCTTGAACTCAACTATTCATCATGCACTAAGGTTTTATCAAAGCCCATCTTTTTATTCCAGACTCCTTTTGCATTGCACGTAATGAAAATCTAGCAGAGGTGTTCCTTTTTGTCTGAAATCTGAGAAGAATGTGTGAAGTACTGTGCATGTTCATAGATCCAAAGGATAACCCTACACCTGGTACAGGAGAGACAGGAAGTAGGATCTTGCAAAATGGTGATTCTGTTAAAATGCTACACCTTGTGAGTAACAAGGTGCATTTTTTGGTCACAAATAGAACCAGATGAAGCACAAGTGTTGTCTATATGTAATTTTTGGAGCTCACATTACCTGGAGGATAGCATCGTTATGCTGACTGCTGAGAGAAGTAATAATAGCCTGACAGAGTCTTAAAACAGGAAAGAACAACTGCCGGTAGCGAGTCATCACGGTTGGAACAAACGATTCCTCTTGTTCGTATTGGTCCCATGATGAGGATGTTTGAGCCGGGAAACTGAAGATAACAGTAGGCAGTGGTTACACAGATTGAAATGAATTGAGTTGGTATTCGAATCAGACACCTCCTAATTTCACTTAGAGTCAGAGAATCATCCACTAAAATACACACTGTTTTTGATAAGGTTAGGTTACATCAGGTTATTGACTCATGACCTTCTGGTTTAATCTAACAAAACCCACAATTTTTTTATCCAGTTGTGGGACACTAGATTGTTATCCACTCCATGAATTATGCGGAACATTATACACAACAGCTGTAGGTTCCATTTTTTAAGTCTTTGGTATGACCTGGACTGGGAATCAAACCCCAGGCCTTGCAAGTGAGAGTCAGATGGAATACCAACTAGACTACACCCTCCATGTTTATTTTTTTTATTTTTTTTGGGGGGGGGGGTGGGGGTGGGGGATCACCATTAACAAAAGGCTATTTGTCTAATATAATGAAACTGGATGTTTGACCAAGTTGGTAAAGCACCTGCATCTAACAAGAAGATGGGAGATGCTGGGTTCAACTCTCACAAGTAGTCTTGCCAAAAACTTTAAAAAAGTGTGTAATGCTCAGCATAAGCAATGGAGTAGATAAAACAGGCTGGAGACCCATATCTGGTATGAAAGGCTGCTGGTCACATTACATTGAAAGAGACAGCTAGAATTTGAGGTGCAAAACTCCTACTCACTTAAACTCAACTCCCATTATGAAAAGTCGCATTAAATCTATGCATTCAAAATGTGAGTCATTCTTATTGGACAAAAAGGGCATACTCAGTAAAATGTGAGAAGTAAAGAAGTGATGGAGAGATGAAGGTGCTTTGCACAGTTAGAGTATCTTCATTTCAGAGCAAGTCAATGGGAGTAGGCAGTGTCCTGTCATGAAGATATTTATGCTTAAAAGTTTGTAATTAAGGAAATATGAAGAATTTATGATGAAGCACACCCATCTTTTTACATAAAATACAGAAATGGATTGTAAAATATGAACCATTTCCCCCAAAGTTATTCAAATAGATGCTGTATACTTGAGCTTTTTTTTTTTTATAATTTTTTCCTTCACAATTTCTACTCACATCTGTAATTCATGCTCTGGTCTTAAATCTAAAAATTGAGCCTGGGAAAGTTTAGCCATGATCCCAACTTGTAGTAAAGCTTTGGCACCAACTGGGTCTTCAGCAACTACTGTTAAAAATGCCTGTAGAGGAAAATAATTAAGGGGAGAGTCATTTATGTATACCGGAAGTATAGGTAGCTGGACACAGGAAATACATAAGTGACTTGGCAATAACTGACAGTTAGATAAATTACCCTGCATTAAATATTAAGATAACAAGGAAAATATAAATGTATTCACATGAATACATAAGCATATTGATCAATTATAATCAATAGATGCTATTCCTTCTCAAAACTACTTAATCGAATTTTCATTCACATCCAACTAATCTTCGAAGCAACATGGGCATTTGCTTTCGATTTAACAATTTATTTTTCCAATTTTTCAAGTTGGTTGAGATGTTATAAATCAAATTTCTGACAAGATGTACTGGGATGAGTGTGCTAGCATCTAAGCTAAGGGTTGGCCTGTTTCAGGTCTTGTCAGGCATGTTCAAATTTTGTTCACATTTATTAGCAGTGACCCTTACAGCAAGATCTTCCTAATCAATGTACCAGGTTCCAAATTAACAGTCAATTTAAAGTTAATCATTAAGGATGATAAATTTGTTACAAATATTACTAATTCTTCAACTGATGTTGAATCAAGCTGTACAAATTTTGTAAGATTTGCAAACTAAACTACTCTGTGCTGAACAGAAATTTGAGAATCTTTTAGGGTTCATGGGCTGCACCTTCATTTGTGATCTATGATTTTTAATGAACATCTTACAAAATTCTTATTCAAAAGAATCTTATTGGCTGCGCGATTCTACAATTTTCTGTCCAATTTGCAAAACCACAACCTCCAAATAAATGGTTCTTTATGGAAGACTACTTCTGAAGACAATTAGCATGGTTAAGAAATTATAATTGATTCCATTTTAACAATTAAGATTTACATTCTCAAACGAACTATAGTGTGAGAATAATTAAAGTTTTGTGGACAAAAGAGCTTGAAAGATATTGAAGCCTTGCCACCTCAAGAATACAATAATTGTAACTGTAATTGTAAATAACACTTAGTATAGGGCACTTCACAACCAAAGGTTTTCTGAGGTGCTTTACATAAAAATAGAAATCTACTATGTATTAAATGCTTCATTAAATAGGTGGGTTTTTAACTTAGCCTTAAAAATTGTTAAACTTGAACTTTTGGAAGATTCATTGAGATATGCAACTTCCTTTGATTTACAACATTTGATAACCTATTCATGATCAAGTTATTTTTACTAAATGAACTAGTGAAATACAAATGGAATTCTCTCACTCACCATTGTAGACTCATAAATGTACACTGCCCTCAGTGGTTCAGGGGATGGTTGGAGGGCTTCCTGAAGCTGTGTGTCTGCCTGAGCAATACTTTCAACAAAGTGCCTTAGATAGCCCCTCGATGTAAAGAATGACAACCAACCACCCCTCTTATCAATGGAAAGAATGGCTGTGAGTACAGACAATGCCAATGTCTAAACAGAAAAAAATATGCACAATGGTGTAAATTACAGCACTGGTGACAACATCACCATTCTCAAAATAAAGAAATACAGGCATAGAGAAGTTTTCTTCCCAAGGGGATGAAGAGTGGGGAAACCATCCTTCTCCCAGTCTTAGAGGTCTTTGAAAAAGACATACCTTCAAAAGTTTCCCAAGCATTTAATTTCCTTGTATTAGCTAGTTAGACAAGGTTTTGAGGCTCAGTTTCTAACTTCTTGGTTTCAAGTCGGACTGGTAGTGCTTTTTTTTCAGTTGTGGCTCACTGGCTTGTTTTACCTAATCCATTGCTTATGCTGAGCCTCAAATACAATGGCAGTAGGTTCCATTTTTACAGTCTTTGGTATTACCTGGCCAATAGCCAAACTCCAGACCTCTTGGCTCAAGTTGCTCTTAACCACTTGTCCATATAGTAAAATGCTGTAGTACATACAGTGGCTAGTCCAAATATGTGATGGGGAGGGGGCACAATATTTGACTCATATATTGTCCAAAACAACAGCTAATCTCATTCTTATGAAAGAACACTTAATTTCTTTCGCACAGAAAGGAGAGAGTCATCCAATACTGATAGGAGCAGCTGCTAGCCCAAGCCAATCACTGTCCCTGACCTGTACATCCCCACATGATTATATATCCCCATCCCTACAATGTCACATGATTATATATCCCCATCCCTACAATGTCACATGATTATATATCCCCATCCCTACAATGTCACATGATAATATTTATCCCCATCCCTACAATGCCACATGATTATATATCCCCATCCCTACAATGTCACATGAACATATATCCCCATCCCTACAATGTCACATGATTATATATCCCCATCCCTACAATGTCACATGATTATATATCCTCACCCCTACAATGAATGTCACATGATTACTTACCCTTCCCACAGCTTGGCCTTCACATGCATTCCTACAAATGAGGCTACACAGTGGCTCTCCAAACTCCTCAATTACAGCTAAGTTTGCTGCCGTAATCCTTTCAAATTCTTCGCTCACTGGAGGCTGAAAAAACATGGTCGATCGCTTAATGCTGGAGGAGTTGAACGGCCGGTATGGAATCTGTAAATAACTCAAGAGGGCGCCATACAGGTCTGCACGTACAAGCTGATTTGACCCACCTGACGAGAGAATATCACAAAACTTGAATGGTTATGTCTTCATTATTGAAAATGTTAGGTGTAATTAGATAGCAGAAATGTGAAATACCCCCACTTTTCTCAATTTCTTGCAACCCCATTTACGTGTAGTGGAAAACTTGTTGGGTAAAATCTACTTACATTGTAACTTGTCAAGGTCACACTACTCCATCCTCCTTTGAATCCAAGCTGCAAAATTTTTTGGGATGGAGAATTGGCAGGAGTAAAGGGAAACCCCTATTATTATGCAACCTACTGACAACACTGCATCGGATCATTTGGATTAAAATTTTGTTATTGTGTTAGTTCTAACAGATTCCCAATTATATACATCACTATCTGATAATAACTGCATCAGACATGGCAAATACATGTGCATGACAGGTCACTCCCTGTGGGCTTGGGGTTGTAGAATAGGAACACAGTAGTTCCAGCCTGCTGTAAGAGGTGACTAAACGGAAAGTCTTGAACCATACTTGAAACCAAACTTGATCCTTATTTGAAACCATATTTAAACTTCACCTTTTAATCTAATTGCTGTATCATTTAAACCAACCTAACCGCCTAACAGGACAACATCAAGAGATGTGATCCAAGAAGAGGTACACTTCCTGAAACTTGGTTATTCAGGTTTGTCATCAGTCTAAGGGGAGGACTCTCCTTTTAGAAAGCTTTTCATAGCAGAGGTCTCAGTGAAAAATGATTTCCTTCTTCTGTTTTTTCAGACATATTCATGAAGTAGCAATAACATCCCAACTTGCCAAAAGTTTGGTCTAACTAAATGAACTTCCTGAGAATTTTGCTCAAAACTTCCGATTTCTTGAAATAATGAAATTTTCTGAACTCTGATATCTTTGAACTCACCACATAGTAAGATGAATCGCAGCAGATCTCTTAAAATTCCTGTCAACGAGATGATGGGCACCTGCAAACTTGAATCATCTTGCTGGCGTAATGAACCTCTAACAGCCACAGCTGATTGGTCCAACATCTTGACATAGTTTGGTGATGTCATCTTGGAAACCATTTGTGATTGGTCGAAAGCAATGCACTGTCTGAGAGTTGTAGTAAGGGATAACAGATTGCCTGCAACTATAGATGATAGCTCTGGGGAGGCATCCTCATCTAAAACCTGACATGGAGAAGAGCTATACCTCATGAATATTCAGAATATGCAAATGAGCATTTCTCTGTATTTTGTTACACCAAACATTTTGATCCAGTAACACACACACACATACACACAGGACATACCAGTATTCAATGCCTTACGGGGTACACAGAACTGTTCCCTGTAAGGAAATGGTCGGAATTCCCCTTTAGCTGTTTAAGTCACGCGACACGTGAATGCCGCGAGCGAGGGTGAGCTCTTGCATATCACGTGAGAGAGCTCATTGCAGTGTCCGAATTTTCAGGTAGCTACGCCAGTTACGAGCTCCACGTGAGCGAGGAAGGCATGCCAGGCTTCAGCTCTTGTGAGCGGGTTGTATCCGGCAAGACATCGTTTACAGGCTCACACACACACAGGGACACAGATACTTTTCCAACCAGTAAGATAAGCTATCTGAATTTGCTTTGATGTGAGTTCTAATATGTGTCCAACCACACTGAGGGTGCACTTTCTGATCTGTGATGTCATTTGCATGAACTTTAGACTACAGCTGATGCAACTTTTCAGTCTTATCAAGCTTCAATATGACAAAACTTCCATACTGTTCAGACAGCATGACTAAAGCAAGTGAGTGCAATGGTTAGATTCATGTCTTTGAATCATAAGAATGTGTTCAACTCTGATCTCTGACATTAAAACAGTCTTCTAGCTAGTATCTAAGAAGTAGCTTGTCTGCTATCCTTTAATCACAGACGTTAAATTTCGAGTTTGCCTAATGAAACTGACGTTTCCAGCTTGGCATAAATACCCCTTGTTTGGAGCACCACAGAGTTCTCACAAGGGAGGAACATAGAAAACAAACGAACCAATCATAGTTGTCTCATCAAACAACTATAATACCAAGAAAAGTGGGAATCTTAGACAAAATGGTGTCAATACAACAAAAAAACAGCTTTGTATATCATACTGCTTGGTAAACCTCTGGAATTCTATTACTCTAAGTATTAGAGAATGTAGAAGTGCAAACTCATATAAATATTGTTTCAAGAAGTATGTAATTCCTCAATAGACTTTGTTACCTCACAGTTTTCATATTTTATATCTCATTTTATGTAATATTTTTCTAGCATAACGTCATCACTGTTTTGTAGTTATTCTGTATTCATAACACCATTTTAATTGTTTTAGGAGGAAATGTTAATAAGTCTTGGCTTCTTTTTTCTCCTTTTCTAGTTATTATGACACACTAATTAAATGTATAAAAACTACATGTAATGTATTGTACAAAGAGGCTGGAAATAAACATTGAATCGAATTGAATATGTGCCTGTCCCCACCTTGGCTAAAACCTCCTGCAACAATTCTATCGTAACTTTTTGTCTAATGTCCGTTGGAAGGATTTCAGTTGAGCAAGAAGTGAGAAGAACCTCCACGACTTGCCTCCAAGCATCAAAGGCCTGTTGTCGTGAGTATAGGGTGAGACATGCCTGGTTCCTCTCTGTGGCAGCTCCAAGAATATATTTCACCTCCTGCAGGGGTGATAAAAGATACATCATGTTGAAAAAGTTCTGAAATTAGAACTATGAGTTTCACCATGGCTGGAGGTAATGTATCAAGTGATTAATAGAAAAATTAAAAAATATGGTACTTCTGGTTGGATTAGTTAGTTAAATGGAGTTTTACCGATCATTTTCTAACCACTTGGTTTAAGTCAGACAAGCAACAGTCTATTTCATGTTAGGGATCACTGGCTTGTTTTCCATAATCCGCTGCTTATGCCAAGCACCAAGCACAATTGCAGTAGGTTCCAATTTTTAAGTCTTTGGTATGACCTGTCAAGGAGTCAAACTCTACACCTCCCTAATGAAAGTCGGATGCGCAAACCATTTGACCTTGAGTCCTGGGTCATCTGTACCTTGGCACCCACCCCTCCTACTTTGCTCCTGAATAGGATTACACTATGAGGCAAATGTGTAACAATTGTCACATACATTGGCTGTAATTATGGTGCTCGCAGTGAGAGACCTGTACCTCCTATAGGCTGACAAGTGTTGCAGAGGTAGGTTAACTTCAGCATTGACACACTCCATCAAGCATTGTTTACAAACGTGCGTCAACTTTTCTATAGACTATTACCTCTAAGGGCACATTTAATTAAAGATTACACAAGCAATATCCCTTTTCTTTGAGGAAGTTACTGGCTTTCAGCCACTCTTAGTTCCTTTAGATGAGCCTTCCATATCAGGCTTAGCTGTGATGACATTAACCTTAGGCCTATTGCTAATTGTGTTAGTGTCACTTTTCCCACCAGCACTCTGGGCTCTGATACTAATACTATCAGTTCTTGACCTTTCTCCCTTTCTTTAGCTTCTAGCATCTTGCATGCCTGACTGAGTAAACCAAATTCACAGCTTTCAATGGCTCAATTCCTCTCTTTTGCGGTCATAACAACAAAGACTTCCAATGACAATCCTCAAAAGAATCCATGACAAACAAACATTCTGGAACATAAAATCCACAATAGCCGGAGGTGCTATCAAAATTTGTGTGACTGACTGTACTATTTATGAACAAACTGACTGCGCATGAGCGAACAAGATCTCACATTACACTGAATGTCACTACGAAACAAAATCATCTCAAAGGGCACAAATCCCTTTCCCCCACACCGAGAGAGGCATTTGCAATATAACTGGTTGCACATTTATGGAAAGGTTATGAAGCTGAGGCAGCCTTGAAAAGCATGCCATTTTGTAGGGCACCAAGGCCGTTGCTTAAAGTACTATAGGGATGGGATTGATGCCATGAATTTTCTTAATTTGCAGTCCTGCTTAACATGACTCTTACGGATTCAAGTCTTGGTCTGTGACCTAAAGCTGATGAGCCTTGCAAATTGTTTAGTTCTGATGTCAATATCTGATGGAGCATTTTCAAATCATAGAGAACCAATCTCCTCTCATTTGTTGTTTGACACGATGCAATCACTTGTTCAGCTGTCCCACTGTCAATGACTTCCACCTCTAATTTCCCAGGAACTTGTAAACTGAAGTCGATGGAGTCCAGGATACTGAAAATTTTACGACGGATTTGCAGGCCTGAAAAACAAATTCAAGCAAAAATACAATAGCAATAAAGACAAAATATTTAAAAACAACATTGCAGGGTTCGTAAATACTCAAAATGACAAAATTCCATGACTTTCAAGGACTTTGATATCTTCAGGACCTTTACAAACAGTCAGATGACTATTTCCAGTTTTTTCCACAAAATAATGTATCTGAACACTGAAAAAATCAGAACAACAAGTCTGCTTCCTCAGATTTCCTGACTTTTCCAGGACCTTTTGAAAAAACTGCTCATTTCCCTAGATTTTCCAAGCATGGAAATTCCAATTTGAATTTGTCCTGACATTCCAAGATTTTTAAGAGGTGGACAAACCCTGCACTAGAGTAAAGCATACAATTTCAGAACAATGGCAACGATCATAGTAGATTACACCAGCAAAGTTATTGTAACCATGGCTTACTAAACTTATGAATACATTGAAGTTACGCTATTAAACAATTTTCCAGGGCTGATTTCTATTGGAGTGATTTTATTTATATTTTCTGCTTTTGTTTATAAAATGTGACAATCTAACAAGGTGAAAAGTACAGGTTTCAATGATATCCACTTTAGAAATGTGTTGTTTTTGTAAAAAATCAGGGACTTCTTTTTAAAACTTAAAGATTTTTGTATCTAGTTCATTCAACTCTCCTTCCTTTTCCAAACCTGAAGACATCCTCCACCTCACTAATAACTGAGTTCGGTAATTCATTGCCGCATGTTATAGTGGGGAACAGCGTGGGATATACAAACCAAGCTTAGCACGTAGTGTTCAGCGTTCCCCTGTTTTCATCAGTACATGCATGCAACACTATTGAAGTGTATAGCCAACTCCAACTAAAATAGGGGTCACAGTGCACAGCACAGCTGATTAAAATGCAAATTTTTACACCAAGAAGACAATTTAGACACACTCCACTGTGCAAAACCACACTTGAGATCCCTCCTAATGTTATGAAAGGATTAAGAAAGAACGATTTCAACAAGTTTTCATGTGAACTCAAATATTGGAATATGTGTTGTAGGTGCAGGATTGGTTTATCCCAATGATTTGGATGTGTGCATTACCACCAAAACAAATTACCGAACTTGCGTATTTCATTAAACATGTTATGAAATGAGGAAAGTCAATGTGACAAAATGCAATATCTAAATTGGACAGCGATTTAATGAATAGCTCCATTCATGAAAACTTGTCGTAAGCACTGAGCCAGGAGACTCCTTGTAGAGGCAATCACAAGCAGATATGCAATTAATACCTCCTCAAAGATTTTTGTAGATTAGCTCCAGATTGGTTTGTTCATTTCTTCTTTGACTAACTTTATCATTGCCTAAAAGAACACTTTATGCAAAAAAATTTTAAGAGAACAAAAGGAAAGCAAGATTGCAGTGGAATCACAATGGTGACATTTTGCTTTAAAGTTTAGCTGAAATGATAATATCTTAACTCATCCTATCGTTATTGGTTAGAATTATATTTACAAGTTATCATGCCAGACCTGCTCACCTAAAACTCCTGCATCTTTATCTTGAGTTGCATCAAATCCGAGAGCACTCTGATCAGCAACGGCTAAATTCTGACCTAGCTGAACGGATTCGGACTTATCATCTAAAGAAAAGAGAATGAATTTTAAGGAGAAATGATACAGAACAATGTATCCATAAAGACATTATCAGCGTACCCTTAACAGTAATGGCCACATCCAAATCTCAGGGAACAAATTCTTGGGTACAATAAAAATGGCAGTGATAAATTTCAGATTTGTGACCTCTTGGAGGAAACAAAAGCATTAATTGAAAAAACATTAGGCCCTTTGTTTGTAGGGACTTTCCATCTACCCATCTACTTATCTCATTTGGGACAAAAAGCATTTTCATCACTTTCCTTATGAAGAACATCAATTAAGGATGGCAAATCAAGACATATTTACAATTTATAATCATATTTTATAAGATTCTACCATATTCAATGATCATGGATCAAGAATTTCTGAGGACTCCCAACACATATGTAGGTACAAAAAGAGGAAAATTTCTACAATCAATCTTTCACAGGTTTTAATGCTGTGTCTTCCCCCCTCTCCCCACCCCTTTTCACCTCAATTCTTTTGGGTACAAAGCATCTCTTGTTTTGATTTTCTATTCTTCTACAAACATGAATATTATCAGAGAGCAATGAGGACTTAATGGCTAGGTCATCAGAATAGCAATGCAGGGATTGCCAGTTCCATTCCTGCTGAGTTCATTTTGTACCTGGGCAAAATACTTTTATCTCTCTTGCTTCTCTTCACCCAGGAGTTAAATGGTAACCTGTGAGGTAACTTGCATCAACTTGGCACTAATTTAGCTGCAGTCTCCCTTCTACAGGGGGTTTCTCAGGGCTGCAGTACTGCCATACAGTGACATTTGTGTGAAGTGCTTTGAACATGGAGTCATTGGTAAAAAGGAGCTATAAACAAACCAAATCATATTATTACTATTACCACTACTACTGTTATTATTATCATGATCATTATCATTACTATTATCATTATTATTATTACTATTATCATGATCATTATCAACATTAACATTATTAGAAGACATTATGTCACACACCATAGAAGTGACAAAGTTACATTATGTATAACATGAGACACCAAAATGATTTAAAACCAGTCTTTGAGGTTATTACATTAAAATTAATTGAATTTAGACCAGAGCACATGAAATTCCCTTAATTTTTTCCAAGTGAATTCCCAAACTTTTATAATTTTGCAAATTTATTGCTAGATTGGCATGTTTTCAAATTCATTCTGGATTCAAAAACAAAAACGAAGAGCTTGATTAATTTCTATTCAAACTGAACAAATTGCTAGACTCTGTCAACATCAAACACATTTTACAGCTTTCCAAAATTCCAGAATGGCTGCAGAATCCTCACTCACTTTTCCTTCCCCCTCCCTCCACTCAAACTATAACACTAACCTTCCTCAATAAAAAGCGATGGTGTGTTTTCCAGCAGAAGTTTTATAAGCCGCTGGGTGTGAGACCGTTGCCTATTGATAGCTGTCATTCTCAATTCTACAGCAACAGCTTTTAGCAACCAGGCCTGTTGATTCAGACAAAGTCTCTCTTCAACTGTGTCTTGGAGAAGGAAAAGATGACATGGGTTTTAGTAAAAAAACATTTCCACAAACATAGTAAACATAAAGATGTAGTATAAGACTAAGCCAATCCTGAAACAATCACAGGAATCCAACTAAAATGTTTTTCTTAATCTTCTTAAACCTTTTAAGCTGTCTAGATTACTCATGTAGGCAGCCATTAGTTGGGTCCATCAGCCTTTAATCGTCTTCATTTATTGTCTACGTGAATTTCAAATACTCATATTCAGTGAAGTTGAGAAAATCAAGATACACTCCAGTGTACAACCATCCATGGAACAGGTAAGGAAGGCAGTTAAAAGATTAAAGGTGATGGACCCCAGTAATGACCGACTAAAATCAGACCATCACAATCTGTCCGGATTTTTCTTTGTATCTTTCCAGCTTCAAGGCATTTGTTAGTGTAAATTATTATGTGGTACTTAAAAATTCAGCGATCCTGAATTGCTTTGTTGCTATACAAGTGACAAAAGCGTGATTCAAGTAATTCATCTACTTCAAGACCTTCCTCTAAAATTCTCACATAACATTTTCCACTATAATAGCAGAATCTGAAGTAAAGAAACTAGTGAATTTTGATATTTCAAGTGAGATCACATTAAAGTATTACGAATGAGAATGGAACAATGCAACTTTGTTAAAACTGCATGGCATTTCCATGACTCTACACAATTTCCCTGCATTTCCTGACTTTTCCAGGCCTTGAAATATTTTCTATATTCTTATGACTTTTCCAGGTTTCCATAACTGCAGGAGCCCTGATAACATGGACTTTTTTCCAAATTACAAGTACAATGGATTGTGGGATACCACTTTGGTACCTGCTGTTTTTGCCAATTGCATTTAACTAGGAAAAAACAAAAATCCTCTGTCATAGTTTTTGGAACTGGGTCTATGGCTGAAACTCACTGGTGAGGCAGCTGTAGTCTGACTCTTGGCCGGGTCATACTTGACCAGGTCAAGACTTTAATATGGAACCTACTGCCATTGTGCTTAATACTCAGCATAAACTACAAAGTAGGGAAAACAAGCTGGAGAGCAGCAACTGGAAAAAAGGCTGTGGCTGGCCTGACTTACACCAATTTGGTGAGAAACTGGGCTGTAAAACTCCGTCTAACCTAACCGTGACAATTTTGATGTGCCACATATTTCAATAATCAACTCACTTTCTTTCTTCTTAGCAAATGGTACGTGTCTTAGGTGTCTGTAAAAGAAGTCTCTCGTTCCTCGTAAGTATCTTAAAGTTGGACTAGAAGTTTCCCTGTCAGCTGTTAACATGTAAATCATCTCGTAGGCTAGTTCAGCGAGTTGGGGTGATGTGACAATAGTAGATGGTCCCCTGTGTGGGGACAGGTCTCGGCTGAGGATACCCAGGATAGCATGCAAGCATGTCCTTGGAGAACCCCATATTCCTAGGAGGAAAGAAAAGGTCACAGTTACCCCCAAAAGTGACAATATACAATACCAAACATAAACATAACTGATGACTACTCTTGAAAAATTAAAAAATTCTGCCCCTTGAAACTAGGCTTAACTTGGTCAATTTTTTTTTAACAATAGGAAAATGCAAATATCAGACTGACCTTGGTACTCCAACCAGGTGCTTACAGCACAAACAAAGACTAATAATGAATTTTAGTGCTGAAATTATCAAAAAGTAATGTTCACTTGTAATTACAAAACGTGCTTGTCCAGCATTCAAGGGGCAGAATTTCCTAATGAAATATCATTTGAATAATAATATAGAGAAGGACTCCTTTTCAAAAAAGACCCTTTGGTAATAAGAGAAGAAACTTTTCTCAAATAGTACACATGAGCAAACAAATTCTGGAACTGAAAGAAAGTACTGGCTCAGATCCACAGGCTTTTGGGCAATTGTTTAGAAACCGACCCACAAAATCTCATCTAACTAACTAACTAAATACTGGCTTTTCATTTTGTTTTGTTTTGATTTTTCATTTTGTTCCAAGAACTAACTCACCTGGGTCTTGCAGTTCTGTTTTGTTGACAGGTTTACGAAGATTGAAACCAAGAAAGAGATGAGCTAGATTAGGTCCAGGCTGACTTATGGAATGGATTAAAATCTTCAGAATGGTGAGACGTGCTTCACAAAGGTTCCGACTGTTAAACTCTTCTGTAGTCATATCATCTGTAAGTAGGAAGAAAATTTTTGAAGTGAAGCATACAGGTTATTCCATAGAGTTAAGTCTGGATTGAGTTTTAAGCCTCTACTTGTAACCTTCCAAAATGTCCATTTTCAGTTGCAGAGCACCGGCTTGCTATACCTACTCCTTGGTTAATGTGAAAGTCTTTGGCATGACTTGGTCTGGGAATCAAAATGTTTTATAGGGTTACGGTTAGATAAGGTTTTACGCTTCAACTTATGACCTTCCTGGTTTTATCTAGCTGGGCCTACATCTTATCTTCCAGTTGTGAGGCACTAGATTGCGATTCCTACTCCACTGGTTATGTACATCATCATGCACAATGGAAGTACTCTCCTTTTTTAAAAGCATTTGGAATGATCTGACCTGGAAATCATACCCCAGACATTCTGAGTGAGATTTGGATGCTCTACCATTGGGTGGCAGGGTCTACTCGATGTTGCCGGGGTTCAATGTTCCCTGTTTTCGTACATCTCATACATATCTCTGTGATTACAAGGTCCGATATTCCCGAGGTTCGATGTCCCCAGAAGTGCGGATGTTCCTAAGATTCGGGAACATTGAACCTCGGGAACAACGAACCTTGGGAACATTGACATAGCCCCCTACCAATTAGACGATAGACTTGGTTGTTTCTTATGCTAAACTAAGCCTGAGAAGTTTCGTTTGGAAAGTGGGAGTCTGCTAAACTGCTTAATCCCAACCCATGCATAATACAGTGGTATAATCAATTTTATTACAAAAATGGCACTCAATAGATGTAAATATAGCAGATGGGAAGGAGACAAGGGGTTCATTCCATCATAGATTACACAATTTTTTTGTAACCTCCTTGCTCTTTTATCTATGCTAATAGTTCTGTCCCCTTCCCTCTCCCTTTCGGCTTATGAAAATATGAGGGCTCATCTTTACCTTCCTTACGTGAGAGTGAAAAGTCCAAGTCATCTTCCCCTACTTCTGGTTCATCCAAGTCTAAGCACTCTACAAATCCATGCAACAGTTTCCGATAAAGATCCTGTGGTTACAAATTCAAATACGGCATCAAGCTTACAATACTTCAAAAATAGCTCATATATTTTCCAAACAAAACACATCTTCTTAGACTTATGTCAGAACAAACCACATCAGAACCTCCCCCCACACCACCTTACCCCCCTCCCCCCAAACCCCAAAATTTCCAACAAATTCTGCTTAACAGCAAAAGTAACTCAAGCATCCAGATCAGATAAATCACAATAATGCAATTCTATTGCAAAACTGAAAAATTTACTCTCCTTAAAATTTGTTACGGAAGAAACATATGATGCATATATATGCTATATAACATAGCTAATCACTATTTCGAGGTTTTAGCATAACAATGAAACCACAATGCATGTCACAATACAAGGACAACAGCATATATAGATGACTATATTAAAGGCCCAATTCTCTCACCCTAAACAGTACCAATTGTCCTAACCTTCTTACTTAAGCCCTTCCCACAATTGTCCGAATTTCATCCTCATCCAGACAATATCAGTTTATATTGCTTCAGGGTGAGTATAGAAAAGCTCAATGTGTATAATCAAAACACTCTCAGTACAGTTCATGCTGTGTAATATAAGCTTTGGTATTCTGCATTGTTTGAGCTAGTTGTCAATAAAAAAGCTGAACCAATTGAGAGTTTCTGTTATCCCATACAAGAAGTGTAGTTTGGGGTGAGAGGATTGGCCCTTTAATACTGTTAATACTACCTTTGTGTATTCCATTCTCTTTTAGGATAGAAGACCAGTTCTCAGTGTACTGAAAGTCAATCTTATGTCATTTTTCTTTTCATAATGATTGCTTGGCAAAGTCTACATAAGACCCATACCATACTTTTTGTTGGGAGGGGGGACATTAATTTCTGTGGTACAGTAATCCTTGCTTTAACCTTGCACATCACTTAGACAAAAAAAAAATATATAATATTTGAGCTCACATCTAATGTGCTACATTTACTCCTTCTTGAAGTTCCCTTTTACAATTTTCCTTTGATTCATAGAAATGGTAATTTCTGTCAAGCTGAATGTTACCTTTCCTCCCCCCTATGACCTGATTTTCTCCAGAAAAACAAATCCCATCTCTTCTTGAAGAATTTAACATGTGTATTGGATGACCATCCCATTTACTTGCTGCACATTTAGAGCTACTTACCTCCTCTGCACAGAACAGGTTGACAATGTCAGGCTGCATATTGGAGGCTTTGACAACTTTATAGAGGACACGCAGGGCATAGAGGGCGTGCTCTGGGAGCAACGAACTGAAGATGACAAACCTATAAACAGAATGTACAATTGCACTAACATTAAATGACAACATTGCAACTGGAATCTGCTTGATTATTTTGATACTTGCAGACATGTCATGAATTTATCTATATGAAAGGTCCTTATTATCATCTTTTAAACATTTCAGAAAACTATTAGTACTGCTTCAAAAAAGTTCACCTCGCAATTGTTTGCTCTATAATCAGTACAAGGCTATTGCTTTGCTGATTCCTTTAGAATTAGGGTCTGCTCTTTCAACTTTCTCCAGTGCTTAAAACCCTTTGACTCCCAAGTTAACTGAGTGAAAACAAAACTGTTGTTCAAGCTTATGTTTAAATGCTTCTAGGCAATAAATAGGTTAATTACTTCACTGCCACACATGAGAACAGCAGTAATGTGTGGCTTGAAACTGTAAGTAGCTGCCAGAAAATTTGTCCCTGTAAAGAGCAGCCCTCGGAAGGGGTGATAGAACATTACTGCTCAATGTGATGCACACACAGCCACAATTGCATTTCACACATTAATTACCAGTTTCATTAAGCAACATCAAGGGCACTGTTCCTGTTCATGTTAAAATCCCTTTTGCACCTCAAAAGTGAAGTAATGGATTAACTTCTCCCTCCTCCCTCACTTAAGAAATGACCAACTCCTTCAAAAGACTAAATATTTCACTCACTGAGTAATGTTGACCAGATGGTCTGCTTTCCTAGATCGCTGGTTGATTCCCATCAACAGTTGGTCCAGGGGTGTAGATAAGATAGCTGTAGCCATTCCTTGATTTCTCAAGAGGTCTATAAATTGGTCTTGTTTATCCAAAACCAAATCTAAAAGTTTAAGACAATTGAGGGCGCTATCCTCCAAGTATTCCTTGCCAGGAAAAGGCATGTATCTATTCAAAAGTCTACCAGCTTCATCAAGAATGGATAATACCTGAAAAAGAAAATCATTTGAAACCTTTGTAGAACAGATAATCATGTCTTTTAATGAATGATATCACTCATTAACAAAAGAGTTGGTAACTTGCACTTATACTGCATTCCAATGAACTCATGAAGTAGCAAAAAAGGTGCATTTGTTTGTAATGCACTGCTTAACCAAATCACGAGAAGCGTTCTTTTCCTCTGAAGTGGTTGAAAATAGATCGCTTTACACTGTTGAATAGTAGCAATTATGTAGTCTATGTGTGTTTGACGTATGTAAAATGAGACTGTTCCATGAGCAGGCATATTAGTCATCCTAATTACGGCAAAACGGTTTCATTCAACAGTATCAATCACGGAGATAAGATTTGCTTGTTAGCATTTACAACTTACATGGGCTGGGAATCATTTTGAAACACAGACATGTTCTGGCAAATCTTTGGCCCACAGTTTATCCATACCACTGTCAGGTTAGGGTCTAAATTAAAAGCCTGAAAATATATTTTTGTCAAATTCTTGACAAGTACCAGTCAGGCTTAGTACCTTTAGAG
Organism: Holothuria scabra; assembly: GCA_037179385.1. NCBI lineage: Eukaryota > Metazoa > Echinodermata > Holothuroidea > Aspidochirotida > Holothuriidae > Holothuria > Holothuria scabra. The sequence continues at coordinate 3,131,832 of CM074197.1, read as the reverse complement.
TTTTATCCTATTTGACAGTTTATGCAACCCATGCATGTCCTTTTATACAAATTGGGTCATTTAGAATAAAAATTTCATGAATATGTATGAGGTGTGAAATAGCACTTGGACATAAAATTGGTCCAACTACATTGGATGTCCTCACTTAATTTTGCATTCTCAATCAATGAACAGGCAATTTATCAACCTGGCCATGGTCTGAGATTGCTTGAACCCAACGGACACCGTCAAAATGAAATTAGAACCTACATGGACATTCCAATCTTAGCAGTTGAATTCTTTGGAATAATGCCACCTCAGAAACTACTGTACATTTTTGAGGGGGAGGGGGGTCTGTAGGTTTTTGTATGTGAGTACTACACTTTCTACGCACAGGTTTTATTTGCCACACAAATTAAGGCCCGACTAAATTTGACCCTCCTTTCCCTACACCCTATGACGCCTATCCTCCCTAACCCACTCAATAACTTTTTCAACACAGTGACCAAGCATCATACCCATACACCAAAACAGAGCCACAATTTCCCATACATTAAAACAACCAACCTCCCCATATCCTCTTTCTAGACTGACTGCATGGTCAAGTGGTTAGAGCATCAGACATGCAGTCAGGAGGTTGGGAGTTCTAGCCCTGGCCTGGTTATACCAAAGACTTCAAAAACGGAACCTACTGTCATTGTGCTTGGTGCTCAGCATAAGCAATGGATGCGGAAAAATGAGGCAGTGAGCCACAACTGGAAAAAAGCCTGTGGCGGGCTTGACTTGAACCAACTGGTTGAAAACTGGGCCGTAAAACTTTATCTACCTAACAATCTAACCCTATCCCCTTCCTTTTAGTAGGGACCCTTAAAAGATGTTACCTCTTTGCAACCAGGAGGTATGGAATTTGACACCTAGCCTGGTCAAACTGAAGACTTTAAAACTGGAACCTTGTGCTTAGTGCTCAGCATAAGGCAATGAAGTAGGGAAAACAAGCAACAACTGGAAAAATGCCATGGCTGGTCCAACTTAACCAACTGGTTAGAAAATGACCAGTGGAAACCCATCTTACTAACTCACCATTCTTAGCATATCTCCATCATTAAGAAGATGCACCATGATATTATGTCCAGCTGGTTTATTTGCCATCACAGTCCCACCTCCCTGTAACTCAACTGGTTGGTCCACAAAATCTTCTGCTCTGGGCCGGTGGTCCCTTAGAAGCTGGTAAAAAGTTTCTGTGGCCACGGCAGCAACTTGCCACTGAGAGGGGCGGAGTTTAAATAAATACAAGAGATGTTTTTATTTCTGTAATAGTAATCTATTACAGAAATACACATAGGGCAAGATACTAGAGCAAACTACAGGAGACCATGTCTTTCACAGAGAATAATTACATTAACTTTTCAGGCCTTAAAGTTTGAGGTGTGTGGATGTGATTACACACCACCACTCACCTCAAATCACTGATTGATTGAATGATTTTTGGCCCACCTACATAGAGAATGGGAACTCACATACATCTACTAAAATGTAATAAAACAGCACACCTGCCACACTCTAAAATTTCTCAGGGGGGAATGATATGCAGATCACCTGAAAAATTGAAAACATGAGCCCTGACTTTCCAGTTTTTTACTCTTAAATTATATTCCTTCATAAATTATACCAAGTATGACTTTTTAAAAGTATTGTCAAATGAAAACAAATAGGTTTGTTATTATTGCTGACATATACATGCATATTCTGACGAACAGAAGAACAAACAAATTAACTAACGTAAAAGACAATTACCTTTTCCCCTTTATCTTTGTAAGACCTTGCCTGAAAACAGAGAAATACGTTGTCCCTCAAGAACTCCAAATAGGGGTCAAATCCTGGGGGTCTGTACCCTGCCCCTAACATAGGAGGAACAGGGACTTTGGTGAGAGCTTGCATCAGCTGGAGGAAACCAATAGTCATAGGATACTGCTCGTTGCGGGACTCAATCTCCTCCAGTTCAACGGGAATGCCAGCTGGTGGGGCACCAGGTTGGGTCACCGTTGGCATAAGCTGAAGAGAAAGTCAACAAAGAAGAGATACAGGTTAGGGTTGCCATGATAACCATTTTTTATTTATCAATATTGCCAGCATTTCCACAACGATATCCCAATATTGCGCATTTACAACTGCAGTCTTAAAATTTGCCATCAGCATGCTAATAATCATATAAAGTGCCTGTATCAAGGACATATATACTCAGTATACATCAACCAAGCCGATAAAGTTCAGTTTGAAGCTCAAAGTTTCATCAGAAAATACCTTCGCCTTTCACAAAAGTGTGGGTTTTCATTTCTTGTGACAACGAAAATTATGATCATTTTAGGTTACTGACTAAAGACAATAAAATAAGAGATTTCACAGTGGTTTAGTCATTTATTTGATTCTGTTGTGATATCACATCTTGACAAAACATGGGTCCATATCATTGGGGCAAAATTATATCACCATATTGTGATTATCGTGGCAGCCCCAAAAGAGGTGGCTGATTGAAAGGTACAAACCTTATCTGGATTTTTTGATTTGCTGAATACTTGTTTGATAATAAACTTACTAATCTTTGCAATAATTATGCTCTAAGACAAAAGGGTTCTGTTTTGTTCACTTTATGCATACGGGTGCCCTTTTTGCCACTCTTAAGCTAGAAAGAATGTATTTCCAAACAGCGATGTGTTTCGTTCAAGCTTATTACCATGTGGGATGTATCATACTTGACAATACTAAGCTAGAAAGAATGCCTTTCCTACTGTACAATTTGGGTGGTTTGGTTCAAACAGAACATTCAGCAATAGATAAAGAGACATACTTATGAATGTGTATGAGGTGTGAAATAGCACTTGGCCATGGTATTGGTCCAATTGCATTGGATGTCCTCAATTAATCTTGCATTCTCAATCAATGAACCAGGCAATGATAAACCTGGCCATGGTCTGAGATTGCTAACTCTAAAATGGCATTTTCAAAATGAAATTATGATCTCGATGAACATGTTCCGTACAATGTGACTTTTTCTTTTTTGGTGACATTTTATAACACATTCCTGTTGGAGTGTGGTTAAACCCCATCTGACTAACTAACTTGATGAACATGTTAGTCCTAAATATGACAGCTGACAAACTTACATAAAATATTTATGATAGGAGATGCTACAGTAGAACAACATTGTACATAACAAATAATGATAACCATAACTTTTTTTGACAACTTGCTCTCCATAGGCTTTTAAATGAACTAGACCACTCATCTCACACTGTCACTGAGTGCATTCTACATAAAAAGTTACAATATGTAGCCCTAACCCTTTGTGCAACTTGCTACCCATATACTTTTTTTAAAGTACTAAATCACTTGTTTCACAATGTCACTGTATGCATGTGAAGCAGCTGGAAGAAGGTTGGAGGTTCCACGAGAAATTACCCGCAGTACTTTCCATGGCATATGTAGGGTTTTAAGGGATATTTGCACAATATTCTTTTAAACATTTGTCTGGTAGCTATGAACATTATTTTTGACAAGATGGTCTCCAGTTCTCTATCAGCCCTCCTATCCATCCATTTTATTACAACGTCAAAAGACAATTTCATAATTTCACTGTGCGCAATGTGATGTGAGGGTTTTGAACGAAGCAAATTTTTCTTTTTTCTTGAAATATCAATTTCAATATTCAAGAAATTAAGCTGTGATTCTTTCAAAATTCCAGACCAGCTATGAAAATTTAACACTTTTCTTGAGATCTCAAGAAAAGTATTAAATAAAATTTTTTCACTCAATGTCCTTTCCTGTTTCAATCTTTAAAAGTGTCTTTCAAGTCTGTTCTAAGCACAGACTTGTATACATCGACAGAGCATGTAACGCAAATGTCCGTAGATTGTCGCCACCGACTGGGACATAAAAGGCGCACCAAGATGGCTGCCAAGAAGCTATAAATCGTCTGATTAGATGACAACCCTGTTATATTTTAAACAAAAGTTAAACTTGAATGGGAGAGAATATCATATTTCTGCAATATTTGAAGTGATTTTGACCTTGCTTGCTAAATTTCAAAAATATTTCAACTTTCTTGCAAAATCTTGGAATTGACTTGGGCAAGTCCAAACTTTTATGCAAAATCATAGCAGGCAGCCATCTTGGTGTGCTTTTTTCACACTTGGTAGTGACAATCTACAGTGGAGTATGTTCTGTCCATGTATAGGAAGTCCATGGTTCTAAGTTGCAAAATCAAGTTACATAAGCTTTCTACCAAACTACCGAAGTCTAATGTTTATAACATGTTATCTTTTGTGCACATGACTAGCCTTGTCTTAGCTGAAACACTGGCTACTAAACATCTCTTTTTGTTATTAATTACCTGTGAAGTTTCCAGAGCCTGCCACATGGACAACACCACTTCAGGCGACAGGGCAAAGACAGCTAGCGTCTTGAGGCACTCTGCTTTGAGGGTAAGAGGTATGCTGCATGTCAGAAGACCGAACAGGAGGATTGTGGGTAACCACGACTGATTCTCATACAATTGTAGTCTGGCATCTTCATTCTGAAATGACAAAAGAACAACAATATGCAGCATAAATTATTAACATTTATATACACTAGCTGGGTTTCATTTTTGTTAACTTTTTTCTTTTCTTTGGGGGGGGGGCAGTTGGGGTCTAAGAGTTTATTCAGGATTCCTGCATTTTCTGATTAATCAATTTTTGAGCTTATTCATGACTTTTCCAGGACCAAATACACAATCTTCATGGCCTAACCCTTAATGTCTTACACATTTAGCTGGGTCACTACCTTAGATAACAGGTCTTTTCTGTTTTCTAGTGTCCTTCATATGTTTGCTTTCATATATGTTTGTTTCAACTTGTTATTTTTGTAAATTATATGAAAAATAAATTTGAATTGAATTGAATTTACATAAAAATTCAGGTCAGGAAAATAATTAATTCTGACTGATCAAGTGAGACTACATTTTGATGTTAACAGTGAAAATGCAACTTTGTGAAAACTTTCTAGACATTTCTAGGACTTTATTTTCCTAACAATCACTTACTTACATAGCAAAGCAAGTTGATGTTTTACACCACCATAACTTCTTAGTACCCTTCAATATCTTTTCTCAGTTTATATTTGAAAGCTGCCAAGCTGCCAAAATGAAAAGAGGAACACCAAACCATACGTACAAAACTCTAAAACTGGGGTCTTGCAGTCAAAGCACTGGATTTGAAAAGTTTTGAGTAGTTTCAGGTATATCTGGAAAACTTTTGGAGCCCTCAGACGCATGTAAAAATTTACAAACAGATTGGTTAAGATTAATTCCATTCCAAAATCTACAATACTCAACAGCATTTAATCCTATGCCTACTTTAGGGGAGTACTCTCTCAACAAGGTTTTGGCTTTTAGTTGAACTTCCTTTCACTCTCACATAAGATTCTGTAAACACATTAAGTTAAACTATGCCATTGAACATACTTGAATAATGAGACAAACAAATGAAATGAAATGAAATAATTTGGCTGCTGAAATTTCAAATGGACAAATACCTCACTGCACTATGAATGCTAGAAGGAAATGTAATAAGCACTACTGCTGGGACCATTACTTGTTCTAAGAAGTTTCTGTTCTGGTCTAAACAAATTTCCACAGAAATTTGATGTGTAGTTCTCACGATATCAGCATTTGCTTAAAAGTCACATTTTCAACAGAAAGTGAACTTAAAGCAAGCATGTATGATGCAATATCCTCACGTTAATTAACAATTTTTTTTTCCCTTTAACCAATTTACCGTTGTTTGGGTCCTTTTGGACCCAGCTGGAGAGCACAGCTGTAACCCATCTTTACTGTTTCACGTGGAGCTCGAAACTGCGAGTAGCTACCCGAAAAATTCGGCCACAACAACGAGAGAGACAATAGTTTAAGGTCACGGGGTCAATAGCCTACGTAAGCTGATGCGGGTCGTGCTACGTCCGCTTTTTCCCCCGCTCCCGAGGCGCACAAATATGCCCTGATTGGAGCACAACGGTAAAGGGTTAAACTTTAAAACCAATTTACATTTCAACATTCCCCTGCTATGGGATTGTAACTGTAAGAGGGGCATGGGGTTTTGGAAATTTTAAATTTAACGAAGGAAGGGGTTCCAGCCCTTTTAACAACAAGATCAACACAACAGACTGTAAAAAAGGAAAGAAAACATTCCTTAGCAATGTGACAAAGTGATATGAACCCAATGTGACTAAGCTCACTTTGGAACAAAAATGTGGTGACTTCATTTGCTGATATTTTGAGAAATGCACATCTGACTTAAGAAGATGTTTCACCAAATTGTGTGCATTTAGTTCCAATCTATCATAAGGAAATCAAGCTTTTGCTTTTACCATTCCCTTAATAGTAACACATCATCATTAACCTACCCATCTAGCTATTGTCTGTATAAGCTTCAATACTGCAATTAATCCTTCTAACTCCTGAGGTGAAATTCCTTTGCTGTATCCAGTAGAGGTTCTGGATAAATCCTGGAAAGGAGACTCAGGTCTAACATCCTGTCTGAGGGATGAGAAGTATCGACTGAACGAGCCAAAGAAATGATCCCATGACACCGATCGTACACTTCCACCTGGAACATAAGCAGGGAGACCACATTAAGCCAAACAAACTCAACCCTACTATAACACAAGTCAATACCATACTTGAAATCAGGTCATTTCCAAAAAGAGAACATAGCAGATGATTTATTGAGCATGTCAAACATGGAAGTGTTAACTTCATGTTAACATCGTCATACATGTGTATTCACGTATAACATTTATCTCAATAGAAGTAATCCTATACCTTTGTATATAATAACTTTGTTATATAATATTGTACAACTCAACATATGTTCATTTTTGCAAAACTTGATATCTACAATACAAATTAACTGCACAAGAGCTTCCCCATCCCGTGACCCCACCAAGAAAAGGTTTTCTTAAAACAAGGGAAATAGATAAGTAGTATTTTGGAACCATTTTGCACAACCAAAGCATTCATACCAAACCAAATTTGTTAGAATTTTTTCTTTCAACAATTCATTTCCCCAAAGGGGAAATTCTTGTCTATCTGCAAAGTAATGAAAAATAAATTTTACCATACACTAAAATTGATGCTATAGCTGATGTGCTTATCTACAAGTCCCAAACGTTTTAAACATCAATTTTACTAAAACTGTACAGGCAGGCACACACAAACACACACACAAGAAAAGCGTTGTTGAGTTTCTTACCTCCCCCTGTACCATTCATCTTTAGTAAGCTGAAGCAGCAATTGGCACTCTGTTTACCATTGGAGAGGCCAGCAAGCATCTCTAAGTATGGGACATACAAAGAAGGGGGTAACAGATCACCAGCCATACGGACAAATTTAAAAAGAGCCACCTATAAAAGCAATGAGAAAATAGAAAATGTAAATGCCATCAGACCAATATAAACACCAGTATAGAGAAACTTGTCTGAGCGATGTCATCAAACCGCAAATTTATCATGTTGCTTCCAGTAGCACTGCTTGAAAATCTTTGGGAAAAATTTACAAACTGACATGATCACGAGATCAGTTGTGAATTCATGAGGCTAGTAAATGTAAACTAAGGGTAAGCACCAAAATGGCAAAGAGGATGAAGGGAAGGGGAAAAGGTGTCAGGTGCAGGGCTGCATATGTGAATTTGGCACATAACTGACATCACATCATTGAAAAATAATTTCACATAGTTCACTGAAGATAATGGGACCTATAAAAATAAAGAAGAGTGGGCACAAAAATCAGTGGCTAAGAATATTTAGTTGCAGTTTCTCCACCATAGAGGTTTTGCAATTACGTAATGGATCTGCAATGCTGGAGGGCAATAATGCCAAATACACACAGCTTTGTGCTAAGCACACTGAACAGGGTACGCTGTGGTATGTGCAGTGTGTATACACATTCACCAAGCAAGCCCGTTGAGTGTGGCCTACTACGTATTTACATGTACTCAAGCATTGGGCTGTCGAACATTATGATGTCATTAAAAAAAAAAAAGGCCTCTATTATCTGAAGGTAAAGACTGCAGAAGTCTAACCTGTTTTGGAGAAAGCTTCTGTGCATGATACAAACTCAAGTAACTGCTTCCTCCCTGAGGACTTCCTGTTCTCTCCGGAGTGTTCCAAAAGTCACTGCATAGTTCCAGGCCAATGGCATCATTACTGTACAACAATCCAATCTATGAAAGAATATGAAAATTATACTACAACATGGAGCATCATATGAAGACTTGCTCTAATTAGAATTTGGATTGATTGACTGATTTATTTGGTACATATAAAACACAAAACACAAACAAATATAGAAGACAGTATTCCAAAAAAGGAAGCTACAGGCAAAAACAGAAGGATAAGACATAAAATACGAGTAAAAGGAGTTACAAACAGAGTACCAGGGATAACCCAAAAAGCCTTTAAAGCTTGTTTCCATTGGGGTCCCTAAGGACGAAACAAGAAACAATTGCAAAAGGAAATGGGAGAAAGAAGACCTCTTCAAGCATTGTTCCCTCTGAACATTAAACTTTGTAGGCTGTCTCTAATGTCATTGATGGCTTTGACTCCTAGCTCAAACCAACAGATAACATCATTACATTGGAAATACCAAAGATTTTAAAAAATGGAAGCTACTGTGTTCAATGCTCAGCATAAAGCAATGGAGCAGGGGCAAACAAGCCAGCGAGCCACAATTGAAAAAAAAAAGGACCATACATGGCCCAACTTAAGGCAATTGGTTAGAAACTGAGCTATAAAGCTATTTCTAACAAATTAACTGTAACAGACATGGTGAGTATAATTTTATGAACACCAACCAAGTTTGCCTCCCTCATCTCTAGTAGAAGAAAAAAAAATTAGCATAATGATTCTACCTTGAAAATATCACTGTGTTCACAACGTGTCACATACCCTGTGTAAGTGACCAACTACCAGTTTCACAATGCTAAAAATTTTCATCAGGCATACAGTTTAGTGTTGCACATTAAATACATTGCCTCCAATTATTTTCTTAGGCAAGACTAAGGAACTTGCTCAAATTACTTTCTACAGATTTTCATAAATTATATTTAAAAACATTTTCTATAGTTTATACATATTGTAGCCAGATCTTGAGGCAATTATACGAGGGGACGGAACCACACAGAGGAAAGCAAGGTCAGCAAATCTATGTTAATTTGGTTCTCTACTTGATACTGATTAAAATTTTGTATCTATTTAATTCACAAGTTTATGATAGGGTTACAGATACCGATTAGTACTGATATTATGATGCACTCACTATTAGTCCTTGCTTACTACTAAAACTGTGACTTACGAGTTTTAAGAGATCTTCAAAGTAGCTGGGTAAATTGTCTGGTGGCTCTAACCCTTCTCTCTGGTGGGCGAGGATGATCCTTCCTGCTTCATCTCCTCTGTTTCTCAAATCTTTGATCTAGATAAGTGATAAAGAACCCAGGTGAAAATGTTCAAAATTCCAATTTAAACTTGAATTCTCCTTAAATTTTAGCTATCTGTTACAATTTACAAAAGCCTTCTGAAAGCAACATTCAAAGACTCCCACAGCACAATGATTTCGACCTAATCCAGGCCTTAAACTTTATATTCTGCAGATGTGCTACAAATCACACCAAAGGTTTACACACATGAAAGTCACAAATTTTTCGATACCTTTCTTTTTCTTTAAAGGACCTTGACTGAAATTTCCAAGACCTTCAGAAACAGTTGATCCAATATTTCCATCTTTTTACAACAAAATTATGAATCTGAACATTGAAAAAATTGGAAAATATGTCCACTTCCTAAAATTCCCTGACTTTCCAGGTCTGGAAATTCAAATTTCAATTTACGTGACTTCCAGGGTCTGTGCCAACCCTGTATTATACTGGGAAGACTTCTCATTAAATGGCAAAGTAGGAAGTCAGTCCCACAATCGCAAGGCAGTGGGGATGCCATGAAGAAAGAAACATACTCATAAATTATCTCCACATTTGAAAATTTCCTTCATAGTATATCACTTACCTTTAAAGGCATTTGTGTGATGAAGTCCGTTAATAATGAGTGGAACTGCCTCATATAAAATTCCTGTAAAAATAGATTTATATTGATAGTTAATTTTAGGTCAATGGTTAACTTTTAAATAGATTTAAACAGGCAGTATTCCAAACAGCAAAGGATGATACAGTAGGGCTGCGAACGTTTAGCAAAATAATTAAACTTTCCACCTCAAAAATTTGGGATCGTTCTAGCGATTAATCCTGATTACCTTATCACAAAATGAAATAATTTCAGTAGGTAGTGGTTGATACTGAATGTAATGCAGAAATAATAATAGTTGTTATCTTTCAGGGTAAAATCAAATTATTCAGAAAATTTGAAGCCTATAAGGTTCAAATATTCCCAGAATCTTCCATTTAACAATAACCAGGGATCATCAGAGTATACAAATGGATAAAAAGCTGTCAAAATCAGGTTTTGCGATTAATTGCTCGTAGCTCTGTACTTAACGTTTATTTCACATGCGATCATTTAGCAATTAATCGCTACACGTTCACAGCCCTACAGTGCAGTATTTTGCAACACATTGTTTTTGGTCAAAAAAAAAAGAAAAAGCAAAAAGCATCATATAAAAGTGAGTTACATTTCCATAATATCTTACAAACTGAATGATTCATGAAAAAAGGTCAAAGTTCCCTCCAATTGTCAAGATTGTCCTCTATATACCAAAATTCCCAGTGAAAAAATGTCCTGCAAAGATTCTGCCTGGAACTCAATATTGGGAGGAGGAGGGATTTATTACCGCCAAATACCCAGTCCAAGTTAATGCTGCCCTCGGTCAAGGTCTTGGGTGGAACTGAGGGGGGCAATATCTTGCTTCAAGGTCCAAGTAAGGTGCAATCTGAAGGGTTCTAAAGGCTATTTACTTTTGCAAGTTCAAATATTGCTGCAAAGGTATCCTTTTCTCAAATTAGAATCCAAGGTGTTGCCTTTTTTTTTTAAGTTCTATGAAAATGAAAAGCAGAGATTTGAACTCCTTCTGAAAGGGGGACGATTCCCCTTCCCTATTCCCCTTGATGGAAACCCTGTCTGAGCTTCCTTTCTATAATCATCAATGAATATAATTATAATCAAAGAAAAAAAAATTGATGAAAGAGAAAAGGAACTTTACCACTTGGAAGAAGTGTTTCTTTTTCAAGATACAGTTGTTTATAAACTGGAAGACATTATTTTGAATCGCTGAGTCAACTAGGATTTCATCCCTCTCTAAGATTTCTTGAAACTCTGTGAAAGAAAAGCAAAAGAGAAATCAAACTTTCACTTGGATTCCCAAAGGACACTGTCTTAGTTGCAATATTTGCATCAGTATAGAATGCTTAGCACCCATGCACATGCAGAGTAGGATTTTAACAGGTGTGTGTGAGCATGTGAGGCCACAAGAATTTCTATCAGACTACCAAATCTTACAAGATGTGCAGAAGACCTCTTGATCAGGCTTGGGGCGATTACATCTCAATGTAATATCATATTTTATGATTGCGATTATGATTACGATTACAGCTAAAATTGAAAGTAATTGATTATGATTGCGATTATATATCAATGTAATCATGATTGCAATTGTGATTACATTTTCTTTCCACATAAACAATGTAGGCCTAGTGGGCAAAACAATCCAGTGCCGACAACCTTATCCATTGCTTACGTTGAGCACCAACCAAGCACAATGGCAGTAGGTTCTATTATTAAAGTCTTTGGAAAGACACAGCCACAAGTTGAACCACTAGACCATGCAGTCAGCCACTGCAGTGTGCAGGGTTGCCAGCAGGGTTTGCCTCCAGGGCCTGAAAAATTTATTGATCGCCGGCCTGGGGGAGGGGGCCCAGATGCAGTTTGGTGCAACTTTTGTGCAAATTTTCAGGGAAATCTGGATCAAATCAAGTTTGACTTTTACCTAATGCTTCTGATTTTTCGTCTGTAAGGCTACTTTTTTAACGTTAATGGTTAGGCTCCAAATTGCATAACTCCAAATGCATCTTGATCTATCTTTCCATACAGTATTCAGAGAGATAAACATTTGGATAATCTTCATTCTCAAACCACTTCTAATAAGGCCTAAATCTACAATATTCCTGACTCCTACAAAGCTCTCAAATCAGCATTTCTTTTACTGAAGTCCTACTATGTTTTGTACCAAACATCCCACTTCTTTGAAACATTGTGCTTTACGCTAGTGTCTGTGATGTCACAGATATAGATTGCAACTTTTCTCATACTTAGCAACTGAGACTCTAAAAATCATTTGGCCTAAAAATTTATCATTCTGCATGGAATACACCATTTCCTACCTTGTGTTTCTGGCAACTGTGTTGCCCGTCGTAATGTAATTCCCATTCCAAATTCCAGCACTGCTTTGAGACCTTTCCAAACTGCACTGTCAGTTGCATCTGTGTCTTTCGAGACCAATGCCTGGATCTCCTGCAGGTATCTCTCTGTTTCTTGAAGCAGGGGTAACTGTCTCGTTGTCTCTAGAATCAAAGATAATTGTTTAAAGGATAAACTAGTATCGAGTTTTAAAGGGAAAGTTTAGAGCAAAAAAGTAATTTTCACATGTGAAGGAGGAACCAAACTTACACAGAGTGTAGAAACTTCCATTCCAATAAAACCTGTATTTCTAAAGACATCAGTACATGAAGTTACTAGATTTGTGTTTCAAAGTGAGCTTCAGGGCAGAAGAGGTTACATCACTTCCTCCCACTGATATAGAATGCTTTGTTCCCCCTTGTTTTTCAAACTGTTGTGTTGAGATTTCAGTTTAAGGGGGATAGGACTTCCCTGTGGAGATTGCAAAGTTCTAATGCCACTTGTGCAGACACATTCTGGTAATAAAGAATTGGTGAGGAAAAAATTGGTTGTGAAGTTGAAAGAAAACAAAAAGAATGAACAGTTGAAACAAGAAATGCTCAGAATATGTACCTCTGTTACATATCAAAACTTGAGGTGTTTTTGAACCCTTCAGTAGCACCATTTACTGATTGTTATGAATTATGAAAGAGCTACCTTAAAGGCCAATCCTCTCTGCCCAAAGTACACTTCTTGTAGGGGGTACAGAAACTCTCTATTGGCCCAGCTTTTTGATTAGCTGTTAATTAAAACAATGCAGATTACCAAAGCTTCTATTACACAGCATAAACTGTACTGAGAGTGTTTTGATTATACACATACAGCTTTTCTATACTCACCCTGAAGCAATGAATGGAGATTGTGAATGGATAAGGATGAATTTCAGACAATTGTGGGAGGGGCTTAAGTAAGAAGGTTAGGACAATTGGTACTGTTTGGGGTGAGGAAACTGGGCCCTTAATCTCTGATATTGGGTGCTACCATGGTTGTTACTACAAGGGTTGGCAAGGGAGGAAAATAACCCACACTAGTTTTTGCCTGACCCATACCAATGCTAAAATGAAGCCTTTGACCCTGACAATTCTCAATAATACCATAAATCTGCTAGCAATTTACCCTCAAATCTCTTTCAGAAATTTTAATCTTCATAAAAATAAAAATTATTATGAGGATTTATTTCTAAACAAAGCACTGTACATATAACTTCTTCAAGAATAACCTAAGGTGAAAGTACATAGGAAATGTCATTCCTGCCATGTAGGAAGCATGGTTTTGTCAAAGTTGGTACGAACACTCAGAACCACCTATTTTTGGTGAGCTACCCTTAGGAAGTCTACAATGCAACTTTTGATCCACAATTAAATTTCTCTGGGTACCACCCTGGTTGCTATCCATGCCTTTACCTAGCCAAACACCTTGCCATCTTTGACATGGACAAAATATACAGGGCTTGAATATACAGGGCTCCAAATCAGCAGAACATTGTCCACTTGCCCCACTCAAGCAATTGTTGCCAGGGACAGCCAAAACTTACACCCTAGTTGTCTTTTGGTTAACCATTAACATACACCTTTCTACAGACTTCATGTTACTGTACCCCACAATTGTTCCTAATTGTTTGAATTCAAAATGCCCCTCAGAAGGGTTCTGTGAAAATTTAAATTTATACCTTCTTACTTCCTATACTGTAAAACTAATATGTGAGATTGCATGAGTTTCTATAAAACCAAACAGCAGGCTAATACTACAATATCTATATTTTACAGAGGGGCAACAAAAAATTTGGAAGGAGGACGAAAGTTTTATACCCACTTATCCTTGGGACAAAGGTGTTTTTACAACAGTAAATTAGATGGAGTTTTACGGCTCATTTTCTAACCTATTGGTTGAAGTCAGGCTGGCCATGTCCTTTCTTGCAGTTGTGGCTCACTGGTCTGTTTTCCCTACTCCATTTCTTTTGCTGAGCACCAAACACAAATGCACCAGGTTTCATTTTTAAAGTCTTTGTTAGAACCAGAACCCTATGAATGGTCAGACTGAGACAATCTCTATATGCTACATACCATTAAATGTTTTGGGAGTGAGTAATGAACAATTCAACTTGCATTTTGTGGCTAAGCAATTTTAAAATTGTGCATAAAACACTTACAAGCCAGGATACAGAGAAATTCCAAAACTGAAGGCAAATTTTTGAACAAGTATTGGATGTGAAACTTTGACTAATTATGCTGATCACAAGTATTGCCATTAGATTGTACCCTCCATCACTCCTTGATAAGTTACCATTATCAACTCAATAACCCCTTGGGGGACTGCATGGTCAAGTAGGGAGAGCATCCAACTTAAAGCTGGAGGGATCTAGAGTTTGACCAGTCCAGGTCATACCAAAGACATCATAAAATGGAACCTACTGCCCTGGTGCTTGGTACTCTGCATTAGTAATATAGCAGGGGAAACAAGCTTGTGAGCCATAACTGGAGAAAACACTGTGGCTGGTCTGTGGTAAATCAAGTAGTTTGAAACTGAGCGTTAAACCCCACCAAACACAATATGCCACTTCAATGTATAGATAAACTCACCATCTCTGTCTTCCTCCCTGGGTTCAACATTACTTATATCGATGGAGTAAAGAAATGCCATGGTGAGGGCTATTGTTACTTCATCCAGACAACCCCCTTGGTCCAGGGCAGCATGCTTTTGAAGGTGATTGAAGAGGAGCTTGAGATCTTCACGTCCCAAGGGGGTTTGGCAGGACCAAGCAAAGAGGGACTCAGCAAGGGAAGTGCGAATTCCATTGAGAAACTGTGTGACCTGTAGTTAAATAAAATGTCAGTGTATACCAAGTTACAATTACTGTGAGGACATACCTGCTGTCAAAAGTACTTTTCACCTAAAATACACGCACACTCACACACACACAAAACACGTGTTCTCTTTTGTGTAAAGCTACAACTCCAAAATTTGCAATGGGGCTGCACCTAGACACAAACTGACAAAAAAATATCCAAAATAAAGGCACTACAGCCAGAACAAAAAGATACCCTTCAAAGGTAACAACACAATCCCAGAAATTTAATATTCACTTACAAGGAATTCACTGAAGCAAAATATCATGAACACACCCTTTTTACAGTAATACCTACACTAAACCATTTGCTCAATATTTTTTTTTTTTTAAATTAAAAAGGTTCCTGCATTTTTTGGGGAACCCATAATTATGACATTTTTATAACTTTGTCAGGACCAAATGTAGGAATTCCAACACCTTTCCCTTGTTTTTTTACATGAAATTACATAAAATTTAAGGTGGAGAGAATAATTTTAAATGTTTTTCGAGAGGGAATACATTTTAACATTTTCCCATGGGAATGAAACCATGTCAATTTGTGGAAATTTTCATGCCTTTTCCAGGACTTTTCCAAGGTTTGAATTTTTTTCCAAACTGTCATGACTTTTCAAGTTTTCCATGATTGCAGGAAATTTGAAATACTCTCACACATTGTTCACACAATATATGTCTGTTAGAAAAAGGAAATGGTTGTCCAAAGTAAAACCATTTAACAGAAAATTGGTGGTCAGGCTGAAAATTTGGTAGTTCAGCAATGGCAGAATTTTCAGTAATGCCTGAGACACACACTTAATCAAGAAAAAAATTCCTTCACTGAGAATGAAATGGTTCTTCAAAGGAAAACTGTTTGGCAAATAACTGGTTGTTCTGCAGGAAATCTGGTAGTCCAACTGATTTTTCAGAAATGGTAGTATTGTAAGAAATGCCAAGTCACACACTAAAATCAAGAAAAAATTATCTGGTGATTATAACTCCCACCTAAAATTAAAAATCCTTTATTCATGACAATTATATTCATGTACTCAAGATGTTCAGTTGCCCAGAAAGCAACCTTCTACAAAATTTTTCAAATATTTGGTCGGACGGATGTTATGTTCATCTTGGATGCCAGGACGACTTTTAAAAGTAATTCACTGTCAAGTCTGCCTTATCACCACCTCAAGGTTTGGATTCCTTCATTTTACACAAATCACTTACATCATGTCGATGTTTTGCATCACCAAGAGCTTTGTCTTTACTGAGCCTATCAATTTCATCGACCACAACTAATTTCTCCAAAAGGGTCAGTATCTTCTTAGTGAGGCCATCTTTCATCAGCTGGTCTGTAAATTCTGTGGCAAGGTCTGTGATCTCCTCCTCAATTTCAAAAGCCCATGTCCGACCTTTTCTTGCCTGCAATGAAAGAGAGAGAGGGTGTGAGTGATCAAGCCATACCTCTGTTTTAACATGAATATAGCTCAAATGATCTGAGTGTGAGATAAAAATTGCAACAATGACTACCTGAGAGTAGCGCCACCATCAGTTAACAAAGAATGAACACAAAAATTTTTTGCTTAGACAAGCAGAGAATTACTGCTTCAATCACTTTGTGATTAATTTTTAGCTCATCTAATGTTTTGGAAACATTGTTCTTGCATACAGGCCTTAAAGGCAGGTATTCACTGTTTTAAGGCTTCTATACTAAAGCAACTTTTTTAAAACATTCACTAGCAAAAAACCCAAACTTGCTTGTTTTAAGGTTGAAAAAAATTCCTGCAATTTATTTCAGAACATGCCAGTTCTTGGAATACATTTGCAAAACCATTTCATAACGTTTCGCTCCTATACAGGCCTATACAGGTAAAGTGTGATTTGTTGCACTCCTGCAAAATATAGAACACAATGTCTGATTTCCATACAACATAATGCCTGTTGGCAAGTTGTTTTATTAATGTTTGTGCTCATCGGGCAACTTTCAGTATCAGTTGAAGTAATGGAACACCACCAACATACCGTTAACTACACCCTGTATGTACCCAAAATTAATTTCTGCTCACTTGTATGAGAAGTTGAAGGGAATTCAAGAGGCTGGCTCTACCATCGTAGTAGAGCAGGACAGATACCAGTCCGCGGGAGTAACCTGGAAATCTTGGTTGCTCTTGCTCACCTGGTTGAATAATAAAACAATGGTACAATTAACTAAATAAGTCCCTTTATTTTTAACAACAATAAACCCTGAATGAGATTTAAGGAGACACAAACACGAACATGTCTTATAGTGCGATCTAGATAAAATGGTTCAAGTCCATCCCTTCAGTTGCATCTTACCACATGTGGGAAATACCTTGGGCGTATTCTGCCCTCCCAGTCCACAGGGGTCCATACATACGGAAAGATGGAAACATGGCAAGCAGCGTTTAAGAATGCATTCACGGCATTATGGTAAAAAAACTGAAAACTTAGACTCAATGTCATTTTAACACCAAAGATAAAGAAAGAAAGAAAACACTGGTTATTAATGCAAATCTATGACATGATAGGTACTCACAACTACTTGATAAAAATACATTTCTGGTTGAAAATGTGATAACTGTATAGTTTTCTTAATATTACAAAGGCCACCAATTGGAACTGAAAGGCTGTTTCATCAGAATGCTTCCCCTAAAATCAAGAGTGAATATTTCTAATTATCCTAATTGTTCCAAATTAGGGAATAATTAATCTGACATTGCGTTTCATTTGCTTCACAAAATTCCTCAAATGATTACAAAATTGGAACTTTGTGTACATGTGTGAATTTGTTAATTAGTTACAGGAGATTCAATGGTTCTATTTTTAACCAACTGGTTTAAGTTGGACAGGTCAAAGCTTTTTTTCAGAACTTTGTGGTTCACTGGCTTGCTTTCCCTACTCCACTGCTTCTGCTGAGCACCAAGCACAATGGGAGTACAGTAGGTACCATTTTTTAAGTCTTTGGTACAACCTGGCCAGGAGTCAAACTGTGAACCTCCTGCCTGCAAATCAGATGCTCTAAACCACTTCATTATGCAGTCCTTTTCTATCCAAGAGTACGAAAACCACATCTGAACTACAGGTATCTATAGCCTTGGTGGTGCAGTGCTTCATACGTGGTATAAGCTACTGAGAGCACTTAAACTTGAATAGACCGATAACCATTTTGTACAGCCCCGATTGTGTTGTAGTTTTTGTAGATTCCTGAGAAACAGGTCTATCTTTAGTGTAGGAGGGCCCTTACCTGCTAACAGTAATTCCACTGATGTGTACTCATTCAAATCGAAGAGATCACTAATAATTAAAGCTTCCTCGATGACTTCAACAGGCAATGTCTGCTGTCCAACTTGTCCATCTAGAACAATGCCTTCTGTATTGGCTTTCTTCAACTGTTCTCTGTGTTGTGCATTTTTTGCCTGAAAAGGACGGGAATACTTTCCAAGTTTACTTGACCAATAAACAATTCACTCCTTAATCTGCAATGGATACATACAGTAGCAGGTTTATTTTTAGTTCACCATTACTAGGGATTTGGAATAGACATTTTCTACCACAACTAATGTATGTAACATTCTGGTATAGATGAATCTGGACAGCAAGTGATGGTGTGATTTCAGTTAGCCATAACTGAGGTCTATCACCTTTTAATCTTTCAATTTCTTTGCTTGCCTGCATCACAAATGGATGTACACTAAATTTTAAATCGATTCCTTCAATTTCACTGAATATGAGGATTTGAAATTCATGTAGGCAATGAGTGAAGACGGTTTAAGCCTCATGGACCCCACTAATGGCTGCCACTGCCTACAGTCACTAAACACAAATTCATGCTGATTAGATTCTTCTATATAATGAAGTGGTGCTTACTCATGAGTGGAAAAAGATGGGAAGGCGAGAGGTTCCTTCCCAAGAAAGTTCAGCATTTTAGGGAAAATTTTGGCCATTGGAGGGAAATAACCCTTTGACCTTATTTTTACAAAAGAATTGTGGCAACTTTGACTCCCCTCTGGGGAAATAATGTTGCTCCCTTCATATTTTTTCCAGCCCTGGCTGGGCTCACAAACTTTTTCCAGTTTAGGAAATAGGATCAGTGGATTGCTTTTCTTAATCCATTGCGATGCAACTCAACACATTGACAATGTGACATACAACTGCAGTAGGTTCCATTTTTAGCCTTTTATCTGACTTGACCCGTGAATTGAACCAAAAGACCCTAAGAGAGGCAGATGCTCCCCCCAGGGTTCCTTCACTTTCAGAAAAATAAAATTTCATGCCTTTTCAAGGACTATCTCATGATTGACCTTGACAAGAGTATTTCATGACCAATTATATCCAAGGTTTGATAAAAAACTTAAATGATGTGACTATCATGACATATAAATGAGCTAATTTATTTTCTTGTAAAAATTAAAACACTGATCTGACTCATCTGAGCTAAATTTCATGACTTTTTCATAGGTTCTGACATATTTATAACATGCAATGACTTTTCCAGGCCTGGAAAATGAAAATTACATTTCCTGACTTTTCCACTGATTTTCCCAGGCCATGGGGACCCTCTCTGCCCCTTGACCAAATATTCAGCAGGTGTTTGAAGAACTGCACATGGAAGAAAAAGCAATATGCTGCAGGATTTTTAATAACCTTCCACTGCCCAAATCTGGGGTAAGTACCCTAAAGATGTTTCATTTGTACATGGCTGGAAAAAATGGAAATTTTCCAGGAAGGGAGTAAAACTATTTCTCTGAAAGGGAATTAAATTTCCCACAATTCTCCTGTTTTCATGTACAAAAATGGGAAATTTCCCTCCAGATGGCAAAAATTTCCCAGGAAGGATCCCCCAATCATTCCAACTTTTTCCATCCATGCATGATTTCCATCTCTGCTACCAGGAAGATAAGATTAGTTTGTTAGATGAGACTTAGTGACACACCACTACAAATGTGTTATATAGTGTAAGCAAATAAAAATCAAGTAAAGCTGTGGAGAATGACTACTAAATGTTCACTATGTGATACCCTTTTTGGTCCTTTGGAGTTGTAACTGAAGACTGAAGTCAGCTCTGTCTTAAATTCATCCTCATCTCTACATAGTTCGTATGTATTGCTTTAAGGCATACTGTACCTTGGCGAACACAAGGTCCAAAGTGAAATCAAAACAAAAACTCTTAGTACATGATCTGTAATATCATGCCTACAGTACTCTGCATTTTTTGAATTTGATGTCAATCAAAGGCTGTGCCAATCAAGAATTTTGATGGACTGAGGGCAAAACTGGGGCATACTTATCTCTACTCCTTTAATGTTTGGCAAAATTTATACAGCTGAAATGGGGAGAAAAGTTATGTCGAGAAAAGTTAAAATGTTGGCCACATGTATCCACGCTATCAAAGTGAAATGGTAACGTTTGTCCAAAGTCATAGAACTTTGTAAATATGAGGGCAGGTCATCTGTCATGTAGGAGGGCTGCAAACACAATATCTACCAGGTAAAATTGTAGTTTGGGGTGACAAATGTCTGCCTTTGACAAATGCACAATCATCATTGCCCACAGTTATAATACACTGTACTCATCACTGCCCTGAGCTATTAGCTATGTACATTTGCCCTGCTTTTACGCACAGGTCGGCCTTTTAACTACTTTATGGAAAATAAATTTATTATCTACTTACAGGATTTTGAAGAAGAGAAACAAAATCTGGTTTGTGTTTTCTTAAAGCAGCTTCCAGGTCATTAAATGCATCAGGGTTCTTCTTGGACACAGCACCATCCACGACAGAGTACAGTTCTTTAAACGGGCCCCATAACTTGGATCCTGTCAGGCATCAATGAAAAAAGAGCAAACAAACATAGTTAGCATCAATCAGAGTTCCATGGTAGACCAATTGTCCAGGACAACTAAAATTCTATACAGACAACCAAAAGTTTAAAGTTGGTTGTCAGATGGAGTGACAAACACTTTTTTCCCAGATTGAATTTAAAAGCAGCTTGCTTCTATCTGGTTGAAGAAGTAGGCCTATATATTGCTGACTGATCAACTCTCTCAACCGTTTTTATACTATCATAAAATACTTCATACTTCTTGTCCCTTACTTTTTCACCTTTTCATTCCTCAAGGCCAATGATACATGAACACACTCACTGTTTTGTAGTTGTGTGAAAAGTGTTCCGGACAACTGAATTTCCTTGCAAACTGCTAAAAATTTATAGCTGGCAACCATTTCTTTGAGGCCTGTTAATTTAAATCTGCAAACATACTGGAGGAGCTACTCTGCTCTTACAGTATGTTACATGGCCCGCTGTAAGCTCATCCCACTACACCATACAGCCCTTATCACTGCAACACATGAAAACATTTTATCTGGCACTGCACCATTGATGTGTTGTATATCACATTCCCAAATTATCAAACTTTTCTCACCAAATTTCGCCTGCACGCCGGGAAGGGATGGGTTAAATTTGTCCCACCCTTTCTGGAAAAAGGAGGGTGCAATCTCTCCCTTTTCTTTTACTTCCACTGAAAAAAAAAAATTGTCATCACTGGTTTTATATTTAAGAAGAGGACACCTTTGCAGCAATGTTCTAGCCTACACATTTAGTTTTTAAGACCTTTCAGATTGCACAGTACCTTTATACAGTAGTAGGCCCTGAAGCAAGCTTTTTACCCCTGAACCCACCTGAAACTTTGGCCAAGGGCACAAAAAATATGGATGTAGAGTTTGGCAGAATGTGAATCACCCCACCTTTTTTGTTCTGGTGAAATACTTGCCTTACGTAGGGCACTGTGCTAATGACCTTTAGGAATCGCACATAGTATTATGTACATACAGTACATGACACATAAGCAAATCCATTGTTTATCCAGGGTAAAGACTTGAGCCTGCATAAGCAGCATACAGTATATGCATACCACTGTTCCAATACTAGTACAGGTAAGTACTGTATGATTCACTGTAAACTTGCACTATTTGTTTACATTTTGTTTCCACCACAACAGAAAGCACTTGGAATGATGCACTGGATGAAAATGACCAGTACCCTCTAGGTCCATAACACAGGGCAAAGCTTGATTTTGCTTCATAACTGATTTCAAATTATCCTTCATAGCCACAATTTTGGGTATAGGAATTGGTGGAAATGCACCAAGCAGTTATGACTGTTGACCTAACAGGAAGTACTGTATACTAGAAACTTCTAGCTCAAAAATGATATGTAAAAAAAAATGAAAATGATAACACTTCCACTTCTTTAGAAGTTCTTTAGGCCTAAGCTAATATTCAATATTTGTTACAAAACCTATGTACTTTGACCAAAATTCTGGCAAATAATGAACAAAAAGCAATAAATTTAACAAAAATCTTGGTATTTTTGAGTACTTTGAATAGCATCCCTAGCTCTCAAGATCAGCGGGACATGATGTGGGTCCAATTGATCTGTCCGTCTACTTATTGCCAGCCTGGGGGAAGGTAAAATAAGTGGAGGGAAAAGTACCCTCCCCTTTTGGCAAATTTTTGAATTTTACAAGTGTCTACACACAAAATGGTGACACTTTTTTGGCAAATCAGTGAACACAATTTTGCTAGGTTACCGACAAAAGTTCGGTGCAACACTGAATTTTTTTGTGATAACCTAGCAAAATATTGTATTGAGATACAGTATTTGCAAAATAATATTTTACAGATACTCACAAATTAGCAATTACTGAAACCTCTCCTAATCACAATATATAATTGTTACTGCTGCCGTTAATTTTGGTGCGGTACCAGTACAGTTTACAAACGTCCCTTTGACGGTCATATCAAGCTGAAAGTGATTTCCAAACTATATCTGCATACATGTCGCATTGTGTTCTAGCCATGAAAACACAGTCAAGAGAGTCCAGAATGTTCCTTTGATGGAAAACTCTTGAGACAAGCCCTGCCTCTGACATGCAAAGTGGGCATTTATTTTTGCTACAGAATGCAGTATTGTAAGACATTATTTCACTATTTACACAGTGACAGGAATATATTCCATGCCTGCTACGAAGGTTAGCCAATAGCAATGTTGCGACTGCAGCAAACATAGGCCTTGGTCCACACGTAGGCCTACCTGGGCGTATGCACTGTATAGCAGCGTGAGCACTTGAATGTGCTAGGAAATACAATTTAATGAATTTGTAGTTATCGGTAAGCTGAATTATTTGTTAAATTTTTTGTGGTTCCCTTACTAGGAATGTTTCGGAGATTTAAAATGTGGGTTTTTTAGAGGGCTGGGCGGGTGAGCTGGTTTGGGTGTTCAAATGCGGGTCAAACTCGCGAAATGCCGGTAACTTGGGAGGTATGTCCCAGGGACGTTTACTGGAAAGTGTGGCAGTACTGAAATGTACCTCTTAGCAGCATTCATCAGCTACAACTCTGAACTGTTAGTAAAGTAAAAAAAATAAAAAAAGGGTTTATTTTGTCAGCAATTTGTGAAAAAATTTGGAAAAGAGGGCTGCCTTGACATAACTTACTGTGCTTATTCCAGTTGAGGGTATTGGAGTTAAGAGTGGCAGTGGATGGATGCCAAAATATCATTAGACCTACCCAAAGTCAACTCACATAAAGTTTGGGATTCTTCAAATGAGTTATCCTTGGGGAACACAGGAAATATAAACAAATAACATCGGTCCAGTCGGAGAAATCATCACCCACTAGGCCTACAACCCTTGGTTTTCTGAATATAAGGGAATTAGTGGTCCAATCAAGAGTATGACCTCTAACACCATAGTTTTGTATTAAACATAAGAGGCCGTTAGCTATTGTATTAGCCTAGCCTATATGAGGAACAGTATGAAATGCTTTACAAAAAACAATCATGTCAGTTAACTTAGGCTAGGGATCTGCAGTCCAGCGAAAGTCACAGTGTAATCACACACACATTAAAAAGTTAGGATACAGTATGATCGAACTAACCTTGTACTTAAGCCTAAATATAACCTGCTAAATAAATTACTAAATTTGGCCTAGCAATACTGCTTTAGAGAACTTTGCAGTAGGCTTAACGTTAGGCCTGTTAAGCCTTAGCCTAACATTAATGTTCAACGCAAACGTTAGTGGGTTGTAACGATAACGATTTGCCCTGTTCTGTAAAAAGCTATTTGAATAAAATATTGTTTTTTGATCTAGGGATTACTTCTGAATTAGCAGGTTAGCATAAAATGGATTTAAAGTATAAGCATTAATCATCACTTTTGATAAATTTACTAATAGTCAGTTGGAAGCGTTTAAAAACTGTAAATATTAATTACCAACCTAAACTTTGCGCCATATCGCATGTGAACTAACGAAAAGAGACCACTAAGTATGACGTCATGCTTGTCGAAAAGACTTTACGTCTTATTGTAGGTTCAGCACGGATGACGTCATTGCAAAAGGGACAATATAAGTTGAAGATAGCTTCCGTAATCATGTAAAATGCGCCACTTTTCGTTAGCTACTTCAAAGAGTTATGTAAAATCATACACTTGTTAAGCGTGGGCCAGGATATTGGTGGGGGAGGGGTCCACATGGGAGGGGGAAGGGGTTCCAAAGCCACATCGCCATACAAAGCGATCGTTCAAATTAATATATGTTATTTTGACTATTGACAGAATCTGTTGATTTCGAAAGGTTGTCATTTTATTCAGTACTGTACTAAGCATCAAATTTGAGTGACAAACTAGGTCATAAATTAGAAAAGAAGAAAAATTAAAAAAAATAGAAAATTAAAATCTTTTGCAAGTTAGTAAGTTTTCTTTTCTCTAGTATGTATATATTTTCGGCTAGTGAATAAAGTTGTTTATTCAATGGACAAAATTATATGTGGCGGATGCAAAGGGGGAGGGAGCCCTGGTCAAAATTCCAGTTGAACCCAGTTGAACTGGGTTCAACTGGGTCCAGTTAGAAACCAGTTGAAACCAGTTAAACCCAGTTAATCTAATATGGGAATTGGAACAAATTCAACTGGGTTGAATGTAGTCAATCCAGTTGAAAGCTGGTAACCCAGTTCAACCCAGTTGGTTTTATATGGGATTTTGAACAAGACCAGCTGGGTTCAACAGGGTCCCACGGCAGTTGAACCCACTTGAATTGGTCAACTGGGTTCAACTGGAATTTTTTACCGGGGAGGGGATAGAGGAATGCAATCACCCCCGCAGGGATGGTGAAAATTGTAATGATAGCCAAGCTAATTTTAGCCTAGGCCTAATTCCTTTTTTAAAATAGAGTGCTAATTGTATTTGATTACCATATTTTTGTGTCATATTCTTCAATCAGTGGCGTAACTAGACTTTTTATAGGGGGGGGGGGCTTAGGGGAGGGGGAAAAGGTTGATATGGGGTGGGGTTTCCACAAATAGAACTATCTTAGCGGAGCGCCGCCATCAGTTGGCGCGTAGCGTACAGAGTAAATTTTTGCTAAAAATGCCTCTCAGATTGTCGGAAATGGCACTTTCCAGTGTCTTTGGCCCCTGTGAATTTCAGCTAAGTATCCCTAATTTTTTAAAACACAGGTTTGGATATTTATACTCCCGCTATGAATAATTGCTTTATGCCAACGTGGCCTGCGTGGCCAACGTGACCTGCTTGAGTCTTAATAGGTTGGCCGAAAACAGGGGCGGGGTTTGATCTCTGAAAGTGGGGGGGGGGGGCAAATTCGGGCAGACTACCAAACGGCGCCGAAGGCGCCGCCGGAGCGCGAAGCGCTCCCCCTAACGGCGTGGGGTCCAGGGGCCCGCCTTAGGGCCCTTGGTGGGGTCCAGAGGCAAAGCCCTGGTGGAGGTGCAGGGGGCGAATCCCTCGGAAGCTCCTGGGTATTTACGAAATTGTAGGCATACAAATGATGCATTTTACCTTCAACTTTAAATTACATAAGATGGACACTTAACAGAACACAAATATCACAATTTGACTTTCTTCAATTATATCCTTACTCCATATGATTAAAGTCGGCCGGAATCGATAATGCAGAGGATGCGGGGAGGGAGAATGGATTATTTAAAATTGTGGTTCTTCAGGGGCTTCCTCTTTGGTGCCCCAGATCTTCTTTTCAGAAAGCTAGGGTGCTTTTCATATGAATTCAGCCCTCTTCTATGATGGGGCGCGCGAACGAAAAATTTAACGTTTAAGACATCTCAATAATGAAACTGAATGAAAATTAGAGAAAGGATGGGGCCACTTTGAGTGGGTTGGCCAGGATTGAATTTTTAGGGGGGGGGGGCTGGGTAACAAGTGGCACCTCCGAGGGTCAGGCGTGACAAGACTATCTAAGTGGAGCGCCACCATCAGTTGGCGCGGAGCGTACAAGAACATTTCGGGCTTTGCAAACCCTCTAGATGGCCGGAAACGGCACTTCCCACGCGTTTTAAGCTGGATGTACTCAGCCTTGAAATACGAATCTCATATCTGCCATTTCTTAAAAAAATGAGAATAAAAAATCAAGCTATGAAAAATGGTAATACATACATTTTACGGACCCCCAAACTGGGCATTTATGATCTGTGGCCTGTGCGATGGGACTAAAGGGAACCGGTATCTCCCTTACCCTTGGGAAAAATCGTAAACTTCATGAGGACGTACCGTAGATCACAAATGCGGCAATATTTGAATGGATTTCACTTTAATAGGAAAACCAAAAGTAGTTGTGTCCCCCTCTGAGAAATTTTCTTTGCGTTAGATTCCCTAGATGCAAAATGGTGCCATGTTTGGCAAAACTTTTAACTGATTATAGGCCTGCGTTTTAGGATTTTCCTTTTTGCAGAGCATGAAAATTTTCAAAATACTCATTTTTAGTCTTTGTAGAGATTTTACAAGTGACATACATACTACCAAAAACACTTTTGCCGGTTTTCAGCGGGGTCTAGATGTAAAATGGTGCAGTATTTGTTCAATCATCTGTACATTGCGTAGTCAAAATTAAAATACTACGAGTAAATCTCTCAAAATATTAAACAGAAAATATTAAACAGAAAATATTAAATATTAAGCAGAAGTATGGATCATGTGGGAAATATAAAATTCGGACCTTGTGGACATTTTACAAATCCGCCCGGACGCCAGTGTCAAAAATAGTAAAAAGAGGACTTTTGGAAAAAATCGTTCTACAGTGGCACTTGTCATAGGCAGGAGTGAGGCACGACATAGGCCTACTTGTTAAGGATGGAAGGGAAGAATTATTAGAAGGTAGTCCTTACCCTTATGGCATATTGTGTGTATGATTAAGTATAGGAATCGTCGTGTAAGAATGGTCTCCGGTGTATGATTGCCTTGTTTTCAGTAAATCAACCAGCCATCCGAAAGGCAGAAAGGGTCTTAACCTAACAAAGTCGAATTCGAGTTTGTCGTCGAGACGTTCGTTTCATCTTCGAAGTGAAATGCAATAAACGACAGTGCAGATTATATACGTTATATAATTTAGCGAAAGTAGGCATTTTGAAGTTATAACTTGATTTCATACGTGCACACAAAATGTGTTTTACATGCATTCATGCATGTTTTCTTAATTGTTACACATTTTATTAATTTACTGTTTTTGAAAGAAATACTTCGAAGTTTATTTCCCTTCAAACATTTTATTTTTTTCTCACAATGACATTCTTACCGAACTACAAACATACTGTCGTTTCCTATATAGTTTTTTCAGGTGACTTTCACAGAGTCGTTACCTGTAAAGGGACACGCGGAGCGCGCCGAAAAATGAACTTTTACTTCATCTCAAAAGTGAAATTGAAATAAAATTAGACAAAGAGTGGTCGCTTTTTACTACAGCTGAAAAAGTGACCCCTGAGGATATTTGTACTGAGCACAAAACGTACCGTTGGTTTCCTATAGAGTCCTTTTCTTGATATTTTTTATAGAGTTCTTTTCTGTGATGGGACGTGCAGAACACGCCAAAAAGGACAAGTTATGAGACATCTCAAAAGAGAAATAATGGAAATTAGAGAGGGGTGGGCCCCTTTTCACTTCAGCCGAAAAAGGGTGGAGCTCCAGATTAGAGTAAAATAAGATCATCGTCCTTTCAGAAAGGTTGGGGGCACTTGGTCAGAGAAGGGGACCAGAAGATGACCACCTCCCTGTCTCCCCTTTCGCTAGTTACTGTAGAGCTTAAGATGTGTAAGGCCCTGTGTAAGGCACTGGTGAAAAGTTTCAGTGACAATGGAAGAGGTGTTCTACAAGAAATAACCCCGAATTCTGAAATATTTAAAACGGGT
This sequence comes from Holothuria scabra, assembly GCA_037179385.1. Taxonomy (NCBI): domain Eukaryota; kingdom Metazoa; phylum Echinodermata; class Holothuroidea; order Aspidochirotida; family Holothuriidae; genus Holothuria; species Holothuria scabra. The sequence goes on along the minus strand of CM074197.1, from coordinate 3,103,341 downwards.
GCACACGAAGTGTGTCGAAAAGAAGGAGCGTTGAGACATTTATTGAAAGAATACACTCTAAAATCAAAAGAGTGAACTTAGTCACTCTTTGATCGAGTGAAAAGTGTAAATTCGCTCCATTAGAGTGATAATTCACTCCAAGAGGAGTGAAGTTCCCTCCAAAAAGAGTGAAGTTCACTCTAAAAAGAGTGAAATTCACTAGAGGAAGAGGGAAAATTCACTCTTCCACGAGTGCCTGCAATGATCGCTCTTTTTAAAGAGCGATCATCGTGGGCACTCCATCAAGAATGAAACTTCGCTCGTTTTAAGGGAATTTCACTCTTTTTGGAGTGAACTTCACTCTTTTTGGAGGGAACTTCCGTCTTGGAGTGAATTATCACTCTTATTGAGTGAATTTACATTTTTCACTCGATCAAGGAGTGAATAAGTTCACTCTTTTGATTTTAGAGTGTACTGTTTTCATTTAGTTTTCAATGCAGTGTATGACCTGTTTAAACATTATACGACTTAATTAAGTATCACTCGCGTAGCTCTGTCAGTTCCAGTTTGTAGTTTTGTATCAAAAGCAACCAGACTAAGACGTAAAAAACCAAGTTCTGGAAAAAGTGGGGGGGGGGGGAAGTGCCCCCTCTTGCCCCCCCCCCCCCCGTAATCCCGTCTATGGGCCCGAAAAGGTTCTACAGTGTGTCAAAGCATCGCTTGTTCCTCCGTTTATTGCACAAGCTGACCATTTTACCGCTTTGTTCCTGTGGAAATAGTCATACCATGCCTTACAATTTAAACTGTGAAAATCTGAAACTGCACATGAACTATATTTAATTGATCATACACATTTCAAGAAAAGCACATGCAAAATTTCTCAATTAAATGACTCATGTGTTTTATTTGTATAAAGTGTGATTTATGCCCAATCCGAATCACGATTTGCCACTCTTCCTATCAAAAATGCTATTGTAATTTGTATGGGGACCTTAACAACTTGCTTGCTTTTAAAAATTGTTTGCTTTTACTCTCTTATTTTTGGTCTTGACTTTTCTTCAATATAAATTAAGCTAGGGCTATTTCTTTCTGTTTTAAGAAAAAATATAGTAGTAGGAATGAAAACAAGAAGATTTCAGTAAATGCTGTACAACATCTTCACTCATTTATGAAACTTCTACTCCCACCCTACCCCACCTGATACGTAGTATCAGGTAATGCCACCGCCTACCCATTTTCATTCATTTTTTTTCGACCTACGAATTTCAATTGGGAGGGGGGAAAGGCATTTCAATGGGGGGGGGGAGGGCTCCCGCCCCCTGCCCCCGCTGGTTACGCCACTGTCTTCAATAAAATGAAAAATATAAATAATAATGTATGTATCTTCCGTATCATTTGGTAAATTCCCGTTTTGTTTAGACATTGCGCAATGACGAATGCTTTATCTAGCTTTTTCCGCCAACGGCCGTTGGTAACGCTGTTTGTGATAACGCATGTGTATCTAAGTCAAAACGTGGGACTACGACTGTTGTTGGATAGTGGGCCAGTCGTTGTAACGAAGGCTTGTACGGGGATGTTGCAGAGTGTGTAGGCTATACGAGTTGAGATATGAATGAATAGATGAGAAGAAGATTTAGTTCTGATTCAAGATGATTGGCGGTTTTATTCTGTTTGATTAACAGCCGACATAAAAAAGAATTATTAAAATTTAACTATATACAGCTAGATTGACTCAGGTACTCGTCGTCTGAGGTCTGCTGCACAAGTGTGTGGGTGTGACCAAAACTTGCAAGCTCGGAACTTTCATGTCTCGGGGAGATCGGAACACATGCAGTCCCCTGATTGGTTAAAAGTTGTGACGCACCAAATTAAATAAATACTAAGGAATGTGGTGATCTAAAAAATGACCAGTGAGGAGGCTGAAGAGGGTGAAACTGGTCATACCTTGAAAAATATGGGATACAGCATACAAGTGGAACAAAGGCGAGGTAGTTTGTCACATTCACCGGTAACGAGTGGCGGGAAACAGGAAAGGCCTTGGGAATCTAGGACAAAAGGAAGGGAGAGTTGCTCTTAAATAACAAGATGGCGTTCCTGTTAAAGGTTATGGAGGGTGCACCATACTACATAACACTACGTACAGTTTACACATTACATAGCCTAAAACCTTGTAACGGTAATAGCGTACACCCGGTATTAAATTCACATTGACCGTATAGTCCGTTGAAGTAATTATTACCCACACTTTCAAGACCATGTTTTGAAAGCTAGGGAGCTTCATTGTGGTTCAAAATATTGAAACATTTAGCACCATGTTCCATCTCGGCCCCCTTTTCTTGGACACCCAAGCGGGGCAGGGGCTCTGAAAATGAAGAACTCGGAAATTTGCCAATTGTGAGCATAGGCGGGGGAAGATGTTTTTATTGGGGGGGGGCACAAGTTTTCGGCAGCCGACAAAATGGTGACGCCGCAAGTTGTCCGGTTTTGCGCGAAGCCCAAACCCCGTCGGCGTGGGGTCCAGGGGGCCGCTTAAGGGCCGCTGGTGGGATCAGGGGGCAAAGCCCGGTAGGGGTCCATAAGGGGTTGGGTACTTTTGTAGGGGGTGGCTTGAGTTTACTGTCTAAGCGTAGCGCCACCATCAGTTAGGCGCGGAGCGTACAAAGAAAATTTTGGATTTTAAAACCTCCCAGATGGCTGGAAATGGCATTTGCCAGGTTTATTTGTCTTTAATTCTGCTGACAAAAAATTGTAATTTTTCTAAGATTAAAACACACTTTTGAGATACTGATTAGCTCAGTTCGTTACCCCACTGGATATGTATCCTAGGAAATCCGGAATCCTGCTGAATGTTGCAAGCAGCTGTTCCAGTGCACGCCTGAGTAAGGTATTTCCAGGGGCGTAGGGGAGCATTTCAGTTTAGGGGCAGAAGATTTTTGCCCGAAAAATGTAACTCTGCCCGTAGAACAGTCAAAGCGGAGCGCCACCAATGGTTAGCGCGGAGCGTCCAGAAAATTTGAAAATTCGTACCTCTCACACAGTCAAAAATGACATTTCCCAGGCTTGTAAAGGGGATCCAAGCAGTCGCTTTTTTAAGTTTCAATTGCAGATAAACGTTTGTTCGTTCCGAACTAAAATTCAGCCAGAAAGACTAAGCGGAGCGCCACCATTATTTGGCGAGAAGCGTACAAAACATCTTTAAATACCCGACCCCTCAGGCAGTTGAAATGGCATTTCCCGGGCTTATAGGGGGATCTAAGCAGTCGCTACTTTGAGTTTTCTTTTGTAAAAAGTGATCGCTTGAAACTTAAATTCTGCTATGAAGCGGTCTAAGTGGAGCACCATCATAAGTTGGGGCGAAACGTACAGGAAATTTTGAAAAATCTGAACACTTCAGACAGTCAAAAATGTCATTTCCTTTGCTTAGAAGTCGCTAACTCGAGGTTTGCACAGAAAATGGTCACTTGAAACCAGAATGCTGCTAGGAAGACATTCTGCGCCGAGCTTCACCACTGGTTGGGGCAAAGACCACAGAAAATTTGAAAAATGGGACACCTGAGGCAGTCGAAAATGACATTTCCCATTCTTATAGGGGAATCTAAGCAGTCGCTACTTGATCAGAAAATTACCAGATAAAATGTATTACCACAAATCGATGAAATGGTCCCGCATGTTTTCGGGGGAAACTACAAAGCGGAATTGTAAACATGCTAATGAATTTTACTCTATTGCGACTCTTAGCTAAATTTAATATATCTTGAAAGAATTGTGTGCCCGAACTTTCGACTATATATGATTTTACTTTTGAAAAAAGGCCTATGGTGATCCTATATAGCAGTCTCTATTTGATCAGAAGAATCAGATAAAATGTACCACTACCATTGGATGAAATGAAGTAGATGATTTTCTTCTATTAGTAACACTTATTTGCAGAATTGTCACGTTACAAGGTGCGTTGAAATGAATTTTCAAGCAGACTTACGGAAAGGCATTCTCACCCTGCATCATTAAACTATCGAAAAACAAATTACCCGATTTTTATAACCCTTGCCCGTATTTGGTTCTAGAGCAGGATTGATGGCAAACTTTTCGGCACTTGAACACCCTCCTGTATATCCGTTGAATGAATTTGGCAATTGAAAACATCCCAGCATTGTCTTAACCTTTGCCCTAATATTTGACCATTTCGGGCAAATTTTTGATGAAAACCTTTTTTTTTTCACATTCTACCCGAAAGTGTGGCAGATCTTTTTTTATTTTCCATGAAAATTGTACTTTAAATATAGCGTCTTCTGTTTTTCGGCAAAGATTTGAAGCTATTAACTGAATAATCGGCCATTTCGGGTATTGTGTTACACAAGATTTAAAAACAGTCTCAAAAATAATTGTTTTTTGCCACAGGCTTCCCACATGTGTCGCGATTTTTTTTATCTCTTAACCTTTCGTAACTATTTTAACCTTACTATGATACTTTTCCACTTTCGGGCAAATGTTTGAAAGAATTTGGATATTCGACAGTTTCGGGCATTGTGTTGTGATTATCTTTGGAGTAACGGTCATAACTTTTTGAGCTAATAGACCCAAATATTCTACCCACCACACTTGACTTGTGCGTCCCCAGAAGTAACAAAAAATCCCTACACGAGGTAGAAACATGCCAGATGCTAGGGGCACACTTTAATCCACACCAAGGTAGCCAATTTTAGCCACTCCAAATCTGCTAGAAAATTATCCATCCTGAAACCCGACGAGTAAAATGTCAAGAGATTTCGAAGATATGAAACTTGTCACAGTCTTCCTGAATTTATTCCGAAATTCAGAGTGGGGTACAATTGCAAAATATCGTGCAACTGTTTGAAGGGCGAAAGTAAACTCTCTTACAGGTTATCGTTAATGCGGGGTCCAGGGGGCGAAACCCCCATAAACTTTGCAACTTTTGCACTCTGAAAACTAATATTTGAGCCAAAGAATAGCCGAAGTGTAATAAAAGCAAGTTAAATTTGTTTAATTACTTTTGAAAAATTTATTTTGCGACATTCAGTTATGGGGGGGGGGGATGTCCCCGCAAAATCTCATGAAAAAAATTATTTTGGAGGGGCCAGGCCCCACTGCTCCCCCCCCCCCCCCGCTTCCGCCGCCTATGGTGAGACCAGTCTACTGTGTGGTTTTGACAACTCATGAAATTACGAAATTACCAATCAATTTTCTCTAATAAAAGCTCCATATACGTCATTATTTGATTCAAGAAAACAAATTTTTTTCGCGAACTTCGCGCGCCGCAAATTGCAATTTCTTAGCAGTTCTTGCTCGTACCTTCACTTTGGTAAACTTTTCCAAACTCTGGAAGTGGCAAAATCGGAAATATGCTACACTTGTTACACCAGGGAGGTGTTATTAGACACCTCCCTGGTTACACTAGATCACCAAGCGACACCGTTAACTATGTACAGTGTTATTTTCATACATTTTCTTTCATAAAATTCCATACTTTCTCCAATTTAAGCTCAAAAAATTTCGTCGGAGAACCTCATTACGGAGTCGTTGGATAACATTATGTCGCAACAACGATCTTTGGTCGCCGCCCAACCTCAGATTTGCCCCTAGTAGAGTGGTAATCACACTTAAAAGTATGGTAAAATTTGGATACCACCCCATTTCCCATTTCCTGAATTATAATAGGCATCGGCGACTAAACAACAGCTACACATATGGTGGCGCTTCGCTCAGTGTACATTTGATTTCCGAACAACATGCAGACCCCCCCCCGCTCAATGCAAATTCCTGGATCCGCCACTGATATCAAACATTCTAATTTCATTTTCTTCGTTTATGCCTCGAAATGAGCTGCCTAGGATAGGTGTAGACGACTCATGAAATGCTATTGATTTCAAATACATTTTTTTCCAAAATTTTATGACGTCATCATAAATTTTTGGAATTTCATTAAAATGACCCGGCCGCACACCCGCACTTTAAACAACAAAAACATATAGATCCAAATATAAAATTGTTTCGTTTTTCACCGGCTACCTATGGCACACATCTCACAGAGACGTTGTTTACATCAGTCTACTACTTGCATTTCACAAAAACAGGAATATTTATTAGTTTAAAAATTTGGTCACTTCAATATTAAATCTAGGGATGAATCTATAACATTTCTTGTAAGGGGGAGGGAGAGAGTCGAGGCCCGATCCGACCTTTGTAAATGAGGTTTACAGCTCGATTTTCTCAGCCCTGAGAAGTCTGATCAAGGGCGGATCCAGCCTCTAGCTCTTGTACAGTTCGGACTTAAAAAGAGTAACATTAGGTTTGACTGGGGACAGACTCATTTATGCTGCCCGAAAGACTGCCTATATAAACGCCAGTTTGCTTGGATAGAGAAACTCTTGAAAATAGCGACTCCGTCTTCGGACTGTTGATTAAGGCAAGTTCTGGGCAAGTAGATTTAACTCAATCGTTGGTAGGTTTGAGCTTTTGTTTGCGAAAAGTGTTCACTTCAATAAAACATAAGAAACTTACAATAGAATGATAAGAAAAAACAAAACGTAACACTTCAGATTTACAGATAAACCGTTGAGACTGCTGTACATAGGGAAGTCGTAATTGTTCCAATTATTAGGGGTAGCACAGCGGCGGACTATCATGTCTACAGCCTACATGATAGGACGTAAACTAACCTTACTGGAAGGCAATTCTCAGATGACGTAATCCTAGCACAGTGGAATTTTTCGTCATTTAAGTACCCCCAGATCATCGGAAATGACATTTACCAGCCCGATGAAAGTAATTACTTCTTTACCCGACCCGGTAAATGAATGTCGCTAAAATCGGCGTTGAACTTAACTTATATTTCAGTTGGAATCATACTAGGTGTCAAAACGTAGGCCTATTCAAGTGTGTTCGAGTTAGAGTGTGTGTGTGGAGGGGGGGGGGGTAAATATAGGACACAAGTCGGTCGCAAACTATTATTTGTCGCAAAGCGTACAGAAATTTTTGACAAATCGCGACCCCTCAGACAGCCGGAAATGGCATTTAAAAGGGCCTGTGAGTAAAATCTCAAGCTTTCGTTATGTTGACCTTTTTGTGCGAAAGAAATCTCATTTCTATTAAAAAGATAAGAATATTACCAGATAAAATACGGCACCACTCATTTTTCCGACAAGATCTTGGTCATTGCAGACAGTACACTCTAAAATCAAAAGAGTGAACGAAGTCACTCTTTGATCGAGTGAAAAGTATAAATTCACTCCATTAGAGTGATAATTCACTCCAAGAGGAGCGAAGTTCCCTCCAAAAAGAGTGACGTTCACTCCAAAAAGAGTGAAATTCCCTTAAAACGAGCGAAGTTTCACTCTTGATGGAGTGCCCACAGTGATCGCTCTTAAAAAAAGAGCGATCATTGCAGGCACTCGTGGAAGAGTGAATTTTCCCTCTTCCTCTAGTGAATTTCACTCTTTTTGGAGGGAACTTCACTCTTTTCGGAGGGAAATTCACTCCTTTTGGAGTGAATTATCGATTTTATCGAATTATTGATTTTAGAGTGCAGGCTGTATATCCTTCTGTCTGTCCGTTTTATACCTTAGTTACGTATATATACATTCAGTTTTATTTGACTTTCACTAATATAGCAAGTGACTCCCAAGCAGTTCCTAACCGGAATTTTGTTAAGGAAGGGGACCGAGGGAGGGCTGCACATTTTTGTGGAGTGCTTGATCTTTGACGCAAACTGTCCACTATCTGAGTGGAGCGCCAACATTTGTTCACGTGTAGCGAACACCATGAAACTGCAAACTTGTCACTCCTCGCACAGCTGGAAATGGCATTTCCCAGGCCTGCGAGTAGAATCTAAGCAGACGTTATTTTTAACTCTTCTTCATATCTTCGAAATCTCTTGATTTTTGCCTTGTCGAATTTCTGGATGAACTATTTTCTTGCACTCGGATTTGGAGTGGCTGAAATTGGCTACCTTGATGGTAGACTAAAGTGTGCTCCTAGCATCTGGCCTGTTTCAATCTCCTATAGGATTTTTTTTTTTTCAAATGCACAATTTTTGTTCAAAATCATACTTGGTGTGGTGGGTAGAAGTTTTTAGTCAAATATGGTTGGAAGGAATTTGCACTTTGCACGGCCATTGCTGCCAGTCATTGACCAGTGCAACAACCAAACCCATGTTGGGTCAATGCAGTCTCAAGGGTCGCAACCTTACCACTATTACCTCACATGAGCTCACTCGGCTCTTGAGTGGAGTGGAAATATACCTATCCAGTGGCGTACGAGACTGGGCAGGGGGAAGACTACCCCAAATTTCCGCAAAATCCTAATTCGGGCAGGAATTTTGGAATTATGCAAAAATTCGGACGGCCCTTTAAGTTTGAAAACGGGATGGTTTTTCAGGAAATTCCTAAATGTGGCCGAAATCTTAAAAGATATCCCCGAAAAAAGCAAAGAAAAGTCGTATAGTCGGAAATAAATTTTCATGAAAAAAGAAGTCAAGATCCCCAAAAATCACTATACCTTCGGGCAGCGCATAAAGCTATTATTCGTGACTTTTACTTCACAGATAATCACAACACAATGCCCGAAATTGTCGAATAATAACCATCTGCCCGAAAATGGAAAAGTATCATAGTATGGGTAACATAGTAACGAAAAATCAAACAGATAAAAAATCGCCACACATTTGGGAAGCCTGTGGCTTAAAAGAAACTATCATTCTTGAGCCTGTTTTTAAATCTTGTGCAACACAATACCCGAAATGGCCAATCATTTTAATAGCTTCAAATCCTTGCTGAAAAACAGAAAACGCTATATTTAAAGTATAATTTTCGTGGAAAATAACAAAGATCCGCGACACATTTGGAAAGCTGTGGGAAAATGGTTTTCATCATCCCACCATATACTGTGAGTCTTGCAAATTTGCCCGAAATGGTCAAAAAATAATGGGACGTTTTCAATTGCTAAATTAATTCAACCGAGAGACAGGAGGGTGTTCAGGTGCTCAAAAGTTTGCTATCTATCCTGATCTAGAGCCAAATACGGGCAATGGTCATGAAAATCGGGTCATTTGTTTTTCGATACTATAATGATGCAGTGTAAGAATGTCTACTCATGAGACTGCTTGAAAGTTTATGTAAAACACCTTGCCATGTTACATTTTTTCAAAAGTGAAATCATATGTAGTCGGAAGGTGCTCCATTAAGTCTTTCTGACTGAATTTTAGTTTGGAGTGAACGTTTATCTGCAATTAAAACTTAAAAAAGCGACTGCTTGGATCCCTTCATAAGCCTTAGAAATGTCATTTTCGACTGTTTGAGAGGTACGAATTTTCAAACTTTCTGGACGCTTCGCCCCAACCGGTGGTGGCACTCCGCTTTGACTGTCTTACGGGCAGATTACATTTTGGGGGCAAATATCTTCTGCTCCCCTACGCCTATGAAAATGCCTCACTCAGGCATGCACTGGAACAGCTGTTTGCAACGTACAGCATGATTCAGGATTTGCAATCATAGGATACGCAGTCTAGTGGAATAATGAACTGAGCTAATCAGTATCTCAAAAGTGTGTTTGAATCTGAGAAAAATCGCAAATTTTTTCTCACCAGAATGCAAGACAATTAAACCTGGCAAATGCCATTTCCAGCCATCTGAAAGGTGTTAAAATCCCAAATTTTCTTTGTACGCTCCACCCCAACTGATGGTGGCGCTACTCTTAGGTAGTAAAATGCACCCCCTACAAAAGTATCCAGCTCCCCCATAACCCCCCCACGAAAAAAATCCTAGCTACACCACTGGGGATCCAGCAACCCGAAAGTCCTCCAGAAGCCACAATTTGCCTGAAAGATGCCGAAGTTCACCGAAAAATTGGGGTGTCTGTTGAACAAAAATTGAAAAATACCAGTTTGTTCGTGTTAAGGAAGGATAGAAAATGGAAAAGCCTTTTCCACCCGCGTCATCCCAACAATTTCAATTTTAATCCCAACTAGGTCATGCCTAGGGCCCTTCGGAAACTGTCTTTGAATGTGTCCATCCTTACGCAAACACAATGAAATCGCGAATACTATACTGAGTTGGCATTAATGCGAAGTCATAATGTGAACTAGTACGTTGTAACTTTTGACTTTGAAGACGAAAGTCAGAAAAATGCAAAGTGACCAGGCGCCTAGCCAGGATTTTGTCATGGCGAGGGCTTTGGTGTCATGGGGGGGGGGGGGGGGGGCACGGTATGAGGGAAAAGTCTAAGGATAGAGAGAAAAAACCGCTATTTAAGGTGTTTTTGCATTGCAAGGTTGGGTCATGGGGGCCAAGCCCTCCCCGTGACCACGCCTCTGAAAGTGACTAAGTTCCTTCCACTATTTTGTACTCGGTACCAGTGGCGTAGCTACATGGGTGTGGCAGAGGCTTTGAAAAATGAAAAAGTCGGTAATTGAATTTGTGATCAGAACACCGGCTGCCAGGTCTTTAAACTCTGAGTCGAAAATAAAGTCAAATTTCGCCGGTGTTCAACGCACGTCCACCCCGGTACAAAGTCCACGATGTGCTAACACAAGTTAAGCCCAGGTCACACTACAGCGATATCGGATCGGATCGGATTACTATCCATTTTTTGGTGTTTTAGTTAAAATCTCCTCCATCCATTGTCAAAAGAACCAAAAATTTGCTATCATGTGTAAATATATGATCGGTATGAGAGGACCATGGAAATGACATATAAACTACTTATTCCGTGACGTCCTATTGACAAATATCGAACTACGTCTATCCGATAAAAGCTGTCTGCGGATGTGACGTCATGGAACAATTAGTATAACATAGAATTACGTAGTCCTGCGATACAATTTATATATCTACACAGGTTGGCAAATTTTTGTTTCTTTTCGACCAAAGATGGAGGAGATATTAATTCATTATGAGTTGCCAACAGACAGATTCGGTCATTTTAACACCCCAACATGTGGGGTGTTTTACTCTCATCTAGTGTCGTTATCTAAAGTCTGTTTATCATGTGGTCAGCTTAGGACACGTGTCAAGATGGTCAAGATTCACTCTGTGCAAATCCAATTGTACTGCAACGAGGCGGAAATGCCATGGAACTAAAACCACAACTTTCTGTGTAAACAAAAGCCTCACAGAGAAGTGCTGTGAGAAGTGGACCAGAAAGTAAATAAAGCGGGAAAGTAAACAGATTCAGAACAGCAGAATGCAATACAGATTTGCTCCTTTAGGTTTGAAACTCATGTTGTGACCTCACAATAAGCTGAAACAATGTGATGTGGGACTGAAGAAAGGAGGTTTATTATGAGAAATAGGTGTTTGACTTCTAATCACAGTGTTTTCACGTTAATTTAAACTTTTCCATTACCGATTAATATGATGAGTAACAATGAATTCCTCGTACAAAGTAACAGCTTCGATTTTGTAAATAAGTTAGTATATAGTTAATAGGCCAACAGTGAGTTGTGCCTATCGTTAGAAAATTCCTAGGCCTATGTGTAATAAATTGATAACCACTTTAATTTTTGCCAAAACAAAAATCGTGGCAAGACGCGAGTTTGTTTGTTTGTACAATTATTTTCTCCCATTTTGAAAATTGAAAGAGAGTAGCTACGTTGTGGTGGATATGCGTGACATAAGCCTGCCTTTTCTACAGGTTACACTTCAGGGTTTTCGTTCAACTTTTTCAATTCATGATTAAACAGATTCTCGTGCATGATTCAAAGACATAATCAATATGGATAGAAAGCTAAACGTGTTCTCTCCCCAAAAAATGTGGATTTTGTGTACAATGTAATCTCTGGAGCGCTTGTATCACGATTCCGACCAAAATCATCGCAAGTCTTTACAGATTAAAATTTGGGAGACCACGGGAAGTGAAGTGACAGTGGCTGTTGGAATTGAACTAATTAATATAGCCAAGTGTTCAGCAGTATGAATAGACACAAGAACTTATTAAGAACACCCTGTCTTTCCTGAGAAATTTTTTACGCCCCACGAATATTATTCTGTTTTAAAATCAGTTTGTGAATCGGAACTACAAGGTTACTATGTGCATCGCACCATAGCAAACCTTTGCAGTTTATTTTTCTCTCAGAGGACTCTACTAGTTGCCCGATCGGACACTTTGCCCTGAGTCGAGGTACTGCTAGCCCGTAAAAAATCTGGTTGTCCCTGGCAATCGGACAAGCGATTTGTTGGCGCCTGCTGACAGTCCCTCAGTCATGCAGGCATCCGACTTGTATGTATAGCATGAAGGTCTGGGGTTCGACTACTGGCAGGGTCATACCAGCTTAACAACTTGGTGACATTCTCGGCCGTATCCGTATTGTTAACCTTTCCAGATTTCGTCGTTCCTCGATACAAAGATGATACTAGATGGATTGAAGGGTATTATTCTTTTTTCAGAGATCGGAGTGACGCAGATTATACAATTTGGATCGGTATCCAGCTCGAGGTACTCATTCGCAGTGAACGTTATGCGCGAAAATGACGTAGGAGGGACATATACAGTTCCTCGTTCGCGAAAAAGTGTCCCTTTTCTTCCCATATCTTTTTACCGTTTTTAATCCCACGTACCCAAAATAGCATTAAAATTTGTTGAATTTTTCATAAATTTAACATTAAAGCGTATTTCAAGTAATTAAAGTACCTTTGAAACATGATTAGAGGCTGCAGCTGTAGTTTTAGTACTGTTCGAGGAAAAGTTTACTTAAAACGTGGAAGTTGTGTGTCTATCACACCCTCGCCAGATTTTGAATTTAAAGGGATATTTCTACTTATTTTCTCTTGATGCATAGGCCAAACGGATCGCTTGTGGTAATTGCATGGGTTATTATTTCATCTTTTCCCATCGATTCGTATTTTTTTCAATCAGACCCGCGGGAGTGCGTCACGAAGTAACACGAAAAAGCAGGACAGATTTTGGTCTATTAGAGGGGTCTTAGGATAATGGGTTAGGGGTTCCCTCGCTGATTCTTGCCAATGAGCCCCGAGAGTATTTCTACCCTTTGATATAGGCTTAGTAGGCCTATGTAAAACCCAAAAAACTGATGTTTATCAAAGAACATAATTAAGTTTAAATAGATTGTGAATTATTTTAATTTGATTTTGTGATTTTTATTTACATGGGAGGATGAATTAACAGAACTCGCTATCTACTTTAAATTCCAGATTGACTGTGCTATGCGCAACGACGCGCTGTTCTGTATACTTTTACCTTCTCCCGCTTACGTATTAGCCAGTCACTCACCACCGTTTATGATAAATGAGTAATTTAGACCGCCGTGTAATACAATTGGCGAGTGAAAGTGTCATTTTGAATCCCTAATAATTATTCAATTTGGACACTCGCCGATCGCTTTGTCCTCTATTATGGTTATTGTTAGGCTACTATTAGTATTAGCAGTAGGCTTATGTGAAAAACATTTGTTACAATCGTCGGGTCTTAGTTGCCAAACTTGCCATGCATCACGAACAAAACCCAACTTAGTAACAGAACAGCACAAAACAAGTAATTACGTCACGTAGTGTTGTGTACTATTAATAGCTACACTGGTAACACACAGAAAGACGTTTAACTGGCTGTGCAGAGAGCTAGAGATGGCATAAACGGTGGAAGGAAGGATTTTCGCACCGAAGTCGCGAAGAGAAAATGCAGAAGAATTGTTTAATCATTTTACAAGCGGATTTAGTATACCTATGACTTTCCTTTTCAATTCAAGTATAATAAATGTAGTTAACTTATTGGATGACACTCAAATCTGAAATGCCTTGTGTTTGACGTTTGGCAAGACTTGAGACTACCATTTTAAAAATGTAACGCTCCACCAATTCACAGTTACTAGTTGAGGTAATAAATTAAGAGTATCGTCTCGACTTCATCTCTAATTTTAGTGTGGATTCATTATGCGGCATTAAATGTAGGCTTATTATAGAATGTAGTCTTTTCTAACACAGATAGGCCATTCAAAAAAAGGCATAACTTTTGGGGGAGTAAGTGCAGTAAACGGTCAGTACGTAGCCCCTCGAACTTTGTGGTCGAAAAGGTCCGAGCTCCTCGAGTTAAGTTAAGCCCTAGCCTCTTCCCTACCTCTAACCTGAAAATAAAATACTTGTCTGATATCAAAAACGAACTTTAAAACTTCACTGTCCATATACTTTACCGTACTGACTGTTATGCTACGCGTTGTTGATATTGTGCACTATGTACATATGCGACACCGTTTTTGCTCACTGAATGTGAAAATCCGGTGTCGTATTGAAATAGTGTGTTAAACCACAGAACTGATGTCTTGACAAGAAATAACTCGATTGTCGATCACTTTAATGGGTATTATACCGGTAATTGAGTTCAAATAAATGTGGAATTGTTTCGGGGTGTGAAAAAGTTCCAAGGTGTTCTTCGACACTTCGCCTACTTTTTGTAACGAGCACACCCTATCCTCTCCCCTAACTCTTACCCATAGACGTGCGTGGCGAGGGTGAAGGGATGGGGGAGGTACTCGCTCCCCTCCCAATTCGGGCTTAACTGTTGGTCAATTCGGGCCTGCGAAACATGAGAAAAGGTGCCATTATGCGGGCAAAATTTCCTTTTGCCCCCACCCCACATTATTATCCCCGTACGCCTAGGCTCTTACGGGATCCGTGGCACAATATAGGCCTTTTTGTTTAAGATAAACGAACGTTAAACTTCACTGTCCATATACTTCATCGTACTGACTATTTTGTTACACACTAGTTGATATTGTGCACTATGTACATATGCGACACCGTTTTACTCACTGAATGTGCAAATCCGGTGTCGTATTGAAATAGTGTGTTAAACCACATGTCTGATGTCTTCAAAAGAAATAACTCGATTGTCGAGCACTTTAATGGGTTAAATACCGGTAATTGAGTTCAAATAAATATGAAATTGTTTCAGGGGTGTGAAAAAGTTCCAAGGAGGGCTTTGTCCCATCGCCTACTTTTTGTTACGAGCACACCCTATTCTCTCCCCTACCTCTTACCCATAGACGTGCGTGGCGAGAGTGAAGGGGGGAACGAAGGCACTCGCTCGCCTCCAAATTCGGGCTTAACTGTTGGTCAGCAAAACATGAGAAAATGTGCCATTATCCGGGAAAAATTTGCTGTTGCCCCCGACGCACGTTATTATCCCCGTATGCTTATGCTACTACGGGATCACAGTATAGGCCTATTTGTTTAAGATAAACGAACGTTAAACTTCACTCTCCATATACTTCATCGTACTGACTATTTTGTTACACACTAGTTGATATTGTGTAGTATTGTACATGTGCGACATCGTTTTGGCTTACTGAAAAGCATATCCGGTGTCGTATTGAAATAGTGTGATAAACCACAGAAACGATGTCTTGACAAGAAATAACTCAATTGTTGAGCACTTTGATGGGTTAAATACCGGTATTTGAGTTCAAATAAATGTGAAATTGTTTCAGGGTGTGAAAAAGTTCCAAGGAGGGCTTCGTCCCTTGGCCTACTTTTTGTTACGAGCACACCTATCCTCTCCCTATCTCTTACCCATAGACGTGCGTGGCGAGGGTGAAGGGGGGGGGTGGGGGGGAGGCACTCGCTCGCCTCCCAATTTGGGTTTAAGTGTTGGTCAATTCAGGCGGGCAAACACATGAGAAAATGTATAATTATCCGGGTAAAATTGGCTTTGCCTCCATCCCACATTATTATCCCCGTACGCCCTATGCTCTTACGGGGTCACAATATAGGCCTATTTGTTTAAGATAAAGGAACGTTAGACTTTACTCTCCATATACTTCATCGCGTGCTGACTATTATGTTACACACTAGTTGATATTGTGCACTATGTACATACGCGACACCGTTTTTGCTCACTGAATGTGCAAATCCGGTGTCGTATTGAAATATTGTGTTACACCACAGAACTGATGTCTTGACAAGAAATAACTCGATTGTCGAGCACTTTAATGGGTTAAATACCGGTAATTGAGTTCAAATAAATGTGAAATTGTTTCGGGGTGTGAAAAAGTTCCAAGGAGCGTTTCGTCCCTTCGCCTACTTTTGGGTACGAGTACACCCTATTCTCTCCCCTATCTCTTACCCATAGACGTGCGTGGCGAGGGTGAAGGGGGGGGGGAGGCACTCGCTCGCCTCCCAATTCGGGCTTAACTGTTGGTCAATTCGGGCCGGCGAAGCATGAGAAACGGTGCCATTATCCGGGCAAAATTTCCCTTTGCCCCCACCCCACATTATTATCCCCGTACGCCTAGGCTCTTACGGGATCACAGTATTGTCCTATTTGTTTAAGATTAACGAACGTTAAACTTCACTGTCCATATACTTCATCGTACTGACTATTTTTTTACACACTAGTTGATATTGTGCACTATGTACATATGCGACACCGTTTTTACTCACTGAATGTGCAAATCCGGTGTCGTATTGAAATAGTGTGTTAACTTACACAACTGATGTCTTGACAAGAAATAACTCGATTGTCGAGCACTTTAATGGGTTAAATACCGGTATTTGAGTTCAAATAAATGTGAAATTGTTTCAGGGGTGTGAAAAAGTTCCAAGGAGGGCTTCGTCCCTTCGCCTACCTATTGTTACGAGCACACCCTATCCTCTTCCCTACCACTTACCCTTAGACGTGTGTGGCGAGGGTGAAGGGGGGGGGGGTGGGGGAGGCACTCGCTCACCTCCAAATTTGGGCTTAACTGTTGGTCAATTTGGGCCGGCAAAACATGAGAAAAGGTGCCATTATCCGGGCAAAATTTGCTTTTGCCCCAACCCCACATTATTATCCCCAACGCCTATGCTCTTACGCGATCACAATATAGGCCTATTGGTTTAAGATAAACGAACGTTTAGCTTCACTCTCCATATACTTCATCGTACTGACTATTATGTTACACACTAGTTGATATTGTGCACTATGCACATATGCGACACCGTTTTTTCTCACTGAATGTGCAAATCCGGTGTCGTATTGAAATAGTGTGTTAAACCACAGAACTGATGTCTTGACAAGAAATAACTCGATTGTCGAGCACTTTAATGGGTAAAATACCGGTACTTGAGTTCAAATAAATATGAAATTGTTTCAGGGGTGTTAAATTGTGCCAAGGAGGGCTTCGTCCCTTCGCCTACCTTTTCTCACGAGCACACCCTATCCTCTTCCATACCTCTTACCCATAGACGTGCGTGGCGAGGGTGAAGGGGGGGGGGGGAGCGGGGGGAAGGCACTCGCTCGCCTCCCATTTCGGGCTTAACTGTTGGTCAATTCAGGCGGGCAAAAACATGAGAAACGGTGCCATTATCCGGGCAAAATTTGCTTTGCCAACACCCCACATTATTATCCCCGTAGGCCTATGCTCTTCTGGGATTACAATATAGGCCCTTTGGTTTAAGATAAACGAACGTTTAACTTCACTCTCCATATACTTCATCGCACTGACTATTACGTTACACACTAGTTGATATTGTGCACTATGCACATATGCGACACCGTTTTTGCTTACTGAATGTGAAAATCCGGTGTCGTATTGAAATAGTGTGTTAAACCACATGTCTGATGTCTTCACAAGAAATAACTCGATTGTCGAGCACTTTAATGGGTTAAATACCGGTAATTTAGTTCAAATAAATGTGAAATTGTTTCAGGGGTGTGAAAAAGTTCCAAGGAGGGCTTTGTCCCATCGCCTACTTTTTGTTACGAGCACACCCTATCCTCTCCCCTGCCTCTTACCCATAGACGTGCGTGGCGAGGGTGAAGGGGGGCGGGGGGAAGGCACTCGCTCGCCTCCCAATTCGGGCTTAAGTGTTGGTCAATTCGGGCCCGCAAAACATGAGAAAAGGTGCAATTATCCGGGCAAAATTTGTTTTTGCCCCTACCGCACATTCATCCCCAACGCCTATGCTCTTACGGGATCACAATATAGGCTTATTAGATTAAGATAAACGAACGTTTACCTCATCGTAATGATTATTAAGTTCCCCACTAATTGATATGAATAGTTGTACACGATGTGCATATGCGACACCGTTTTTGCTTATTAACATGCAAATCCACTGTCGCTTTGATATAGTGTTTAGCCACAGAGCTGGTGAATTGACTAAAAATAAATCGATTGTAGAAGACTTTAATGGGCGAAATACAGGTAAATAGGTTCAAATATATGAGAAGTTATTTCAGTGGTGGGAAAAAGTTCAAGGGGCTTCGCCCTTTTCCCCGCCCTTTTGTTATGGGACTGCCCCAGCCTCTTCCGTACCTTCAACCTGGATGCAATATATTTGCTTTGGAATAAATGAGAATAATTTGTTTTAGGGGTGCGGAAGGATCAAATGAGGGCTTCGTCCCTTCCCCCACCATTTTTACTAACTTGCCGACATGTCAAATGGACGATTGCAGTTCAGTAGTTGTCAACCGAGACTTACGAAACACACAATGATGCTCGAAGATACATTTATTTCGACTGGCGTGCGAAAATTCGTTCACGCTAAAGTTGACACGTCCTTGCACGGTGTGATCGGACACCCTGGTTTTCATCAGTTGTCTAATCAACCAACCACACGTTCCGGCTCTAAAGGACACTCCTTCTTATACGTTGTGTGTAAACAGAGACGAATTTCTCTAACCAACCAACCAAATACACATGTGGAAAAGATAACATTGTACAGTGTAGTGTATTCAGGTATTGTACTATGTGCACGTGCCAGCAGAGAAACGTCTTGGGTAAACATGATAAGATGGTGCTAATATGACTTGCGGTGGCATAGATCAACCACTTGTGGTTAAACTTAAAATGCCCAGATCTGTCTGTTCGCAACTCGTAATGTAAAACTCACAAAAATCGGAGCGAAATCCGATCCCGCCGATAACGCTGTAGTGTGACCTGGGCTTTAGCATGAGCTTACCCTATTAGGACCCTTATCGTGGTTCATTAAGGGTCCATATAATGTATGTGCACCCGGGATCAATAAGGGACCATCAATGGGCCAGTACACATGACCCATATGAATATGGATAGCTTTAGGGTCGATTTTAACAAGTGATACTGTCAGGAAGTAACGGCTAATCATATCATATCTCTCATGCTACCAATATGGTTCCCTTAATAATCCTGTGAACAAAAATTGGACCCATAACCCTTGATAGCTCTGGGCCCATATTAACAAGTGATACTGTCGGGCAAGTATTGGCAAACGGCAAAATATCCCTCAAGCTACCAACATGGGTCCCTTAACCTGTTTGCAAAATTGAGACCATGTATCCCTTCGGGACCACGAAGGTTAAGTGTGACCTGAGAAGCGTTTAACTCTCGGACCCTCAAACGTTAAACTAATAGGCTGGATAAATTACTGCAGTTGCAATTATTGGCTGATATTTTACAAGGTGATCATTCTAGATTAGCAGCGATTTCGATTTTTTTTGGTAAAATATCAAAGGCAAATCTTCCTGCCCTGCCGGAACAGTCGCATTCTTTCCAGGTCAAGAGCAGTTCTCCTCTAGCTAAATATCACAACTTTTGCCTTATTTTTCTTCAAGTTCAAACTAACTTTCATTGTATTTATGACGTCAATATTGCATATTCAAGATAAATCAAACAGTAATTTGAAGAGGAAATATGTAAGAGGATACTCAACAGCCAGTCATGAAACAGGACAGTCTACTACACGACTTCCCGGCAATTAAGTTGGGATGACTGCTCTGCCCTTCATAAAGGTCATGGGTGGAGGTCGCGCACATCAAAATTACAGACACAGGCCGCTATTACATAGCCTAATGATCATGTGAGGTGGACAAACTACTTGCAATTTACGCTGGATGAGAGTCGAGAACAAGGTAAATCTTGCTTGTATCTTGCGCTCAGGTTCGTAAACTCTTCAAAAGTTGGGAAAAATTTTCTGGGCAATGTAGATGTTGGTTAAAGTTTGCCCAATATTGGGCAAAATAACTTAGAAACTTTTTGACCAACGTTGGTTAAACGTACCGTCAATTAACGATTTTAAAATAACTGCTATTTCTAATAATTTACATTCACAGTAAATAAGTTTGCAGAACGTTCACGTACACTGTGGCAATTTTTCTAAGGCAATAACCGGCAGGAAAGTCGATGTATAAATGCTGTGAAATTTATCGGAACACCAGGTTAGTATACCTTCCATCCGAATTAAGCATTCTCAGTGAATTTCTCAAATGAAATTTGTGTCACCTAATTAACATAACATAACATAACATAACATAGCATAGCATAGCATAGCATAGCATAGCATAGCATAGCATAGCATAGCATAGCATAGCATAGCATAGCATAGCATAGCATAGCATAGCATAGCATAGCATAGCATAGCATACCATAGCATAGCATAGCATAGCATAGCATAGCATAGCATAGCATAGCATAGCATAGCATAGCATAGCATAGCATAGCATAGCATAGCATAGCATAGCATAGCATAGCATAGCATAGCATAGCATAGCATAGCATAGCATAGCATAGCATAGCATAGCATAGCATAGCATAGCATAGCATAGCATAGCATAGCATAGCATAGCATAGCATAGCATAGCATAGCATAGCATAGCATAGCATAGCATAGCATAGCATAGCATAGCATAGCATAGCATAGCATAGCATAGCATAGCATAGCATAGCATAGCATAGCATAGCATAGCATAGCATAGCATAGCATAGCATAGCATAGCATAGCATAGCATAGCATAGCATAGCATAGCATAGCATAGCATAGCATAGCATAGCATAGCATAGCATAGCATAGCATAGCATAGCATAGCATAGCATAGCATAGCATAGCATAGCATAGCATAGCATAGCATAGCATAGCATAGCATAGCATAGCATAGCATAGCATAGCATAGCATAACATAACATAACAAAACATAACATAACATAACATAACATAACATAACAAGTTAAAGGGCAAAGGAGGGTAAAAACCCCATGAGATGCCCATGAGAACCCCATGAACAGACCCAAACCAACACCTAATCCAAACAAAAACTAAACAAACCCAATACAATCAGATCCTGCCCGGCTGTCACGGTAATACTTGTCGATGTTAATCTTGAAGCAATTGACTAAAGTGGAATTAACAACCCACTCAGGGGACTGTTCCACTCATTGACAACCCTATGAGAGAAGCTGTACTTTCTGATGTCAAGTCTAGAGAAACATTTCACCAGCTTCTTATTATGGCCACGAACACGGGAATCAGCGCAAACATCTAAGTAGTTACAGTTAGACAGAGAATCATTACCAGAAAGCAACTTGAAAACCTGCAGCATATCCCCTAACTCTTCTTAACTCGAGAGAAGAAAGTCCTAGACAATTAAGCCTGTCATGATAAGGGAGATTACGCACATGCATTGTGAATAAGCCGTGTGGCCCTCCTCTGAACCTGCTCTAAAATAAACTTGTCCTTTTCATAAAAAGGGTTCCATGCCTGTACAGCATAATCAAGATGTGGTCTAACTAACTGCTTATAAAGATTTAACGCAATATCTTTACTGAAATTACTGAAATTTCTCTTGATCAAACCAAGCACCCATAGCCCTTGCAGCAGCTAGCAGCAGAACTTTGTCTAGAAGGTTTCAGATCAGTAGACGAAAGTGGTACTAGTGTGAAGCGACATTGACAAGAATGTACAAAGGAATGGGTACAGGAACTCAGTTCCTGGATCCTTCAGCCACTCTACTATACGTGCCTCCTCCGAATCATTCAAATTTATATCATGCTTGTTCCTTTTTTTCTTCTTCTGTAATGTACCTATATCTTGGCACCTTTCATCGTTGCTGACCACGTGAGGCTGAGCCATATTGGTCGTGTCAAGGGTTGGATCTACATGCTCTACCACAGATGCGGTATCATCATGATCAGACTGCTCTGCCTCAGAAATATGAGGACTATCATGAACAGGCTCTGACTCTGACTGTTTGGAAGTATTGTCATTGGAGGTAAGGCCCTTGAAGGTACTGCCCTTCTTCGGCCCACCCCAGGCATCTTGAAGATAGATGTTAACTGTACGACAGGTCTGTGGGAAAAGATATAGTATTGCAGCTGTGCAACACGTGGTTCGTGGAGTTCGGGTATATTCGGGTCACTGTTGTGTCACTTTCGTATTATGTACGTGCCACTCTTGTGACTTTCTTTGTATTCGTTTTGCATTCCCCTGTCTTTCGCCTAACTTTCGTTTCATTTTCCCAATACATTCCCATTGTTCGTCTTCATTTCGTCTCACATTCCCCTCTTTCGGTTCACAATCGTGTTTTCTTTGTGTTATTTTCGTCTTGTTCGTTTAACCTTCGGGTGTATTCGAGTCTCTTTCGGTGTTGGTGTTGCAAAGGGCGCAACAATAATTGTAGCGCAAATAGCACTCTTTTTGTCGGGGTTAATTGTCAGCATAGACAATAAAAAGATACCAAAATAGCTTCCACAACATTTTTCAAAATCATTTGAAGAGAACATTCAGGTTTGAATAAAATACAACTGTTTTATCATATGATTTAAGGGTTTTAATGAGCAGTTTCCATTTTGCTTTTCTTCAAGTGACCATTCTCATGAGTGGCTATTTCTGACACTGCACGATAATCCCATAAAAATGCTTATTTCTGTACTTTCGTCAGTTCGTGGTCTCAAAAGCCGAAAAATGTATCGAATATGCTTGGTTTATGCAACTCTTATTTTTTCCCCCTGATTGCATTCCCTAGCTCCGCCACTGATGATTATGAAGAAACGCGCATGTTTAATCCGCTTTCATAACAACAAACAAATGTCCCTGAATATATATATAATAGTCAAACATATAATCTCAATTGAAATCCTACTACTGCTAGCATTATCAATGCCCGGGAGGACTTTAGAAAAAAACCCGAAACTTTTAAGACTTGTAGAAGGTACCTTCTCTGAAATCTTTCAGTGTGCGTTTCACAATAACAGGTTAAACAATGAAACAACACCCAACTTCTGAGTAAGGAGAAATTGATCGTTTTACCAATAATTGGTAAAATTTTGCCCAACTGGCCAGTTGGGTAATTTTACATTCCTACATATTGGGTAAAACAAATTGCTCAACAACATGTAAAGCAATTAACCAATCGAGATTGGTCAATATTTTACCAATAGTTGGTCGGATATTTATATCCCCAGTGTTCGTTAAAAGTTGGTCAAAAAATTTGCCCAACATTTTAAGAGTGTAGCAAAGAGACCTGGAGGATTTCCATGGTTTGAAAACTTCGAACTGGAATTGCCAGCCTGCCAGTCTTGGGCTAGATTTGAAAACCTCGAAATGGACTTGCCGTCCTGGGCCCAATGGCAAAATATAACAACCGACTATATAAAAAAAAATTTTAATACCTTTGAGGCACAAATATTACATAGATTACCGTTATCAAGAGTTGTTAAAAGAAGACTTTCTACAAAGGGGAGGGATCCTTCCCTTCCCGCCATGACACATTCCAACCTCTCCCATAATGATACAATCCTGGTTAATTTAAACCCATATCTCGTGTTTGCAACGTTTGGCAATGTAGGTCCGGATTACCATGGGCGTCCGCAGAAAAAAATTCAGGGGACAAAATTTCTAGGAAGGGGAAAAACCTCCAAGTCACTATGAATTAACACAAAGCATGCGAAAATTTCAGCCCAAAATGCCTCCCAGATCGCCGGAAATGGCATTTTTAAAGCCTATTTTTCTCATAGAAACCTGGAAAACACGTTTTGTTTGGGTTTTTGCTTTGATTATCATACGTTCTTTCAATTTTTTTTATTTTTCCAGGGGGAGTGCCCCCCCCCCTTCCCCCACCTTGGACATACCTGCGGACGCCCATGCGGATTACCTACAGTCTCCGCTGTGTAACAATTATGTTTTTGTCACGATTCCTGCATGGAAAATTCGATAGTAGGCCTATGTGTGCGCAAATAGATCTAAGCTGCTTGTAAAGGAATACGACTTATAGCAAGCACAGAAAAAAAAGCCAAAGCTGCTAATTCCTCATTTGCCGTCTTTATTTTCATCATGTCCGTGCAGTGCCAAGTAAGTGTTGCATAGCACAACCTCAATGTAATAATGCTAACACTTTACATAGGAACTAACTTAAACGTTAGCCAAAGTTAGCGGTAAATGCAGAAAAAATTTCATGCGGCATGAAAAACCGTAAGATATATTTGCTTTGAACATTTCAGTAAGGCGAGAACTTTGAATCTATTTAATTCTCATCTTGAAGAGGTTTCCTGACAGAAATGGCGGCTTCTAGTTCCGGTGCAAATTTCAAGGTGGTTCTTCTCGGGGAAGGCTGTGTAGGGAAGACGAGTTTAGTGTTGAGATATGTGGAAAATAAATTCAATGATAAACACATATCAACGTTACAGGTAGGCAAGGCTTTCTCATCTTTTCAAACAATAGAAAACAAAGTAAATCCGGGAATAGCCGAAATTTCTTTTGGTTAAAGGAGTGCAATCCATTTTAGTTCACAACAGTGAACATAGTCTAGCCTAGCCTAACCCCTAGCCTACATAGGCGTAATGCTTAATAGGCCTAGTTAATACATTAATACTAAGTTAGGCCTAACGGCCTAGTCTAGGCCTAACGTTACTCAGAAATAATAGGATTAGGAAAAGGCTAGGCCAAGCCAAGGCCAAGTCTTCCTCTTCTTCCTTTTCTTCTTTCAAAGGCAGCACAAACGCCAGACCAGGCTATCCCGTGCTGTTGAAGTAGGACTAAGGTCAATGAAGTAACTATAATGGTTGGTTCAAAGTTCGAACAGGTTCTAAATTCGAACACCAAATTAAAATCATTCATGTAACAGTCATAAGACAGTATTTTCTTCAATTACTTGAAACACCATCAGGAAATAATTATGGCTCCATATGATATGGTAAAAATTGACAATTATTTTGCATCGATTAGTGAATAAATATTCCATTTTAATGAGGTGTTCGAATTAAGAACCTGTTCGAACTTAGAACCAACCACTATACCAACAATGTTTTTGGTCAAGGGCTAAGAGCTGGCTTTTAAAGCTGCCCAGTGAAGGGGCAAAACGAAGCTGTTCCGGTAGAAGGTTCCAGCGAGGGATAGTTCTTGGAGAGAGAGATTTCTGATAGCAAAGCTTGTTTGTGGAGCGATAATGGTACAGATATCTACCACAAGTAGGACTGGTAGTCCGTCGATTTACATTTGAAGGGTCAATAAGATGATTCCTTACATTACTTGGAAGTAAACCATGCGTTTCTCTTTACATAACAAGACGAGCCCAAAAATATGGAGTTTCAAGGCTGTCCCATTTAAGATCTCGTACTGTAACTGTAAGGCCTAGCCTAAACTGATTTACTGATACTGATACAATTGTAGGCCTAGTGTAGGCGTTCAGTTACCTGTTACTAGGGTTGTCGCACTAAAAATACGACTACACGAAAAATATCAAACTTGAAGAATTTGACTGATTTACATTGTTAGGTACCCTTTTCTTAGCAACCATGCCAAATTTTATCAAAATCCGACCAGTACTTTTCAAAATATAGCCGACTTTATGTCTCCATAATCCTTACGATTTCTCCAAATCGCCGTATGCTTCAGTGTTACGATCTGCCTGCAGAAGTTGGTCAAAAACAGCATCGTAACTGCTCACTCAGACGCTTTGATTATTCATCACTGTGTTACGTACACCAGATGTGCCGGCGTGAATATGCAACGTTACTGGGCAAGACACTCAGTGATCACGCGTCCGTGTCATGATAGCTTGCGTTCTGTGTACGTAACATGCATTAACAAGTCGCACATAGCCTGCTTACACACAGTCTATGCTATAGCAATCCGTACATGTGCTTACGCACACGTACAGAAGTACGTAATTTACTAACCGTACTTCGGTATTGCACGTACAGGTATATACAATGCAGTACTGTACGTAAGCATATTGGCGGGAAATCCCTTGTTGCTAAGTTGAACAATGGATTCATACATAAACATATCAATGTCGGCTCAGTACAAAAGATGTAGGCGGAGATCAATGGGCTGTTTCATTTAAATCGAGCGTACATCGGGGCTGAGCAAAAATTCATTTTTTTCCCTTTGGAAATGGAAAGATCATAAAAAACGCTACAAAATGATACCTGGAAGCAATTGCAGATTTTTCTGGAACCCATTGAAACCATGTCACCAATGTTTTAAGCCAAAAAATGGTAAAGAAATATTATTTTTGGCGATCGCTTCCCTCCATTAAAATGTAGAGTTCCTTTTCTTCTTTCTAATGATATATGGGTTGTAGGGGTCAAAGGTTCAGCCCCAATGCACGATCAAGTCAAAGATGGCTGTGTGTGGCATTTTACGTGTGACCAAAACGCACTTTTGACTGTCACCGTTGCAACGATGCTTCAAAGAGATCGTTAGAAACTGTAACATATTTTTTCTTCTTTTTATTTTTAAGCTTATTTGGTGAAATATTATAGTAGAAATATGTCTTTAGTGTACTAATTTTACAGTGCAGGCAAAATTTTGACAATTTTGAGTGTCGTAAATTCAGTTTTTAAACACACTGTTTTAGCGACTTCGTGTTTGGGTGTGAGTAGTTCCGCGAGAATTTTGGAGAAAAATTCTGTGTGCGTGCGACAACCCTACTGTTACTATAGGCTGGTCTCCCTTACCTCAATTTGCTGCAAAGTCCTTGAGCACATTTTACATTCTCAAATCATGCATCACTTTGATAACTATTCAGTTATCATGAACAGGCAGCATGGCTTTAGACAATGCCATTCCTGTGAATCTTAATTGATCTTAACAACCACTGATCTAGTGCAGTCTTTAGATCATAGATCCCAGACCGACATGATTGTAACATATGTACCATATTGCACTTGAGTGCTAGCTGCACTTTTCAACAGCCACATTACTTACTAACCTTTGTATACCCCGGTTGTGCTTGTATGCACTCACGAATCACATTACAATACCCGGACAGTCTTGTCCAAGCCAGCGACCTGTAAATTATACATATCCGATCCTTTCTAAGTAATAAACCCACATGTCTGTGTCATCTTTACCAAAGTCCCAAGTCATCACAATGATAATTATGGATTTTTCTAAGGTGTTTGATACAGTTCCACATAACTGTCTGCTTTGTAAACTACAAAATTACAGCATTAGAGGTCATATTTCTAACTGGATTGCCAGCTTCCTCAAGCTAAAGAAGCAGAGGGTTGTGATGGGTGGTGATTTCTCTGATTGGGTGCATGTTATCTCTGGTGTCCCCCAAGGTACACTCCTGGGTCCCCTGTTATTCTAAGTCTACATTAACGATCTGCCCAATAATATCTCTTCCGAAGTCAGACTTTTTGCTGATGATTGTGCAATTTATAGACAGATAAGGAATAATCTTGACCAGGTTCAATTCCAAAAGGATTTAAATAGTGAACACACTATTTGAATGGCAAAATAATTGGCAAATGCACTTTAAAAACACCAAGAAGGGCTTTGCAATGTGTACTACTCACTCAAGGAACCCAAAGATTTTTAATTATACTCTTGATAATGGTCCTTTGGAGTCCACTGGCTGTCACACTTACCTAGGAGTTGACATCTCAAACACCCTTACCTGGAATAGAACTCAAACTCATTATTTTGCCGATGGGGTCGTAAAAACTGGGGCGGACAGCTGTTTCTGGCTTATGTAAAGCCCCCGTCTCTTCTGCAGAATGGGATCAATAACACTTTCAAATCCATTGACTGTTGTAGCAGTAATAGCCTCCTGTGGTAGGTTGTTCCACTCATTAATAATACGTTGACTAAAAAAATACTTTCTGATATCTAATCTGCAGTGACGCTTCTGGAATTTGAGCTGGTGGCCTCTAGTTCTACTGTCTTCAGACAGATTAAAAAAGACTGACTGATCAACATTTTCTAGACCTTTCACCATTTTAAAAACTTCAATCAAGTCAGCTCTTAGTCTACGAATTTCTAGTGAAACTAGACCAGATCTCTCAAGCCTGAGATCATAACTGAGTTTAGATAATTCTGGAATCATTTTTGTAGCACGACGTTGTACTTTCTCAATATTATCTATATCTTTTTGGAGATAAGGACGCCATGCCTGACAACAGTACTCAAGATGAGGTCTGACTAGAGATTTGTACAATTTAAGTATATTACTACTACTTTTACAGTCATAAGTTCTGTTAATAATACCAAGTACCTTATTAGCAGAATTTACTGCTTTGGCACACTGTCTGCTTGGATTCAAAGAATTAACAATTAGCACACCTAAATCTTTCTCATATTCAATGGTTTCAACTTGAACACCACCAACAAAATAATTAGCTTGAGCATTTGAATGACCAAAATGAAGACACTTGCACTTCTGTGCATTAAAAAGCATTTGCCAATCACAAGACCATTTGTACAACTTGTCCAAGTCCTCTTGCATCTCAACCACTTTAGCCATTGAATGGACGTCAGAAAAGACCTTAGTGTCATCAGCAAACTTCAGTACTGAATTATTCAAGCTGACATCCAGATCATTAATATAAATTATAAAAAGCGTCGGACCTAACACCGAGCCCTGTGGCACACCACTAGTCACTGGAAGCCAATCAGACATATGTCCATTGAGTACGACTCTTTGTAACCTATTATCAAGCCAATTCTCAATCCAGTCGGCCACTACTGAACCAATACCATGAGCTTTGACCTTTAAAATAAGCCGTTTGTGAGGCACTTTATCAAAGGCTTTGCTAAAATCTAAATACACAACATCTACAGGGTGACCTTCATCAACTTTCTGAGTAACAGCTTCCAAAAAATAGAGTAGATTTGTAAGACAAGACCTTTGTGACCTAAATCCATTCTGAGAATCGGCTATAATATCATTACCTTCCAGATGACTCACAATACTGTCCTTCATAACTGATTCCATGACTTTACAAACCTGTGAAGTCAAACTGACTGGCCTATAACTACTAGGCTGTTTTTTTTGGCCCCTTTTTATACAGATGAGTCACATTTGCCAATTTCCAATCAACAGGAATTTGATTGTACTGCAAACTTTTACTAAAAATAATGCTTAAAGGCTTGGAAAGTACTTTTGCTAGATTTTGCAACATAACAGGATAGATGCCATCAGCACCAGGTGCTTTGTCAGGACGTAAATTACATAATTTCTGAAAAACCACATCCTGAGAAATATCTATATCACACAATACCTCAGTACCATCATAAGAACCACTAACAGCCGGCAGATTATTGACATTTTCGGCAGTAAACACTGATGAAAAGTACTCATTCAGCAGTTTGGCATTGACGTTGTCATCCTGAATTGTTTGACCATTTTCATCAATCAAAGGACCAACCATGTCTTTAGTCTTGGTCTTGCTACGAGCATACCTGTAAAAAGCCTTAGGATCATCCACAATATTCTGTGCCAACTTGCTTTCAAAATTTCGCTTAGCTAACCTTACAACTCTAGTAGCAGAGTCAAGAGCTTTTTTGTACCTTACATGATCCTGGTAACTATTAGTCTGCTTATAAATTCTCCATGCTCTCTTTTTTCTCCTTCTTGCTATCTCAACATTGTATGACCACCATAGTGGCTTACTCTCCTTCCTCCTCTTTTTCCTTGGAGTATGCTTTAAAACAACTTCATTTAACCTACTCTTAAATATATTCCACATGCTTTCAACATTTTCATCACTCAAACAATCATGCCAATTGACCAAGTTCAGCTCTTTCCTCATTTTCTTATAATTTGCTCTTCTATAGTCATAGTAAAATTCCTTCCAGCTCCTCCTCATATCACTACAAATCAGATTAAATGTCAAAAAATTGTGATCACTATTAGCAAACTGCTCATGGACCTCCAAACTGTCAACCATAGAAACATCTGAAGACAGGACTAGATCTAAAATATTGTTATCTCTAGTTGGCTCACAAACATGCTGATGGAGAAAACAATCTAAAGTGAGATCCAAAAACTTTTGACCTTCACTGCTGGAGTGTAAAAGCTCCCAATTGATAGACCTATGATTGAAGTCACCGCAGATGAGAACATTAACATATCTACTGCAAGCTTCCCTAATAAGATTGTGGAGGGCCTCCTCATGTACATCTGTAGCAGAAGTGCTATGATAGCAAACACCAATAAGAATACTAGACCCAGGAATAAAAATTTCACACCAAATGGATTCAGTATTAGCAATGTAAGTTAAATCCTCAATCAAAATGCATGAGACAACTTCTTTAATATACAAAATACAGCCACCTCCTCTACAAGCTGTTCTATCATTTCGAAAAATCTTGTAACCCTTAATACTAAGTTCAGCATTGCTAATATCTTCACTGGCCCATGACTCAGTTATCATAATAATGTCAGGATTGTATTCATAAACATAACAATCAAGCTCACTCAGTTTATTTATAATACTTATAGCATTTGCCAAGAAACAATTCAGCACTCCAGAACTACTACAAGAATTCGATGTACTTAAACTTTTGCTTATCATAACAGAAGAATCTGCATTATCCTGAGACTTATCAGGAACACTATTTACATTATTTACATAATTACAAGAAATGACGTTAGTTGCACTTTGTGCTAGGACACGGCTGGGCAAAAAAGATGCACCATTAGATCTTGTTACAATTTGACCACGACTCAAAATTAAATTTGTCTCACCACTCTCCCTTCTATGTTTTAGTTCAGTTCGAAGCTCATAATCCTTTTTCCTTTCCTTTACTGTTAAGTCAGGGTTAATATAAACACCTTTCCAATCATCCTTATCTCGTAATCTTTTTGCAACCCTCAGAACCTTACGTTTTTGGTTGGCAGAGCCTAGTTTTACAACTAATTTACGGTCATATGTTTCACCTTGTGGCCTTGTTTTTGGCACTCTTGTAGTAGAATTAATATCGACATCGCTTGCTCCTAGCACATTTTGAATAAGTTGTTTAACAGTATCATTGTCAGCAAGTGTCCCCTGATCTGGATCACTTGAAGACCCAAAATCAACTTCTTTAATATTAAAAATAACAACATTATACTCCCTTATAGACATACTGTATTAACCGTATCACTTCGTCAGCAAATAGGTCTCTGGCTTTTATTAAAAGAAATTTATACTCCTGCCCCAGGAGTGTTAAAGCTATTGCCTATCTTACGCTCCAAAGGCCTTTATTTAATTATCATCTTCTGTTTGGGCTGAGCAAATCCAGCGTAGGGCTGCTACTGTACAGTAGGTTTGTTTGTAATGACTACTCCCCCCCATAGTAGTCTGACTGAAATGTTGAAAGACCAACACTGAAGGGTAGGATAGTCTCAAAGACAGACATACTGTCAACAGGCTAGCAATTCTTCATGGAGCCAGATCGGGCCTCCTAGCCTTGCCAATTAATGACCTACAACCCGTCCAGCAGCCTTCTAGGCATCATCACTCAAATAGTTAAAGGATACTAGGAATATACCAACCAATAAAGACTGCTACAAATATAGCTTCTTTCCTCAGACGGTCAGAGACTGAAACTCACTCCTGCATAATGTAGCAGATCTCAAGGACACCAAGCAGTTTAAGAATGCAGCCTTAAGGATCCTCAGACGGGAAGACTAACTACATGCGCACACTCAGCCCTGCACGTTTGACTCCACTAGGAGTGTTGTGCAGCATTCATCCAGGTCCAGAATAGCCCTCAAATAAAAGACCTCAACTTGCATCCAGAGGTACAGTCATAGTGAAGCTTACAAATACAAAGGTATAATGGGCTGACCGGCGAGTGCGTGGGCCTGTCAAATGCACACCTGCATTAACATAAAGTGTAAAAATCTTGAAATGAAAGAGCTCTTAAGTGCGCATTCAATGGTACACTGAGTATACAGTGCAATAAACACGAATTGAGACGTGGTCACCGCAACTGAGACTGACTGCACCTTCACTCCAAAGGCTCAGTAGACTTAACATTAACGTTAGACTAGTCCTCAGTAAAGGACTATGTATGGACAGTCGTGCAATCGCTCCCTATACATAGTCCTTACTGCTGTGATTCTGCAGTTTCTGGTCTTCGCCAGTAATAGTTACAGATAAAATTTGCTTTTCAGGTAGCTTAAGATTTAACCTCACTCTTCACTGACCCAGTCTGCTTGAAACAAACCTTACTGAAGTGATGTCGTGTTTATCATTGATTATACAGCAGTGAAATGCCTTCCAAATCAATGATAAAGTCGCTTACTTTCGTTCCCATTGTTCAGCTTTACTATGGCAGTGGCAACTGTGTTCATGTCCAAGTTGCATGCAATCGTCTGCTATTTGTGACGACATGGAATGATGGCGCCAATTCACATCTTTGGCAAGCAGATTGAGCCCAACAGTCTAATAGGCCTTGTCAACATGATGTCACAGAGCAAAATGTATGCCCTCACTTGGGGGCAAAACAAACCAAAACGGACAAATGCCGACAGCTGACTTGTCAACCAGTCAGATAAGCTCAGTCTGTTAGCCTTGCCGGGGGGAGTCTTATGCCTGCGGCCACGTGTTCCATTGTTTTCCCCACGGTTGACGTCATATGTCTTCAATGCTCAAGGGCTATGCCTAGAGGGCCATCATATTACAAACAGCTGTTCTCAGAGTATAACAAACTTTCGCTGCGCTACATATTAATGAAGACACGCACCGAAAGTAAATGTTTCTGTTTTGTATTTTGAATTCTTCTTGTAAGCAAATTGTGAGTTAATCTTATGGCAAAGTATCGTTTTCATTTTCAAGATATGTTTTAAGCTGAAAAGTAGAGATTTAAGGACCCGCAGTCATCTTAAGAGGAAAAACTGTTTGGATTGTTAATACTGACGATAGATCATGCCACTATTACTATACACAGAAGTAAGGACTATGTATAGGGAGCAATTACCCGACTGTCCATACATAGTCCTTTACTGAAGACTAACGTTAGACATGCTTCAAAAATATTCATATAGGCTACAGTAGGCCTAGGCCTAGGGTTGTATACAGGTCCAGGGTTCTACATGCACAGCAAAATTTCTTCATGCACCAAACATTCCAAGAACATAACTTTGCTATTTTGTGCCATTTAGCCAAGCAAAACACATGCAGACGTTAAGAAATTTTGCAATGTTTCTACATACAGTAGGGGAAACTGGGGTAACAGTGCCTGTGTTTTCAGTTTTTCCAAAATATTTTGATATTCCATGGGAACATCCGGAAATGAATGTGTCCTTTTACCCCAACATGTCTGCTTTATTAACAGCAAATAATAATGCATACTGTATATTCTGTAATAAACGCCCCCAGGGGTGTTACATTTTCAAAAAGGGGGGGGCGTTTATTTGAGGGTATATTTTAATTAAAAATTTACTAATCGGCATCAGTAAAATTCTGCCATTCAACCCATCATTACCACCGATTATTTGTAAACTGAAAAAAAGGTCACAAATATACTTGAAACTTGCTCTTAATTTCGTTAAAATTCATGTATATACCGTACTCAATCCTTCCCGCCAAAACGGAATGCATTGATAAGCACAAACGTATAAATTATACCGCTGCCATGGACGCGATTGTTGGTTATTTTCCCCATAACAATGTAGTATAACCTGGAATTGTATTCCTTGCAGTCTGGAAAAAAGTGCCGCCGTCATGAGTTGCTGTACAATTTGTTCTGTACAAAAACACAAGTACAGACTATCGAGCTGCAGTGTTTGGCTGTATTTTCAAGTCCCCAAGCTTACCATGTAGGCCTATATCTGTGCACGTTTTGTACACATAGCACCTAGAATCTTTCGAAGTTCGGTGGTTATTATCCTGCATAAATTATAAGCCATTTCTCGCATTTCTCCGGTAATGTTATTTACAGTAGGACTTAAGAAATGTGAACGTCATTGCGAACGAAAACAGTGATGCACGTGGTCTCATGCAGCCGACTTCTTCGCCCACGCATGCAGTAGACTTACGTGTGTGTCCGTTTTTACCGCCAAAACAAGGCATGTTTTGCTCGGTGACATATGCATGCGATCCTTTGCCAAATTTAAATTGCCCCTGCATCATGATTGGTTCAAATGCGATGATTCTAGCCAGCCAATCACAACTCGCACCATCGCCTGTGTGATTCAGTGTGTGAAAATACTAGGCCTCGAGACGAATTTTTCTATTGAGTTTTTATGTTTTAACCACGATCCCATTTCCTATGCTGATATAACCGGCTAGCGCAGCCGGGCGAGCCCCGTGGTAAATTCACCAAGAAACGACATCACAAATCTCTGCGTACATGGATTTTTCAGGGATCTCACTTGCGTGCATTTCAATTGCAGATTATTTTCAAACAAGACGTTAGTTTTGGACAAGAACTGCTAAAAATTTACTGGGATATTAATATCCGAAAGGAACCATAGGATATGTTTATCGCGTGCAATCATTAAAGTGGGATTCTACAGTACATTAACGCAACTGCAACCCAGTACAGTAAAATACTGCAAATGTTCCGACATGATTGGGGGATGAAAAATAAAAAACAGAGCATGATCTTTGCGTAAGAACTAAATTATCAAAGGGTATTATGTGACATCGACTGAAAACAATCCTGCTGTATTAACGATTGGTTTATATTTCCACATTTGAAAAGAAAATATTAGGCCTACAAAAATGATATTCCATTTGCGAAACAAACGGAACTATTCCCAATATTTTCCAACTTGAACGATATGCACAGAGCAAGGGGCGCGTACTTTAGGGACAAACACGTGTCTTCCCTCTTTCTAAAAATCGGTAATCGGCATCGGGCCGATTGTTAAATTAAATACTGATTGTGCATAACCGGTCAAACACTAGCTTAATCTGTGGTTTGGGCCTGTAGTGTGGGAGGTCTTGGCCTACGCAGATGTTAAAAACTTCGAGGGAAAGGGGGGGCGTTTATTAGAGGGGGGCGTTTATTACAGAATATACGGTAGGCTACATATTTATTTAAGGAAATTTTTTTACCTTTCCAGTGGAGAAAATGGTAGGTGTTTTTACCCCGGCCTATGAGAGATGTTTGTTTCCATACTTACAGTAACATGGACAGAATTTCTGTCCTTGTTTGTGTTTGTAAGATCAAACTATTTTCAAGGAAATTATGCAATGTGAAATTCTTGAGTGTATTTTAACACAAGTTTTACTCTTTCCTGAATTGTAAATAAGTGAAATGTGATACATTCATAGTTCACAAATGTCCTTGATCTATCTATATTAACATTATGGATATCACAGACTACTGTGGGTCTTGCTTACGTACGAACATAGGACAGATTTCATCTAAAAGGCTCTCAGATCCTTGTTGTGAGTAGAAGGATAGAGGAAAGCACACAAACCAGTAACAAATGTGGCCTTTTTCAAACTGATGCAGTTTTATCGACTTCCCTGGTAGTTTGTATCTAGTAGGCTTGTAAACATGATAGTTCGTGTATGTACAGTACAGCTCACGTTCAATTGGACATGTCTACGCGCAGAGCAAAGCACAGAAAGGCAGAAACAAGCAGAGCAAAGTTGAATCACGAAGATACAAAAATGCCGCGTAGACACTGAGTAGACACTGAGTATAATCCCCAACGTTCCTCTGCGCAGATAAACCTCATTGTGTTTGCACAATAGACAGCAGATCGATCGGTGTAGGTTTGCTCACTCTTCCCCAGTCGTTTCAAGAGTAGATGAAAGTAATTCACGAACACAGCCTCATAGAATTAATGTGTTACAGCTTGGGAGGTAAGAGGCAGCTCATGTTGTGTTTCGGATGCAAATAAACATGGGGAAGACTATTAGAGGATTTTGCGATTCCGAAATTTGTTGAACATACTCTGTGCGTTAAATATTACTGCAGGAATTTTGTGCCTTTGAAACATCGCGGCCGTCATCGTTTAAATTTAACCATGAAGAACACTGCGATGTTCGGAACACGGCCACGGCGTTCAATAAATCATCACGTTTACTGGAACAAAAATGTTTATTACACTTACGACCCCATCTGTTTAGCCAATGTAACGTGACACAAAATTATTTGCAAAACCACGACACTAACTTCGCTTGGTACTCGGCATTTAATGGAAAACGGGACAGTGTGCCACAACAGGCAAAAAAGGCCGTAACCGACCGCGACCGACACCGACAGCGGCCGAAAGCAGTCGGCTCGAAAATGAGCCGTGTATCACATTTCACTTGTTCCACGGAGGTACTAGCACGCAAGTTACAAAGATAGCACTCTGTCACACACATATGCACTCCAACCACCTACTTACATCTCTTTCTTGCACATGCTGCCCTACCAATACTCACTTTTCTTTTTTCCAGTTAGCTACATGACAATACCCTTTTTGTTAGTAATGTTGCAGTTACTTCGGTTTTCCTGTGTTGTGTTTCAAAGTCGCGAGGTTGAAACAAAATTCTTGCTCGCGTACAGATAAAGTGGGTAGTTTAAGAAAACGTTTTTGGTTGGAAGGGGCAAGGCGGGCAGAATAAATAAATGCGGAAAAACTTCCCAAAACTTTTCAAAACATTTATTTGTGGTGGCCCAGGCATAATACCACGTAGTCTAACTTTTGCAACCTTTTTTTTTTTTTGGGTGTAAAAAACAGTGGTTTATTGCTTCATTCTTTCTATACAGTTTGTACTTCCGGCTAGGCCGGTGTCTGGTATTAGGGTCCGCTCAATAGTCCCTGTCTCACTGGTCCCCCATTTAGTGTAGTTCGTCTCATTAGTCCCATCTCTTTTATGGTTAGGGTTAGGGGTCATTTAGGGTTAGGGGACCAATGAGTCCGGGGACTATTGTAACGGGGACTATACATATTATCCCCTGGTATCAACAGTTCCACTATGCCCTCCTTAGATAAACTACAACTGACTGTATCGATATTTTATTTGGAATACCCTTGCTGGTTCACCATTATTTTAAGGTATAAAATAGGAATTGAATTGGGACTGTACAGAAAAGTAAAAACGGACAAAGCAGCGTATTTTTTAAGGTTCTCTTTGGTTCTTTTTTATTCATTTATTAACCGAATAACTGAGCCCAAGCATAAATCACGCCCCTCTCAAAGCGCAAGAGATCTGCAGTTGCAACGTGTTATACATGTATCGCGCTATCTAAATTTCAATACAGAGGAAGTCCCTAGAAACCCGATTTGTGAAAGCACTGTAGGCTATGTAGTTAACTACCTGAAACGTAAGTTTCGTAACTTTTGTTTCCTTCAGTAATTCTACCAGTAGCGCTGACAAAGAGTAGATACCAGTTAGCGATACTACAAGTCTAGTGCAATACTACCAGGCTAGAGCAATTCACTTCTGGAAAGCTTGCAACACATCGATCGCACAGTTCGTGTCGGCATCATATAGGCAAGTTTACATCAACTTAACTATTCCATTGAAAGGGTTCCTTGTTTGAGGCAGTTTTGCACATCAATACAAACAACAACGGTAAAAAGTGACGAGCAACAAGCATGACTCAAAACGACTGAAAAAATCCTACGGTCGGGGATTATACGTGATTCTTCGTTTGTATACTCAAATAATCCCCATTGAGAGCCAACCATGTGTGGCAGACGTCTTATGGTCTCCGCGTTGACGGTGCGCAGACACTGAGTATACTAATGAAGACAACAAAGTATAGGAGGGTATAAACACGCAGAGGAAAGTTGCAATAAGTTGAACGTTGACACGATGGGACTTATACGTGAGATGTACTGTACGTAATGATGAGAGGTCAGAAATGTTCGTACATTAAATAAACTGCATACTCTTCAAAGAGAAGAAACACCATGGCTTTTGTTCATTTTGATTTATGTTTTTAAAATATTGTACCATCACTAAATTGCCATGATTGTAACTTAAACATTAAGTACAATGCACAACTTCGCACATGAATTAAGCACTTTGGAAAATTGGAATACTGTCACATGATTTGAAACAGCCATTCATGAGTTAATGTACCTTTGAGATGTGGGTATACTAGGAATGACTTTTTCAGGCCTTGAATTTTGAGGTGTGTGATTGCAGTCCACGGACTTCTATACATGGACAGAGAATACTGCATGGTAGATTGTCGCTACCATATGTGTGAGAAAAAGCGCATCAAGATGGCTGTCTGCTTTGTTTTTGTGTGAAAGTTTGGACTTGGTCAAGTATACCACTATATTTTGCAAAAAAGGTTGAAATATTTGAAATATGGCAAGGTACTGTAAGGTCAAAATCACTACCCATATTGCAGGCAGGCTTGGGGTGTTTACATCTCAATGTTTGATTATGATGATTATGATTGCGATTACTTCATATTTTACGATTGCGATTATGATTTCGATTACAGCTAAGATTGAAAGTAATTGATTACGATTGTGATTACATTGCAATGTAATCATGATTGCAATCGTGATTACATTTTGTTTCCACATAAGCAATGTAGGAGGCAAAACAATCTAGTGCTCACAACTGGAAAAAAGACCATGGACATTGCCTGGGAAGGATACAGGTTGAGGCATAAAACCTTATCTAACTAACTACATTTTGTTTCTAACATTTTCTTTTGCAAAACGTACCTCTAGAGAATGATGTAACTACACAGAGAAACAACTCTGGAGGTACCGTGCCTTATTTTTGTGCAGATACCTGTAGCACATGTTAATGTACTGTAATCAGAAATGAAACCACGATTGCGATTACTTTGCCATTGTAATCGATTACGATTGCAATTACTTTGCAATTTTCATTAAAGTAATCGATTGCGATTACAACTACTTCAAAATGTGTAATCCATTGCAATCGATTACGGTTACTGATTAAGATTACCCCAAGCCTGATTGCAGGAATATAATATTGTTTCCCATTCAAGTTGAACTTTCGTTTAAACTATTACAGTCTTCATCTAATCAGATGATTTATAACTTCACGGCAGCCATCTTGTTGCCCCGTTTCTGTCCCAGACGGTAGCGACCATCTAGGGATAGGACGTACACGTTACATGCTATGTCCATGTATATAAGTCCGTGGTGCAGTCGCACACCACCACTCTCCTCAGGTCATTGTGAGGAGTGCAATTTTTTTCACACCTACTGTAGATTAAGAATGGCAACTCATGTAAATCTATTAAGTTTAATAAAACAGCACCTGTACAACACTCTTTAATTTCCTGAGGAGTGTGATTTGTAGCTCACCTGGAAAATCCAAGTTCAAGGCCTGCTTTTTCCAAACAGCAAGTTTACATCTTGTGGGATAGGATTTGGTATACATGTATACATTAGTATTTTTGTCAAGGCATTTTGCTACAATATAGCAATAAGCAACACATAATTTACCAACATTTACACCCCTCAATTTTTTTTAATTTGGATATTTGGAAAAGGGTCTATTTCAGTTGACCCTTTTCCAAACTTGTAGCAATGACAAAGCATATTGGGATGGAATTTTGGTACTGTATACAGTATGCTTATGCTGATTTTGCTAGAGAAAAATGACAAAAATCAAATTTCTTATTCATCCAAACTATCCCACAGCCCTTTGTAATTTCTGATAATTGGACAAGGGTCTGTAGGGATGACTGCCTTCTCCCTGGGGCTGACCAAAATCACATTTTTGGAACCAATCTGCAGATCTACACAGTACAGTACATCTCATAATTAGAAAGTGCAATGTCCCTTTTTTGTCAGAACGTTGTTGCAGAGCTGCACGTCAGTATAGATGTACACAATAAAGCAAACTGCAGTGAACAGTGTATGCATTGCAGTACTAAAGATTAGTGTTTGCGTTATAGGGAGATGGGTTTTTTAATGTTGGAACTTTTAGAGTACAATGTGTGTCCAATATTTTTCTTCTGTCGCTAAATGGACAGGTGCTAGAACTACTGTACAGCCGCTGTACCAAGACCTGTGATTTGAATTGCCAAATATAGAGTAGTACTCAATGTTTTAAATGTGTCATCTTTTCACCAGAATTTGTACATGCTTCCCTAATAGAAAGTGCCTATACATGACATACTGTAAATATAGACCAATACGTTGAATTATTGGGTACAAACATTAACGTCTGTGACAAAATTTATGTTCATTCATTTAAAAGGAAACTATATACAGATGTATAAGACACTGAAAAATGCAGAGACTGTCTTTTTTTTTTTTTAAATTGCAGTTTATTTCTGTGGGTTTCCACACTGCATTACATGCTAGGTAACCCTTCACAGACTCTCAGTACAATGTACAGTATGTTAAAATTGAACTTTTCCTATAGTACTAGGTAGATCTACTGTATAATATTTTAAAATACGGATTCAAAATGCAATTTATAATACAACTTGACCTTTGACCATTCCTTACTTGTACAATATATTACACTCAGTCACAATTTTCAAAACTCTTTGATGTTGCTTGGCTTAATCTGGTTTCCTTGTATCTCTGGGGGAGAGAGAAACAAAAGGCTTTGCAGTGTTTTCTGTCATAAACTGTTGACACTTCCTTTGAGGATATTTGTAATATGCAGTCAACAGCTATACTGTACAAAGACTGATTGATTGTCATAGCACAGTTATAAATGGGGACCTGTGCTACTGGCAAGGGTGGATCCAGCCCCTAGCTGAAGGGGGGCAGTTTGAAAAGGAAGCGCCAACATCATTCCGGGGCTGCATACTCTTGAATTTGACAGACTACATTTCGGAGACCAACTCCCATTGCCATAGTAATATATAGCTATACGTTCTAAATTCTGGGGACCTTTTTTTTTCTTACTTTGCGGGCAGTTTTTACTTTACTTTTAGAACTCAGGGGGCGCATTTTTCTTGTATTTAGGGGCGCTAGACTCGTCATAGGGGGCAGTTGACCCTAGTTGTCCGCCCTGGATCAGCCCTTAGCTACTGGTGTTTTGCATACAGCATCATGGAGCAGAAAAAATTCACTACAGGATAGGCATCAAGGTTGTCCCTATGGTGGGTGGTGCTCAGTGGTGACAGCCAGCTCTTGATATTCCCACCCAGTACTTTAGGCAAATATTTACCTCTCTCCAACAACCACAAATCTGCCAAAAGTAGCTCTCCAAATTTACTCCTTTAAGTACAATGAGGTACTGTAAAAATGAAGTAAAGGCCTAATGACTCAAAAAATGCAGGAAGGGTGAGGTACTTTTACTGGATCATACAATTACCCAGCATTCAAATTTAGCTACAGGACAACCCTGATAGTGATAGTCATGCTGAGTTTTTCTTCTTGTTTTGTTATTTCTATTTTACATTACCAGTGTCCTCTACAGAATACATAGCAAGGAGGGCAGTGAGCTATGGATGATCACATAGGTGAGGGGTTTGGGAGGAGTGTGGTCTTTGCCCACTCTGGAAAATTTGAAATTTGATATTAGTTAAATGGTCCCACATGGTGTTGCAGTACAGTACTGTACATACTTGGTTATTTTTCCGTATTCTTTTTCTGACACTTACAAGGCAATCTGGACATTTGTTAATTCTAAATTTACTAATTACTAAATGGTATATAATATGAGCAAAGTTGAGGCCATTTTTTGTAATGGTACATGCATGCATATATTTTAGAGGGCAGCAACCATTTTTGAGGGGAGCTTATTTTGATGCAGAGGGCAGGTCACCCTTGTAAGGGGCAGTGCATGCATGCTCACAAGATTTTTTTTTCAGATCTACAATATGTGACTCACAGGAGCTCATTAGATTGATATTGCAGATTATTTGTTAATGATGTTGGAAAGAAGTTATTGCAAAGCCATTCTTTTAATTAGCCTCATTAGCCATTAATTAAGTACTTTCTGTTACCAAAACTGTACAGTACTTGAGAAATTGTAGTTTCTATAGATCCAATAGCATGCAGTTCATGATGATGTCCTTGACAGAGCAGCCTCTCTTTGGTGAATACTGAATATAATATACTGCCACCTACCATACAACTGAAGCATTCAATAATTGCCCTGGCTGCTGGTTCTAGAGGAGTTGTGAGCATACAGCAAAATGTACTGCACATTATTGGTTGGTTAGAGCATCCAACTTGCAACCAGGAGGTCTAGTGTTCGACTCCTGGCTGGGTCATGTATACTGTTAAAGACATTAAATATGGAGCCTTTAAAAATGGAACCTATTTCCATTTTGCTTGGTGCTCAGGGTAAGCAATGGAGTTCTCTAGTGAAAACAAGCCAGTACGCCACATGCGGAAAAGGCCATGCATGGTAAGCCTGAACAAAATCAATTGGTTACAAACTGAGAAAAAAACCAAGTTATCTTAGTAACCAGTGAATTCATTGGTTGGTTTCAAGCAGGGGAGCATGGTTGATACAGTACCTACTGTACAGTAAAGCTAAAACATGTCTAGTCATAGAGTTGTGATAATTGATTAAATATGTACTGTAATAGTGTAATTTCACTTCATTGCCACAAGTTTCAGTTTTGTAGATTAAATTCATGGAATCCAAATTGTTTTTACCATTTGCCATCAATTTGTGAAAAACACAGCATGCATGAAATCATGACAACAGTCATGAAATTTATACCATCTAAGTACTGAAAGTTACTTCAATAAAACAATTCATTGCAAAAATGATTGAGTACTGTACTTTCAGAAAGATAGTAATTTTGATGTTCAAAAGATACAATAGGGTATGGCACTGCATGTACAGTATAGTATTTGTTATAAAGTTATTTATTCAGTTTTTAACTTATTTCCGAAAATCTTTTTTTTCCACCAGGCTTCGTTCCTGAATAAAAAATTGAACATTGGTGGTAAAAGAGTCAACATAGCCATTTGGGTAAGTACTGTACAGCATAGATGTGATCAAATCTGCAATATGTGATATTTCCATCAAGCATGGAGCATTCCTTTGTAGCAGGCCACTGAGGTAGAATCCAAGCCAGTTCGGTAATTCGTGTTGGTGGCTGTGCACATGAGCACATCATCCAAATCATCAGGATAAACAACATATAGGCCTATTGAAAAATATGAGTTTACATAAAGAACTGGTGAAATTATTATTTCTTTATTCATCCATAACATAAGGAGGGATCTCAAGTGTGGTTTTATGCAGTGGATTGTGTCTAAGTTGTCTTTTGGGTATAAAAATTTGCATTTTAATCTGCGGTAAAGTAGCGCTGACACCCCTTATTTTCGTTTGACTTGATTTAAGGCCTAGATAGTGTTGTATGCAGGTACTGGCAAAAACATGGGAAGCTATCCCATGCTGTGTCCCACAATTCCATGTGGCAACAAATTTCAAACTTGCTTATTGTTGCAGTATTTACAGTAAAGTGATATATACTGAACAGACGTGGATCTATCTAGAGGGGTGGTGTTTTTGGGTAGAATGTCAGTGGCAGTTTGCTGTACATACAGTACTGTCTTTGTCTTTAGCATTAAGACGAATTGAAAGTTTACAAGGAAAAGTGAAGGAAAGTGTCAATTACTATGAAATTCTTGAAATTGAAAACAAAAATTTAGTATGAAGAAAATGAAAGTGTTCAAGCTTGTAAAGTTGAAGTACTTGAAGTGCTGAATAAAAGTACATGATAAAACACTCATGTACTGTAAGTAGAGGTGGAGGTGACCTACTCCCTGATCAACTCCAGGTGGAAACGCTTGGAAATTTTCTGGGGACTTGAATTTACCAGGTGAGAGGGGGAGGGGGGGAAGGAGATTTATTACACTTGGTGAATTGCAATGTGGGAATCTGATTGTCCATTTCAGGAATTTGTCTTTT
This sequence comes from Holothuria scabra, assembly GCA_037179385.1. NCBI lineage: Eukaryota > Metazoa > Echinodermata > Holothuroidea > Aspidochirotida > Holothuriidae > Holothuria > Holothuria scabra. The sequence goes on along the minus strand of CM074197.1, from coordinate 3,059,657 downwards.
TTTTTTTGACAAGTCAAAAACCTGTCAAGAAACCGACAATAATTTGTCTGGTTTGGGTTGTCAGTTGTCCACTTGCTCAGTTGAGCTGTACTGTAGATAAGTAGTGCAGAAGAGGGTATCCCCCACCTCTGCTTGTTTGTTTGACAGCCTTTAAGAACTTGCAATACCCTTCCATGATTCCCAAAAGTTAAAACTTTTAACTTCATGTTCACATTTTGTATCCATTCTGTTTTTAAGTGGAATTTGTCTGTTTCTGAACTACAATAGAAACCCATAAGAATTAGAATATTTCAGTCTTCATACTTGAATTGTAAAAATAAATGTAGTGATACTGAAAATGATAAAACAATAATGGAGCAAAAGCTTGACAAAAATGATGTCAATCTTTGCAAACACCCATAGTGATTAGTGATTTCCATTGTAAACATGCACAGAGAAGGAGGGGACTTTGGTTCTCTGGATCTTTCATCACAGTTGAGGACCAGGCGCTGTTCCAATGGGGGAGGGGGGATTTTACGGCCGCAGTCCTCCCTTTTTCACCAGATCAACAATAAAACATACAGGAAATTAGCAGGGCAGCTCCCTCACTCACCTGCTTTCTCTTAAGTCAGCCCCTCCCCCTTACTTGAATGTCTGGATCCCTGCCTGAGGGCAGCACTTTTGTGCTCATTGCCCCATCCATATTCCACATTCTGAGCTGACAATGTTGACAAGTTTAGTAAATACTTCTGAATATCAGTAAAGCCGATATGGATGTTCTCTGCAGTAATTTCAAAAGAAACTAGTTACAGCATGATTATATTCGTTCTCATTCTCCTTTACAGGACACAGCTGGTCAGGAACGATTCCATGCACTTGGTCCAATCTATTACAGAGACAGCAATGGGGCAATATTAGTCTATGATATCACAGATGAAGATTCATTTAGTAAGGTTAGTCAGAGCTAGATGTGGAGAAAATGCCATGTTTTTCATTGTTTGTCATCTGAAAGAAAGGAAGCTTTTCTTAGTGGAAATTGCTTTGGGCCCAAAGTGACATCTGTTGTTTTTATCATGACATCTGATGTTTTGCTTGTAACCACACTTTAGAGCTGCTGATTTCAAGGAGATGGTCAGATCTTAATCAGATCTTTCTCTTCAGGGATCAAAGGTTTTGCTTTTTCAAAATTTTATTTTGAACATGTTCATGTACAGAAAAGTAGCAAAATAGGTAGAAAAATTCTCATGACTGTTAACTTGACATTCTCAGCAAACTTTGCAAAATTATAACAATTGCCAAAATAAGAAAAGTATGTTATTTTTCCATTTAAGTTAATAGGGTAATTGTGATTTCAGGCAATATAGAGATAATCTTTCATGAAGAAACAGGACATATTTTATGTACATGTAGATCTTCTGCTTTTAACTGCTTGGAAATGAATGAAAGCAGGATAAAGTTCCAAAAAGGACTGGAACTGTCAGAAACAAAGACAATACTCTATTTACAACAACTACAGTATTTACAAACACAACAGCAACTACTGTTTACATGGCTGGGCCGGGTGATATTTACACCCCCCAGCGCAAGGAAGCCCTGAGCAACCACATGTACTTTAGATCTTTGCATGTGATGTCTCACAAAGATTATCATTCAGATTTTCATACTACTGTTCAGCAGTCCATACCTCAATATGATAGTAATTAAGTTTCATCACAGTAGGTCATGAAAGGGAAAGTGCTGTAGTGTCAATGTGAACTTAGTGTAGAAGACTATCCTAGTTCATGAATGGGTCTTTAAAGGGGAAGTTTAAGCAACAAATTTAATGTTCACATGTGAAAAAAGAACTAAATCAACACAGTGTGGTGAAATTTCCATTCAAATCAGACATGTGTTTCTTGAGATATCAGAAAATGAAGTTACTAGATTTGTGTTCCAAGGTGAAATCGAGGGCAGTAGAGATTACAGTATATCACTTCCTAACATTGACAAGGAATGCTTTGTTTCCTTTTGTTTTTTGGGAGTGTTGTGATGACCTTGAAGTTTACAGGAATAGGACCTCATGTGGATTGCTAAGTTTGAAGAGTTCTCATGCCACTTATGCAATCACATTTTGATAGTATGGGACTGTTGAGTAGAAAATAGGCTGTAAAATTTAAAGTAAAACAAAATGATTTTCTGTTAATGTGGGGATCTAATGTCATGTGTGCTTGATTCAGATTCACTCTTTGTTGAAAATGTGACAACTTTACTTGTTCATATCTTGAGAACCACACATTGAATTTTAATGCAAATTTCACCAAAATGTTCCTGGTAGGTCCCCCTCTAACATATTAAAACTTGATATAACAAACCCTTCTTTGAAAATCATCTCACTCAGTTGTGAAATTTACAAGAAGTCACAGCTTGATCTAACCTGAGTTTGCAATATTTGTGTCCTGAAATATCATTAAAGATTCTTGGAAGAGAAATTGAAAGATATTTTTGAGTAAGTTTTGGATGACTGCTTTGCCCTTTAAATTGTTTTATGTCCATTTATGGTTTTGATATTGTGTAATGTTGTTTTTTTTCTTCTTGTCAGGTTAAAAACTGGGTGAAGGAACTGAAGAAAATGCTTGGTAATGAAATATGTTTATGTATAGCAGGTAAGATGAACTCATGAGATATTGGTACAGAAACAAATGTAAAACAGGAGGCACAGGAAAAAAATGTATAGTTATTTGAGTGAATGTGGATGCCTTAGGTAAAATAACGATGCAACGCCCATCAACAGGGGATAATACGCAATGGGAAGTTGCAATTCATGTATGAGGGGGCAGCCTAATGCACCCGTCAATCGGAATCTTTGACTCCCCCACCTCAAGCAAAGTCTTTATTCGACACCGATACGATGTCGAATCTTTGACGTACAAAATACCTTGAGAAGTGAATCTTCGACGAATAAAAAAACGGCTAAAGAGTGAATCGACATCGAATCAACGTCGAATTAATGTCGAAAAATAATAAGTAACGTTAGAGGATCTTAACATGTGAAGTTTACTAGGACAGCATGCACTATGCATTGGCACGTACTTACGCACGTCCGTTTTATAACTAATTACGAAGTAGTCTAGGCCTAGCTTTGACAAGAGCTCTTTTGTCATATACGTTAATAGCAGGGGATATTTTAGCCGGTATCGCATGGCAGTTTGCGAGCAAAGTGAACGAATCTGCAAATGAAAATTTGCTATTGCTTCGAAGTTTTGCGAATGAAATATGGCCATTTGAAAAGAACTTCGAACATAAAATTTAGACCAAAACATCATGGAATAATTCATTTCCGTATCATTTGACGCCTGTTTGTCAGGAAAATCATGAAAATCGCCCGATATGTTAACCAAAAACCTGAAAAAAGTACATTCTGAGCAACTATAACGAGTGCAACTGGATCGCGAAGTCTGTTGTACGTTACGTATCTGCTCAAATATAGCCGGCTTGGCTGACGTATTTTGCACAGGAACTGAAACTGCACCTACATTTTACAATTGTTATAACAAAGGAGACAGTGCATATTCGACATCTGCTAAGAAGACAAGGTGAACTACAACAGAAAATCTTTGTTAAAGACTTTGTGATTGGTTCCATACAAATGATTACATGCTTTCAGCCAATCACAACTCACGACATATTCATCGCAACTGCTGGTTGTACAGCTAGCTAGAGGATCTCGCAATTTTTTTCAAAACAATCTCGTAAAAAAGTTCGCCGTATGAATTGAATGTGGGTGCAAAAATAGAAAAATTGATGATATTCTACCATTGCATCTCTTCACATTTGGAAAAATTGAAAACACAGGGGTGTCTAGCTCCCTAAACCAAGAAATTAAAGATGAAAATGTATGGATCGATTTAGCAAGTGAGCTGGTGCTTGCTGCATACGTTTGTGCTAGTCAGCAGTACATTCCTTCCACAAAACTAGATCGAGTACTGAAAAGGGTCGACAAAATTCCACGTGGCCAAGAACAACAAAAATATTCACAATGCATGTGTAAAAGACCCTCATACAACAACCTGCAATGAATTGGTGAGTTTTGGGTGTAAGGTGTTTTTCTACAATGTTTTTTTCTTCAGTGCGTCATGGCACTTTTGTCATTGCCTAACGTATAGCACTTTTGTACATTGTAAACCTATCCTACACATGTTTATCTTCAATATCCTTGATGGGAAAGCTGTGTAGTGGTGATTTTTTTCTTTCTAGTTTTTTATTCTGAAGTTCCTACCAATATTTTAGTTGTTCTAGATTATGGTATATAGCATGCAGCCGCATATTTTACTGACGGGGTGGAATCTGCAGCAGGTGAAAACTTCCAAATTCTCCCATACATATTAGTGTTACGAGAAGCTGACCAAAATTCTCCCACATACATCAGTGTTACGTGGTGCCATTGTAAAATATTATGACTCTGCAGACTTTATGGGGTTGAATAAAACCTTTGCATTATAATCAAACTCTCAAACAGGGTGGTTAATAATGATTGAACCTTTCGGCCAGAAAGGATGTGGGGGTAGAGGGGGGGGGGAGTGCTTAATTTAAGAGTGTTGTGAACTTTCAAGAACTTTTGCAGGTAAGTGCACAAAACGATCCTTTTCCACAGTAAATATTTCTATTTACTAGCATCAGTCTAATTTGTATAATTATATAATTTGTATAATTAAGAACATCCCCCTCTCACGCGGAAGGCCCGGGTTCGCTTCCCAAAGGTCTTCCCAAAGGTCAAGTCATACCAAAGACTCTAAAAAAAGGAATCTACTGCCGTTCTGCTTGATGCTTCCCATAAGCAATGGAGAAGGGAAAACAAGCCAGTGAGCGACAACTGGAAAAAACCCCATGGCCGGCTCGACTTGAACCAATAGGTTGGAAACTGGGCCGTAAAATTACATCTAACTAACGAATTGCCCCAGCACCCGGATCTTGCAGGGTATTGCTGTAGCATAAACGGCTGTAACATAACATTACCCGCCACAACCGACAAAAGCTGCTGCAATGCTGATCAGCTTTGGAGTATGCCAGTTTATCAAAACTGTGGGACACACCTATATTTACAACTGACACAGGCAAACTGCTTGCTTATACGCATACAGATTTGTAAAGCATGCAAGGGGCATGTGGGTGGAATGATGCATGGGCTTTGGTAGGGATTTGCATGGGTCTTTGAAACAATATCACTCTGTCAGCACAGTGGGCATGGGTACTCATTCATTTCCCAAGAATGTAGGGACTGGCAGATACAGGCCCGTGGCCAGATAAGGTACTGAAGGGGCCAAAGCTTTTCTGGGGGCGAGAATTTTTCTGGGGGTCAAATGTTTACAATGTTAAGTAAGTGGCAAACTTCAAGGGGACAGTTTTTTGGGGGTCACATGCCCTCTTCCCCTTCCCCTTCTACCAAGAATATGCCCTCTTTTTTTCATGACCAGATGAATATGTAGCCTCAAACCCCTTTTTACACACATTATGAATCCATTGATAGACATTTATATATGACGGCCTGTCTTCTCCATGGAGAAATTAATGCAGTACAATGAGCATGCCTGGTGGAAGAGCATCAGCCTTCAACAGGGAAATCCTAGGTCGACTGGTGGATACTGCACCTGTCGCATAAAAAAGTGGCCGGGCTGCAATGGAAGACATACTACTAGAAATGTATAATAGCCTATATTGCTGATGTGTTGTTAAATTGTATCTGCCTAAGTTTCAATCGCCGGAAAGGACTTTAGAAATCTACAGCACAGCCAGTGCATGGTTTTCCTATGCGATTATCAGGAGGAAATCCAAGGCCAAATTTGTGAATCGTCGACTAACAAAATATTATGAAAAGTGAAACCTGAGTGAATCTTTGCCGTAATTTTTATTCAGTATTGTGAATCTGGGTGAATCTTTGCCGTAATTTTTCGCCAGTATTGTGAATCAGGGGTGAATCTTTGCCTTAAAAATTTCATGCAAAAGTGAATATTGGTGAATGCTTGAGGTGGGGGGTCGAAGGTTCTCCTTGACGGGTGCATAAGTGTATCCAGCAGGATATATGTTTATGCTGGCACACAGTGTACCAAGTATACACTGTAAGGCAGGGATGGACCCATTTGTGACAAGTAATGCTTACGATCTACTTTGCTCCTACTTACCTTACCTGTTTCATAAATGGACTGTTCCATTTACTGCTGAAAATTAACTGACAATGTTGTGGGCAGGTGGCAAATGAAACAAAGACATGTCTTGCAGCTGGACAATCTCAGTTTGGTTTAGCTCAAGGCATTTTATGTTCCTCTGTAAATGGAACAGTCCTTTTGTGAAACAGTGAGGTAAGCATAGCTCAAAGATTTACAAACCACAGTTAAATTTTGTTGAATTAGTATGGAGCATAATATCAGTAACATAGTTATGGCAAAATAAAAAAGAAGTCTCCAAAAAAAAAAAATCTGAAAAAGTGGTAATTGGTAGTTATTTATTATGATGGAAATTTCGGGAACTGGTTTTCATTGGTTATTTTGTTTTTATTGGTTTCGATGATAAGAGAAACCTATGCAATCATGATGGCGTGTGTATGTATGTGTGTATGTGTGTGTGTGTGTATGTGTGTGTGTGTGTTTGTGTGTTTGTGACACTTTGCTTGTTAGCACGATATCTCAAGATAGAAATGTCTGACAATTTTCAAACTTGATACATGGATGCCCCATGTTGAGAGGAAGAACCCTACCGTTTTTGGCGCAGGTCAAAGGTCATCTGGGGTCAGCAGGGGTCAATTTCTGAAAACTTTGTTAGCACGATATCTCAAGATAGGAAACTTGTATAGATTTCATATTTGGTATGTGGATGCGTTATAGTCAGAAGATGGTCCCTATTGTTTTTGACGGAGGTCAAAGGTCATCTGGGGTCAACGGGAGTCAAAGTATCAATATCTCAAGATAGGAAACTTGGATAGATTTCATATTTGGTATGTGGATGCGTTATGGTCAGAAGATGGTCCCTATTGTTTTTGGCGGAGGTCAAAGGTCATCTGGGGTCAGCAGGGGTAAATTTCTGAAAACTTTGTTAGCATGATATCTCAAGATAGGAAACTTGGATAGATTTCATATTTGGTATGTGGATGCGTTATGGTCAGAAGATGGTCCCTATTGTTTTTGGCGGAGGTCAAAGGTCATCTGGGGTCAACGGGAGTCAAAGTATCAATATCTCAAGATAGGAAACTTGGATAGATTTCATATTTGGTATGTGGATGCGTTATGGTCAGAAGATGGTCCCTATTGTTTTTGGCGGAGGTCAAAGGTCATCTGGGGTCAACGGGAGTCAAAGTCTGAAAATCTCGTGAGCACAAAATCTCAAGATAGGAAACTTGGATAGATTTCATATTTGGTATGTGGATGCATTATGGTCAGAAGATGGTCCCTATTGTTTTTGGTGGAGGTCAAAGGTCATCTGGGGTCACCAGGGGTCAAAGTCTGAAAATCTCGTTAGCACAATATCTCAAGATAGGAAACTTGGATCTATTTCATATTTGGTATGTTGATGCGTTATGGTCAGAAGATGGTCGCTATTATTTTTGGCGGAGGTCAAAGGTCATCTGGGGTCAGCAGGGGTCAATTTCTGAAAACTTGGTTAGCATGATATCTCAAGATGGGAAACTTGTATGGATTTCATATTTGGTATGTGGATGCGTTATGGTCAGAAGATGGTCCCTATTGTTTTTGGCGGAGGTCAAAGGTCATCTGGGGTCACCGGGGGTCAAAATCTGAAAATCTCGTTAGCACAATATCTCAAGATAGGAAACTTGGATAGATTTCATATTTGGTACGTGGACGCGTTATGGTCAGAAGATGGTCCCTATTGTTTTTGGTGGAGGTCAAAGGTCATCTGGGGTCACTGGGGGTCAAAGTCTGAAAATCTCATTAGCACAATATCTCAAGATAGGAAACTTGGATAGATTTCATATTTGGTATGTGGATGCGTTTTGGTCAGAAGATGGTCCCTATTGTTTTTGGCGGAGGTCAAAGGTCATCTGGGGTCAGCAGGGGTAAATTTCTGAAAACTTTGTTAGCACGATATCTCAAGATGGCAAACTTGTATGGATTTCATATTTGGTATGTGGATGCGTTATGGTCAGAAGATGGTCCCTATTGTTTTTGACGCAGGTCAAAGGTCATCTGGGGTCACCCGGGGTCAAAATCTGAAAATCTTGTTAGCACAATATCTCAAGATAGGAAACTTGGATAGATTTCATATGTGGTATGTGGATGCGTTATGGTCAGAAGATGGCCCCTATTGTTTTTGGTGGAGGTCAAAGGTCATCTGGGGTCACCGGGGGTCAAAATCTGAAAATCTCGTTAGCACAATATCTCAAGATAGGAAACTTGGATAGATTTCATATTTGGTATGTGGATGCGTTATGGTCAGAAGATGGTCCCTATTGTTTTTGGTGGAGGTCAAAGGTCATCTGGGGTCACCGGGGGTCAAAGTCTGAAAATCTTGTCAACACAATATCTCAAGGGAGGAAACTTGGATAGATTTCATATTTGGTTTGGTGATGCATTATAGTCAGAGGATGGTCCTTATTGGGTTTTGTTGAAGGTCAAAGGTCATCTGGGGTCACCGGGGGTCAAAGTGTGAAAATCTTGTTTGCAGGATATTTCAAGATAGGGAACTTGGATAGATTTCATATTTGATACGTGGATGTGTTATTGTCAGAAGATGATTCATATTGTTTTTGGTGGCAGTCAAAGGTCATCTGGGGTCACTGGGGGTCAAAGTCTGAAAATCTTGTCAACACAATATCTCAAGGGAGGAAACTTGAATAGATTTCATATTTGGTTTGTGGATGCATTATAGTCAGAGGATGGTCCCTATTGGTTTTGGTAAAGGTCAAAGGTCATCTGGGGTCTCTGGGGGGACAACAATATCACAAGGTAGTGAACTTGGATAGATTTCATATTTGGAATGTGAATGGGTTAAAGTTAGGAGATGGTCCCTACAGAGATGCCAAGTATCTTGATTTAGGTGGAATAATTACCATTTTCACCCTCGATTCCGCAATTACGAATATCCTCCAAAAATTGCTCGTTTCACATGTTAAGGATCTTTGTTGAAATCTCAAAGTGTCTAGCTCCCTAAACTGAAAAGTTTAGGCTTAAATTGTACAGTTCAAATGAGCAAGTGGGCTAGTACTTTCTGCCTAGGCTTAACGTAGGAATAAGTTAGGCCTAGCCGATGCTACATCTTTCACAAAGCAGAGTCGAGTACTGAAGAGGATCAACAAAAATCCACTTGGCCAAGAACATCAAAAATGTTTAAAAGGCATTGGTAAAAAACCCTTATACAACAATCTGCAGTACTTTTGTGAGCTTTAGGTGTAAAGTATTTCCCTGCGATGTAATTTTCTTCATCATGACTAATGTCTTGGCACTTTTGCCATTGCCTAATGTATAGCATATATGTACATTTGGAACCTATTCTACACATGTATGTTTCTGTGTAATATCCTTAGGCTAGCCTAGTGGGAAATTAAGCTTTCCTACCAATATTTTATTTGTTCTAGAACATGATATAAAGCATGCAGCAGCATATTTTGGTAGCAGGGTGGTATCTGCAGCAGTGGAAAACTTACGAATTCTCCCATATATATTAGTGTTATGAGAAGCTGTTCAAAAGTCCTCCCATATATATAAGTGTTACGAAGTGTCATTGAAAAATAATGTCTCGACTCTGCAGTATTTATGGGGTTGGTTCAAACCTCTGCACTGAAATCTAACCCTCATCAAAGTCTTAAAAGTATTATTAAACCTTTCAGCTGGAAAGGATGGGGAGAGGGTCCTTAGTTTACAGTGTTGTGAACTCTCAAGACTTTTTGCAGGTAATTATACAAAACCATCATTATGTCATTTCTTTATTGTACCATGGTTTTTTAGGGTTGCCCTAGCATGAGGGGGGTCCACTTTTAAAGAAGGTTTGCATGATTCCTATTTTTCATTTCTTGAAGTCAGCTCGAAGCCTTTTGAAATTGCAATGTGTAGAGGTTAAAGGTTTTGTAGGGTCACTGGTGGTCAAAATGTGAATGACAACCTTGTTTAATAGGTGTTAACACATCTTAAAGTGGGAGACTTAAATAGATTTCACGTGTGGTTTGTGAATGCTTATGGTAAGAAGATGATCCCTATTTTTGGTGGGGGGGGACAAAGGTCATGTGGGAAAACAAAATTATTTTTTGAACATGTTAGTATAACATTTGAATGAGAAGATAATGGTACATGATGGGATTATTTGAAACGGAACGTTTGTGTATCATCGAAACCTCAATGCAGTTTTGCATTCTGGTTTGTTTTGTAAAGTTTCTAACAAAGTTTTTCTATGTGATTGGATTATCATTATATAAGTGTTCAACTAATCTTGGTCGATGGATCTTTGATTCTGTTTGGCCGGTGTAATTATGCCTTGCTGGAGTTAAAGTGACTTCATATACAGTACAGGTAAATTTATAAAATAGATGCCCAAGAAGTTTATTTGAATGTATGTTTTTGGAATGAATTTGATAAAACTTGTGAAATATTTGAATAAAGTCAACCTTGAAGAACCTGTAAAGTTCCTCTTTAAAGTCAATTTTAAAACCTTCCTTTCATTTGCAGGCAACAAAATTGATTTAGAAAAGCAGAGGACGGTGGCTGTTGCAGATGCAGAAGCGTAAGTTGTGCTGTATATTCAAACTGGACAACTCAGATAACAAATTTAGACATCAGTTTAGAGTCCTTTAGAGTCCTTAAAGGCTCAGTCATTTTGCTCTTCATGTTGGGAGGAGGGTTGGGGTAAGTGAGAGGGGTTCAATTCATAAATCTGGCTAAAGGCGTACACGGGTAATTTTCCCTGAGGGGGCAAGAGCATTTTTTAATGTCGCTGTTTATCATGTTTTGCTCATGTTTTGCCCCAATAGATTAACTGATCTCTCCCAAATTGTGAGGGCAAGTGTCCCCTGGCACCCCTGCCTCATATGCCTATGAATCTGGCTTTAAAGGGCCCACTATGTCATGACACAAAACAATCACAATGTTTTGAGCTGAACAATTGTTGTAACAGTTAAGCTACACTACTGGTATGCTATGTTAGGTTATGTTCGCATCGTTTGGTACTCTTGGTCTTTCTACAAATTTGAAATGAGTATGTGTACAATAGTGTACATACTTGAACTCACCCTTGAACTTGGGACTTTTCAAACTCAACCTGCTGCCATTGTGCTTGGTGCTCAGCATAATCAGTGGAGTAGGAAAGACAAGCCAGTGAGCCACAACGGGAAAAAACTTACTTCAATTGGTTGGACACTGGACCGTAAAACTCAATTTAAATAACTTGTTTCATTTCACTGACATTGAAAGTCTGACTTGCACAGGAAATATTTATATTTTACTAAAACCACAAGTCTGGCAAGTAGTCATAGTAACGACATTGCAGTTTACATTAGAAATCTTGTGTACTTGGGACATTAGTTTTCACATCACTAAACCGGCTTTGACTCAAGCTTACAATCTTGTATTCTCAACACAAGTTTGCCTGTTTTTTTATAGGTATGCTCAGCAAGTAGGTGCCAAACACTACCACACATCAGCAAAACTAAACAAAGGAATTGAAGAAATGTTTCTTGAACTCAGTAAAGGTAGGTCGGTTTTTTATTGCTTATGCTGACAGTGTTTGTACTTAAGTGAGGGACTGCTTGATTCCTATTCTGGAGTTGGATTATCAAATGAGGAATATTATTATCTACTGAAAATCTAGATAAATATTTAGTTGTGTTCATCAGCAAACTGCAGAAAAAATACTAAAATGCCAGAGATCGGCAGAACTAAAAAAAAGTTTTTCACAAACAGGGCTCATACATGTACTGAAAATCTTGGAAACCCAGGGAAAACTGAAATTTGAATTTCCAGGCCTGGCAAGTCCAAGAAAATGAGCAATTTTTTAAAAGGGCCTGAAGAATCAGGAAATTGTAGGAAGTAGACTTATTGTTCTGATTTTCTCAGTGTTCAAATACATTATTTTGTGGGAAAAAACAAAACTATGGGATCGGACTGTGGTTAAAGGTTCTGGAAGTATTATTTAAAGGTCCTTGAAAGTCATAGAATTTTTGTTATTTTTAACATGTGTGAACTGTGGAACATTCAAAAGCAAGAATCTGTGTTAAAATTTTAGAAGCGAGAATTTCTGCTTTGATTCAGTTCCTAGAGCATACACTGCAGGCAATTAGTGGTATAATTATTTAAGTGTACGTAAAGTTCAAGAGGAGGTTATGTTCAAGATAATTATATTTGCTCATTAGAACAAATTTGGCTGGTATCATGCAAATCTGACTCTCTGGGTTTACTGCTAGAAATAACTGTTTAAGATACATATGAAACTGATGCACTGATGGTGTGTGAAGTTATTTTTTAGTTGCTTACATAAGATTTTACAAACACACCAACACAAATGTGTATTGTAGTTTTAACTAGATAAGAAGGTAAAGATGACATAAGGTTTCAAATAGGTTAAAGTTTTAAATTGAGTTTAAAAACAGAACAAGTCCTTAGCTACAGTCATCTCTTACAACAGACCCACTGGATGGTCAAGTTGTTGGAGCATCTGACTTGCAGTCTTGAGGTTTGAGTCTCAACTGGGTCTTACAGTCGAAGACTTTAAAAACGGAACCTTCTACCATTTTGCTTGGTGCTCAGCATAAGCAATGGAGTAGTGCAAACAAGCCAGTTAGCCACAACAGGAAGAAAAGGCCATGACTGGCTTGACTTGAACCGAACGGTTGGAAACTTGTCCCTAAAACTCTTATCTAACTAACTAGCTAACTCTTACGACAGATGGGTGAACACAGCTTACGACAGATGAAAAACACCATGGGCATATTCTACAATCCCCAGCCCATGGGGAGAGGGGTCATTCCTCAGGGCAAAGAAAAAAAACATGCAGTAAAGCATACTTTACCTGTGAGGCAGATTTCCACTTTGGACATAGACTCATGTGTTTATCTTACCTCCACACAAATCTGCTGTCTGTGTTTGTTGGTGTTAGTTGTAAACATTTCTGTCATCTCCTTGCAAACACCAATTAACTTCTTCAGGCACTGGTTACAACATTTCTATTATTTGTAACTTAGAAAAAAACCAAAAGCATAGGTAGGACTTAACAAAGGTAGAGGAGACTATATTGTTCTTAACTTCACTTTGTTTTGATGACCCTTTGAACTTATATTCACCAAAGGCTTTTTCATTTGTCCGTTTTCATTACAGATATGCTGGAATCAGGGTCAGCAGATTTCTTAGGGGGAGGGTCATCTGGCAGTAGCAACCGAAAATCGAAGACGGTGACGATAGTGGACGACGACTCTGCCAATCAAAACACAGGTGGAGGAGGTTGCTGCTAGTATCTCATAGCTGTCATATAATTTTTGCAACTGTGGTAAAGTGAGATTTGGAAGGAATCTGGTTGCTATTTAGATATCTGTCAAGCATGTCCTTTTCCGGAAAAAAGGTTCAATCTTGAATGTCTGTCTCTCTTTAGAAAATGCAAGGGAGAACTAAGTGTACTTCTGACTTGTTGCAAGTTTGGTCCGTACCACATTGATCATGTGCCGCTTAAAGCAGAGCGAGCGCACAGTCCCTTCGATATTACAAACAAAATTTAGTTGCATGAGGAATGTTTAGAGAGGAACTCTCTTCTTTGGTATTTTTTAATCAAGTTTATTGGGAAAAGGAAATATATTACTCTATCTAGTGGGACTGTGAATATTTCTCAGGATCTCTAGGATTGCGTAGGAATGTGATTTGAAAGGTACCCCTTATCTTATAGTGTTCAGAGTGATGGTGTGATAGAATGGGTTAGCCATTCAGGATGCCTGTTTGAGCCTCTAGGATGTTTGACAGGTCCTGCAGCAGACGTTGAATTTCAGATTTTTCCAGATGTGCCACAAATTGTACCCCTCAGGAAATTTAAGAGTGTAGAAGGTGTGCTGTTTTATTGAACTTTATGAGATATATATATAATCTCCCATCTTCATCTAGGTGTGCAGAAAATCACACTCCACACAGTGACTTGAGGAGGGATGCTGTGCAACCACACTTGCATGCCTCAAAATTCAAGGCCTGCTGCAGTAATGCAAAGTCAGGTCAAGTCATCCCACTTGTATGAATGGAGTAGTGTTCATTCTTCATTCTTCCATGCTGTTGCTGCCATGCTTGGTGCTCAGCATAAGTAGTGGAGTAGAGAGACAAGCCAATGAGCCACAACTGGAAAAATGGCAGGAGCCGGACTGAAAGTAATTGGTTGGGTACTGAGCCGTAAAACTCCATCTAACTAACTCTGTACTGTTGCAGCTGCTCTTTTCTCAAAAAGGAGAAAGTGTACCAAAGTATTTTATTAAAGAAGTTTTGCTGTTCCTTTATGAAAGAAATGTTTTGTCATGATAGGTTTTCACAGAGGGTTAATGTGGCAAGCAAAAGTCTGTTTATAATGCTCTTTTTGCAAATGTGATGGCTGTTCCTTGATATGGCACCATTCTGGTCACATCAAATGACCGGTCAAAGTATCTTTCAATTAAGTTTTATCTTGTCTGTCATGAAGTCATTTGTAACTATTAATTAACTTCAAGGTGAATGTAAATATCAAATTTCATAGCGGGGTTAAAAGGTAAGAGATGTAGTCAAATGCTTTATGTAAGAAATATTCTAATTGTATTAATTAACTGAATTATCCTATTAGCCAAATCAAAGTTAGCAGCCTTTTGATTATACCTATTTAATGTGGAAGTATTAGCTATTCCAACCAGGAATAATTTGAACTTGTGTGTTCTGTTCATTAGTAAAGAAACATTTGTAGCTAGGAAATATTTCAGGGATCCAATCCCTCTCCTTAAGTCATCCTCTTTGTCACCCCATGTCTTCTTTGTTGCCCTAGCTGAGAGGCAGATGGGAGAAATAATAAAATAACTCTTAAATGACAAAAGTTAACCCTTACTAGGCTGAATTTTGTTTAGGACACTCTTGAATTTTATAACAATACCCGACTTGCATTTATAGTAACATACAATTATGATCTCCTTCTGAAAAGGGTACCACCATTTTAGTCAACCCACCACCAGACTCTGCAATAAATAACTAGATAGAGGACACTCTTTTGGCAAAGAAACAGAAGATAAAACATTTATATTAGAAGTGCCCTCGTGAGAACAGTACGATTAGGTAATCTTCCACAGAAGGAAGGTAACTGAGATTTGCAGTAGAGGTTTGTACTGGGAAAGGATGCTTATCAGGGACCACTTATGGTTTTGATGATTTTCACTCTCTTCATTCCTTAAGGAAAATGTTTGCATTAATAAACCAGTTTTGGTCTGACATTTGGCCATGAGCCAGCCCCTCATTTTTTAGGCAGGGTTGTCAGTGGCTTACCCCACTTACAATATGCTTGGAAGGACATGTCTGTGGATCTATCTGGAGAATCTGTTACTTGTTGCAACGATGGCTGGAAAAAGAAGATAAGGTTGTATGCTAAATGCATCCACCTTACCCATGGTCTTGGATCAATTTTCTACAGAAATTTCCTCTTTTCTGTAACCTTTCAATGGAGAATACCATGTTGGAAAGATGCCATTTATGATAAAATGTGGAAGGCAAGGTGTGCTTGTAACTGTTACATAGAAGGGATTCAGCTGTAAAATCACAGTGACAGTGTAAATGAATAAAATTTCTATTAATTAATTGAATATTAAACCACTTACTCATCAATATTCATGGTACAAAATTTACAAATATTTCAAATCGATTTCAAGGCCATGCTGGCTCTCTCCTGCTAGTTATTTAGTGGGGCACAAAATCATCATGCTTCACAGAAGACAATGTTACAGTGTGAGCATACCCTGGTTGTTGGTGTGATGTATTGTCATTTCATTGGTGTGTGGTATGAGAAAAGATTTGAGAAGAAAAAAATGGGAGAGTCTGGTTTGATTGTAATCATAGGATTTCCTCAGACCTCAGGTGAAAAGAAACATATCAAACCAGTTGGACAATCTGTCTCTTATTGCAATGATGGGATAATTTAGTTGGCCATGTAGATCATATAGGTAATCCCTGAGCTTTACTCAGAAACCCCACCCACACCACCCCTCACCCACCCCCACACACACACACTACCTCCCCCTTATCTACACCAATCCAACATGTCATTTGAGTCTAGGAGAAGTTGACCTCTGTGGCATCAGAAATTTTCAGTAAATAACAGTTTGTAACACAGGTTATCACAGTTATTGGCAATAACTTTTTTAACTTGTTAATGGTTGTGCTTTATGTGTTGCGCATTTTGAGCTAAAAAACCTGTAAAAATCATAAAATTCAGATTTTTGGACCTAAAGAATTAAGACGATGGTGGTACTAAAGGTAATAAAGAAGTTGTAGCTTGGAAAAGGAAAATCTTTGTATACACCCAGGTAATCACCACGTCTTGAACATTTAGAGAGGAAAATAAGAGTTTCGACCCGGACTTTTGAATCCATAAATGGTAGCTCATTTGGACTTTATGAAATGGAACCTGCTGCCATTGTGCTTGGTGCACAAGCAGTGGAGTAGGGAAAACAAACCAGTAAGCCACAACTGGGAAAAAGATTGTGGCTGGCTCGACTTGAAGCAATTGGTTGGATCCTGGGCCGTAAAACTCCATCTAGCCTAACCCTCTGTACTTGCCATGCGCAGTGGAAAATCTGCTGCGTGTTTCATTTCCAGAGATGACAACGTTGTCAAGTATTTTATTGGAACTGTCTTTGTTCAAGACAACAACTTTCTTCAATGAATTGACAAACAGTTGTAAGGATGATAACACATTCTTCATATGTTAGTAATTTGTTTTTGAAGGGAGCAAGTTAGCTGAAGCTGTGAGTAGTTGCTTTCTAAATTTTCACAATACCTTGAAGTCACTCTATTCCATAATGCTCGAGTCAACATTTTTTTTTGCAAAAATATCGCCATTTTTTTTTGGAAAAATGTATTAACAAGATTTTATGAGAATTACTTTTCATTTTGTAACTAAATTTTTTTTTTTCACAGGTCATGATGGAAGCAGGGGATATAAATCTGTCAGCTTTTCATTTATGTAGTTCAATATAAGGCTTGTGTTGTACTGCACTGCAATTGAAGTGTTATGTATGTATCAAAATGGAGTCTTCACTTTCAGGATGTTAATATCCGAAAGTCCTACTCTCTAAAATGTTTATATAAAACAATCTCCAACACTGATCACATAGGAGAAAATACTGAAATTTGGTATAACTTGTCCCAAACTTTTGAATTTATGGGTGAATTAGCTGGTTAGATACCATTTTATTTTGGTCAATCCAACTTTTGGCTGGCCAATTACTGATTTCTTTGAGAATAAGTCTCTTCTCAATATAACCAGTGCAACAGATGGTAAGATGCATGAAAAGTAAATATACCATGTTCAGCACTTAAGTAAGTAGACCATGTTCAGCACTTAAGTAAATAGACCATGTTCAGCACCCTGTGGCAATCATGGTTAAGACCAAGGGGATAGTATTCATGTTGTTTAAGACAAAAGAAAGCAATGAAACCCTTCTTTGTCAACCACTACCATATGAAACATGGTATAGTAGTAGTTTGAGAAACCCATCTTGGGATTTCTCAACTGTAACACCTGCCACTCCATCAGATCACCACTGACTATATAAGTACATCTTTGTAACATTTTAGAAATTTTGAATGTCAAACAGTAAGTTTACTTTTTATGACTTCTACTTGTTTTTTTCCTGAATGAAGACTTCACTACATATTGCTGTACATGTTTGTTCAAGTGGTACCTGTAACTCAGGAGGTCTGTGGATCAGTGCTCAAGCCACTAAAGACTTAAAAAATGGAAACCTTTATTGCCGTTGTATTGGATGCATCACATAGGCAATGAAGTGTGGAAAAATAACCCAGCGACCTAAAACAGGAAAAGGGTTTTGGGGATAGATGCAACTAGAATAGCTGAGGTGAAGTAATCCAACAAACTCAAAATACACACCACATATTTGATAGAGATGCATCAATTTCTGGTTCATTTAATCAACTTCTTATCAAAGGTAAAAGTTTCTCTTAAAATTAAGAACATTTGGATGCTGTCATGAGTTGTACAGTTGGCATTGGTTAAAGTTCTGTACACTCCTTTCCATTTTTGCCAACATTCTCATTTAAAAATTTGGTACAAATCTAAGCAAAATTAAGCTTTGTGATTAAAATTTGTTAATCTCGAGTTGGCTAAAGTAACTTGAGGAGGGACTGGTAAAAGTAAAAAATAAATGACTAGTCTCAAAATGTCAACACATTTTCGTTCATTCACACAATTTCACTAAAAAATAATCATCTTCTTAACCCATTTCATCACTTCACATTTCAACAGACTTTGCCTTACAAATTTGTATTCACCTCCTCCCCTGCCTAGAGGGAACTAAGCCCACAATTTGATATTACGTTTAATAACACTCCACTAAGAAGGTTACAGAGAAACAGATTATTTTGTAGCAATTTTAAGTTGAATGTTAATTATTTTTGTTGTTAACATGATACTTTTGAAGTGTGAGAAGCTTTAGATGCATGTAAAATGATATTCATTCAGTCTTGATAATTTTCTTGTTGTCTCCTCGTAGTGCACACTCTGCTAAGCTTTGTAAATGCTCATAAATAAAAACAAAAATTTATTCTCTCTGCATGAAATTGTTGCTTGGGGGAGTCTTTGGTTTAGATGATTATAGTTCCAGGCCCATAACCACACACAACTTGGAATGGGGCTGCCTGGGTGGTGGTGTTTCTTTGTAGGGGATGGGCTGGTTGGAGGTGAGATAAATCCTTAAAGGCAGTGGTAATTTTTGGTCTTTAAGAGGGCGGAGGGGGGGGGTTCTGTGGGGATGCTTTCAAATGGTCCCCTTGGCTTTGGGCATGGATCAAAACCTGATTGCAGCAAGGGTCGCCAGTTTGGCCAGTTACTAGCCAAATTATATCTTTAAGCATTTTTTCAGCTATGGCCAAATTGATTTCGTCTATTTGAGGCTGGTTTGGTATTTTCTTTACATCTACTAGTGTGCATGATGTACACTTTGATACATTATTGTTGTATTTGAATTGGAAGATAGATAGATAGCAGACCACTGTGAGAAGGCCCTCTACACAGAAGAGGTCATTTGTTGTGGTGGGCCCTGCAGGTTTGAAGATTTTTGTCCTTCACATAAGTAATAAATTTGTTTTTGCATATTTCTGTTCACATCAAATATATCTGATTCTGTTAACATGCTTAACGTGGAATCTTGGTTAATATGTTTGGTAGTGTTAGACAGGCTTACCTCACAAGGTTGGAAGTAACAAATAAATGGCAAAATGATAGTCTATTCACATATTCAGTTGCTGAACAATAGGAAGTATTGCCACAAGGCATGAGTATTTTTGCAATATAGGCCAAACTGGCAACCCCGAGACTCCCATATTGTTGTCTAAATCACAATTCAAATAATGTGCCCTTTTGTCTGAACTTTTTGTGGTTTAAAGCTTATAGAAAGAAATAGTTCTGTGTACAAGGCAAAGTGTTAATCTGTACATAAAGGAATCCTAAAACTGGTGGGATAATTTCATGGATTCGTGCTATAATTATAGTCTCTATGATTCACTGACGATGATCTTAAAATTATACGAAAATTTTCAACTCAAGAGCCATTTTGTCAAGTGTCTTTTATTGAACTGTGCCTTTGTTTTGTGACCAACTGTTTCTGGAAGTTAGTCAAAGTCTTAAAAAGTTTTAAATTTGGTTCATAATCAACTGGACTTTGCGGCTATGAAATTTGATGAAGTTTAGATGAGTTTCATATATCAGGTATAAAAATTGTCCGTCATATAAATCATAAAAGTTGGGTCCTCCCTGTCAGGTATCCCAAGATATTCTGAAGATCTTTTCATTATAAAACTCTATAAATGGCCAAACGGTTTGGTAAAATGAGGTGATTTAGCAAAATACCCCATAAAGAACTGTATACATATGACCTGCATGCATAAACGTATCCAGGGGTGTGAGAAAATTTCCCCTGTCAAAAACCGGAGTAAAAAACACACCGTCCCGCGAAAAAGAAAAAAATAAAAAAAATAAAAAATAAAATAAAAAAGCAAGATACCAACTGGGGAGAAGGAAAAGAGGAAAAGAACAATGAAAACTAAAAGGGGAAAGGTAGAAAAAAGAATAGAGATGATCATTGACGATAGAAGGGAAGAAAAGAGAAAAAAGTACTACTTGATAGAGAAGAACCCTGGTTAAAATATGGTTAGGAATGGGGTAAATACTGCAACTGCCAGGGCAAAAGGCGATGCGAGAGACGGATGAGCATGTATAAAAAATTGTCTGGAATTTGCTGCCAGTCCTTGCGGACAATTTGAGCGCAACGGGCCACGGTGCAGTTTCGATCGTCATTTCGTACTACTGATGTGCTGATTAGGCGGTTATCTTAATTATGGCACCCTGACTTGATTAGGCCGGATCCATCAGTCCATGCAGGGGCGAAATTATTGGGTGCGCAACCTGCACGGCCTCTAAAATTTTCCAAGACCATTTTTCACGTTTTGCAGATGATGGATCATTTTGCTTTCTCATTTGTACATGCTGTTGTCTTCTCTTCAAATTGTAACAGAATAATAACAATCTCATGAACATAGGTCTCATATATTGAGATGGATTATAGCTGCTTGGTGGTTTGGAAGGTCTAAACCAGGGTTGTCCAACCTTTCGCAGCCACATGTGGGCCACATGTAATGGTTATGATGGACGAGGGGCCGCATTCTATACTCGTTTTTTTTTCGATTTTTTCCCGACGCCTAAGGTAACAAAATGCAATCATTGCGCGAAGGGAACACTGATTCGTTTTCGTTTTTGATTGAAAAAATAAATTTTAGCAAAAATTGATGGTGTTGGGCAGAATATTCGGACAAAGATTTTTTCATATTCCTCTTGAATCATTCTCAACCCCCCTCTGTGGACAACACTCCAATGTAGCTACATGTAGCAGACATTTGAAATGAATTATTTCATTCAAAAGTAAGCATGCCATAGCGGACGATCATCAATTAATCTGCTTATTGAATAGCTTTGCAATATAGATTATTTCTGACGGGCCGGACGTAGCCTTTTCGCGAGCCGGACCGTGTCCCGCGGGCCGTAGGTTGGACAACCCTGGTCTAAACCATAGGTGTACGAGGCAGAGGTATAAAGGAAAAATGATCCCCAAACTTCTTCTTGACCTGAATTTTGGGCAAAGATCTGGAAAAATTCCGGAAACCATTTAATCTAAAGAAATCTGGTATGCTTCAATTACATACAAAAACATTTATAGACAGATGGAAAATTTGATGCAAAATAATAATATTAAAAAAAGAGGTATGCATTCTGACAGCTTGAGAGAGAGAAAAAACGCAACAATGTTTAATCAGCCTCATTCCATATTCCAGGAGAGGATCTAGGACTTTTGTGTTACAAGGACGGAGGGGGGGGTGGGGGGGGGAGGCTAGGGGGGCTTTAGCCCCCGCACTTTTTTTCTGTGGGCATTTTGGGCCGCCTCAAACTGCATTTATTTTATTGGACATATTGGGCAGCTTCGATGATTAGTCCCCGCACTTCAAAATTGGCTCCGCGGCCTCTGTGTTAGGTGGACGCTGAAGGTCGATGACTAGCATGGGGTTAGAGATCGGTTTTCCCAGTGTTTAAGACTCCGACCATAATGGATCCAGCCTCTGGTTAAAGGAGAAAGGAGGATTTACAGGGATGTCATTTTTGGCTAGGGGCGAGGATATTGTGTATTGTCCCGAAGGCTATCTTAGCGGAGTGCCATAATTGGTTGGCTCGGGGGGGGGGGGGGGGGGGGAACAAATATCCGATAACGCTACCCCTACTCTCAAAAAATCAAAAAAGTGAATTAACTTCACCACTCTCTAATGGGGTGAGAAGTGTGTATTCACTCCATTAGAGACTTAAATGACTCCAAAAATAGGGAAATTTCTCTCCAAGAAGAGTGAAAATTCTCTTTTTAGCGAGTGTCTCCAGGAATCACTCTTTTTTAACAGTGGTCCCTGTAGGCACTCCAAAAAGAGTGAAACGTCGCTCTTTTGGAGTGAATTCCATTTTTTCTGGGAGTGAATTTCCACTCTTTTGGAGTGAATGTTTGCCCTTTTGGAGTGCACTTTTTAACCTTTACTCCCCTAATGAGTGAAATTTCACCTTTGTGTACAATGTGTGCAATGGCTTTTCCCTGGCTTGCAACTCGGACCTAATCGATCGATATTTGAGCTTCATTAAATCGAAAGCAAATTGCAAAATGAAAAACTTAGGCCTACCTAATGTAATATGTCACTATTTTTCGGGCACAACTTCAGTTATGTTTTAAGCAAGGGCGCCACCATTTTCTGATGACCATTTCGATGAGTGTGACATTTCTGGCCAATTATCAGGGCACAGAATATATATTCCGAGTGGAATATTTACCCGGTTTTGCAAGGGCTCTACATATTATATTCAGATGCCGACTTATAGGGAAGCCATTTGTGTAGGGCAACCTTAGGCCCCTTTTTTTTGGGGGGGGGGGGGGGTAATGAGTGGGATTCTGTGTCACATTGTGTATTCTTCCGCTAAAGATTACCTGCGCAGAGCACCACTTTAATTGCTACGGGGCGTTCAAAATTTTGAATAAGTGACCCCTCTAACAGCCGCATGGAATTTCACAGGTTTCCGTCATGCGAACGGAGCTACCATTCGGCGATTTTCTCATAGTTGATACGCTTCGCTCATTTTTGGCGGATTGCGGATTCCAATCTGTTAAAATAACTAGGTTTGTGGTTGAGGTTCTTGGCAATCACATTTCAAAGTTAGGTCGCAGGTTTCTGTAGGTTTCGACTGTTTGTGACCTTTTATTGCAATAGCATAGTCTAGAATCTAGATCGTGTTTGTTTTGAGGTTGCCAGATTCTTGTAATGATTTGTAGCCAAATACTAGGTCACAGGCATAGAGCATGGTCGCAGGGGGGCGTGACAAGAATCAGCCAAACAATGGCAGAACATAGGCTAAGTCAATTTCGGCTGCTCTGTTCGGTGGTGGGTTAACTATAGTCTCAACTATGAATTGGTTCAAGGCTCCCAAGTTTCTTTTACTTCTTCTCTGATTTTTTGAAGGGACGTCCCCTCGCTAAGAATTTTAGGGGGAGGGGGAAGGTCCCCTCGCTAAGAAATTTAAGGGGGGCGTGCCCCCGACCCCCCCCCCCCCGCTTCCGCCGCGAGTGATTTTTCAAGACTAGTATAGTGTGACGTTGGAGCTATTTCTTTGTTCGGAAAAATTATGAAAGAATCCGTGGTCACTCACGTAAATGTTTTCTTTTTACGGTAATTCAAAATATTCCATATTTTTAAGACTCAAATGAATGCTCAAATTTTTCAAGGCCTCTGACCAAAATTCATGTCTTGCGATAATTAGCTAGGAACCTTTCGCATTACCGTGAAAGGGGGAGTTATACTTAGTATGAAAAGCACTGCAAATCCAGTTTAACCAGACCTTACACAGTTAATACACACCCTGAACTGCCGAATGGTTCTCATTAGCAGTGAGGAGGGCGAAAAGCAGCTTACACGTCTCTTCCACTGGCCACCACTGACAGGCGCGATTCTAGGGACATTGTTATCATTATTATTATTACTTTTTTTTGGGGGGGGGGGGGTGGGTAATTCACGTTTCACCATCTAAGCGGAGCGCCACCATCAGTTGGCGCGTAGCGTACCAAGAAATAGTTTGCCAAAATTTGCCAAAAATCTTCCCAGGTTGCAGGAAATGGCACTTGTCAGGCCTTGCTAAACACATCCAGACAATCTTCATTTTGAGATCTTGTGTTCCAAATACTTACTCTTCCGAAAATGAAGATGAATCAGAAAATTTTATCTGGTTAAATTGTTGAAGGCCGGGAAAATTTGGGCTCAATTCGTTCACGTTACTTTACAATGTGTTCTCTCTATGCATTGCTTGCTTTCAAACTCAGTCTATCAACTGTGGTGGGACTGAGGTTATAAAATTTTCAAACTTTTGTTATCGTCTTAGCAGCAGAAAATGAACTCTTAAGCCACGTTCAAACTTGTATGGCAACCGTAACGGCAACGGCAACGACAAACGCTGCGACAACGGAAAAAAATTTACGCATGCAATTTTTCAGTATATATTACACTGTTAGAGTATATTTTTCATTATATTTGGTTCAATATTGATTCGGTGACAATTGAGGTATAAGATTTCTGTGGATTTTTTGAAATTCACGTAAAATCCTTGAGACTTAACCCCGGAAAAGTAAAACTAGACGACGTTACTTTTTATAGCTCTGTTTTATTAGTCGTTCTACTACACGGTAATCGTAATTATAGTTTGATAATTTTACGTGCAATGGGTAGAAATTAATTCCGTGACAAGTGCTTTAGAATACCGGGCACATATTTTTTTTGTTAACTGCAACTATGGTGTATAGTGGGGTGATTAGTACCTGTATTCTAACAATGGTTATATGAATATATGGTATAGACCAAATGCATGGGCCGGTATTTTTTGGTAGCCAAAGCCTATATTATGCTGAGGGGGTAAAGCCCCCTCAGCCCCCCGTAGAACCGCCCCTGGTCACTGAGTGTTTAAACGTGCTCCAAACTTTTATGGAAAAATCTGTCCTTCATATATGAGCAAAACTAAAAATGTATAGGCCTAAGTGAGCGGCTGAAATTCGTGTGGGGTTACGCTTTGGATATGATTCTTTCTTTCTTTCTTTCTTTCTTTCTTTCTTTCTTTCTTTCTTTCTTTCTTTCTTTCTTTCTTTCTTTCTTTCTTTCTTTCTTTCTTTCTTTCTTTCTTTCTTTCTTTCTTTCTTTCTTTCTTTCTTTCTTTCTTTCTTTCTTTCTTTCTTTCTTTCTTTCTTTCTTTCTTTCTTTCTTTCTTTCTTTCTTTCTTTCTTTCTTTCTTTCTTTCTTTCTTTCTTTCTTTCTTTCTTTCTTTCTTTCTTTCTTTCTTTCTTTCTTTCTTTCTTTCTTTCTTTCTTTCTTTCTTTCTTTCTTTCTTTCTTTCTTTCTTTCTTTCTTTCTTTCTTTCTTTCTTTCTTTCTTTCTTTCTTTCTTTCTTTCTTTCTTTCTTTCTTTCTTTCTTTCTTTCTTTCTTTCTTTCTGTAGATTATGCTCCCTTACTCCAAATCCAGTTCTTTCTTTCTTTCTTTCTTTCTTTCTTTCTTTCTTTCTTTCTTTCTTTCTTTCTGTAGATTATGCTCCCTTACTCCAAATCCAGATATGGGCCAGATATGAAATTCCATATATGTGCCAGATATGGATTTCATATCTGGCCCACATCTGCTGCAGATATGGGATTTATATCTGGGCCAGATAAAAAAATGGGCAGATATAAGCTTGATCTGTGCCAGAACCAGATCTAATCCATATATGGGCCAGATAAAATTTTATCTGGATCAGGTCTTTATCTGGAACAGATATAAACCATATAACGCAATACCATATATGGTTTATATAAAGCTATTCCATACTGATCCCATATAAAGCAGTGTCATATCTGGTTTATATAAAAATTTACTGTATTGATCCCATATTAAGGAGACAAGTATGGTGCATATATGTCCCGTATTTGGACCATATACGACTGGACCGAAATTTATTAGTGCACTACCTTTGTGTAAAGCGTATCAGAAGCCTTCGTTCTGAGCCGGAATAGAGCTTTTTTTTCTAGAAGCCCCCTAGACTCTCTGGCGAAGAGCATTCTGAGCCTGCATAATGTTAAGGGCTATCTGAACATCTATAACAAAGTTGAATGACCATTGTATAACATTGACTTAAGTATTTGAAGTTGTTAAATTACTTAAAAGTGAAGAAAAAAACTGCTTTGAAATTCCTCCTTTTAAATGTTTACACCGCATTGTTGGTTTAAATTATCATATGCGGCAATGATCCCAACATAAATTTTGTTGAAGGTTTCGTAATTTTTCACCTATTACTTCCCTTAATTACAATAAAATCAGGGCAATAAATTCCTGACCACGCCCACATTGGAAAGTCATTTGCATATGTTAGTATAATATGGCTGAATCTGGTTTGAATGTTCTCATTTTGGTTTGCTGATACTTGTTCAGCTTCCAGAGAAGGTCTTTATGTAGGACAGGTACACAAATTAAACCAAAAAGTATTAATATGGCTATTTAAAAGTTTATATGTAATTTTATCATGGTATTTTAATCAGTTATATCTGGCTTGATATGGCCATATCAAACTTTATTTGCATATCTGGGAAGGTATTTCATCAATTTATATCTGGCTTCATACGTCCATATCAAACTTTATTTGTATATCTGGGAAGGCATTTCATCAAGTTATATCTGGCTTGATATGGCCATATCAAACTTTATTTGCATATCTGGGCCCGGGCCTTTCTTGAATCGAGTTACATCTGGCTTGATATATGGCCATATAAAACTTGATATATTATATCAAGGCATCTAAATCCGGCTGTATATCTGGCTTGATATGGCCATATAAAGGTTTTATTTAGCCAGACACATCCAGATATCAATCCATATCTGGATTTGGAGTAAGGGCTGGTATATGTCTGAAAAAAATCTGTATAGGCCGATCGCCTATGATATATGTCTGAAAAAAATCTGTAGGTTATACAAGGAATATTTTATGCAGAAAATTTGGTCAGGGAGAATTGAAACTTGGAGTCTGTATTGAGGACCAATCTAATGAAGTTTATATAAGCAAGCTCTCTTGTTTTATCTTCACCTGAACTTTTATCTGGCTAATCATTGGCCTACCTACCATCTTATATATGCATGCACAGATTACTGATCCTCCCGTGAAACAGCATATTCAAAACACCCGATAGGTATTGACCAAGCCAAAAACGACGCTACAGAAGAGAACGCTACCATCATGAACAACCCACAAAGGGGTCAAATCTCATGTCGTTCTAGCTTATGAATAAAATTTTGCAGAGACAAATTATATGCAATAGTATTATTCAAGTTCATTCATTGTTCCATCTCCACTTAAGACTGTGAAAAGCTGCATTTGTATGAGTAATAAAAAGGTCCAAAGTCTGCCAATGGTCTAATGAACTAAGTCATAGGTTATACTGAAAAAAAAATGATCGACAGTCACCTGACTCTATTTATTTCAATGACGTCACTTCTAATTCATTTGCTGACACCGTAATATGACCGTTTGTCACAAACACAGGTAGTTGTAAACGTATATGCTCCATGTTCACACTCATAAAAAACAGATATCGATAGAATGAAACATTCTACAACTTAAAATGATGTTAATATAATGTTATATTCTTTTTGAAATGTCAATCTTGTTAAATTGGTCAATTTTTATCAAATTTTACGGAATTTATTTTGAAAAGTTATCAATTTGTGGAAGTATAGTTTGTACTTTGTTTAACATCGAAATTTTCGTACGTACTAGTACTAGTCAGGCATCCATTACGGAGAACTAACGTTAGGTATGTGTCTTGTTAGGCCTAGAAAGAAGATCACATTGAGTATCAAAGCAAAATATCAACAATAATGAAGAGGTACTAACATAAGCGGGAGTGTCAAGTTACGTGATGTGAATAGCGGCCAACTTATTCAGCGGATAACTTTTGAGACTCTAATCGACGAGTGAAACATATAGTACTAAACGTTACGGTACCAGACAAGTTGAATCTTTTACTTGCTTCGTTCTGACATGGACTCGGAGCCGACGGTAAGTTGATTGCCAATAACAATCCTGTTGACATTTGAGTTTCCAGTCCCCGAAACAGCAAATCGCCAAACTAAGCTCCAGACAGTGACACGTTTTAGAAGCTGGAATTTCTCAAATGCTTTCCATCTTTCAGTGTTGTTTCACTTCACTTTAGGCCTAGGCCCTAGCTAACGTTAGGCCTAGCCTACGTTAATTACTTCTTATGCAGTCAACAACAGGTCCACGGTTTATTTCATTAGCTAGGCTACAGTAGTCCTAACATTAACAAACACCAACTTGCGCAGCCTGCATGAAGTAAGACTCCAAGGGATTTACATCCAATACAGGGCACTGTTGTAACTGTGTCTGTTACCGTATTATTGAGTCCGATGAGGATTGTCATAAACTTCAGAATGATATCATGCAGTTGGGGTTGTGGGCTTCCACGTGGGGCATGAGATTTCAGCCCACCAAGTGTAGCGTTATTACTTTTGCTCGGAAAAAAAGTCCCATACTTTTTAGGTATGTTTTAAATAGGATTGAGCTCCCGAGGGTAGATAACATAACATAACATAACAGGTTAAAGGGCAAAGGAGGGCTGTAAAGGCCCCATAAGATGCCCTGTAATCCAAAAACCCCCCAAAACAAAGCAAACCACCAACACCTAAAGAGCCCAGAAAGATTAGATTCTACCACAGTCATGGAAAAACTTGTCAATATTAACCTTAAAATGGTGCACTGATGTGGAGTTAACAACCCACTCAGGCAGGCTATTCCACTCACTAACAACCCTATGAGAGAAACTGAACTTCCTAATGTCAAGTCTAGCAAAAGACTTTTCAAGCTTTTTGCAATGGCCTCTAACCCGAGGATTACTCTGGACCTTTAAATAACTGCAAGCTAACAAAGGATTCCCTTCAGATAGAAATTTGTATACCTGGAGCATGTCCCCCCTAATCCTTCTCAGCTCTAAAGTGGTAAGCCCAAGCAGCTTAAGCCTTTGGGAATAAGGTAGATTTTTAACCTCAGGTATGAGTCGGGTAGCTCTCTTCTGAACTTGCTCTAAAAGCAATTTGTCCTTTTCAAAGAAGGGACTCCAGGCCTGTGCAGCATAGTCGAGATGGGGTCGAACCAGCTGCTTATACAAATTTAGCACAATTTCTTTACTAAAACTCTTAAAATTCCTCCTGATCAACCCAAGCACCCTATTTGCCCTTGCAGCAGTAGCTGCACACTGCCTAGATGGCTTTAAATCTCCTGTAATAACTACACCAAGGTCTTTCTCAGAAGTCACTTTGTTCAAATTAGTACCATTCATAGTATAATCATGGTGGGGATTCTTAGAACCAAAGTGGAGGACTTTGCACTTGTCAGCATTAAAAGACATTTGCCAAGTCTGAGACCATGAAAATAACCTATCCAGATCTTTCTGAAGCAATAAAGAATCATCCTTTCCTCCAACCTTCCTATAGAGCTTTGTATCATCAGCAAACTTACTTATACTGGAAGTGATAGAGCTATCAATATCATTTATGAAAATTAAGAAAAGAAGTGGGCCAAGAACAGAACCTTGTGGTACACCACTTGAGACTTCTTTCCAGGAAGAAAAATTTCCATTGACAACAACTCTCTCTGAGACCTACCATTGAGCCACGAATTGATCCACTGAGCGCACTTGCCTATGATGCCTAACCTATGCAATTTTACCATGAGTCTACCTAGAGGTACTTTGTCAAAAGCTTTTTGGAAGTCAAGATAAATGACGTCCACACTGGAACCTGAATCGAGAGACAAAGAAACATCCTCAAGAAAGCTTAGCAAATTTGTAACACAAGATCTACTGGGTAGGAAACCATGCTGAGTTAGATTGAATAACCCATTATCTAAGAGATGCTTTAGCAAACAGTCCTTGATTAAGGATTCCATAAGTTTGCACACAACACTAGTTAAACTGACTGGCCTGTAATTACAAGGTGAACTCCGATCCCCCTTTTTAAAAATTGGAGTGACATTAGCAACCCGCCAGTCAGTAGGAACAAAATTTGAGTCAAGACATTTCTGAAAAATAATTGATAGTGGAACTGATAAAACCTCAGAGCGTTCATGAAGGATGGCGGGATGGATCCCGTCAGGCCCAGGAGCCTTACTTGTCTTCAAACTCTTTAATTTTTTCAGAACCAGCTCCTCAGAGAACACAATGTCACTCATTGAAGAAGGGATATCAGAACCCCTACAAATCCTCATGACAGATGACTCCTTGGTAAAAACAGATACAAAATAATCATTTAACAAATTAGCCATATCCTGATGATCACTAACTAATGAACCATTCACATCATGAAGTGGCCCAACCCCCTCCTTAACATGCTGCTTAGACCTAACATAGGCATGGAAAGATTTTGGGTTAATCTTAACCTCACTGGCCAACTTTTTTTCAAACCTAGCTTTGGTGTCCTTAACCAAATTTTTAACTAAGACCTCTTGACTCTTGTAGGCACTTAAGTCATCAGAATCCTTGCTGGCCTTATAACGTCGCCAACACTTACGTTTCTTCCTAGTTGCCCTGAGTACCTCCCTAGAAATCCAAATAGGCCTACTTTTCAACCGAGCCTTCTTGAGTGGTATACATAACTTTGTAATATCAGAAACAGTACTGCTGAAAAATTTCCAAGCTTCAGCAGGACCTAAATGAGACAAATGTGCAACCCAATCTATGCTAAGCTCCTCTGATGGTAATAAGTATCTTGGAATTACCATCACTAAAGATCTGAACTGGGAAAAGCATATCCAAAATATCTGTAACAAGGGAAATAAGATTCTTGGTATTTTGTTTAGAAACCTATCTTCCTGCCCTGGTGATGTCAAGTTAATGGCTTATAAAGGAATTCTTCGGCCTGTGCTGGAGTACGCCAGTACTGTTTGGGACCCCCACCAGGTTTACCTGCGTGACAAGCTTGAGAGTATACAAGAATGGTCTGCTAGATTCATTGCCTCTGACAATTCTAGGGAGCCAGGATCAATGACCAGTCTCCTTAAGGAACTAAACCTTCTGCCCTTAACTGATAGGCGGAGGAAAAGTAGATTGATCCTTTTTTCCAAAGGCGTGTTTGGCCAGGCTCAAATACCTGTTGATTGTCTCCAGCGGCCTACTTGTAGAACCCGTTTAATGCACGACCTTCACGTCTGTCTCCCACATACCAGTACTAAAGTCTGTTATAAATTTAGCTTCCTGCCTCGAACCATAAAGGATTGGAATCGTCTCCCTCTCAATGTAATGAGGGTTGCCTCTGTCCATAAGGACCCTGTTACTTATATTACTGGGCATATTTAGCCTCTCGACGCATGCGTGGTGAAAGAATGTCCTTTGGATGTGTCACCTTTTTTGAAGAAGAAGAAGTTCTAAGAAGAACTGCAATGTATCTTTGATACTGTGTTTAGACTAGGTTTTAACTTGTAGTGCTGAGAAGGATTAGGGAGAACATGAGAAGTATTAGGGGACATGCTCTATGTTTTCAAGTTTCTTTCTGAAAGGAATACTCTTTTGTGGTGTAGCCTAGTTATTTAAGGGTTCAAAGTAATTCTCGGGTTCGTCATGGGCATTGTAAAAAGCTGGATAAGCCTTTTGCAAGGTTTGACATTAGGAAGTTTAGTTTCTCCCATAGAGTTGTCAACGAGTGGAATTGTCTGTCAGATTGGGTAGTTAACTCCCCATCAGTACACTGCTTTAAGGTTAACATTGACAAGTTCTTCCATGAATGTGGTAGAATCTGATTGTTTGGGGCTGTTTTCTAGGTCTGGTGGTTTGACTTTTGATTAGGGTTTGGACTTCAGGGCATCTTATGGGGCCTTAGCCCTCCTATGCCCTACAAGCTGTATGTTAAGAGCCCCTTGTTGGCTGAGCCTGAGGGTTGTAGGCTATAAACCCACGCTATTTCCTGCCTGTTGTAAGAGGTGACTAAGGGGAAACCAAACTTGAATTTGAATCATAGGTTTTGATTTTTTGTAAGTTGTAGCCATGCCGACTCTTAAGTTTAGCATAAGGAAGACAGAAAGAATGAAGACATTCTTTTTTTCTTTTCCATATTACTCCAGTATATGTTCTTTTAAATTTTCGATCTGACGTCAACCATCCTCAGAATACAACTGACAATGAAAAGCTAGTTTGAATCATGCAGGAAAATAAATATAAACTTTGAAAGTTTGAAAGTTTGAAGTTTTTATTGAGTTGACTGAACTATTTAACACATTCCTGTTGGTGTGTCATTAATTATCATCTAACTAACTAGCCTAACTAAACCAAACAAATTGTAGTGTTAAGATTCTTTGCCACCAAGGTTGTGAAAAATGATTGAAAAATAAAAGTAGAAAAAAAGTTTGGTGGCATACCCATTCAAGCAATTAGCCGTACAATGTAACATGAGTGAAACAGCTGTGACTGTAACATGAAGGATAAAGAAAACACTTTTTTACTGAAGGAAAACTGGACTTAAACCCAAAAGTCAGTCAGAAATGCTGCACAGTGAGTACACAGTACGGAGGGGACACAAAGTGCTTATTAAATTGAAGTGATCACGTGAATGTTTACTATTGTCATTTTAAGATGACAAGTTGGTGAACTTCAATCTTTTTGCTATCATTTTCTTCAACCTTAGCACACCTCACACATCTATCCTTCAAACACTTTCCACACTTTAAATTGTTTAGTTTTTGATGATCCCTTCTGGTAAGCTTATACTGTAGATATGAATAAAAGAGAACCCCAAAATGTCAACCTGTTTAAATACTGTATAGGCCTGTAATTTGCATCACAGTGTAAACATTAAAGTGCCAAACCACTCACCCAAAACTACAATTTTGGTACAGGGGTACCAAAATTCTCAATTGGCTCAGCTCTTTGATTGACAGCTAATTCAAACCAAGCAGAGTACCAAAGCTGATATTACACAGCATGAACGGTACTGAGAGTGTTTTGATTACATACCTGTACGTAAACTGAGTTTTCCTTTACTCACCTTGAAGCAATAAACTGAAATTGTATCTGGATAAGCATGAATTTCAGACAGTTGTGGGAGGGGCATTAGTAAGAAGGTTAGGAGAAGTGGGACTGTTTGGGGTGAGAGAAATGGGCCTTTAAGGCTTACACTTTAAGGCTTTACTTTGTGACAGTGGCTTAGCCACGGGGGTGGTTTTGGGAGGATTTTAATGAAAAATCTTAAAACCAGAATGGAGTTCGATCCAAATTTGTTGTAGTGTGTCTGCAGCTTAATTGATAGATTTTGCTATTCAGTTGGACTAACTGAAAAATGTTTTTGTTTTTGTTGTTGTTGTTCTGTTTATAGGTTGTGTTTGAAACTGGTGGAGTATTTATCCACACAGCTCAAGCTGACAGTGAAGATGTCTTACTTGCTGGGAAGGTGCAATTCATTGTGAAGGTTTGTGTTTTCTGTTCATTAACTTACGTATTATTCAAAGAGTAAAGCCTATCATCTGTCTGCTTATCAATTACTGTACATATCTACAGTGTGCCTATTTTTGGAAATAAATTTTATTTGTGGGATGGCTCCAGTGGCATAGCCATGGGGGGGTTAGAAACACTCATAATCCAACCTTGCAATGCAAAAACATCTAGAGTAAAATAGAGGTTTTTTCTCTCTCTCCTTGAACTTTTCCCTCAGGTCATGCAACAAACCCCCTGCCCCCCATGAGACAATCCTGGCTATGTGCCTGGATAGCTCAAGTATTCGTCCTGGCAGAATTTTTATTTAAGTTGTTGACAAGTTAAAGAATTGATACATGACAAAAAAAGGGTTTTGATCTGCAGCTTGTGACTCCACCTGGCATATCTCAGGCAACAATTCCAAAATAAATCCTGTAAAGCCTGCATACTGTAAATCATTCTTTTGTCCTAATTTTGATACAAATATCTTAGTTTCTCCTATTTTATTGAAAGCTATTGACCTACTGCACGGTACTTTTGTCATACAGTACTTTTCATGCCTGGGTCTGCTTGAAAACCTTAGTATTTCAAACTGCTTATATACATGCACTGAGACTTTTAGCATTAGATCTCAGAAAATATACTGCACCATACTGCAGGTTTGGTCCAGGGAAATATTTGCACTTTGAATTAATGGAGTTGACCATATGTAATCAGTATTTATGATGACATGACAGTTACATATTTTTACCTGCTTTTCAGGAGGAAGGTCCAGTAGTGGAGTGGAATCCAGTTAATATTGGAGAACCCGTGGAACAACCAGACACAGACTGGACCGTTGTAAATACAGGCTCTAAACAAGTATCATATAGCCAAACAGGTGAACTTTTTTTTAACGCCTTTCATTTGTGTTCTTTCCAAAATCTTTTGTATCCAACTTTTTGATTTAAACATTTCCTTGTGGTTTTTGAAAGAGAAGGGGAGAGGGGGGGAACCTGTGAATTCCTTGATATAGCCTGTTTGTGTCTTTGTAATGTGGTATTTTAAAAAATGTCTTCCAGAGATTGAGAAGGGTGTAGTTTAGACTTTCATTAACATTACATAAAAGACTATGGCAGATTGTTGCCCTCTTTTAACACACTTATGGGAGGAAATGGACTTCCTAATATTAAGCTTTGTAAAATGCTTCTCAAACATTTTTTCAATGGCAGCAAAGTGGAGGTACACTTTCAATAATTACAAGACAAGGGATTATAATTTTAAAAGATGTTATTTTCATAACAGAATAAAAAAGAATGGTTGCCATGGTGATACATTGAGATACAGGAACTGAATACTGAATTGAGCTATCCATTTCTTTAATAACAAGGAAATGTGGTAAATTTTACCCAGTTAAAACCACAATGCTGGCATAAATGTCAGAATTTTTCTCTTATTACTGTTATATTAAACATTATACAGGAAATGACGTGTACAGTGTTTTGTTTGTTGGGAGAAAATTGAAAAAGGCATGCATTTGCAAAGTTAAAATTTTTGTAAAGAAGTAGTGACTGTATTATGTACACACTTTGGTGATGTGTAGAGTTTGGTTTGAGTTCCTGTGAAAATTGTCTCTACTTACTGGAGGCACCCTTTGAAAATGTTTTCTGAATTGTCTGAAATGGTCAACTGATTCAGGAATAATGACATTACGTGCAAAAGCCATTAGTGTAATCCTTTCCCACGAAGCAGCTCAAAACCCAACCTTTGAGTGGGTAAGTCGGGTTTCTGCTTGATGTTCTCACTTACAGTTTAAAGCCTCTCCATCCCTAACATCAATAAAACTGTGATAAAACCCAGTATGTGTTGTGGTTGCTATAAACGGTTGGTGCTAATATATCAAGGAAAACCCGACTTAACTGCCCAAAGGTCGGTTTTTAGACTGTTTAGTTGTAGGCTATTTGAGTAAGGGCTATTTCACGTAATGGAGGGAATTTCAGGCAATTGTATGAGGGGTTCAGTAAGTAGGTTAGGAGAATTGGCTCTGTTTGGAAAGAAAGAATTGGGCCTTTAAGTGTAAGCAGCTATGCTAAACTGCAAATTTGCCCGTTTTAAAGTTGAAAATGCATCTATATTACATATCATCTTTTCAAAGCATATCCAGGCAGTGGCAGAGGTAGGGATTTTGGTCAGAGGAGGTGAGAAACTGAGACTGGCCTGCAGGGACATGTAGAAGCAGGATGTTAGAAACCTAACAGGAGCATCAGAAGGCAATATTTTCCGTCACAGGGTGGGGGCAGCTGCCCCCTGACCATTGTGGTATACTACTTCTGCTACTGTATCTGGGAATGAATAGTCAACTAATGCAGCCTTGCCATTACAGTTACAAAGGTAGTAGGGATCTTAATTGATGTTAGAAAAATTTACAGATAATTATTATTGCAATTTGTTTGAAATTTCTTTTCCTACTAGGTGAAACAAGTAGCAACCAGGCCTCTGGTCAGACAAAATGCAAGTACTCCTTGTCCATCTCCCTGTCAGATGTGAAAAGTATCCGCACTTCGACTCCAAACCTTGGATGGGCCTACTTGGTTTTCAAATTAACAGATGACCAGGAAATGCCACCTTTACATTTTCATGAAGGAGGGAGCAAGAAGTTGATTTCTGTAATTAGAAAATATGTTACTGTGTCAAGGTATTTCTTATTTTTGATTTACTTGCCGCTTGCAGAATGATATATAAATTCATGACTATATTGTTTACACATATTAAGCTGCATCTAGGTTCTTGTGAATTCTTTTTACCTTCCATGAAAAATCAGCTAACATTCGTTCATGCTGCTGGAATTCAAAGGGAGGTTTAAGCCAAAGTTACCTGCCTAAAAGGCCTTTTCTATGGTTGCAAACCATGAGTTTAGGAAGAGCTGTTATTCACCAATGAATGACATCTTACATCTAACATCTATGTTTCACTGAAAGAACAACCCCTATTACCTTTGCTGATCTTAAGATAGCTGACCAGGAAGTTCTGACAAATTTTGTATGAATAGTGGTCAACTAGAGATGGATAAACTTCGTAGGGTTTTCTTTCATCATCTTAACAGTCCAAGCAAATATTCTCCTGTGGCATCTTCTGTTATGGCAACATTTAATGTTAATTATTTCATGATAGGTGCATGAAATGGAATTTGTTCAGGCTTGCCTCAGGACTGTAATTGCATCGAATACAGGTATAGATTTCACACTCTCTGATTGACTGCCTTTTTTGCATTTTCCATATTGTGATATCAAGTATACACTGTAGCATGACATGAAATATGTCAGCTTTTCTGCCTGTATTCGCAGTCAGGATGTCTCAAGTTTGACTCCAGGCAGGGTCATACTGAAGACTTAAAAAATGGAAGCTACTGCCATTTTGCTTTGTGCTCAGAAAAAGTAGTGAAGGAGGAAAACCAAGCCAGTGAGCCACAGCCGGAAAAAAGGCTGTGGCAGGCCCAGCTTAAACCAATTGTTTAGAAACTGAGCTGTAAAACTCCATCTAACCTACCAAATTTCTGCCTATGTTACTTGTTGCTTTCTTGGAAAATGACTTTGGCATAAATTGTTTTAGAGTCACACTAAACTGTTACTTTTAAGTATATTTTTTGCAATTTGTTTCTGCAGGTCACCAACAGATAAGGACTTGCTAAACGTGCATCCTAAAAACACAGATGCTCTGTCCACATCATTTACAGAGTTGCAGATTTTATCAGAGACCAGTGGGAATTATGTATCGGTAAGGAGCTTTTTTGTACTTAAAGCCCTTATCCTCTCACCCCAAACAGTTGAAATTCTTAACTTACTTACTTAAGCCCCTCCCACAACTGTCTAAAACTCATCCTCATCCAGACACAGTCTTAGTTAATTACTTCAGGGTGAGTATGCAAGACCCAGTGTGTTAAACACTCTCAGTACAGTACATGCTGAATAATATGAGCTGCAGTGCTCTGTACATTTCGAGCTCTCTGTCAATCAAGGAGCTGTGGCAAGTGAGAATTTCTGCTGACTGCTGCAAAAATTGTAGTTTGGGGCAAAGGTAGACTGCCTTTAAATCTAGTTTTATCCATATTTACGTAACCATATTTCTTAAACTTTAAAAGTGTTGTCTTTTATTGCATTTTAAGATCAACTGCTTGTTATCCTTTTTTCTTAGACATCATTTGTAGAATATAAGTTTTTTGGAAATGGAAGGCTCATATAAAAAAATCTGAGCTGGGGCTGACAAAGGGGAGAGAACATGGTTTCCCCAGGAAAGAGAGCACTCTGTAACATAAAACATAATTTCACAGAGTCAATGTATTGTTAAGTTGATACAGTGAGTATGGAGGGGAGAATTTTTTGTAAACTTTGCCAAATGAATTGGATGAAAATGCTAAAACATTTAAACAATCAAAAATGTGTTTTCTAGAGCTTACATACTTTAATGAAAGACTTAATGTATTTAAAATAAAGAAATATGTTACAGAAAATGGAAAAATTAAATCTTGAAATTTGTTTTTACCTTTAAGAAATTTTTCAAGGATCCCATGACAGCCACAATGGGCAGTTTTTCCAAGGTAACCAATTTCTTTCGGGATAGCGTGCTAGCCTCCTCATCCCTCATGAACCGACCACAAGATGATTATGCTGACCTATTTCCAGACATCACCACATTCAAAGCAGAGCAAGATTTTGACCTCATTACTGAAACTGAGAATAGATTAGCTGAAAGGCCAGAGGTAACACGAGGAGTTGCTGTAACTGAAGCTGATTGGCAAGCTCATCAAGATGCAGATGGAAGGGTTGTGAATATACAGGAATTAAAAGAGAAGATTTTCAGAGGGGTGAGTATGAAGGTGACCTGTCAAGCTTGACTTGTAGCAGAACTGGAAGTAATGTCTGTTTCCTTTCAAGGAAATAAAATGTTCCACAAAATTTTGTTGTTGTGAGATTGCACAATTAGAGCAGCTGATAGCATCTGCTGGAATCCCACTTTGCAATATTTCACCTTAATTTTACCCCTGATTCCCAAAATCAAAGTGTAAATTCGTTTTTGTTTTGTTTTGTAGGGTATAGATCCAGCAATCAGGAGAGATCTTTGGCCTTTTCTTCTTTGCTATTATCCGTGGACATCTACATTTAAGGAAAGGATAGCAATCAGGAAATGTAAAGAGTAAGTTAGCATGAATATAAGCCAGTTTGGTAATTGGCTTTGGTGGCTATGCACATGCGTGCATCCTCCACATCGTCAGGGTAAACAAACCAATCCTGCTTCCACAACACACATTCCAAAATTTGAGTTTGTATGGAAACTTTGTGACATCGTTCTTTCTTAATCCATCCATGACATAAGGAGGGATCTGAAGTGTGTTTTTATGTAGTAGATTGTGTTTCAATTGTTTTTTTGTTGGAAAAATTTGCAATTTTATCTGCCGTAAATAGACATTGAGACCCCCATTTCATTTGAGTTCGCTAGACTCTTAGATAGTGTTGAATGCATGTACTGACGAATTAAGGGAAAGATGTACCCTACGTGCTGAGCTCAGTTCATATATCCCACGCTGTGCCCCTCAATTCCATGCAGCCACAAATTACCAAACTAGCTTATTATAGTGTGTGAACTGGGAATGTCAGTATTTTCTTGTTTTTTAAGGTGTTTAAAGTCAGGCAAACCCAAACTACAATTTTTGTAGTGAGGCCACAAAAATTTTTGATTGGGACAGGTGTTTGATTGATAGCATGTTCAAAAAATGCAGCAGAGTACTGTGGCTCATATCCTACAGCAAGTACTGTACTGAGAGTGTTTTGATTACACATGAGGTTCTTGTGTATTAACCCTGAAACAGTAAACTGAGATTGTGTCTGGAATGGAAGAGGACGAGTTTTTGACAGTTGTGTGAGGGGCTTAAGTTTGTAAGTTAGGAGAATTGCAACTGTTTGGGGTGAAATGATCAGCCCTTCAATGGGGAGACTGAGTAGTTTGTCAAATTCACCATAGTTTTCCTAATCTGTAAGGTATTCTTCACATACCCATAACAAATGGTCCAACCTCCCATACAACACAACTCCCATTACTCACATTCCTGGCGGGGTCATACAAAAATCTTGAAAATGGAACCTACTGCCATTTTACTTGGTGCTCAGCATTAGCAATGGAATATGGAAAACAAGCAGGTGAGCCACAACTGGAAAAAAGGCCGTGGCTGCCTCAACTTAAACCAGTTGGTTGAAAACTGGGGCGTAAAACTCCATCTAATCTAATCTAACGTATAACCTTCAAACAAGAAATGGTTTAAGATGTAATTGGTGATTCAATTCAGTTTTGAATAATTCATTTCCACGCACATTTTAAGATCATGCACAAAAATATATAAAGCCAGAATACAAAATACAAATAAATTCAAACTTGAAATTTTTATGTGACTTTTGTATAAACAATTTGACTCATTATACTTAATTGTATGCATTCCAATGTGGAAGTGCCCTCCAACACCTTCCTGTAAGTCATTGAAATCAACTCAATGTACCAGCAAGAAAACTTTTTACATCAGGAGGAGTCCTAGGTGCAAAATGGTGATATCTTTTTCTTTGTTTACAAGTATATGCATGCAGTAACACTTTAATTTATGTGAAAAGATCTCAAAAGTCCTACACCTTTAAGTAGTAGATTCATTTCAGGAGAAAAAATTTAGATTATCTTTGTTTGCTGTGACATTAATTAGGTGAAGAAAGTAGCAAAATCCAAACTGCACTTTTTAGAGGATTTTGTGACTGTTTTGTGAGGACTGACAAAAGTGAAAGAAGTAATTGTCCAAGAAGTATCATTTTAGGAAGTTGGATGCCATTGTTTTGAGTAAAATTTTCGTGAAATCCATTATCCCAGGCAAGCTGGCTGTTGTCACCATGTTAGGAAAAGCCAACTAAGGTGAGAGGTGTAGAGATTTTGGAATCCTTTTACGTAAATTTGTTAAAGTTTAACTGCATGAATATGCTTGTAAAACAGAAAAAGATGCACCATTTGTACCTTGGCTTCCTTTTAATGTCAAAATTTTTCCTTAAAGGGTAATTCCGCTCAGCCCACGCCCCTCCTGAAAGTCATGGACTACAGTTTTAGGAAATGGACCTCGACTTCACTCACATCTTTGGCTGTTACATATGTGACAATTATAATCTACAACTGTTTTTTGTGTGTAAAGAAAAAGGACTTTTCAACTTTGGTATAGTATATCATGAAGTTTGAATAACATTTCTTACAGAGATGAATATTTTGGGATGAAAGCTCAATGGAAGACGATTACAACTGAGCAAGAGAAGCGATTTTCATTATTCAAGGAGAGGAAAAATCTCATTGGTAAGGAAAATATTGTTGTTTTTATTTGTTTGATATGAGAACATCATACATGGAACCTACTGTTGGGTTTATGCATGATGTTCAACATAAGAAATGATTTTGGGGAAACAACCCAGTGCCCAAATCCGGAAAAAATGCTTTGTGTGTTGCTAGGTAAAAAAGAAACTTAGAAGTTGAAGCATGACACCCTATCTATGCTGATGAACTAACTCATGAAACAATTTAAAGCTACAAACAAGTGCCATGTTGTTACTATTAGAACAGCTTTTTATTTTTTCATTAATAATTTGCTTTCAACATTTCATTTGTATATATTTATCCCTCATACTCTTAACATTCTTCAATTGCACCCCATACCATTTCATATAAAGCTAACACCCTTCACTTCTCTGTGGTAAATATGTCTATGATTACACAGTTTGAGTTAGAAGCAAATTGCTAACAGACAGTCAGCTGAGTTTATGTATATAATATCCCCAGGGTAGGGAAAAAAATCCAGTGGTCAGTCCAAAACTGGAAAAAAAGCTGGTTTTCTGAGTCCTTAAACTCCAACAATCAACCCACCAAACCTGAGCAGCAATATTTTGGAATACATAATTTACAGTTTACTCTCCTGCTGTATAAATAGTTGCTGATCTCCAGTCCAACCTCCCAACCCTTCAGACCTAGGAATGACCTTTCTGAATTTGATGGTTATAATGAACATGGGATACAGTCCAAAATACGTTTGACAACCTTATCAGGGCACAGGAATTGTGTTTTCCTAGGTACCTTGCAAATACTTCTTGTGTGTAATTTTACTACTATACTAATATACAGAAATCCTCAACTGACACTGCTCTATGATTTACAGCTAAGTAAAAAATGCAGAGTAGCTCATGTTACACAGCATGTACTTAGAGTGTTCTGATAACATATGAGAGAGAGCCTTGTATACTCACCAGGGTATGCCCGGAGGCAACAGAAGTGGATTGTGTCTTGATGAGTGGGAGTTTTAAACTGTTTTGGAGGGAGCTAGAAGTGACATGTTTGGGAGAATTGGAACTGTTTGAGGTGTGATGAGCTGCTTTTACTGCTCATCTTTGTTGTACTTGTGCTCAGTCCTTCCTTGCCTATCAAATTTCCAAAAAGGTAGCCCTCTTTTAATTTCAAAATTTTTTACTGGTCTAAGATATGGTCCCTCTTCCATCTTTTCCCTAGGGAGTAAGTGGTCCCGAAAACTTCTAACTCTTCCTGGTATAACGCCTTCTCAGTTGATGATGCAAACATTATGTAAGTTTATTTTGTCATGCATACAAGTTACTAGTAAAGGGATACCTTGTCCTCTTAGGGACACCATTGAGGACCTCAAGTGATAGGATTGGTCTATTCCAGGTGTGGTGCACAGCCATGATTCACATGTGCTTGGGTTCAAATCCCACTCGATATACATGGGTTTTCTCCAGGTACTCTGGCTTTCCTTCCACATGGCATACTGTAGGCTTGCCATTAAATTTGGTTGCCCTTGTGTGCACCAGTTTACTAGCCAAATTTGCCTTCTTTTTTGCCCTGGAAAAAATATTTTCTTGCTCCCTTATTTTCTTTTGTGCTACACATTTGGTAGTTCTTCCATTTTCTTCCATTTTATACCATGTTCTTTCATTTCCTATTATTCCCCATTCACATATATATGCACTACTATCATGTTACACTTCAGATGTCTTTAATGGCAAACTTTATTTTCTTGTAAATTTTCAGATAAAGATGTTGTCAGGACAGATAGAGTCCATCCATTCTTTGCTGGAGACAATAACGTTCACTTGGACCAACTCTTCTCAATACTGATGACATATGCACAGTTCAACTTTGACCTGGGGTACGTCCAAGGGATGAGTGACATTCTCGCTCCCATCCTCCTGGTGATGGAGGATGAGGTTGATGCATTCTGGTGTTTTGTGGGATACATGGACCATCTTAAATTGGTGAGTGGCTTTATTCTGCTGCAGTGCTGGAAGTCTAAAGTTTTGGCCTAAGACAATGTCTGTCTTGAGGCTGGTAGTTTTAGTCACAACCTTGTTAGCCAATGCTGCAGCCTTGTAACCACTAAGGTTGAGAATCAATTGGTACCTGACACTGTCTGGAAAGATTCCATGTAAATATGTAGAAATGTTTCTCAAGTGCTCATTTCTTATTACAAATCAAGTGT
Source organism: Holothuria scabra (assembly GCA_037179385.1). Taxonomy (NCBI): domain Eukaryota; kingdom Metazoa; phylum Echinodermata; class Holothuroidea; order Aspidochirotida; family Holothuriidae; genus Holothuria; species Holothuria scabra. Next base: position 3,016,903 of record CM074197.1, on the reverse strand, counting down.
TTCATTCAGTGTTGTAACAAGTTATGACTGAGTCACTTCCTCTCAAAATAATAGTGACTCGATAGAATTCAAGAGTAATTTCCCCATTGAAATAGTACAGTAACTGGAGTCATGACGCGACTCCAGTCACTTAAAAGTTTGAAAACTGGTGACTTGAGTCACTAATGTAGTGACTCAATTACAACACTGGTTTCATTTGGCCGTCATTAATAATGTCTTACCATGTAGACAAATTCCAGAAGCTACTAGCACTAGCTAGTGAAGGTGGTCATTAGTGCATTCCTTCAGCCTTATATTGTCTTAATTTCATTGGCTACATGCAATGCTACACCCTCATATTCAGGGAAATTGAGGAAATAAAGTTTTATTTAAGTGTTCATTCATCCATGATGCATTTAAGCAAAGAATTGGAAAATTCAAAACTGATGGACCCCAGTTACAGCCAACATTAATCAGACCAACACTTGACTGATCAGATTTGTCTATATTATAGGAATTTTTTTTATATGAAACTCTGTTAACTGACTGATTCGATAATTTCAAGTATAGTTTAGGCTTTCCGTGTTAGCTAAGTTCAAGAATGCTAGGCTCTAAAGTGACATTGGGAAGAGCATGCTTTGTGTCTGCTGTCTAGGTTTGAAACTTTACTTTTCTCAAAATATATACAAATTTTCCATAACAGGAGCAAAATTTTGACATGAACCAAGAGGGCATGCATATAGGGAATCAGTCGATTTAGCTTGCAGCTTAATTTTCTCTGACTTCCAATTCATAAAACCAGAAGCATTTGTGCAGCTTGTCTTCACAGTCGGCCTGTCAAGTTTAAACATTTGAACTTTTAAACGATTGTTTGATCAGCTGTTAGACGGCGCTTTCATAGCCCAAATGATATGGGAGTAACTCTAATTGAGACCTAATGTTATGTCCAACTAAGCTGTTGATATTACTAGGCTAGGCCTAGCCTAGACTTATTAATGGAATCTGCCGCATTGAATCTGCTTTCAATCTTCCTTAAAAATAATTCCTAAAGCCTGCAATCACAACACCGTACTTTGGGTAATAATTCACCCATGCATGTAACGTATGGTGGGATATCGATCTGTAACGTTGCGTGAGCTAGACTTAGCTTAACTGGGATAGCCTGGTATGCAGGTATAGGAGCCTGCGCCGTGGGAGTAAGCTGCCCATGGTAGGGGTAAAGCCACAGTGTTCCTTGTGCATTGTCTGTACTGCATATCAGATGCCCAGCTACCCAAAGCCAGTTTTTGTTTATATTATCATATTTACGGTTGATTTTAAGGGAAATCAAAGGCGACTATATTTGGATATCGTTTAAACGGTACATGAGCATTTATTTTGACCGTTTAAACATTTAGGGAGTTAAACGGAATCTGACAGGCCTACCTCACACTCAGAAAAAAAAAATGTTTTGAAAACATGCATTTTAGTGTGTATGGGAATGGCAGTGTATGCTGTAGAAGCTACTCACAGGGATGAGGGGCGATGGGAGGGGGTGAAGGGAGGGAAGACAAGTCTTTGTAAATGATGACAGAATAGGCTGTAGAATGGAAGTTACTAAGAATTTTTTTATCACAAATTTTTATAAATTTTTCCTCACAGGAGCAAAATTTTGATATGAACCAAGAGGGTATGAAGAATCAATTGATTCAACTTAACACTCTCCTTCAAGTAATAGAACCAGAGTTTTATGGATTCCTTCGTAAGTATGAAGTTGGCTAGACATTAAACATTCAGATTTCAGCACAAAACAGTGTGTAATGGAAATTTTCCTAACAGATTTGTGAAGGGAAGGACAGTAGAAACCATTGTGAAATAAATAGTGCCCATAAAATGTTCAGAGATTTTTTCCAAAGGAAATTGTTACTGGGGTCAGCTATGAGGTTAGCAGGGGCCAGTTGATATGATGATATAGTAATGTTTGAATGGAAATGGGATGGGAGAGGGATCAACTGAATGGTCAAGTGGTGAGAGCAGCTGACTTGCAGCTGGGAGGCCTGGGGTTTAAGTGATGGTCAGGTCATGCCAGAGACTTCAAAATTTTTTAACTTACTGCCATTGTGCTGAGTGCTGAGCATAAGCAATGGAGTAGGTAGTACAAGCCAGTGAGTCTTAATTTGAAAAAAAAGGCAGTGGGTGCTGGAGCCAATTTAAACCAATTGATTAGAAACCATGAAGTAAAATCTCATCTAACTGGAAATGGATCAAATTGTACCCACCATAATTTCATTCAAATGATGGCATGTACTGTCATGTATTTGAAATCACATCAGACAGTTTGAAGTATCATTGAGCAAGATGGAGATTTCATTTAAGGAAGAATTGTTATTAACTTTTATTTTAGATAGGTTAATGATTTTCCTCAAACTTGTAATTGCAAATGCAGTTTTGTTAACTTGTACAAATAAAAAAATGCAACAGTTACGAGGGACCACGTAATGATGTGAGCCCCAATTCAAGTTATATTCTTTCACATATACCACCTTGCAATTTGAAGTTTAAAAGTCTTAATGGCAAAAATTCATCAGACTAGACTGTTTCAATTGTCAAAACCTACTTACTCATAGCCCCTTCCAGAATTGTATATAACTCATTACTATAGAAGAATCCGATTATCGCTTGTTTTTAGTGACTGTAGGCAGCAATTTGTGGGGTCCATCAGCCTTCAATCATCTTCATTTATTGTCTATTTGAATTTCAAATCCTCATATTCAATGAAGTTGAGAAAATCAAGATACACTTTAGTGTACAACCATCCATGGAACAGATAAAAAAGGAATTTTATTAAAGATTAAAGGTGATGGACCCCAGTAATGGCTGACAAAAATTAGACCATCACAATCTGCCCGGATTCGTCTATTTAGACACATTGCTGGTTCATTGATGCAGGGCATACCCTGGTGAGTGCACAGTGCCTTAAAGTATAATGATAGCACTCTCAGTACATGATGTGTAACATGAGCTACTTTGCATTTCTTGAATGTAATGTCAATCAAAGAGCTGTGCCAATTGAGAATCTCTGTGTGCAAACCATGTACACTAAGTATGAAATTACAGTTTGGGATGATGAATGATGGCCTGAACCAAGGTCGGTGTTTTTCAGAGGTGCCAAGAATTCACTGAGTTAATGCTAATTCCATGAAAAACCATAAGATTTTTTATACATACATTTGATTCAGGATTATGCCATGAAGATTTTATTCCATAATTCAGATATATGTACACTTTTTTTCTACATTTGTTGGCATTGCTTCAATTTTTCTGCATCTTATCTTCAAATTTTGTCTTCTTTAAGGGCCGTGAGGTTGATCAAGTGATGTCATTCAGTGAACATACAGCTTCTTCGAGAAGCAGTTTGTAGTTTGGTTTTGCGGAACCGCCCTTTGCCAGAGGGTCCGGAGGACTTAAAAAAAAAACTTTTGTCTCCTTTTTTTCCCTTAGAATCGAAAGAAAGCAGCAACCTGTTTTTCTGCTTCAGATGGCTTCTGATTCACTTCAAGAGAGAGTTTACTTTTGAAGATATCATGAGACTTTGGGAGGTAATAACTGTGTTTTTTTTTTAGGGGTCATTTCAAAACTCACCGCTGCGGTGAGCACAGGCCAACCGAGTTGCCGCCGATGTCATGAATATTCTAAATGACGCAACTGTGCAAGCTCCGAAGTATCCCGAAAATTAAGTAGCAGCCAACTGAGGGGCTTTTGTCCACTTGCACAAAAGAAAGCCTGCACTGAATAGAACGGCTTATCATGCAATGAATAAGTCCTCTCAACTTACGCCTATTGTGTTCAGAAAGACTTATTCCGGTTTTGCTATGCAATTAAGCCCGCTGAAGTTCAGGTGTATTTCCTTTTTATACGAAGGGAATAAATCATTGTAATTTCACGTTTTGACTCACTTGTTTCACGTCCTTGTTCAGTTGGTATTGTATTGTCATCGCTATGCAGTTTATTACCCCCGAAAAAAGATATTCAGTTTGAAATATGTCCAGGCGCTAGTACGAAATTATCGAACATGAGACTTAGATGCATGGGCGCGACAGTTATCTAAATGTGCCCCGGTATGTTATGACGAGGGCTAGGAGTATACAAGTGCTGCCACTGTACTGCTGCAAGTTTCTTTGAGCCTATCATGTTCTTCTCTATGTAAAACATGTCTCAGCTTGTTTGCCTTGCGAAGCACAGAAACAGAATTTGGAGCAAGATAATACTGGCTGCGATTTTAGCTTTGGCTTAAAGGCATGAGTTTCTTCAAATAAATACTGAACATAGCATTGAATACTGCCATTTCTGCCGTGGAGCAGGGTATTATTGCTGGACATCAACGTGTTTCAGCATACCCTTTTCGATACATCTCGAACCTATCTCGCATGGAATAGAAAAAAAACTTTGGGGTTGTTGAAAATGTTTGACACACTTGTGAGTGATACTTCAGTCCTCTGAGCATTAGAAATGTCAGTATTGCTCATGCAATATTTGTAACGACGGAAGAATTGGATTTGGTGGGAATGTGGATTACCCCTTTCTAACAATATTTTCATTTCTTTTTCGGGGGGGTTCGATTGCAGTATGACCGGGACCAAGGTCTGATGTATTGTTATCGCATCTTGTTATCTGTACTAGGCTGTGTCTTCTGTATAGCTGAAGGATGCACAACATGGAAGTTGGAATATAGTTGGGTTAATTTTAACTCTGTTTTGGAGGGATAAGGCCCTTTGAATTCCTTCTTTCATTTCATATCTTCGTCCTTCCCAGCTGGAAGGTTTAGTAATAATTTGAGACTTTGTTGAGCGTTAGATTAGGCCTATATATGCAGAAGTTTGAACCAGCTGGGGTCTACCCAAAGTTCCCGGGGTTAAATGTTCGTTATGTTCCCAAGGTTCGATGTTCCCCATTTTCGTATACCTCTGTCTGATTTGATGTTGTTTACAGGGTCGTTATTCCCAGGGTTCAATGTTCCCAAAAGTTACGATTTTCCCAAGATTCAGAAACCTGAACCTCGGTAACGGCAAACCTTGGGAACATTGACATAGCCCCGAACCAACCCCCTAAAGACTGTAAAGTCATGACAATATGTTGCAATGGCACCATCTAACACTAATATATATGGGAGAATTTTGTAAGTTTTCACCTGCTGCAGATACCGGCCCGCCAGTAAAAGATGCTACTGCATGTTTTATATCATGTTCTAGAACAATATAATATTGGTAGGAGCTTAACAGTAGCAGTAAGAAAACATTCACCGCCGCACAGCTAAATTTCCCAGTAAGGATATTACAGAGAAATATACCAGTATGTGTAGGATAGGTTTACAATGTACATATGTGCTACACGTTAGGCAATGGCAAAAGTGTCAAGACATGCTGAAGAAAATTACATCGTAGAGATAAGCTTTGCACCTAAAGCTCACAAAAGTATTGCAGATTGTGGTATGAGGTTCTTTTACACGTGCCTTGTAAATATTTTTGATGTTCTTGGCCTAGTGGATTTTTCTTGACCCCCTTCATTAGGCCTACTCGACGCTGCAATGTGAAAGGAATGTACTGTTGACTAGCACAAACGTATGCAGAAAGTACTAGCACACTTCGTCAAACGAACCATACCCTTTCGGCTTAAATTTCTCAGTGTTAGGGAGCTAGACCCTTTGAGTTTTTAATTTTTCCTAATGTCAAGAATTGTCAGAATATCGTCAATGATTTATTTAATTTTTCACCCATATCAATTCATATGGAAAACTTCTTTTACGAGGTTCCATTGTCGAAATTTGCGAGATCCTCGAGGTAGCTGTACACCCTGAAGTTGCATTGAATTTTTGCCCGGGCGGCCGATGTTTTTGTGCGGGCGGGTATAAATTTAAGAGCAGGCGCTACTTTAGCTCTTCAGATTTAGCTGGTGGAGAACACTAGAATCATGTCAAAATATTTGAGAAATAGCTTATTGCTTGATCAAATATTTCAGTTCGACCGATCATCTGTTACATAATCGGCGGCGGGCCGATAATTCCATGATCGGTATAAGTTTTCGGCATTGGTAAAATTCTGCCATTCAACCGATCATACCACAGATTATTTGCAAACTTTAAAAGTGGTTCAAATTTGCTTGAAACTTGCTGTTAATTTCGTTATAATTCTCGTAGATATACAGTCCTTTAGGGTTCCTGCCAAAAAGGCATCCATTGATAAGCACAAATATAATTTCACTCGTACCACTGGGGTGAAACAGAAGTAATTCGTTGGTTACTTTCTCCTGCTGTCCTACACACCTGTATTATTATTTGCAATTATTCTTTGCCCGCATTCGCGGAGAAGCGCCGCGTAAATACAGTATTTTTGTAGTGTTCAACTGATTTGCTGCAACTCTCGGCGGTACAAAGAGACCGTGGGCCACTGGATCAAATTCAACTTAAAAATAGATTTTCGTGATCACCGTTCAGGGAGGGATGCATGCCTATGAAACTATGAAACACTTTGCAAACGCTTAATCACGAAGTGATACAAAAATCTTTATAATATAGCAACTGGGGCCCTCTTTGTCCCTAAAAAGCCCATTAAGTTCCCTTATCCGGATTAAGCCCACCCCCACCCAAAAGAAAAATCTTGTCTCTAGAACCGTCCCAGGAAATACCACACTAAGCCCCGCTGATATGTATCGCTGAACAAACTAATTAACTAACGCTCGAATAAATTTATGTTGGTCGACCTACGTAATTATTTACACTTCATTTTTATTGTTTAATATTTATTTACCGGTATCGTATGTTGGCTATGTTTATTTGAATATTACAGGTTGATACCGCGTACTGTTGCGGGAAAATAATAACTATACAGGAAAAAAGGAAAAAAGAAACGGTACCTTGGTGTAACACAGAACCACAGTGAGACAAAACTCTCGCACTAAAAACATATTGGTAATAGCAATTTGCTATCGCCGGGCCTCGCAAAATATTTTGTGAACAAGTAATATTATACAGCTAGAGAATGCAAGCTTCCATGAAAATCACACATGATGGGGTGGGGGGATAGGATGCATTACACTGTAATAGCTGACTCTCAGGGGTTATAAACGCTGTGATTAGCATTTACAAGGACCTGCGATGAAGGCCTTCATTGAGTTACATGTACCGCTCAGTGTTATGTGCAATGCTACCGATAGTGTTTCCGCCGTTTCACTCAATGTTCACCCTCCAAATACTTTCACTCTGTAATACAACTCAGAAAAGTGCCCACTTTATTGGTTAAGGCATTTGTAGCCTTGAAGGCTTATAGCATGTCGTATCTGCAGGTTCTCTTCATGCCCGACTTAGCGCAGTCAATGTGCTTAGTCTGTAGTTTAATCATCACTCGTCATTACGTGTAGTGACTGCGTAATGAACCTTTTGTATAGTCTGCCACGAAGGCAAATAGGTGAGCCTTAAGTATGGTTCGGCATTAGAAATTAAGTTTCTAAAATCATTGGTGTTAATTAACGTACCAGATTTGAGAGTGTGAAAAGTTACTGGTTGTTCTGTGTAATTCTTTTACGTAAATCCTACAAAGATTGAGCCTTCCCGTTTTGGCGGTCACGAAACTGCACAGTTTTAAGGTTTGACCACCTGTCTAAAACTGTTCTTCACAAACAACAGCAGCAGTACCGACTACCGAGCAGTCCAGTTTGATCGTATTTTTAGTCTCCAAGCTTACAATACATATATCTGTGCACGTTTTGAACATAGCCACCAGACACAAAGAAAATTCGGTGATCATTATCCGGCATAAATTAAGCCATGCATTCTCTTCTCTGCATCCCTTTCGTTATTTACGGTAGGTCTTTTGCAATGTTGTCATGTGACGTCATTGCAAACGAAAACAGTGAAGCATGTGATCTCGTACAGTGAACTTTTTCGCACACGCACGTAGTAGACTTACGTGAGTATCCGTGTTTTACCGCCAAAAAGGGATGCGTGTTTTGCTGAGTGACATCATGTGGATAAGATCCAATGCTAAATTTAAATTGCCCCTGCATCGTGATTGGTTCAATTGGGTTGGTGCTTATCAGCCAATCACAACTCGCGCCATCGCCTATGCGATTTTGTGTGTGAAAATCCCAGGCCCCGAAACGAATTTCCCATTGAGTTTGTGTTACGACGATCGCACTTCGCAAGTTCGTATATACTAGCACCGTCGGTCAACACAGCCGGCCGGTCTGCGTGCTATTAATCAAGACATGGCTAATCTCGAATCTGTATTGGTGAGCCCATTGCCGATTAGCGTATTCCACCTTTTGTATTTTAATGAATTTCTTTTCAAATATGGATTACCTTGATCGATGTAAATGATTTTCAGTTTCGTTCAAGTAAAAAGCAGCTGCAATAAAAATGCTCTAAACCATTGCCTGACAGTCCGAAATGTAATTTAACCAGCTAGAAATACAGCAGGGGTGGCGCCTGTGTGTAGAATATTCACAGTGTCACTGTACTAAAGGCCGAAGCCACAAATTCCTTGAACCTGCTCGAACCAACCTGCAATCAACGAATACACGTTCAGACCACACTGTAGCAAACTGCATACAACATGTATGCAGCACTCATCTGCATAGATACATTACATTACTACATGCCAAGCCGATGAATTCCTTCTTGTCGAAGCGCAAACGGCGTCGGGTTTTGCATCTCAAGGGTGCAAGTTTTATTTGTTATTCTTATTGTGTAACTTAGTTTAGGTAACATTCAACATGGAAGTTTACGTGAAGCAGGAACGGTCAAGCTTGAGTAGGACTTTTCTGCAGTTAAAATTTTTAAGTTTTATTTTAGTCACTGGTAAATTGCTGCTACTTTAGGCCGAATCCAGTTCTAACATACTAAGTGATTGCCACAACGCTCTATTGATCGTTTTTGCTACTAGTAAACTTGTCTCATTGTTACTCTAAATCGGATTAAGTTCAAGCTGAAGTCTGTGGTGGAATATTCGGAAGGGCTCGTGAACGAGCACTTGGTCTCTTCTCTGATAATGAGACACGCATGAGTGCACACCTGCCGTGCTCTACCGCAGCACACTGCTGCGGCGAGTTTTGAAAAGACCCCTTAGTTTCTTGTGAAGAATAGTTGGAGGAAGGGTGGAGGGGGAGGGTTGGCAGATGGGGTGGAAGAGATGAGGGGACTATAATGTGATGGCAATATCTGTTAGCCAGCAGTCCATGAATTTAGAACTCGAAATTACCAAATACACTACGGCTTAAGTTACTGATGGGAATGAACCCTATCTTGTATTCATAGAATTTGTATCATTGAAAGCCTCTCTTGCATGACATATTAAACATGGTGTACATATCCTGATAACCCAAGTTTTGCCTGACAAAGTGGGTATCATACTTTGCTGACATACTGCTTAAATGACAACCTTGCATGGCACTGGTCATGGTTGTGAATCATCTCGCCATAAATCCCTAAAACATAGTACATGCAGTTAGTCCTTTGGGAAAATGCTCCTTGTGATTAATCTCATTTGATATCCTCATTTTAAAGCTAATCTGCTATTGATACTGTTTTCTGTTGTAAGTTTAGTAGTATGCAACCCAAATTGATTGATGGTTGACCCATTATGTCACTTGTTGAGACTTTCGTCATGGCTTCATACCTTCACTTATGTTTTCAGTGGGGTTATGAGTGTACAGCCATGATAGCTGTTTCATGGAATGACTCATACATCGGTGGAAGTGCTGTAGGGAAACATTTCTCGATGCTATTTGGAGCTAGATCCACAGACATGGAAAATGTGATTTATTGCTTAACAAATTCTTGCCATTAAATGTTGAGTGATTTTACTATGGTGATCAATGTTCCAGCACTGGCACAACTTCAAAAATTAACATTTCAGTTGACCAGATTTATATTAACTGTGACAGCAAAAGCATTCCTTCTCAAATCCCCAGTTAGCTTTCACCAGATACTTGAATTTTGGTTTGTAAGGTGTCTTATTCATGTCAAGAGACATGTATCTCATACCTGACAACATCTCACAAGGAGTCAGAATTAAGGAGATGAGGTTATAGGTTAAAGTTAGTATATCTTGAGACTTGTTATTTTACATGATATATTGTTGGGATTGGGTGTTGCAGTCTATTACCTCATTTATATTCATTATTTGACTTCAAAAGAAAAAGGTTCCATGTTAAAAGAAAATTGCAACAGTCTTTTCAAGAAGTAAACTTCAGGTAGATCATGCAGTCATCTTTGGGTTTGTCAGGTGGAGTGCTAAATTCTTTATTCTTTTGTTCGTTTTCATTAAAAATCAGTCCTTAACCACTTAAAATGATACGTATCTTCCTTTAAATATTGCAGGTAATGTGGACAGGTCTCCCCTGCCAGAACTTCCATCTGTTGCTCTGTGTGGCCATATTGGATGGAGAAAAAGATATTATGAAGAAGAAAGACTTGGACTTTAATGACATATTAAAGGTACAGTATCTGCCTTTTTAAAAGCTTGCCTGCTTGGCATGTCAGTTGTCAGCTGTCTTTGTTAATTAGTTTGTTAGTTAGTTACTGTGTCAGTTAGATGGAGTTTCATGGCCCAGTTTTCAACCATTTGGTCAAAGTGGAGATAGACGCTGCTTTTTTTCCAGTTGTGGCTCAGCTGTCGTTGTAGAAAATGAGAAACAGAATGACATGACAGTGACCCCAAATGCCATTCTTTAAGTAATGGGCTAATCATCAGAAGGGCCAATATATTCAAGAAATAAAATCCCTAGTTTCGAGTAGTCAAAAATGTCCACAGCAGGATAAGTGCTTAGGCTAAAGCCCCCTCCCCCCTCACCCCATTTCTACAGTACCTCCATGATATGGGAGAAGATACAGATAGCTGGGAAATGTGGTTGTTGTAAGAATTAACTGTTTCTGTGGAAAGGAAGTGAGCTACAATTGGAAAAAGAGGCTGTCTGTGGCCAAAACGACTTAACCCAACTTACATCTTTACAGTGAACTATTCCTCTGCAATGTAATTTGAAGATGATCCAGTGTGTACTCCATAGATGAAACAATTTGTCAAAAAATTCTTTTTTGTTCCTTTCCTTTGCAGCATGTCAATGAATTATCTCTGAAACTGAATGTGGATGAAATTTTGCGGAAAGGAGAAGGTATCTTTCTACAGCTGAAAAATTCTAATGACCTCCCTGAAGCTCTTTGGGATATAGTAGCTCAGAAAGAAACGGGGGAAGAGGAGTCTTCCCAAGCATCGGAAAGTAGCATTGAAGTTATTGCTGACGTTGAGTGAATTGATTTACTTTCAAGGGTATTGGGAGGTGGTGTCTAGTAAGGGGAAAGTAAACTGAGGTGAGGGGGAAACCAAATCACACTTATAAGTTTGGGGAAAGGGAGTCTGCATCACTTCGTGTGGTGAGGTGGGGGAGTGGCAATGGGGGAGGGGGCGGGATGAAATGAATTTAATATGCTAGACCAAGATGTTTTATCCCAGATTTGGGGTTTTAGGTAGGGGAAGAGGGGGTCAGGGAAGGGTTGAGAAGGGATAGAGGACTGTTGAATGGCTATAAACATAGCATTGGCATTACTTAAGTGGGTTTGATGTGACCGTCTCTATCTATACGATAGAGTAACTAAGTTTTCATACAACCATCTACTTTTGTTACTTTTTCTATATAATTTGGATCAAATGATAGAAATTTGAGTTATCTCTGAAAAGATCTAACTTGTATTAATTTATTAAAGTGTGATGTACTTGATGACTGATGTAGATGTGATATTTTTGACAACTGATTTAGATGTGCTATATTTTAATCAAGTTCGGCCTTAAAAACTGATAATTTTTTCCTGAGTTACGAGTAAAGGTTGGTTGTCTCTAATTGTTAATGCCAGCTGTGGGAGAAGTCCCCTCTCCTGTTCATTTTTTCCTACAGAGTTCAAGTGTGCAAATTTTGTCTTAAGAGCAACATCTGCAAAATCTGTTTGTGTGAGTACAAATCTATTCTAATGGCTGTAAGCATGGTTAAGTATGCTAAAATATGAGTACAAAAACACTTTCAAGAGAGATGCTTGTCTCCTTCTTGCCATTTTGTATGATGTTGTCAATGAGCAGTAATGTGTGGAGAGTAGTAGAGTGCCAGACAACTGGAAATACAACACAAATCAAATCTACCTTCATGTTTAAGTGGCATAAATTTTAGTGTTTGTTGCAATGTCTTCTGGATAATAGTAAAGGTTTTGTTAAATAAGTGTGATTGAAATGCTGTTTAATCGAGTATATATCCATAGAAGTAGGCGAGGTGCAGTAGAGTAGCCAAGATTGTGTCATGGGGGGGGGGATTGGTGTCGGGGGGGTAGGGGGTTGGGGCATGAAATGAGGGAAAGTCTAAGGATAGAGAGGAAAAGCCAGTATTTGAGGTTTGTTTTGCATGGCATGGTTGGGTCATGAGGGGGTTCAAACCCCCAAACCACCCCCATTGGTATGCCACTGTCTAGATGTCATTATACATGGGGGAAGGGGGGTTGGAGTGGAAAAAGGGGAATTGCAAGGAAAAAGGGCCTTTGTACATAGGTGAAACAGAATTTATATGGCTTATTATTGAAATTATGAGAGTTATACCAGTCGGCTTCTTTCTTGTTTGTTGGGAGTGAATAGGGTGGTAATATCTTATTTCAATTTCTTCCATTTCTTTAAGCAATTGTTAAGGTTCAGGAAGATAGTCACTGTTTAATGAACTCACTTTTATTTATTCTACTTATTGGCAGAAATAACTTTTTTGATTAAATTTGTAAAAATATGTTGCTTTTATATGTGGCTAAGTGTGCAGTAATTATTAAGTCAAATGGAATTAATTATTCAATTTTGAAATTTATTTTTGAGACACGAAGAAGAGGGGAATTTCTAATGACTGTTTTGGATTTGATGGAATCTGTTTTTACAAGTTTTCTTGGGGAGGCTTCAGTGGGAGAGTGGGCAGTAGACGGCATTTTGGAAATTCTCCAAATTTGTCATGAAGCTTTATTACATGAAATAAAATGTGGCCATGTGGCGGTCAGTTGTCCAGGGGACCTGCTTGATTTTGGCTGATTCAGTACCTCTGAAGTAAACTGGCTGTCTTTGATAATTGTTAAATACTTCATTACTTCACAGTATGTGCACACAGCACTAAGTGTCTACCCAAGTTGAACAAAAATAGGGGTCTTACTTTGCAGAAGATTAAGATGCAACTTTTTACCCCCAAAAGACTGTTTAGACACAATCCACTGCATAAAACCACACTTGAGATCCCTCCTTGTATTAAGAAAAAATGTTTCACCAAATTTTCATGTAAACTCAAATTTTGGAATACATGTTGTAGATGCAGGATTGGTTTGTTTATCTCGACGATTTGGAGGATGTGCGCATGTGCACAGCTACTGAAACAAAATACCGAACTGGCTTATTCATGTCTAATATTCATTCACATAGTCATAAATATATATTGTGGTCATTGGAAATGTATAGTATAAGCATAAATTTTGTTATTTCCATTGCTACTTACTTTTATATATGTATGAATTTGTGATGCTGATATTTATCTGCTAAAAATAGTCTGAAGAACTATTTTTAAGCTGAAATGTGGTGTGTGCATTTTTGGCCGATTTTATTAAAAAACAGTTGCTTGGCATTATTTTATAGATGTTTGACAATGGTAGTGAAAGAGACATTCCAGCTTGTGTGAATGGAATAAGAAAAATAACCATGAGTTCTAAGAAAATTAGATGCGAAAGGTAGAGGCATCATTAGGTCAAATAGCCCTTACTTGAACTGCCTACCACTGAACAGTCTAAAACCAGATTTTTAGGTGAAAAGTCTGGTTTTCAGTTGATGTTAACATCCACAGTTTATAGCCACTCCATTTTTTATTGATTTTAGGGTTGGAGTTGCTGGAAACTGTAGGTGTGAACATCAAGTGAAAACCTGACTTAACTGACCAAAAGTGGGTTTTAGATTGTTTATTGGTAGGCAGTTTTAGTAAGGGCTATTTCATATTAATGATTGAGGGTTTGTCTAGAATTTTCTCAATATGTATAAGGAAGAGAATACTGGCCAAGTGGAAGAAATCAGTCCTAATTTGTCTAGTGTAAGAAGTATGTATGCAGCTTTTGTGTTTTCAAGGAGTAATGTTAAGGAATGTTTAAAAAGCGTTGTAATTTAATGTATTATAATTTTGCCAAAAACTCATTTTCTTAAATTGTACAGGTGAAATACAAGAGATGGATTAAAGTGAAATGTTCTTCTTGAAGTGGTTTTTGTTGGAATTGTAAAGAAAGAAGAGGTTTTATGGTTTTTTTTGCTGGAATAGAAATTATTTTAGTGACCTCCCTGGGGAGGGGGGAACCCTTCAGCATATCAACTTAAAACAGTGTCACAATGGCAGACTTGCAGTTGGGAGGTCAAGAGTTTAAGTCCTGGCTGGGTCATAACAAAGACTTTAAAAATTGAACCTACTGCCATTGTGCTTGGTGTCCAGCATAAAAAATGGAGTAGGGAAAACAACCCAGTGAGCCTCAACTGCAAAAAAAACTGTGGCCAACTGGACTTGAACCAATAGGTTGGAAAGTGGGTAGTTAAACTCTTTCTGAGAAGGAGAAACACTACCCAGGTGCAAAATTCCTGAAGTTGGAATCCAGGGGCCTATGGTAGGAACCCTTGTGGGATCCATTGGGGGGAGCACTGGATTCTGAGCAGCTTCAGGTATGTCTGGAAGATTTCTTGATCCCTCAGCATACTTGCTGACTATTCCACTTTAAGTGGAACTTTTCTGTTTTCTGATGTTTAAAACCCATAAATATCTAAAAAGTTATGTGTTTCTGACATTTAGTACCAAAAAATATACCTACACTTATTAAAGTCAGTTCTTGCATACACTTTTAGTGATTTTCACATGTATTGTGTCTGTTCTTGCATACACCCTTACTGATTTCCACATGTATTGTGAATATTTAGAGAGTAAAAGAGGAGTTTTGTCCCCTGGACCCCAACCGTTGAGATATTTAGTGCTTGTGCCCTCATGCCCTCACACGACACAGGGGATTATGTGCTTACACGTTGTGTTTTCTAAAGTGTCAATCTT
This sequence comes from Holothuria scabra, assembly GCA_037179385.1. Lineage (NCBI taxonomy): Eukaryota > Metazoa > Echinodermata > Holothuroidea > Aspidochirotida > Holothuriidae > Holothuria > Holothuria scabra. The sequence continues at coordinate 3,001,822 of CM074197.1, read as the reverse complement.
TGCAAGTATGCCTCAGAAGCAAGTAGTTTATAACTACAAAATGATTGGTTAATTCCATGCCAAAATTTACAATGCCTATCAACCCGTCAGATTTCAAAACCCATCCCATTTAATCAGTGGCGTAGCCACGAAAGGGGGGGCCTGGGGGGCCTAGGCCCCCCCCAGATTTTCTCCAGGCCCCCCCAGATTTTTTGCGTCCTGATAGAGTAATTGAAAAAAATAAAAATAAAAAAATGTGCAAAAATTAAAGAAAAAAAAAAAAATCATGGATAAATGTGTGTAACACACATTTTGTCCGCACGTATGAAATCAAGCAATAACTTTAAAATGCCTACTTTCACTAAATTAGATAGGCCTACCGTTTGTGATCTGCACTGTCGTTTATTGCCTTTCACTTCGAAGATGAAACGAAAGTCTCGATGACAAACTTTAATGTGACTTTGTTAGGTTAAGACCCTTTCTGCCTTTCGGATGGCTGATTGATTTACTGAAAATAAGGCAATCGTACACTGGAGACCACTCTTACACGACCATTCCTATACTTTATTATACAAAAAATATGCCGTAAGCAGATAAGGGTAAGGTACTGCCTTCGGATAATTCTTCCCTTCCATCCTTAACAAGTAGGCCTATGTCGTGCCTCACTCCTTCCCATGACAAGTGCCACTGTAGGACGATTTTTTCGACAAGTCCTCTTTTTAGTAGTTGGCACTGGCGACCGGGGGATTTGCAAATGTCCACAAGGTCCGGATTTCATGTGTTTCCCACATGATCCATACTTCTGCTTTGAGGTTCAATTATTTTGAGGGATTTATTCGTAGTATTTTAATTTTGACTACGTAATGTACCGATGAACAAATACTGCACCATTTTGCACATTGTTTCTTTGGTAGTATGTATGTCTTTTGTAAAATCTCTACAAAAACTAAAAATATTTTCATATTTTTCATGCTCCCCAAAAAGGGAAAATCCTAAAACTCAGGCCTATAATCAGTTCAAAGTTTTGCCAAACATAGCACCATGTTGCATCTAGGAAATCTAACGCAAAGAAAGTTTCTCAGAGGGGGACACAACTACTTTTGGTTTTCATGTTAAAGGGTGAGGTGCTGCCTTAGGTTAGCTGAAATCCATTCAAATATTGCTGCATTTGTGGCTGGGTACATCCAGTTTAAAACAGGTGGGAAGTGCCGTTTCCGGCCATCTGGTGGGGTTTAAAGCCCAAAATTTTCTTGTACGCTCCGCGCCAACTGATGGTGGCGCTCTGCTTAGATAGTCTTGCCGTGCCTGACCCTCGGAGGTACCAGGCCCCCCCACTTGTTACCTAGGCCCCCCCAAAAATCCCATCCTGGCTACGCCACTGCATTTAATATCTAAACAATGAAACTAGCTATGACAATGTAAGTTGGATTCATTTTGGAATCTCTAAATACATGTTTTGAAAGTTCTAGTCTTGAGGTAAGCCTCAACAATGAGAAAGAAGGACACAATGAAGGAAGATTTCAGGTAAGTGGTTTGTGTGACACTTTTATTTGAGCAGGTATCTTATGCAGATGAAGGACAAATACTTCATGGAGAAAAATATTCAAGAAATGACCTTTGAATCACACTCTTACAAATGTACACCTGAGAAATAGATGTATTTTAATAGAAGAAAATATATCTATATTTTGAAACACAAAAAGAAAGAAAATTGAAAGTGGTGTGGTATACATTTTGTTATCTCAACAACATGGTTTCGGTTGCAGCTCTGTTTAGGGTAACAAAGCACTCATCTGGAGTTGGGAACTAGTTCCAATATGTGTGGAAATTTGTCACTCCCTTAAGAAAAGTAAATTTCAATTAATACCCAGCAACTTTGCATTGCTAAAGATAAATGACTGACTAACTAAAGCAGGCGCAAACTTAAAGGCAGTCAACCCTCACCCCAAACTACAACTTTTGTAGTCTACAGAAATTTAGCTCTTTGATTGATTGCAAATTAAAAAAATGTTGAGTACTGTAGTTTATATTACATACTGTAGCATGTGCTACACTGGGAGTGTTCTAATTACTCACATTGGGATCTTGCATACTCGCCCTGAAGCAATAAACTGCGACTGTTTCTGGATGAGGATGGCTTCTAGAAAAGTGAGGGAGGGGCTTAAAGTAGTAGGTTAGGAGAATTGGTACTCTGTACTGTTTGGGGAGATAGTGTTATTCCTAAAACATATTGCTTTAATACTTGACTTCAAAAAGACAAATGCAATCACTTCACAGTGTCATCTACAGAATTCTCATCATCAGACTAGAAAGAGCAAGTGCAGAGGTGAATTTACTATTCTTTTTCAAGAACTATTAATTGGGTTAGCCATCCAATACTGGTCCCTCAAATTGGGTTGGCCTTAGAAAAATCAAATGAACCACTCTCTCACAGCTTGAAGACTGATCGATGCTCATCACCACAAACAACATTTTTCCAAATGTGTGGAACAAATTTCAATTCACGAGCATTCTATAATTAACATCAAATTCAAAAGATGCACATTCAAATTACAAAACATGCATGGCAACTGAACTGATTACAAATTAGAGCCTTGTATGGTCACCAGGATATGTTCTCACCTAGGTCTGCGTCTCCACAAGGAGATAAAGTTTTTCTTTTTTTTTGGGGGGGGGGGAGTTGGAGAGGGATTTGGAACTACTTTGGATGAGAAGATGTAAACCTTCAGTTGCAATCAGTCTACCAAAATTTAATTTAGAAGTTTAAAGGGAAAATGCAGTCATCCTAAGTTGAATTCATGTAATCAACTATCCTGTTTCATGATTGGCTTTTGAAAATCATGTGACTTTTCCTCCCCAATTGTGAAATATACCAGGAGTAACACATTGCCTTGAATATGCAATATTTAAGTCCTCTAATAACATGAGAGACAGTTAAGAAAGAACAAGGGAAAAAAAGTGAAATAATTTTGCTGTTGTTTCAAAACAATTCAGGACAGCTACTTTTGTCTGTGTGTAGCTGCTCTTTTAATTCATTCATTCATATGACAATATTTTTAGTACTCAATTTGCTAGATTAGTGCAAAATACCTTCTTGCCTTGCTTCATAAACGCTGGAAAATGTGGAAGAAGTGTACTTGCAAACTATACAGGAGCTGTTGTTCAGCTGAGACTGATGTTTAAAAATGATATCTTCAAGACAACTGTTTATTCCCATCAAAAAGAAGTATCTTTTGAGTTCATTCCATGTTGTTGCATCAGTACCACAGGAAGTATAAAATATTTATTCAAGGGGAGAGTCATTATCTCACTGGAGAGTATGGGCAGTTGGGCACAGGAAATACATCAGTGACGTGACGATAACTGCAAGTTAATAATGACTCTGCCTTTAATCATTCACAGCACAAGGAAACAAGTTCTTCAAGAAAAAGTGAAGGGGAGCCTTCATACAAACCAAAGTGGTTGACAGAATGCTCCCCTGGAAATAAATAAGACAAAACAATTATACAATAAAGCAAATCACTCACCAACCCAACCAAAAATCCAACTACGTGCCCGACCACAATCACCCTATCCACTTATCCCGCAACCCACCTGTTTACTCACAAACCTCTCATCCCTTCGCCCAACCTGACACCCAGTAATAATAGAATAGTGGTGCTGGAATCAGTTAGCAAGATTTGGAAGCAGATACAAGTGCTGAATTTGCAAATGGTTAACAAATACTTGTAACAACTGTACATGCCAAAAAGTAATGGCTGAAAAGCGCAAATCAAATCTTAAAGGGAGTCATTCGTCACCCTAAACTACAGTTTCAGTAAACATATATCAAAACTCTCAAATGGTACAGCTCTTTGATTGGCATCACATTCAAACAATGCATCATAGCTAAATTACACAGCATGGGCACTGAGAGTGTCTTGATTACACATTATGGACTTGTATGGCCACTGGGACAAGTCATGAAGCAATAAACAAGGATTGTGTCTGGATAAAGATGAGTTTTAGATAAATGTGGGAGGGGCTAGAAGCAAGTAGGTTGAGAGAATTGGAACTGTTTGGCATGATGAAAACATGCCTTTAACATTCAGGCAACATTTCATTTCATTCAATTACCATTTGTGGTTCTTGAGTCATAAGAATAAAATTTTTTTTCAGTTTTGGTGAAGAGATTAACACACAGACTTCATAGTCTCTTGATTATCAAGATTGTATGTTTATGAAAAGTTTATATTTTGTTTTTCAATTTTCACATGCTCTTTAAGGGAGGGGTAAGGGGAAAGAAAGGAGTAAGCGGAAGCTAGGAGAAGGGGATTTGAGGGGTAGGAGTGGCTAGGGGAAAGGGCAGGCTGGGGGGAGGAATGGAAAGAAAGAATGTAACAATACACCCTTGTCTGCATCTAGATTGTGATTATGTTATGATTCTGAAACATCCAATATAAAAAAACTCATTTCTGTTGTATAGGAGGTCATTTAACATCATTGCAAGTTACTACTTTGAATCGAAAGCATCCAATTTTGTAAGTGGTTGCAGTATAGCTGATACCATATTTTACATGCAACTGGTGATCTCTCTTGAGAAACAAAAGCTTTAACTCAAAAACAAAACTTGGCACAATGCAAGCTTTCATTTAAAGTACAAAATGTATACAAAAAAAATAGAAATTAATAACCTTAAGAGGTGTGGTATAAATATTACTATACTAATAATTTATCAATTTATTACATATGGAACCTTTTGTCAAACATTCCCAAAATATTCTGCACAGAAGTTGAAAAATGAAACTCATTCGCAGTCTTTCCATCTATGTTACATTCAGTTGCTATCATAACCAAAATATTTAAAATAAAATTATTCATTTTAAGTTGCTGTTTGTAGCCATGGTAACAACATGGGTTTTGTTGCTTTTTCAAACTGATGTTAGCATCCAATCATTGCCATCTAGGGATGTATGGGAATGGTATGCAACAGGTGAAAGTATGGAGACCAATGCAAATGCTAAATCAGTGGTCCTCAAAGTGGTCTCTACTACCCCCTGGAGGGTGTTGAAAAGTTTCAAGGGGTCGCTGAGGAGTTTGCAAGCAATAGGGGGGCGTTGGCATTGACTAGTGGGTCCCTGGAGGTCCTCATACATTCGTGCAATAAAAGAACCTAGAAGGTGGCAGAGTGGTTGACACAGACTGCCTTCTCCGAAAGGTTTAGCAACTACTAACAAAAATTTACCCAATATAAAACTTATCTGGGTCATTTTGGTATTGGAAATTGAAAGTTGAAAGCTCAAAGTCAAGACTTATAGATGGCATGTTGGGTGGGAGGGGGGCGTTGGATCAGTCATGGACGCCTTATGGGGGCAGTATTTTGAAAAAGTTTGAGAACCACTGGGCTAAATGCTGGCGAGGTTTGTGATACTGTAAGTGTCACACCATTTCACAACATTTTTGTATCCTATGGAGGTTTTGTATATATTACCTTGCTACCTCATATGGATTGTACATAAAGACTGCTGAAATTATGGAAATGTGACAATCAGTTTCCTTTGCAAACATTTGTAAGATATATTTTTCAATAATATTTGACAAAAGGCATCCTATAAACAAAGTTTCTGCTTAACCTTAATGAGTTGCATCGTCATCTGCAGTTTTTATTCACTTCCTTGCTGTGTCATAGTTTTCAACAAACCAGTCCACAGTTTCTTTAATGGCTGGAACAAAGAGAAAATTTGAAACAGATAAACATTTAATTTTGAAAAGATTCAAACTGATCATTGCTTTGCCAAACTGACTACACCACCCTAGCAGAGCAGACACTGAAAACAATTTAGATTCATGGAATGTCACCTACAGCTTTAGCAAACTTGAAAAACCATGGGAGGAGCAAAGTCTTAAAAATCAAAATTTCAGATAAATGACCAAACTTTTGGACTGGAGACTAAGCATGACTTCTTCAATAATTTGGTAAACTGGGTTCAAAAAATTATTGGGCATTTGACTTGCCATATTCTGATCCTTAGAATGTTCAACACAACCTGAAATACTTCAAGGGGTGTCCAACCTTTTTGGATCCAAGATCAACTTGTCATGTAGCCAACCTCCCAAGATCTACCAGTCCAGTGTCAACATGGCATTATAGACAGCTAACTTCACCATCTACATCCTCAATTTATTAAAGCAAGGCATAATTACAAGTAAAGGAATTACTTTTTTCAGTTTTCCCACAGCTTTTACAGTCAACTTGAGATCAGTGTGCAGCTCCCAGTAAACTGTAATCAATAAGCTGGCTCGGTAATTCTTTGCTGCATGGAAATGAGGGGTTAAATATGGAATATACGAACGGAGCTCAGCACATAGCTGTATCACTGTTCCTACATAGCTGTACCACTGTTCCTTGCTCAAGCAGTATGAACATACAACACTAATAATCTACCTTACAAGTGTCCAGCCCAACTGAACAAAAATAGGGGTCTCAGCCCTAACTGTATGGCAGATTAACATGCAAATTCTCACACGAAAACAGCAATTACAATACAGTCCACAGCACAAAAGCACAAGATCCATCTTTATATTATGGATCCATTAATTATCTTATAACCCCATGAAATTTTCAAGTAAATTCAAATTTTGGAACATGTATTGTATGTTCCGGAGCATTTTATTTATCCTGATTACTTGCAGAATGTGCACATGTGCATAGCCTTCAAATCAGATTACCTAACTAGCCTATTTGTTGGGCATTCCTGCGTTAGAAGAAAATTAAATACCACTGTTTCCAGCGCGGGGGGGGAAGTGGAGGAATTTATTCCCCCTTTCCAAAAGAAGTGGGTAAAATCCCCCACTCCCTTATCATATCCATAAAAGTTACAAAATTTTCAATATCTTTCTTTCTTTTTAAAAAAAGGACACTTTTTGCAGCAAGGCTTGAACTTACACAAATAAATGGCCTTAAAAACACTTCAAACAGCACCATACAGGGGCCTTGAAACAAGCTTATGTTCCCCTGAATGCACTTGTAACTTTTGCCTAGGAATTCAATTTGGAATTGGGGTTAAGTGGTAATTAATTTCCCCCTTTTTTGTTTCTGGTGGAATCCCTGTATAATACCATTGGAATGAATGTATTTAGTCATGTCTTGCTCCCCCTGAAATGTATTTTCTCCTCTCCCTTTTCAGCACCTTGTCTGTCTACAGCCTGAGAACCAGAATTTATCTTTACAAAGGTACAATTGTAAATTTTATTCTCATAATAGATTATGGAAAATAAATTACCTGTGTTACTAGGTAATTCAATGTATAAAAAAAAAAAATCTGGAACAACTATCGCACCAGATTTTGGCACAGGCTTCTAAATCCCTTACAACAACTTAAATTGCATCATTCCTTTAGGAAACAATTGAAAAATTTACTCCTGGATAAATTGTTCTACTGTGGTAACTCCCCTGTGAGGTGTGGGTGGCAGAATATGTTCATGGTATTTCCCAGCTGTTGTAAGAGGTGACTACAGGGAATTCAAGGACTTGCACTCCATTAGAAACCAAACTTGAACTTGAACAGTGCTTGAAACATATTTTCAACTTAAACTGTTCATCTAGTTAACACTTCACAACACTTCCAAAATAAATGAAGACAAATCACTTTTTAAGCTGGCAAATCACAAAGCATTGTAAATACGGAGGACATTTTGCCCATAAGAAGTAACCCTCATTTCCATTCTTAGAGTTTTGGTTACTTGTCTAAAATTTTGGTCTTTCTAAAGTGAAACATGATGTAATCCAGGACCTCTCAACTAGTGAGTCATATCTCAAGGTGGGCTTCAAGATCAGCCAAATGAAAATTAAAAGAAAAAAGAAGGGACAAAAAGACAAAAAAGAACCCCCCCCTCAAAAAAAAATAGAAATAGAAATACAAGTGATATTATACTTTTTGCAAGGTGGGCCTGAGAAAAATTTTGAGAGGCAAAGTGATCCTCCAGTAAATGGAGACTTAAGCGAAATATTTAATTTTCTTATACGAAAGATGAACCAAATCTACACAGTGTGGTGAAACTTTCATTCAAATCAGACATGTACTTCTTGAGATATCAGTAAATTAAGTCACCGGATTTGCGTTCCAAAGTGAGCTTGAGGGCAGCAGATATTGCATCACTTCCATACATTTGACAAGGAATGCTGTTTTCCTTTTGTTGTTTCAGTCACTTGTGTTGACCTTGAAGTTTAAATGGACAGAACTGCCTTGTGGGGAATGTGATGTTTATCAAGTTGTCACACCCCTAATGCAATCACAATTTGATAATATGGGATTTTTGAAGAGAAAACTGGTTAAGAATTTTGAAAATAAAAAAAAAAAAAAAAAAACAATTGTAAAGTGAGGATATGATGTCGTATGTGCTTCCTTCAAGTTAAATTTTTGTTGAAAATGTGACAACTTTACCTCCTTATATCTTGAGAACCAGATGTTAAATTTCAATTCAAATTACACCCAAATACTGTACCCCTTTAACATGTCTATACTTGATGTGACCCTAAACCCTTCTTTACAAAAAAAAGGTTGAGGAGCACTGATGCATACTACATTGCTTTGAATGTTGTAATTCTAATAGGTTGTTGTAACTACTTTGAAACCGACTGCATTCCTTGGTTTTGTTGAAAAGGTTGTACTATGATATTTTAAATGCTACCAGCTTTACGAATTCTGCTGCAACAACAGGTCATCTGAGTTTACTTTCAGGCATAAACTTTTATCGTGCAGTTTCACAGTACATAGTGGTGTCCACTGTCCAACAAAGACAAGGGAAATCATTGTTAAAAAAATTAATTGACTTACCGACGTCTAGAGGGGTGAACTGAAAGTCTGGTAGAAATTTCCTGAGTTTGGCGTTGCTGGCGGTCTTTTTAAACTGACCATCAGACTTGCTTGTATCATACTGGACAAAACTTGTTAAAGAAAGATAATGTAGTTATGGACATTGTACATTGCCACAGTTATAGGCATGTGCGTTAATTCTGGAAAGGGATGGTGACATTTATTTGAGAAATTGTCTCTTGACTTATGATGATTCACACCCAACCCCAAGGCTGGGTAGAAATTGTCCATGAGTCTACTACAAAGTGACTACTTAAACAGAATGCAGGGTTGCTATGTTGTAGTTAAATCAACAAATGTTCACAGATTCATCAAACTTTTCATTTCTGTAAAACTAGCTCCAAACAGGAACACCTGAGTCATCTAGAAATTCCATAAAACAGCTTGAAGAGGCATTGGAAACATGTGGTCTCTTTCTCTCGGGTGGGGGGTGACTTTTTATCCCACTTCAGATCCCCAACCAGGGCATAATCTCTCCCCGACCGAGTCACTGAAGTCTGGGTGATTCAGCATGGTTTTGGCCAAAGGGAGGGGGATGCAACTCCTGGCCCTCCTGTCCCATACAGCCCTGTGTGCAGCTGTGATGAATGTTTCAGCACAAGTGAATGCCTAATCCTCTCACCTCAAACAGTTGCAATTATCCTAACCTACTAATACTTTCTCCCACAACTGTCTAAAACTCATTCTCATCCAGACACAATGTCATGTCATTGATTCTGGGAGTATACAAAATCCCAGTGTGTAATCAAAACACTTTCAGAACAGTAAATGCTGTGTGATATCAACTACATTACTTTGCATTATTTAACTTGCTGTCAGTCAAAATGCTGTATCTTTTAAGGAGTCAACAAAGACTAAATTTGGGTTGCATACAGTACCTCTAAATTCTGTAGCAGAAAAAGGGGATTGTGGACTCCATTGGAAGTGGAAGTAGGAAGTGAGTGGTTTGCAAAGGGCAGCAGTTACAATTAATTGCAAGGAGTAGTATATCAAACATTTAATCATTCCTACAACGGGCTTAAAGATTTTTCACTGTCACAATTACAGTTCTAACAGTTACATAGTTTAGTAGATGGAGGTCTACCAAAGAGTTTCCAACAAATTGGTTCCAGTTGACCCATCACAGCCTTTTTTCAACTTGTGGCTCACTGGTTTGTTTTTCCGACTCCATTGTTTATACTGAGCACCAAGCACAATGGCATTAGGTTCCATTTTTAAAGTCTTTGATACGACCCAACCAGGACTCTAACTCCCGACTTCACAACTGGAGCTCCAACAGAATTGCTCTGCTGTTTGAAAGGATACGACAACTTCGCCGGTAAAATTAAATGCTTTCATGATGGATTCGGCAGCCTCTTTGATTGACACCTCATCTTCCTCTCCAACAGATAAAATGATGGGGTCCACTTCATCATACTCCCTCAGGACCCACAGGAAGAGACGGGCCAGGTCAATGGAGTATATAAACTGTCGCAGTGGGGCACCTGTTCCCCATATGGTGAAGGGGGTTCCATTCTCTGTGGGAGTACAGGGGAGGAAGAACATGTAAATTAACAATTTTAATATCAATTTGCAATAGAAGAAAGGAAAAAGTCAACTGACAATAATAAAAAGAAAAATTGAAATTTTCTTTTCACATCCAACACTCCTTCTTGTAAAGGTATACACTGCCATACATATTTTCAAAGTATCAAGTCTATTTTTTTGTCTTTCTTAATTTAAACATAGCCACATTTTCAAGCTTACCCAAAAAATGATCAGGAAAACATACAACAAATAATTATCTACCTTGCATAAATATATTCAATCAAATTTCAAATGAGCAGTGTCATGGTCAATGAGCATAAACACCTGTGTATGCATAAATTATGGTGATGAATGGTCAGTTGGTGAGACAAGATTTTAGGACTGAACCAATTAGTTAAAATCAAGCTGGCTTCAGCCTTTTTCTACTTGTAGCTCACTTGCTTTGTTTTTCTACTCCATTACTTATGCTGAACACCAAGCATAATGGCAGTAGTTTTCATTTTTCAAGTCTTTAGTATCCCTCCTTGCTGCAAGTCGCATGCTTTAACCACTTGACCATGCAGTCAGCTGACTAAGGCCAGATGACTGTGAAATTGGGTTTTGACTATTAATACTCTCCTTGGCAATTTTAAAAAAAGTTGTAAAACTACAAGATATGAAGAAAATAATACAGGTCAGATATTATTGACATTGTTATTGAAGGCAGACGTCAGTTATTACAGGTCAAAAGTCAAATTTGTCTTAACCTGCAAAAAAGGTCTTATAACAAGTTTCCCCTTAAATGCATGATCAATCATGTTCAACCTTGATTGGTAAGAAGTAACTGGTTGTTAAGACCATTGCAAACATAGCTGATGACATCACAGGTCAAATGTCATACTATTGTATTAGGGTAACTTGCATTCCTGTTAAATTGGAAGGGGTCACTTAACTGTCAAAAATGTTCTTCCTATGACTGATATCATTTGTCATGGGTCAACTCAGATCAATCTGCAACTTTTTGATAGTTGGTTTTCTAGTTTCCAAAATCAAACAGATAAATGTACGATATACAGCTCTGTGTACTTCTACTCAATTAATTTTCAGTCAGAATTGATAATTTCATGCAATGTTAAAAGATTTGTCGCCATGACCTACCAGGAACCGAGCAAGATTAATTTTTCTTCTCATAAAATATTTTTGCCTTTCATTTTATTGTCTTTTTGAAACAAACACACACACACCCCCAAACTTACCAATCATAAAACTTGAGGTATAACAAATTCCTCAAAAGTTTCTGGTTTGAGGATCTACAAGCTCTATACTTTTCTCCCATTTACATTATGTAAACCTTCTTACCTGTAGTAATCCTTTCACAAGTTATCAGCCTGATGGTATGGACAAAGGGAGAGTCTGAAGTGTCCCCTCATTCTTTTACCTTGCAACAGACAAAGGTTTGGGATTACTACAGGTAAGTAGAGTTACATAATGCAAATAGAAGGTAAGGACGGGTGATGTAGATTGCTCAAAGCTGCAATAGACCTTGTGCATTGATGACATACTGAAGTCATCCTGTGAGCAGGATAATGGAACATATAGCCACATTGGTAAGAATTTGCCCTGCAGGTGTAGCAGACCAAGCGCATATTCCACTGATCAACAAATCAGCTGTCTGCATTTGTCTGTGCTGGTTTGTTTTTCCCCCAAAGGAGGGCATACTTTCCGTTCTGTGACATCATATGCACAAGGTCTATTAGACATCACATGAATCATTTTTACTCACTTTTAGCTGTGTAGACCTTATTGATGAGGCCTGGAATAACATGTCCGTCCTCTAAATTAAAGTTGTCATGAGGTCCGAATACATTGGTTGGTATGACAGAGGTGTAGCGTCTTTTGTGCTGCACAAAATAGCCTCTGAGAATATAAACATACAAAAAAAATAAATAAAGTGGAATTGCTGTATACTTATTATATTCCTACACCCACAAGAAGATCTACCCCCTGAAAATTCTTACCCTTGGCAATTCAATTTTTCCTAAAACAGTGAGTCCCAGGACTATCTCCCCCACCCCTCAAATATTTTTAGCTGGTCAATTCCTTCCACATTACTCCCATCTTAGAAAATCTCTCCCACCCCATGGGAATTTCAAATCATCTGTAACTACCAGAAGATTAGAAATTGCCCCTAAAAGCATACAACAAAATGTTGGCCTAAAATGCCTCCTAGATCATTGGAAATGGAACATTGTGAGCATCTATGAAAACTTGAAGGGTCTACCACATAAGAAGTATGGAAAGCCCTAGCAATATTAATGTTTAAAAAAAACACCTGCACCAAAAACATGCTCATGATGGTCAAGGCAGGGAAGGTTACCCCTTCACCCCTGCCCCTTCACACCTCCCCTCTCACTGGCTATGCCCTTGCCTGTGCCTTTATCTTTTGAATTTGTTTACCTGTTTTGTACATCAATCATTCGTTTTGCATACGAATACCCAAAATTAGAGTCATGCGGAGGACCATTGTGAATCATCGTCTCATCAATAGGGTATGTTGTCTTGTCAGGAAAGATGCATGTAGAAAGACAGGATATCACTTTCTCAACATCATGAAGATGGGCAGTGTTTAGGATATTATCATTGATGAGACTGTTATTGCGCTGAAAGGAAAATAAAGATAAAACACAACTTTAACTTAAAATATAAATGTCTCTGACCAATTGCCCCCACCTTCTTGGTAGCTGTATTCATGACTGGCTATACTTACCCGTTGCTACACCTAAATTGCATTACTCACGCACCGTGCACTGCACCCCCACTTCACCCTGATCAACTAGAAGATCATCCTCATTAATCTTCCAAGCATGTCTACACTGCTACTTTTCCAAGCAGCCAGGTGCACAAGTAATACGCAATTGAGACATAGCTCTTGTTGCTAAACTGGTGGCAGTATAAACCTACTTTTCAAAGCACTGAGTATTAAGCCAGTTAAGAGAGGATTACATGATATTAATGATAATGCCAAGGCATCAAATTGAAGACAGTGAATAAAAGAAAGCAACTTTTTTACGGCACGCCAAAAGGCTCACCTCATATGATGATGTACTGAAATTATATGTTCATGTACCAAAAATATACGATGATGTACTAACTTCATATGATCATGATGTAAATTTACACCATCATGTACTTAAACCATGAGTTCATCATGTTAAGTGTTACGATGTACATGTAAAAACACATGTTGTACATCTAAAAACACGTTGCACATGTAAAAATGCAAGATCATCATGTTTTAATTGCCCCTTCCGCATGCCATACTGAGTGAGCCTTTCGGCGTACCAAAGTCCATCGAAAGGCTCACCGACATACGATGATCATCTAAACTCATGCAATGCAGTAAAAGTACACGTTCATGTACTAACTGCTTATGATGATACACACTGAATGCTTACGATGATGTACTGATTTCATACGTTCATGTACTGATTCCATATGTACATGTACTGATTGCATACCTACATGTACTGATTGCATATGTACATGTACTGAATTCTTACGATCATGTACTAAATGTAAACGTTCATGTACCGAAGGGACCCATGTGGCTATTGAATGGTAATAGGCCCCTGTCAATACTAAGGGCCCAAAGGATTAATGTTGAAGAGCTACGACCTGTGGAAGTTTTGATCCGATTGGAAATTTTGATGGTAGGCTACATTGCATTAAATCCACTAATGAGAACAAAAAGTTTTTTTTTTCATAGTTAGAAGTTAGTACATCATCATATATTTTTGGTACATGAACGTATAATTTCAGTACATCATTATATGTGGTGAGCCTTTTGGCATGCCATACTTTTCAGCCAAATAATGAACTAGCATATCATAAATAATGCTCTCATAACAGTTTAAGGTTTCTGCACTATGAGGCACAAATTAAAGTTCACAATGCATATTCTTCAAAACCAAAGCTCCTTGGGTAGACACAAAATCATGGTTTGCACTGTATTAAGCCAGAACTACTGTATTGACACAGCTGCATGAACTCTTTTATCTTTTGTTTTGTAAATGTTTACATTTGAAAAAGCATACTTTACCCTTTAAAACACAAAATATTTTTTTCCATTTTTTCAAGGTTTTGATGAAGTGTAAAGCACACTGCAAAAATATTAGCACACAGAGGTACTATAGTAAATTCCTTTTGATGTCAGGTGGCCATGTTAAACAAGGTTTAATACAAATCTGTACTTGTGCAAAAAAATACGACACCATACTGTATGAATTGTGCATGTTTTTACAGTACTTCAAGAATATGGGAAATTGGGCACGGGGGGTAGAAAAGCCTCATGATTCATTTCCAATCCAAATTTGATTTGTTTCCAAGAGTGATGTTGCACCTGGAGGGAATAAGCAATCTTCCAGTGTTAGTTCATATTTTAAGAACTTTGAAAGGTATCCTTCACGTTCGTTCATCCTTGCACAAGTTCCTTGACCATCAATATCCATGTAAACGGCTGCCTAGTTACAACTGATAATGTAGTACACCTAATTTGCGTAAAATATATAATGTGTAATGTGACTCATAATGAAGTAAATATTGACGGAGTACCGACCCCTTCATTTTTTTCAAAGAAAGTTTGGGCAATGTATAGTATACGTAAAACTGTACACACTACTATCTATCGGTGTTATCTACCAGCGACTGAAAACATCCCAGAAATTTTGCAAGTTTTGCCTGGCTATACCCCCATTTCGGGCAAAGCGAGTGTTTTCACAAGAGGGGGGCAAGGGGAGACCTGTCATCCCCTTTTCAGAAGGAGGTGGGTAAGATTCCCTCTTTTCATTTCCATAAAAATTAGAAAAATTAAAAATTGCCAATATCTTGGTTTCTTTCTTAAAAAGAGGACACATTTGCAATAATGTTTGAACTCATATAAAGGAAAGGCCTCTAAGCCAATTTGTACCTTAAAGGGGCCTTGAAGCAAGCTGAAATTGTCCCCCTGAACCCACTCATAACTTTAGCTTTAGGCAGCATCAATTTGGACTTGTGTTTAACAATAAAAAATCCCCTCTTTTCTGTGGTTCTTACAGAATCCCTGTAAGTGTTGTGAAGGACTCTCAAGTGAGGAGGAGGAATAATTGTTTTATTAAACTGCTGATTAAGTTGCCATTTTTTGTAATGTTTTTGATTTGCCATGAAAATTTGGATATGATGTTATTCTCTTTTGCAGGTAATTTTATAAAGAATATGGCTTAGGAAAGGGATTTTGATGAAGCCTATTTGGGAATGTTTGTAAACCTTACAATCACTGTTTCTTTTTTACTCTGTTTTCCCTGTATAGGCTACTTTCGTGAATACTCCCACAAATGCTGTTTATTCCTCAGATAACCTTACCCAGAAATCCAAGTTGTAACGAAGGTTGCGAAAGAGACCTCCAACCATTGCAGCCAGATGGATGACATGGGTTGGATGATGTTTTTCAAAAAGTGCTTCAGTCTCAGCTCTTGATCTGATGAAAAAAAAAGATATACTAAGCTTTTGACAGTACATACTAAAAACAATTTTCTGGTACAGATTGCAACAGAGACTAAAACATGCACTCCTATGGGTGGGGGTTCAGGGGGGAAAGCCCCTAGAAGCTCTGAGGTTTTTGCACATCTCTGCATAAAAAATTTAGTCTCAAGAAAGGTACAGTATATATATATATATATATTTTTTTTTTGGGGGGGAGGGGGGTATTTACCTACCTCCTAACTGACCCAACTTGGGGGAGGGGGTGGTTGGGAAGCAAGTGAGAAAAAAGGACAAAACTTGTGGGGACAAATGTTCCTCTTGACCCCCCCCCCCTCCATGTAGCACTGCCACTGCTGATCACTGAGCATGGAACAATGTTTTCACATCTTGTTTTTTTATCTAATGCTTGACCTTTTAAGAGATACAAGCTTATTTTTTATGTAAACGCCTCTCACTGTTAAAGTATGATATCAATAATGAGGAATTTCCCAATTTAAAAGGAAAATACATCACAGTGTTTCATGATTGTTTCATTGCAATGTGACATGTGCTACTATAGAGTGCTTTCATGGACATGACAAGCCCCACCCCTTCTGATGGGCAACACTAGTGTAGTACACATTATGTGTAGCTAGCTCAGAAGCAGCTGATGATCTATGACCCACATGTGAGTGTTGTACTATAATACTGATGATTTTTGTCCAGCGGTGGGTCTGGTTTACCAATTGTCACCTCATGTGAAAGCACCCTATAGAATCAGAAGGGAAAACAATCATCACAACAAAATAATATGAACTTCTTAATGGCTTTGTGTTTGGAACAAATTGGGTTCAGAATGGGACTACTTAGAAACTTCAACAAAGTCTAGTCAATATAACCAGACTGCCTTTTCCTAAACTGCTGCCAACACTGTCAAAATAATCATTGAAACAATCAGCATGAGTAGCGATGGATAATTCTCAACATCATGTTTTTAAAATTTGAATTGTTCACAATTTCATTTCCAAGTCACTGTAATACCCCTTCACCAGTTCATCTTTAACAGTTTTGCTAAATATTGTTAAGTGGAATATTGTCACTAGCAAATTGGCTCAACTGTTCAAATATTAGCTGCAACAACTGATTGCTGTTACTTATTCAGACAATGTTGCTGTATCTAGGTGCCTTATCCAAATTATGCTAGATGCGATTTTCAGCGTCGAAATGGCAATGATCCCTTCAGACAATAACATGGTGGGACTCCGTGTTTTTTGGAGTCTGTCGCACGGACGGATTATTGAAGCATTTCACTGTGAAAGTCTACTCTCACTCACTAAGAAGTGTGCGCCCGACCGCAGTGATCAAAATTTTATTCACCTCTGCGATAAGCCCCGGTACCCCTTGAGCCACTCATGATCAACATACAATGCCCTGATTGATTGGAAAGAAGTTGCACTTGAGATGTGTGCAGAGATCAGAATGCATGAGTCTGCTGTTTATACTTTTTCTAAAGTCCTCCCGACCCTCTGGCAAAGGGGCGTTCCGCAAAACCAAGAGTGAGCTTGCCGGGAATGTTATAACCCGAACTTATGTACTTGTATGTGAGCACAGCTTATATAAATTATGATTTAACATGTTGTAGCAATGACTAGGTAAAATATGCTGTTAGGATAAATTTACAAAGTGAAGCTGTTGCAAATATTTGCCAGTTTCATGTAGGCTACTCTTCAAGGACGGTGATCACTTTGATCAATGTGCATACAGTGGCAATGACAGCACTTACTGTAAAAAAAAAAGTCCAAGACAACCCCAAAATATTTTTTACTTTCCTATTTCCATTTTCCTAGTCCGAACTTTTGTAAAAAGAAAATAATCATCAATGATCATGATTCTTGAATTTTTCAAAAATATATATCAGGTTTAATAACTCATTCATAATCAAAACAAATCACTCACATTAGATCAGCATCTTTAGAAGACACAAACACAAATTTCTCATCAGGTCTGGGATCTTCTTCAACAACTTTCTGGATAGCTTTGCCAACCAGTCCAGAACTTCCTGTCACCAGGATAACTTTGCCTTGTCTTGGTTTCTTATCAGCACTCATTTTGTCTAAATTGTTTAAATATTCTGAGGATGAAAAGAAAAGAACAGTTTGAAGTTTCTTCTTGGAGCAATATTGCACAATAGGTCAAAGGGTAACACTTTAACGTGCCTTTACAACTAATGGGCGGATGAAAACACACAGACAACAGTATGCTACGTATATGCTCATCAGGCTCAGCTCTCAGATGTTTTGTTACCACTTGATCTGAACAGAAAATTCATGAACTCATGCGCAGAAATAAACTTGAGTTGTCTATTGATGGCCAACATGATTTTGTAGATTTCATCCAAGAGATCCTATATTTTTACACCAGCAGTTTTCTTTGAGACACAATGTACTTTATACAACAATAACACAGTAGACGTATACAAGTATTAAAAGGGCAAGAACAGTCATCCCAAACTTTAATTTGAAATCATTCTTGTTTTTTTATATTCTCATTTCTCTTTAAACTTACTTAAGCAATATTTAAGTATTATATTGCACATTCAAGGTACTGTAAAACGAGCAGTTACCACAAGTAAATTGCACATTCAAGGAGAAAAGTACTGTCTGTTACAGTGCCGTCAGAAGGTAATTTCGATTGGGGGGGCTGACTCGGGCTGACTATCTAAGCGGAGCGCCACCATCGGTTGGCGCGGAGCATACAGAAAATTTTGAAAAATCCCAACTCCTCAGACAGCTGGAAATGAATTTCTTGGGCTTGTTAATAGTATCTAAGCAGTCCTTATTTTGACCTTTCGTTGTAATAAAATGCTCACTTCAAAAGAAATAAAAGAAAAACTATATATGGCAAAATTATTGGGGGGGGGGCTGCAGCCCCCCCCCGCTTCCGACGGTCCTGCTGTTACCAATCACAATCATCAAGATGAGCCAATCATTAAAGAGGACAGTCTACTACACTAATTCAAGTTGGGGAGACGGCACTTCCCCTTTACACAACCCCCTTCATGTTCTTACCATTGTTCAAGTTAAGACAACCTGAACATTGTGTACTGTAATGTAGTACCATCTACCCCCAAATGAATATTTTCAAAGTAACTTTTATTTGATGCTGTAATATTATGCTGTAGTTATGCTTTAAACATCCAGAGGCTTGTGAATTAAAAAACAGGACATCATTGTTTTTGGTAAATACTCAAAAGCATTTTGTATACTGTTCATGAACATCATTTTGAAAATACAGTACTTGTGCTTTGAACATATGCAATTTTGCTAAGGATTAATGGATCATTAGTTACCAGAAATTTGTAATTGTCACCAGCAGATATAGAATTCTGAGATATGCCAGTGCCTGAAATCAATGTGAGGTGCAAGTATTTGCACACCTACAGTACTGTTCATACAGACTGAGAACCAAGACACAAGTTTGATAAAACAGCACAGCACTGCTAAATCTCATCAGGAGATCATTTTGTAACACAACTGGAAAATCTTTGACTCAAAACCTGAGTCAGAGCACATTGACTAGGCCTACGCATGTGGTACTGTCCAATACCTTACCATAGCACTGAACTGATGTGGTTGGGTTAGATGAAGATTTATGGCCGGGTTTCCAAACACTTGGTTCAATTTCAGCCGACCTTCAGCCTTTTTTCCTGTGGTGGCTCACTGGCTTGTTTTCCCTATTCCATGGCTTATGCTGAGCACCAAGCACAACTGCAGTAGGTTCCACTTTTAAAGTCCTCGATATGCCTCTGCCAGGACTCAAACTCCTGACCTCATAGGCGTACGGGGATAATTTTTGTGGGGAGGGCAAGAGCAAATTTTGCCCAAATAATGGCACAATTTATCATGTTTTGCCCGAATGGACATCTGTTTTTGCCCGAATTGGGAGGGCGAGTGCCCCCCCTGCACTCCTGCCTTGTAAACCAATGCCTAACCTCCTGACTATACAGTAGAACCCATATTGGAACAACGTATTGTGCACAGGGAATATTAAACAACTTGGCTATGCTCTTCACATACAGTATGGCATAGTTTTACACTTCTACTGACTGTATACACTTCAGCTAGTGTATAACAGAAGATATTCAAACATTTGAAAAAGAATCAAATTTCAAGGACAAAGAGGACATTCTTATTACAATGTAAATCAATATTAATCTCTTAACCCTTTGCCGTCCGGCTCCAATCGCAGTATTGTTGCGCACCTCAGGAGTGGGCAGAAAAGTGGACATAGCACGCCCAGTATCAGCTTCCGTAGGCTATTGACCCCGTGACCTTAAACTATGGTCTCTCTTGTTGTTGTGGCCAAATTTTTGGGTAGCTACTTGCAGTTTTGAGCTCCGCGTCAAACAGTAAAGATGGGTGACAGCAGTGCTCTCCGTCAGGGGCCATTTGGACCCGTAAGACCAGTAAAGGGTTAAGGCAGTGTGCCCAACAAAACATTCTGTGGTCTTGATGAGAAAATACAACAGACTGAAGTATATTGTACAAGCATGGGTGGAAAAAGTTGGGAAGTTGGGATGCTCCTTTAGGGGAATTTTTGCCATTTAGAGGGAAATTTAGGCAATTGGAGAGAAATTTCCCATTTCCATTTCTGAACATGAAAACATGGGGCAAATTTAACTCCCTTCCAGGGAAATAATTTCACTCCCTTCCTGGGAAATAACACTTTTTCCAGATCTGTATAGAACAAGTACAACTACTCTTTTAAATGTGATGCACTAACTACTGCATTTTGTACAGGAACTGATTAAAGAAACAAAGTAGTCACCCCCTTCGTGGCATCTAGTGTACATACTTAGTCTATCAAGTTTCATGATTGCACTGTTCTCCAATAGCTGTTTTTTCAGGATGCTGCACCCAGACAAAATTTACAAAGGGGTTTCAGCACAGGGACAAAAATGTGCCACCTGGACAAAAACAAATAGCAACCCAGACAAAAGCTTGGCCTATATAAAATTAGAACCTGTCAGTGAGCAAGCAAACAGGAATAATCTCAGCACACTGTATGAGTAATGATCATCAGAAATGTTCCTCCCATCAAAAAAGCTATAACTACATTCACATTAATTTCAGCAGAACATTTTTCAAATTACACAGAAACACCTCCCTCAGATTAAAACCACTTGCCAAGAGGGAGTCAGTAACTTGCAAGGTTTAGAGCTGCCAGACAAAAGTTGAATCAGGGGTGAACACTGGATTGGCTCTCAAGAGTCAAGTGTTGAAATTTTCCTCACTTGATTATAAAATTTAGGAGAGAAACTCAATGGTTTACCTTGAATATGAAATATTGAAGACCTGACAACATACAGTATACCATGAAAGATACTTGAGAGCAAAATATACGAAATAAGAAATCTGTGAGGTCTTGCTCCTGTTTCAAAGTTTGCGGTGACTAATTTCACCTTGCCATTTCAGGCAGGGGGGTGGGGAGGGCGGGGGGAGGCAGCTTTTGTCCCCCGAACCCACTCTTAATTTAGCCAAGGAAAGCATCACTTTGGACTTGGGGTTTAGTGTTGCTTAATTCCCTCCCCCTATTTTGTGTTTCTGGCATGATCCCTGCAGCATTTAACGTTTGTTTGAATATACATGGATTTTTTTTTTGATGCACAGCAAAATATATTTTATTTTTGCATCAAACAGGAAATCATTGAAAATCAGGTGAAATACAGTAACATAGGCCAACATGAAGAAAAGCAGTGAAGCGTGTATTATTACTCAGAAATTTGTTTTACAAATTAATTCAGGCCTTGAGAGCATTTCAAAAATACTGTATATTTAAAGGTCAACCCCTTCAATTTTGATTTTGCATGAAACTTGATGGAAGTGCAAATTTATGTCATCAAGCCTAAGAATCAAGTATTCATCAAAGCCTGCCCAAATCCCCCAGTTTAGTTAGTAAGTTACAGTACTTAGTTAAATTAGGTGGCATTTAATGACACGCACCAACAAGAATTTATTAGCTACTGTAGATAAACAGGTTTATATTTAAGTTCGAAATTTAAATACAGTTTAAGCTTCTGGACAGTTCAAATTCAAGTTCTAAAATGGTTGAGCTACACATACAGCGCATACTGCACCATACCCCCCCCACATGTATGGAATGCCAAAAGGGCCACTGCATTACAACATCTATTCACAGTATGCCATCATTTCCAGATACAGTACTGCTACATCCTAAGAAGGTATTTCTTTGTCAAAATACTTCATGGACAAAGTGCCTGAAAGCAAGACTCTTTGCAGTGGCAAGATGGACATGTACACAGGTAAAAGCCACCCTAAAAGTTAGCTTTAGTACATGCATACCAAAAAGACCTGGGAAAAGCTATTTCCTGTGCAAAAGATCAACCTGAACACCTGTATCGCAAGTAGAATCTAACTTCCTTTCTAAGTGATATCCAGCTACTAACACACATTATGACCAAACAGGTCCAGCAACATGAACAGGATATTTAGGCTATTTGATGACCTAGGTCAACAAAAGGAGTGCCACTCTCAGACCTCGCTTACAGTATACATACATAGTACCCACATTAATAGATGTTGCCCTTTAAATATTTATTTCCTGTACATTTACTAATTAACTTGGGTTTATCTACAGTATACAGGTACTGAAAAAACAGTTGCCCTAAACTTGGTTTTAAACAACACCTACTGTAAATCTCAGAATTTTATTTTTTTATTTTTCTACCAAGTACATTTTGGGATTTTCTGTAAATCTTGTTTATATTCCAGATAAATCAAGCTAAAACTGCTTATGAATTTTACAATTGTGGAGGAAAAATATTGTCATGACATGATTCTCAATGTTCATGAAACAGTCGTGAGAGTTTTGTACTAGACCAATTGGGTTGACTACATTTTTCCTTTAAAAGCAGGTGCAGTACTGTACCATACTCTTTATGTCCAAAACACATTTGTTTTTTTTTTTTGGGGGGGGGGGATGTCACAGGTGAAATTTTGGACAACTCTAGTAATGAATATTCATTTACAGTACTCCACAGCTGTTTAATTTCTTACATGTTTTGTTACGTAATACCTTAGGTGCCTGAAAAAAGTTGCAGGGTGTGTCGGGCAGTTGTCCAACATCTCGCAACGAGGAAACACGCATCCTGGTGAGGGAAGTTGATTTCTGAGGTTTTAGCTTACACATTGGAGGATTTTGGAGACAGGCGAGTTTTGCACTGGTCGCTGAGGACTCAGGGGCTCATGCTGAGCCAATTTCAAACATTAAATCCAGAAAGTATTCCTATAGTATTTTCTTTCACCAGGATAGCACCGTAACTTTTCCATCAGGTACCTGTAAGTATTTCATTATTACTTTATACTAAGCCTGAAGCCCCGGTTAGACCGTGAAAGTTTGAGGATTTATATAAAATTTGATGTTGTAAACTAGTGCTTAGTGGCCTGTTAAAACAATGTCATTTTATGGATTTTCAGGGCCAGACGTACCGTTTCTAAATTTGGGTTGCCTGCCAACGTTATAGTCCGAAGAGGCTGGCTATTTCTATTTCTTCTTACCACGGAGGGGTTTGAACTATCACCGACTAACGCCTACTGCTAGTTTGTATGTATATTTATTTGTTCTAACATCGTCGGAAGACCCCTACAAAAAAGAAGATTAAAAAGCTTAAAACAAAGAAACTGGCCAGTCTTTCAGTGTTTTGTTTCCGAAACTGCTACCAGCTACCAGTATCTATCCTAAGGTTCTTTAAAACAACCTGTGACAGGGGGACCTAGAGTTCTCAATACTGTACAATGCACTGCTCTCTGAGTTTGTAAAATTTTAAAAGAAAAGGAAGAGAACACTAATGTACATTTTGTACCTAAAATTATACAGAATGGCATGCCTGCACATATACTAAAGTATTGATTATACATACAGTACAGTAATATAGGCCTTGTGTCCTCACCAGTTATGTCACAATATGCTCCTCATGAAATTAACAAAGAAATATTTTTCAATTAAGTTTGCTTGAATACAGTATATGGGCCTAAGCTTTAAACCCATATTACGAAAGTTAGTCTGTAGTGAAATTAGAAAACTGTGGACTCTTGCTGTTGCTTCAAAATACTGTAAGTTCAAAGGCTGAATTCCACCCAAACAGTTTCAATTCTCCAGACTTACTTACTGTAAGGTCCTCCCACTGTCTAAATAATCATCCAGACAAATCATCAGTTTATTGCTTCTGGGTAAGTATGACCTCAATGTGTAATCAAACACTCTCTGTACAGTACATATTTTGTAATATGGGCTTACAGTACTCCGCAATTACTTGTTGTCAATCAAAGGGTCATGCCAATTGAGAATTTCTGTAGACTACTAAAAAAATTGCAGTTTGGGCTCAGAGTAGACTGCTTTTCAACTCATCTGATTTTGCTCTTGAAACACTTTACAACAGCTTAGGTTTCTTCATGCACAACGAGAAGCTTTTAGGCAGTTTTGGGATCGCTATTTTTAATTTTAATTAGAGGTTCTTAAAGGCTTTTAGTTGATTTTTTTTAGATGCAAATAGTTTTTTAAGACATTTACGGGTACAAAAATGAATTGAAACAAAAAATCAATTTACCGTAATTTTTTAAATGATCCCACCTACAGTGAACCCTTAAGACTTCCAAGGGTCTTGACTGATATTTCCATGGCCTTTAAAATAGTTAGATCCTATATCCCTGTATTGAAACTAAGTTAGACATAAGTGAACTTTTTTTTGGAACCTTTGTAATCACTGTATACTTAAAAACATTTACTTTGGTTTAATGCTTCCTGGGGAGTGCATTCTAGACAAACCTCAAGGGTTTTTTAAACACACTTCCCTTTTCATGACTTTTTCTTATACGATGCAAATGATCTTTCTCACGTGTATGACATATTGTTGTGAAATGAAACAATAAATGAAATGAATGAAATATTTTTGTCTTTTTTTTCAAAAAATAATCTGAACAATGAAAATATCAAAATACTAAGTCCATTTCCCAATTGTTTCCTTCCCTGAATTTTGAAGGACCTTTTGAAAAATTGCTCATTTTCACTGACTTTCCAGGCCTGGAAATTCAAATTTCACTTTTCCCTAGCTTTTCAGAGTTTTCAGGACATGTACAAACCCTGTTTATTCTGGGGAATTTCCAATTGCAGACATATTACATTACTTTTTCTAACCCTACCTGCCTATAGCAAATCAGGCATGCAGAATCACCTTGTTCACCTTGTGGTTTTCTCCTCACCACTGTTGGAGAGGCTTACCTACAGTACAGCATTCAGGTCAAGAACAGCTTCTCAGAGTCTCACATATAAGTACAGTTACAGTACTTTAACCCTTTCCTGTTGTTTGGGTCCGTTTGGACCCATGCGGAGAGCTCGGCTGTCACCCATCTTTATTGTTTCATGCGGAGCTCAAAACTGTGAGTAGCTACCCGAAAATTCGGCCACAACAACGAGAGAGACAATAGTTTAAGGTCACGGGGTCAATGGCCTACGGAAGCCGATGCAGGGCGGGCTACGTCCGCTTTTCCGCCCACTCCCAAGGCGCGCAAATATGCCCCGATCGGAGCACAACGGTAAAGGGTTAATCTAAAATATCTGCACCAGTCGGCTAAAGGGTTACGTGCACACACGCAGAGACAGTGGCATCAGCTGTGCAGTAAACACACTCCACAGGCTTATTTTGACCCTTTACCATTGTTTGGGTCTGTTTGGACCCATGCGGAGAGCTTGGCTGTCACCCATCTTTACTGTTTCACGCGGAGCTCGAAACTGCGAGTAGCTACCCGAAAATTCGACCACAACAACAAGAGAGACAACAGTTTAAGGTCACAAGGTCAATGGCCTATGGAAGCCGATGCGGGGCGGGCTACGTCCGCTTTTCCGCCCACTCCCGAGGCGTGCAAATATGCCCTGATCGGAGCACAACGGTAAAGGCTTAAAGGGAACACACCACCATTTAAGGGGAACAGCCTTCCTGGGAAAAGTAGTTCCAAAGTACACCATCAATTTTAGGTCCTCTTTGAGTGTAAAGTGCTCACATTAGAATTATCAATTTGCTGCAAAATTTTTGTGGATATGAAAGAGGAGATGTTAATGAATACATGTGTAAGTGATGACTTATTGGGATGGATTGAAGGTGATTTAGACCATTTGAGTACTGGGTGTGAAAAAGAGGTATATCAGTCACTTTGCGGAGTAATTGGGGTGGGTGCAGAGCCATAAACTTCTTTCCCCTGTAGCTCAAAATCTAAACCGTTAATCTAGGGTGAATTGGGATGACATGATGGGACAACTTCTTAGCTTTCATGTTAGGGGTAGCTTAAGTGGGGTGTGAACTTTGACAAGGCTATGGGAGACATTTATTGAAGGCAAAATAGCGTGTACGTCAATGGAGAAATTAATGGTGGTGTGCTCCCTAAACAACAAGAGCCAAAGAGGGGTCAAGATAAGATTTATGTCAGCCTGGAAGATCAGTTTATTTACTAAGAGCAGAAAGTTGTTAGAAGAGGAGATATTATAGCACAAGCTAATTTTTCAGACAAAAGTGCATCCTTTTGAGATGTCACTATTTGATTGACCGGTCTTTTTGTATCTATTCTTAATCTCCTGTGATGGTTATTTTTCAAGTAATCTAATCAAAGGCTATTGTCTGCATGCTTTGAGTTGCAAGTTTGTTTCTGCAAGTGACAGAGCTTACTGTACTTTATTATTTTCAGTAGAATGGGAAACCAAACATTTAAAAAATATGCAGTTATTAAATTGTGCCGCTAGGATTGAGTTTTTTCATTGGATGCAAGCATTACACAAGTTATTACATCTCCTTCAGTCTTAAACAATTTTTTAATCCTTCAGAACTAAATTTGTCAAAAGAATTTGAGAAATTGTTGCTGACTTTATAAATGAAATGATAAATTGTTTCTTGCATATCAATAAATGACATAACTACAGGTATCATAATTTTGCATGACAGCTGGCAATGAAACAGATAATGTAAGGAATATAACTGTCTCTTCATACTGTAGAAGATTTCACAATACCTCACTGATCCTGGTTAATCAAAGCATTAAGATATCACCTATATATGAAGCATCTATTTGACTTTGTGCATCTGATTATAAATCCATTCCAGTGAGGGTTGTGTACTATATAAAGTGCTGTCTAGAATGAAAAACAATGAGTCATCCTTTCCAAAATTATACTCAGCTAGGTAAGAGAAAAGACAATTGCAAGGATGTAGCGAAGCAAAGTCTTTCATACAGGTTTCCACTGTGCCTGTGGACCTAGTTAGTCCAGAAACCATAACACAGCACAGTGTAGCATACCTACTACAGTATATGGCCTAAACAGTTCTAAGAATTTAAAAGTAAAAACTTCTGTTAAAATGCACATATCAAAACTGCTCTTCCACTCAAACTACTGAATTAACCTCTTCTATAGGCCTTAGTTAGTGTTACGAATAGCTACAATCCTCGACAAAAATGTTGGGACAAAACAAGCAAAACAAGCAATGAATGGAACACCATCCCCCCACTCCCCCATTCAATGTTGCGGCAGCCCAAGGCGTCATGAAACTTCAACACTGATACGGGGAGCGGGGTTTGTCCCATGTATTTTTGTCGAGGATTGTTGGAAGCCTGTACAAAGGTATAGGAATTTCCAAATTTTCGTTTTAAATGCTCTGAAACGAGTAGGTTGCCTTTTCATTTTTCAAGCTACAGGAAAGTAGTAACAGTTGAATTTGTCCGACCAGTATACTGGCGTGTCAGGTTTTTTTCGCTGGATGCTCGAATAAAGATTTGTCTTCCTCAAGTAGTTCATACGAGGAAGGGGCACAGGGAAATAATACTTTAGGTGGTGAGAGATTTAATTTAATTTAAAAATTTTATGTACTGTAATGGGGAACAAACAAAGAATTTTTTTCCATTTTATTTTTCTTGTTAGGGGTTGGGGGTAACATATTTCATGATATACCCAATGGTTAACCACAAAATTCTCTCTCTTTTCGCATAAACATTGAATGATGATTCAAACTACAATCTGGTTAAAGACAAAATTATATGTAAGCATTAGGGGTAGTGAACCTGACAATTTACGTAAAGATTTCTCGAAATTGAAACGGTTAAGCATTTTTGCACAATGAAAGTTTCCTATAAGTAGAGAGATCTTCTATTTGCACGATTAACCCTTGACAGTCATTGAAATAGTGTGTAGGTCAATGGTTAATCGTGGTGAGGTCAACGGTAAACCGTGGCGCTAATTAAATATTCTTCTTAATAGGGAGCAGTGATGAGTTCTACATCGGGATAATGAATAAATTAAGCGTTATAAAGCCCACTTTCGGAGCTTTCTGTAGCAGTTCGGTTTCAAAAATTTAAAACACGGCGCCTAACCTTAACATTATTCCATGCGTCATTAGGACTTAAAGGCAAATAAAGTTGAGTATCGTCAGCATAGCAGTGGTAGCTTATAATGTTATGATAACTAGTAATTTCCCCAACAGGATGAGTAAACATACAATACAAAACAGGACCCAGAACTGAGCCTTGTGGTACATCAAAAAGAAGATTTTGCCTATAAGACATAACCTCACCTATTAGGCCCAGCTTAGCCTAGGTGAATTTTTGAAGAGCCTCTGTGACAGTGAGGAGTTGAAGAGTTGCGTGCTGTGTTCATTCATTGTGCACATCGATCATGAATTCAGAAGTATGGACAAGGAATGTGTAAGGGCTAGTTAGTTAGCCTAGTTAGTTACATGGAGTTCAGTTTATATGGAGTCCAGTTTCCAACCGATTGGTTCAAGCCCAGCCAGCCGTGGCCCTTTTCCCAGTTGTGGCTCACTGAAGTTTTCCCTGTTCCATTGCTTACATACAGTATGTTGAGTACCAAGCACAATGGCAGAAGGTATGGAGTAGGTCCTAACGTTAAGCACAGTACACAGTACTGTTCAACTTCAAGGAAATGTCATGGCATGTATTCTAATCTGCTACTGTTGCCTTGGCTAGGCCTAGTAATACTAGTAAATATTGGCCTACAGGTTTCAAAGAAAAAATCTAGCCGGCCTAGGCCTAGGCTACATCAGTACATGATTTTCTAACTTGCTTGGTATGGAACTTCTGGGTATTCTATTATTTAGATTAACTGGTTATGGAAACCCAATTAATACCCCCAGCTAAAATATGGAAAAAATAGTCTTACCACGGAATTCTATCTTGTTTAAAGATGTTCGTTCATGCAGCAAGTGCAAAGCTGGCAAAGTCTGTGACTTACTGTGCTCAGAGAGCCAAAGGACTGTGATTCATGTACGCAAAAGTGTATATGTGGCACTTACACGAAACAGGGCTGCACCTTGGGCTATCTGTAGTCGAGTCTGTGTACGTACGTGCCAACGTGGGCACTTCGCGATAGCCTCTGCAACGACCAGATGACGTCAGAAGGGTGTACTGAAGAAAAATAAAGTTGCTCAACCTGTCATGGGCATTCATCAATACATGGGGCGGTAAAGTTGCCCCAACCATGTCTTTAACACTTCCCCTATGAGTTTTCTTACTGTAAAACATTTCAAAAATTTATACAATCCTTAAAGGAACTGAAAATTGAAAAAGACACCTTAAAAAAGTATCTGACCAATATAGGTTGTAATTTGACAAAACTGATATCTAAAATTTTGTGTTGTAACCATAGATGCGGCCTATAGTGTTATACGAGGAATGGGAGGGAGGGAGTGGGTTGGAGCCGGAAGTCAGAACCGTAACTAGGGTCACATGTTATATGGGTTGAGGTGCGAAGGTGTAAAATTTCTGCTGGCTGGGAATTTTTACAACTGAGTGGCTACAGTGCCAAGTCAGTTTCGACAGTACGAATACCTTATGAATATACATCGGTCTATCTCATAAAATCTTAACATGTGAAAGACAAATATTTAAATATAAAAAGGGTCATGTCATTAAATAAAAACAAAGGGAATTAGTTCATACTTCCAGCTGATCAAAGGAACTCACAAGATGTATGAAGTAAAGAAATCAAGACATACTTTTTCATATCTAACATGATTTTTTTTATGGGAGGGGAAGAGATGGCGGGAGGCTGTGAAGTTTATGGGGAAAGACAGCTTCTTTATATGATAACATACAGTAAGCATGTGATATTGCTGGTACGGTTAACTTTAAGAGATTGATAAAAGTGAAATTTGTTGAAGTACTACTGACACGGGGTGCGACTATTGATTCGCTCAAATTTTCTGCCAATAATACCCCGAGATTTCTGGAAGCGGCACAACCCATTTTTGCATTCAAAGGGTTGTCACTTTTCAGATGGTTCATGTTTCTGTAAATTTCAATAAAAAGTTTTGTTACCATTAAAAATAAAGGACGAATACTTTCAAAATCTGACACAGACAGGTCTACTTACATATTGCATTGCTGACAGCCCTAAAAAGTGTTAAGGTTCTTTCAAGTTTTGATATGTAAGAAAAGAACGCATTCTAAGCTTTGCTTTATCCACTTGTCGAGGGATGATAATCATTATTTATTGTCACATGAAAAGCATAAATGCAGATCCCCAAATAATTCCAAGCCTTCCAAAGCTATTTCCAATGAGAATCATTTAAAAAGAGCCTTCTGGTTAAAATTAACGACATAATTTTGTTGTCCTAGCGTCATGCAGATTTTCACAAATGCCAGCTTCATTTTTTTTCAGTAAGACCTGCATTAAGTGATAAAAACAAAATTTCCTTCGACAAATTCGTAATGCTACATTTTGATAGATGGCATAAGTCCTGGTGTTCAAATAGAATTTTACATCATTTCAAACATGTACTTTTCTCCAGTGGCGGTGACAGGGAATTCAGTCAGAGGGTGCAAGAATGACCTGTAGGGGCGCTTCAAAGTTTGTAAGACAAGGATATTTTGTCAGAGGGGGAGAAAAATTGGTTGCAGGGGGGTTTTTATGTAGGTAGATACATACTTTGCTGAAGTCCTGTGTATAACTTATTATAAACAGGAACTGCAAAATAAAGGACAAACACATACCATCTTTTGTAAAAACCACTATGATACAACCAAGCCGACAAGCTGAATATAAAGATAACATGTTTAAAACGCTTGTTGTGAATACGCCATCTATATTAGACCGTTCCGTAATCCAACAATAGACCTTATGCATATGATATCAAAATGGCAAAAGCATGCCCTTCTTTGGACAAAAAACAAACCAACACCAACCAGTGACAATGGCCAGCAAAATATCACAGCTCGGGGGGGGGGGGGGGCAAACTAAGGACAAACAAAAATATTGGGGAAAAAACTTTCGGGCACAGCTCGAAACCTGGTCCAGAGTGCATGTGAAACTGAGGTTTCAGGATAACTCTGGAAGAAAAATTACTTGTCAGGAGAGGTATACCATTTTTTTTCGCGTAAACCAAATCCTAATTGACCTAACTGGAAGGAAGAGGGGGGCCGAGGGAAAGACAACATCTAGGAAAAATGTTCCCTCTTGCTACTCCCGTAGCGCCGCCACTGAAACCAACAAATTCACAAAACTGATTGGTCAACCATAATGATACGTTCGCAAATCTTTCACTGAATGCGATTTATGTCATACATGAGAACAGCTATCCGAAACTCTTCAGGTTTTGTCGAACGCTCAGTGTTTGCTGTTAGCTTCTTCGGGAAGCAGTATCAAGTTTGGTTTCGCCGAACGGCCCTTTGCCAGAGGGTCGGGAGGACTTTAGAAAAAGTAGTTATGAGACCATGTGCACATTGTTCTTCCTCCAAAACGAACTCAGAGGTGATGTCAATGCATAAGGTTCATTTGCAACCGTATTTTATCAGTGCAGCATGTGAGAAATTTACACAGAAGAAACAGCAAAACACTGTAATAACTCCGAGAGTGACACTGATTAATTTTAATTTCAATGAGTCATTAACACTTTTAGGCCTGCTTAACGTGGTTGGTACGGTAGTGATATAATCATTCACCGTATTATGTTTAATCCCCAAATCCGAGCAATTGTAAGATAGGTAAGAACCATTTTGTGCTGAACATATTTAGGTGAATTGCACGTTGGAAAATAAGCAAACGACATTGTTGAACTCCTAAACCACTTTACTAAAGGAATTACGCTGCAGTTGCAAACGACTGGATTGTATTTTAGGTAAAGCATTGCTTACTTCGACAAACTTCCAAATATCTCTGGAGAAAGAATGAAAATGTTATTATGCTTTAGATTAACGTCATAAAGATAACTTAAATGTCCAAATAATTTTTCAGGAATTGTTTGGATCTCGTTGTGTTCCATAGAAAGAGTTTCTAGATCAGATACACTACTGAAAGTATTTTCGACGATATGACGTATTCTGTTTCTCGACTTTGCAATTGAAAGCAAACTTGGGAACTTGTCAAAGAAGGGCGACTGAAGCTTCTCCATTATATTCGATATATTCGAACGGAACGAAAATCTTGTAACGGAAGTTACGTTTAAGTGATGACCAGTTTCTATGACATCTTTTATGCGGTTGCTAATAAAAATTAAACACTTTACATTCGTCTGTCCAATAAAAACGGAAGGACGGAGACTTTCAAAAAGATTATTTCCCAAGTATATGTAATTCAAGTTAGCATGGACAACATTGTCATCACTGAGATGAAAGTGTCGGTTGTGGTAGAGATTAAGAGATCTTAATTTCGGCAAAGAATCCAGAACTTTCATTGAAAAGTAAATAATTCTGTCTGCAGATAAATCTAGCTTTGTTAGGTTAACAAGTCCACTGAGTTGCCCTGCTCTGACGTTTGTTAATTTGTTGTTGCTCAGTACTAAAGTCTGAAGTAACGATAGATTCCATGGTCTTCCACCGATCGTTTGTAGCTGATTTCAATGGAGATCAAGATATCTCAAGCATTGTAATCCTGAAAACTTTTCCATGTGGAAAAAGGATAATCTATTTCTCGAGATAACAAGGGATTCCAAAAGCCCCAATTTTCCTAGAATTTAGTTCCAAAATATTCCACATGTTATTTTTGAAAAAAGAAAGATGCTTCAAGATCGTCAGATCGGATAGAAACTCCTAGTTCCCATCCTGGATGAAAGAAATATTTGAGTTGGCTGTGAGTACGGACTTCGGAATTTCGTCTTTCAGATCTCGACCGTTAGCTACGTTAACCTCACTGCAACTAAATGTAGAGTACAAAGAACAACATACCAACGGAAAAGGATTTTCACAATCATAGACTTTCCAATTTTCGACACATAACCTCTGGGTAGTGCATATGTCATGCAATAAGATTAGGTGTAATAGTGCTTTGAGAAGCATTGTGTCTCTCTCGGAAATCCCCAAATGTGCAACAAGTCTTTTCACTGGTGAATTCGATAGTTCATGCAACCAATTTTGCTCATGAAAATGACCTAAAAACAGCCACTCAAAAACCCAAACCAAAAAGGAGTTGAACATCTCAAGGCCCCGTCAGTTGGTGTATGTTTTAAAGGAGCTATATGACCTTAAGATTCTTTGTGTGCCGGCATCATCCACCACGAATGTTTTATGTTATATTAACTAGATTAAAAAGTAATGGAGGGGGAGGAATCTAACTAAATTTGCAAAGAATGAAAATTTCAGCCAAAATGACTATACAAAAGCAAATACAGATGTCATGTCCAAGATTCCTGTAAAGCATTCTTTATTAGAGAAGGTCCAGAGCAAGGCAAATATGTCAGTTTGCTTAAAGGCAAATTCTGGAGACAAATTTCGTTAACTACAAAATAAGCAGAAAAATTTTCTCTTTTAGAAAGCAGAACCAGCATCTTGATAGCTTATAGCGTTAGAAAAATCCAAATTTTTTAAAGTATTG
Source organism: Holothuria scabra (assembly GCA_037179385.1). Taxonomy (NCBI): domain Eukaryota; kingdom Metazoa; phylum Echinodermata; class Holothuroidea; order Aspidochirotida; family Holothuriidae; genus Holothuria; species Holothuria scabra. The sequence continues at coordinate 2,968,106 of CM074197.1, read as the reverse complement.
CAAATTTTTATTGGGAAATCTGTGATGTCATCGTGGCATATTAATTTCACATTGCATTCAATTTAGTTATAATTATGATGCTGCTGCGGGCAATATCAGGAAATATTGTTGGTTGTACTCTATGAATGGTGTAGGGTTATGCTGGATCTACAGGAAAAGATATTCAAACGTTCCAACAGTATCAAATTTCAAGGACAAACAGGATGTTCAGTTATAAAGCAGAGGTATTTTTTAACAAAATAAACAATCTTTAAAGTGAGATATCTTGAGTTAGGAAAATGGTATTGGATAGGTTTGAAGGACATGGTGTAGAATATGTTTGTTTTTCTTTCAAGACAGAGGTTAAATCTAACAGAACATGCCTTTAAATAACGTTTTCGGGTTTGGCGAAATGCAGGTAACAAATAAACTCTTCAAAGCAGTCACTGAACTCACTAGATTTAAAAGCAATATTCACAAGACGTCGTGGTAGCGCGTTAAAGAGTGGTTGAAGCTGTTTGATAAATTGCGGATGCTTGCCAAGCGATAAACTAAATTTTGCACAAATGGCGACATTATTAGCCCAATAATTATGGTCTCTTTCTTCATGCTAAAGTTTTTATTCAATGCCAACGATTCAGCATCATTACAAAACTTGCGATGCCAAGTGCTCGTTAAGAAATAATCCCATTTCTCATATTCTTACGTCAGTTGAAAATTGAAGGTTAGTTAATATTTATGCAGTCATCTTCCAGCAGTTGTTATCGTCTTCGATAAATTTTGTCATATTTCCTTCCATTTATTTCATTTGCATGAAATTTATTTTATACAAACATGAAAAAAAACAAAGGTACCAATTCACTGAAAGCGGTGGATTAAGCCTGCAAAAAGCAAATGCTAAACAGCTAATCCTTGTCACCAAGTGCTTCGATTTGTTTTCAGTATTGGATTGGGTATTACCTCATTAAGAAAAAAACGTGTGAGGAAAACCAAAGTCAATGGGCAATTTCGCAAATACTAAGGAAAGGAATATATCTCCCACCCCCCTGGAATCACCACTGTCGTGCCATCTGTCACGTGATGCATGCAATCACAACATGATGGCTTTGCAAGGAGTTGAAAATCTTATCCCAGTGGCCAACTAAGGTTTTGAGGGGCAAAATATTTCAGGGATGCAGACTTTCCAGGGACTTAAAATGTAAGAAATTGTACTTCGACAAAGGAGGTTTTTCACATGACTTCATAATACTCCTCGGCGGCCATGTTGGAGTACAGGTAACTACTTAGACGCGCTTGCTCGATGAATGTGTACACACGGCGCATACCACAGTGCACACTGTGTAATGCGTTGAACACAAAGCCACGTGCATTTTGCATGATTAGTATCCTTCAGCATTGTGGATCCTTGACGTAATTGCAAAGCCTCCATAGCAAACTTCAAACTCTGAAGAGGGAGAAAAGTTGTCAACGGGTGATTCCGATTCCTTCGTTTTTATCCATCCCTTTTCTAGTGTATACAGAAGATATATGTCATTTTATGGTAAATTTTGATGTTCTTTAAAGAGTTAATTTTAAACGATGCGCTTTTAGAACTTTCAAATTTGTCACTTATATTTTGGAAAACTTTCAAATTTTTCTAGTCTATTCGGCTGCCTAAAGTGTACCTCAAGTAAAAAAAAACTCAAAAATATATATTAAATAGCATGAAAATGAATTCTAACAGTCCAACTCTCATCTTCATAGGACATTACTGAGCAGAGATGTAAAATGTTGAAGAATTAGTCCATTGCGCAATAATTTGTGAATTTCTTGTTGTACAACTCACAAAGACCTTGAAAACTTCCTGTTCCCTTAAGCATGTTGCACATTGCACAGAGAGGGCTTAATTAATTACATCATCCCGTAAGAGTAAAAATGCTATGACATCTTGGTTAAGGGTTTAGTAACTTTACGAAAAATAAAGAAATACAATACTGCAATTTCAAGAGTATTAGAATGACATCACAAATTATTGCGCAATGCACCATTCTACGTTTTACATTCCATTTTTACGTTTCAAAGTTTTTATATTTCGGTTCAAGAATGTCCTATGAAGATTGAAGTTGAACTGTTGCATTTTTTCATGTTGTTTAATATACATTTTTGATTTTTTTGACTTTAGGTACACTTTGACATCCAGGTGAGCAACAACTGGAAAAAAGGCCGTGACCGGCATTAATAAAACCAACTGGTTAGAAACTTGGCTTAAAACTCCATCTAACTACCTAACTTTCAAGTAATATTAGCTATGGTCAGTTACCAATGAAACATGTGGATAATTGACAGTCATTTTGTTTATTTTGTGTCCATATATTTTATGTTCCGGGTGAGACACACAGCATGTTTCCTGCACCCTATTTTGACTGTACTGGAACATGACGAAAACATCGGAACTCGTTCTACAGTGTCGAACACGAATCCAACGTACAACTCTCTACGAAAGTGAGCTAATACACTGTGTGCTCTAATGGCACTTTTCAATCCTAGGCAAACATTGGTGGGACACTTTTGCCCAAATGAAGTAAAACGTTTGCACTGATTCGACGGCATTTCAAAATCCCCCTCCCTAAAGCAATATTGTCCTCATCAAACTGAATTCCAAATTTCAAGAAATTTCAACATTGGACGGGGGACCGGAAACTGCCCCATGCATTTTTGCCAAGGATTGTAGATGTAAATGGCCCTGCCGTGCCACCAAGACGATGCGTTTCATACTTTCAAGTATCTTTTTAATACTATAGTGTACCTTTTCTTTATAGAAATGTCACCAGTCTGTTGTTGACCATTTGCCCTTGAGGAGTAGATGAATGGATAGATGGATGGATAGATGAGTGGGTGGGTGGATGAATGCATGCTGTGACGTCGCTTCTTGAAAAAGGAACATGAACACCCCAGTACATCAAAGGCGGTATGGGGTGTAACTAATATCTGAGTTTGTTACATGATCTGTGACCTCAAATGAGCTATGTTTTCATTGTGTTCACACTGCGTGAAAAGCAATTAACACATGCTGACTGACCCCAAATGTTACGTAACTTTTTGTGTATTGAAACACATCTTTTACTGTCAATATATAAATCAGGTATGAAACTTGACTTAATCAAATCTGCATGTAGTGGGCTTCTTTTCCTCCCTGAAGCGAAAAGAGTTAATCAGGCAGAAATGAAAGATGTAACAAAAAGTAAGACGGAACGTTTCATCATGGAATGAATGGATGGATGGATGGGTATATGGATGGATGGATGGATGGGGGGGGGGGGTAGGTGAAAGGATGGATGGATGTGTGGGTGGATGAATCGATGGATGCATTGGTGGATGGATGGGTGCATGGATGGGTGGGTGGATGGATGGATGAGTGGAGGGTTGGCTTGGTGGATCAATAAATCGATGGATGGATGCATTGATGGATTGACTGGTGGATGAATGGTTGAATGGATGGATAGAACGAAAGAGGAAGTAGCGGAGGGATGGATGTTATGAAAGTTACGTTACGTGATTGCCGCACCATGATCTAACCGAAGTGGTGTGAGTCTTTAAGTTATTCTTATGTGATGTCATACCGGAGACTTAAAAAATGGAACTTACTGCGGTTGTGGTTTTTACTCAGCATAAGCAATGTAGAAGGAAAACAAGACAGTGAGCTACAACTCGAAAGAAGGCTTTGGCTGGTACGCCTTAAAACAATTGGCTAGAAACTGAGAAGTAAAACTCCATCTGTTAACTAACTACGTACGTGATTCACTTGTACAAGGATACTGTTCTTTGTTCCAGAGCAGGGTGTCGAATTCCTTTGACATCTAGTCTGGGAAATTGTTAGGGCCATTTTAATCAGGTTAGATCTGTTTAAACTATAGCTATTGGACTTGAGGATGGGCCAAACTGAGGATGTTCGAATGCCTAATTTTCCGATTATACTAAAAGTGTTAGCGTTACTGCATTATGGGAGGATATTTGCAGGAAACATTGTTCGTCAGTTTTGGTTTTTTTAAAGGTAGTGTGATATGTCAGCCGAATGCCCTTATTCTCTCGGCAGTTATGGACTGAACTATCCTAAAATAGTCTATTAGAATTAGGTCAATATCTTTCATGTTACTCAGGATATACCTTTTCAAAGTTTGAATGTTTCTGAAGTAACCTTTTGCTTATTGACAGTATTGACATTTCTTTTGTTAACCCTGTATTAATCATCTCTTAATTGCCCATCGGATTAGTTTATTGGTAATTGATACGGATGATTTTCAAGGACACAGTTTAAACTTCCAAAAAAAAAAACCCCTCATGACAAACTAAATGTTACAACGAAGATTGTAAAAACAAAGGACGGCATTAGCCATAAATGACTTTTCCCTCTCACGACATCACAAGATTTGCATATTAAAGTCATGATTATTGTTGGTTAGGTGCAAATCAGAAATTGCCATGTTAAATGGTCAATTTTCGACAGATGTTGATGGAACTTGCAGCTTTTTTCTTGGTTTTTAATGCTTTTTACATCGAATACCCATTTTTTTCATTTTCATGTCTCAAGACCTTTAAACAAATATACATACCACAATATGTAGCGTTAAGTGGATAAAACGTTTTTCTACAAAATGAATCAAAGAAAATTTGGACTTCTATGAAAGGGAATTTGAAATGTTTGGGGAATATTGAAGAGTCTGCAAATTTCATCAGCAAAATCCGAGATTATGGGGGCGACTGGGGTTGGTGGGTTTACATAATATTATCTCCCACCCGTATATTGAGGCTGCCTGACGGCACTGAAAAATTTTACAAAACGATTTTCTGTTTTAATAGAATACAAGAACTTATATTAGGGAAAATTTGTAATTTTATGAGAAGTAAATTTAAGAAACCACAACTCTAATTGACCGGACTGTAGTCGTCACATTGGGCATATTTTCGGCTTTTCATTTTCAGAGCTAGGGAAAGTTCCCACTCCCTGATTTTGCTTGAAGTGTGTGCATTACTGAATTCAGGGATCTGAATCAAGCATTTCGCTTTCTGTAGAAAAGCATTTCAAAATATTGAGCTTTTATTGGAGAAAAATGAAACTTCTATGAAAGAGAATTCGGGTAAAACGCAATGGCACTGCAGTTGTTCGGTGCTTCTCAGTGATAGAGTGTCACATATGGCAATTTGGTCTTCTTACTAGGGGACAATCGCCCCTGCCCCCTCCCAGGTAGCAAACCTATACGGTTTCCATATGGGTGAATCTATATGCGTCCATACAAAGCACCACACATGGGTAGCCCACATTCATGAGGGATCGTATAGGGCTGGCCCGCATTTCCCCACATATCAGTCGTTTGCATGGGTCCAAGAAGTATCCCACGTCGGTCATATGGGTCATGTGGGTGAGCCCATATTGAACCCTTGTTAATCCCCGGTGCAAAATTATATCGGCCCCATATTGGTCAAGAAATGAAGCCCCTAAGAGTCCCACATGGAAATTTTCCCTGGGCTTTGACTAAGCCACTGATTTGCGTCTCATTTGAATTTGCATGCATTATGGGGTCAAACATTTAGAATGCAACATAGTAAATAAACCAATCGTCTGCACTTTGCTTATGTAGGGAAAAGAGTGGTTGTCGACTTGAATTCATGCAGTCAAAACAAAATGAAGCCTCACATACAGTAACTATCTTGCATGTAGATGAAACCACTATACTGCATCACGCATTGACTTCTGACATAAATTGAAGATAAGGCATAGAGGTGGTTTTCGTAAAAAAGGCTTAACCACCAACGGGGACAAAACAACACAGGAATGTAATGAGTCTAGTTTTTGACAGTTTTTTAATATACGCAAATATGGCATAAGCGTACACACAAACTCGATTTTTTTTTAAGGATGAGCACATTTTGGGTGGGGACTTGAGTCCCCAAGGCGCCCTGCGTAGAATAGCACCTGCTTTAGGTAGATATGGATAAAGTGAATTTCTAATAAGTTCCGTCTACTGAACCCACGCGAGTCAGTAGTTCGCTTACTTAAAGGAACTGCACATTCATCTTTTCAGCTTATTTGGAAGCGTTGTGTTGCGATTGATAAAAAGTCTGCAGACAGGAAGGAGACTTCGTTGAGCGGAAATTTATTGAACCAGTGGCTAATTGTAATTAATGAATGTTACAAGCTCAAAAGGCAGTGCGTTATTTCGAGATGTTTATTGCCTATTTTTTGTTGGGCCAAAACTTTCAACAAATTTACTAAACGACGCAAAATATATATGTAGTTCGAGCCAATTGAACTACGTGGTATTCCTATTTTAGGATATAAAGCCATTGCTGGAGTTTTTGGTGGAGACTGAGCGATTGATTACGGCTGAAGCTCTGAGATATATACTAAATGTTGATAGTTTAAATGCAATATTTCCCTTCATATGTGTTTCTTGAGAAAAGTTAGGAAATCCTTTTTCGTAAGGATATGAATCGTACTCATCTGGACGGGATAATTTAAATTTAAACAGTGTCACACATTTTTACGCTAACAATCCTGCATTAAATCGACCGTGGTAACAAGAATTAAAGATTCATCATGAAAGTCCTCGTCTACTTTGACGCAACAGTTATTACAATTTATTGACACTTATTGAGACCACAAGACACTAGCGCAAATAGATGGGGGTAGATTCTTTAGATGAAGTGGAGTGAGAGGTATGAATTTTAAAAAGAGAGCACGTTACCAATCTGTTCACAAGTTGAAAAAGGAAATTTAACCAAAAGATTAGAGTCACGCTTTCATAGACTCTGGTCATCGAGAATCGAACCCAACTGAGCCAAGTGTCTGAGTAGCCCAATGCTCGCAGGCTGTTTAAATCTCTTCTTCCAACATCTGAAAGGACGCCCCCTTAAAATAGATGAACGATCCATTTCGTGGGAGATACTTCATGTAAGACTACCTCAAACTGAGGTGAATAGACAACTGAAGGTGAATGAATAGACTGAATAGCTTGGATTGAATAGGTTAAGTTGGTGTCTCTTCACTTCACTTTGAAGCTGACTTACATGAAGTATAGGCTATATATACCCAACAAGTTTTTTTGAGGACAGATGCCGACATCACATGGGTAGCTAAAAAAAAGCAAGTTGACGGGTTAATGATCTATTGGAAGTCAGTGGCGGAGCTAGGGATTTCGGTCAGAGGGGCGAAAATGGTCTGCAGGGGCGCGTCGAAGAATTAAATACCCTGAGCCTCAGCACGATCAAAGCCACGGCTTTTCAGACTTCCCATTTGATTTTCCGCACCTGTTTGAGGACTTAATTTGCCATTTCTCCTCGGCAAGTTTTTCTATTACAACATGTATAAATTTTCTATCCATGGGCCTCCGCAGAAGAAAATTCGGGGGGGGGGGGTGAACTGTTAAGAAATGTTTATGCTACATTTTTCTTCATCTTTTTCTTTATGTTTCCTTAGTTTTTTTTTCAGGTTTTTTATTATCCAGGGGAGGGCAAGTTCCCCCTTGCCCATATCTGCGGACGACCATGTTTCTATCCCTCTCTTTCACATTCTAGTATGAAGGCAGTCATTATATTTTGCGTGATTGTCAGGACTCGATTTAAGATTTTAATGTAATAATGGGCTACTTTATGAAATAAAGATTAAACCTGCTAAAACCAATAGCAAGCAATCTTACAGGGGGAAAAGTTTTTGAAATTAATCACCGTTAGGTGTACATTTTGGGCATCTGGAAATCAAGATAAGTACACGAAGAAACATTAATTGATGTAATTTACGCCATGTGACCACTCTGAAATAGCTATTAATTAAGTACATTGCAAAAAATAGTCAAGACAAAAGGTCTGCTTGGCTCTCTAGATACCGAATTTAAAATAAATAAAGTAGCCTAAACCTAGGCTTATTAGATGCAATTTTCTGGCTTTTGAGACCACGAAAGTACAGAAATAAGCATTTTCATGGGATTGCCGTACTGTGTCAGAAATAGCCATTTATCATAAGAATGGTCACCTGAAGAAAAGCAAAATGGAAACTGTTCATTAAAACTCTTAAACCATTACCACTAAGATAACAGTTTTATTTTATTTTAACCTGAATGTTCTCTTCGAATGATTTTGAAAAATGTTGTGGAAGCTATTCTGGTATCTTTATAAACTCTTTTTATTGTCTATGTTGACTATTATCTCCGACAACAAGAGGGCCAGGGGCGCAAATCTCTGTTTGAGAGTGGGGGGGGGGGGGGGGCGAAAATGTTTATGTTGTGCCCATGAGTACTAAACTGTGCACGCTTGGCGGGCACCGCGAGGGCGAAGCGCGAAGCCCCAAAGGACTCCCGGTGGGATCCAGGGACAAAGCCCCTGTGGGGGTCCAGGGGGAGAAGCCCCCGGAAGCTCTTGTGTTCTGGAGTTTCCAAAGCTTCAGAAAAACTGTTTTCGAATGAAAAAAAACGAAAAAGGTGACCATATTTTTAGGTCTACTCAATTTTTTTTTTTGGGGGGGAGGGGGGGCCAAATTACGATTTGGCCCCCCACTTTTTCACTTGAGGGGGCGAAGGCCCCCCTTGCCCCCCGGGATTTGCGCCCATGAAGAGGGCTATATGCGCTACAATTACTGTTGCGTCCTTTGCAACATCTTTTATTGGCCGGGAGCGTGAATTTAATGTCAGTCTGTGTATTTTGTAAGCTTATAATCACGCTTGGTGTGGAAGCAATTAACTTAGCATAGCAACAACATTCATTAGTGCGTATAAAGCATGAAGATACGTTTCGGCAAAACCTCTCCCTATTATTACAGAAGATGACCTCTTCATCAGAATAAAGTGCAGGTAGTACAGTTACTGGTGGCTGTTTGAGCATTTTGTTATATGGGCCTTAAAACAAAGCTATTTAACTATGTCTTTTGCCAATAATGGTGCAAGAGTTAAGTATGTTAAAAACCTAAAAAGGGCGCCTACAGACGATTTTGGTCAGTCGGGGGGGGGGGGGGGGGCGACCGCCCCCTGACCATATGGCAGCTCCGCCACTGTTGGAAGTTAAAAACGAGTTATATTTACTGGCAGTCCCTTTCGTCAGATGTACAACAGTGCCAAAGACTATTGGTGAACAGATTGCTCGCAGTGCTCGGTAATAACAATGCCTGTGCATGACATGAAAATAGACCTTGAAGTTGAATATGTTATGTATGGCATGACTTTGTATTTATAATCATTGTCTTTAACCTGTCAGTACTGCTTCTCACACTGATAAATAAAGCAAATTAAAATGGGTAAGAAGATTAAAAAAGCATAGCAAAATACATAAAATAAATACATGCTTTATGCTTAAATTTTTTAAACAAATATATATCAGAAAAGCTTACTTTGAATGCCAGATGTCGGTTTATATTCTTCTCGTAACCAATGCACCTCCAAAACCTCTCCAATTTAACGGAGGAAACACGGTCACCAATATAAAGCAGTGTATGAGATAGTCCTGATTCATGATTGGCTCTTGATGGTCATGTGGTTATATTTTTTCTCTTCAAATGTGAAACTAGGAGTAACTGCGTCTTTAACTTGGAAGTCCTAGTCCTAAAAATTTTATGAAAGACACTTTGAGGTGTAATAAGAAGAAAAATTTTGAAATTTAGCTGTTGCTTGGATATTAGGTTGGAGGCGACTGCTCTTGCCCTTTTAATCTCTCGTCCGTTTCCTACAATTAACAGTTCCTACAGCACATGTAGCACAATTAAAATTATTGCACGGATCAGTAATCGCTTTTCAATTGCCGGGTAAAGTGGGTAAATGTACACACTATGCACTAAATAATTGTAAGAACCGGACCCACCAACACGGGTACGTCAAATGTGCATCATCCTCGAACGAATTTGTGACGGCGGTGTGTCAGATTGTCCAAAAGTTGTTTCACAAAAAAGTATATAATATGTACGGAATATGTGTGTCACGTTCTACAACAAACTTTCATCTAAATCCATTAAAAGGTGGGTCAATGTAGTGACAAAGAGGTGCACGAACGCTTAAAATGTTTTCACGCTCCTAACGAACATTTAATGACCTTGACCGAATTCAAAGGGTGTTTCTTACATTCGATTAGTGCATTATGGTGCATTGAACAAGAGAAAACATCACTTACATTACCATTCAGGGTTTTTCAACGTTTGTTGACATGTCTTCGTTTGCCTTTTGAGTGCTAAGATGTATAATGCTTTGGAGTGCACCTCAAGTATAAAAAAATAAAAATTGCATATTAAACAGCACGAGTTAACAAGTTCTGAGGGTGCAACTCCCATCTTCATAAGACATTCTTGAGCCAAGAAATGAAATATTGGTCTTATTCAAGTTTAACAAATTAGTCTATTTCTCAATAATTTGTGACTCTCGGGTTGTACAACTCACATTACCAGCTTTGTTTGCCATTCAAATTAAAAATGTTTAATGACATTGAACACTTCCTGTTTGCTTGCATAGCATGTGTAGAGAAGTTAATATAGCGCCATATCATTTGTGTCACTAATTTGAATGATATGAGTTAATCCTAATTTGAATGTTATGTTATTTGTATAGACGTTAACACTAGGTTAGCATAAAGAGACGAGAACAATGTAAGACAGCAAACAAGCAACACTTTTTTCCGTTCGTGTATTTCTTTTAATGTTGTCGTTTTCGGTTTATAGCCGGACACAACAAATGGCGACGAGGATGGATAAACTGTTGATTTAGGATAACGAAATCCTGAACTGTGAGTATTTTAACGAAAAGTTACCCAGTTATTTACCCAGTATATTATTTCCGGGCTAAAAGCTGTGAGTATGAAAACACAGGATATTTTGCGTCTGGCGACCACCGTTTTCACCTTTAATATGGTTACGACTACTTTTAAGGTAGAGGCTTATAACCCGACGTTGAAATTTGGGAGTTTTACGAAGAACGCTTGGTTCAATATTTTGTTGCAAACAGAATAACAGAAAAGGGTAAGGAAGGGGCAATATTACTTCCTTCTATGGGTCCTAAAGGCTACGGACTACTTAAAGACCTGTTCACGCCCTTGAAGCCATCTTCAATGAGCTTGGCAGATATTTGTAAACATTTGAAGGAATATTTCAATCCCAAACCGCCTGTTCTGCTGGAAAGATTCCGTTTTTACGAGCAAATGCGAAGTATAGCAGTCGCTTTATGGACTTGTTACAGTGTTTTCGATCTGTACCTTGTTGGTGTTGTTACTTTGTAAGTGATTGTAAATTAAACGGCGTTAACCATGAAAGCAGATAATTTATTTAAGGATGTCTCTGATTTCATTACACGTTGAGGCATATTACTTGAGGGATATTTCAATCACATGGTTCTTGGAACGACTGTATGGGGTTCTCAGAAGCCCTTTCTATAGTTTTTGTCAACTGCCGTTCTTTATAACATGGTCGTTACCCTTCTTTTCTTACAGTTTGAAACCTCCGCAACCTGTTGACTTAAAAGATTATGCGTTGTTTTAAGAAAAACATTGAACAGGGGATTTCTTTTCATAATGAAGCAACATATAACTGAAACAAGAGCGACAAACTAAAGTTATATTTTATTTTGTTCAGAACTGAAGACCGTCACAGAGGGTTAGGAATAGAGAACGGATAAGAAAACGTAGTCTCCCGGATGCGAAAATTGCGCAATATTAACTGCGTAGTTTTCTTCTGACCTAGACGTTTCAACTGAAACATGAATCGCCCTTACGAATAGGCGGTTGCTTTGCCGGTGACCACATGATCAGCCGAACGACATATGATACAGTTGATGATATCAATTGCTACCGTGGCTTGAAAAAGCCATTGCGAGATTTCAGTTTTTTCAGTTGAAAGTCAAATGTGCCATGCGCAGGACCTTTATACCTGCATGCTAACCGCATCTAAATAAACTTAGTTAACTTCAACCCAAGTATTTTGTTCTGCATTTTGTTAATATTCTCACATTAGATTTTTCCATTGGTGGCTGTACTTGAAGGCATGGTGTAATTAGATTTAGCAATCTTGTAAGACAAATTTAAATCGGTCCATGTGAGCAACCGTACTGTTAGGGAAAAGACCACAAGCTGCGCACAAAGAGGAGGCCGGTAAAAATTTCTGTACTGCTTTTTGTTGTTGACAATTACAGTAGGAATGGGAAGAGAGATCTCTGATGAGGAGTAGCAAAATAAAAGACTACGTAGTTATCTCTCTCTACCCGTTAACCTTATTAGCCAACACCATAGTTAAGTTCCATCTCTTCTGATCTGGAAGCATATGCTTGCTTTGTTGGTGATCATGAGATGCATTCGCAGGTGATCCGGTTGAACTGCCGAACCGTAATAAGCACTGCCATCGAACAATACTGAGAACACTAAGGAAGTTATCAAAAAATACTGACATTGTCATTCGTGAGGAAATTTTGATATTTTGAACTTCCAATAATATGCGTGAAATTCTGACAGTTTTGGCTACGGCCGAAAATTACTACATGATAAAATAAAATGAAATAATTCTTCTGCAATCTAAACGTCTATTTTCTAGATCTAGTAGATAATATCATCCACTACTTGTTTCATTCATTCAATTTTAACATCATTATAAACGTATCACTCAAATATGCTTTTCTAAAACTCGAGCTTGTATCATAAACACTTCTTCTTCCCTCACCTTCCATCACTAATGTTTCACCTGTATGAATTTTCAACACTGATATATTCTTCTGAAATGCGCAAAACCTCTTATAAAATATTCACGTGTTTGGTCTAACGGTAGACAATCCCCCTAACACGCGGAAGGCTTGGGTTCGATTCCCAGGTCGAGTCATACCAAAGAATCTAAAAATGGAACCTACTGCCGTCTGGGAGTTGCAAAGTTGAGCAAATTTTTACTAATATCACTAGAACCTGTAAAGACCGCCTCCATTCACGAGTATGAATGCCTTGCACTCTGGTTATAATAAAAGCCAAGGTGACTCGGAGGGTATTTCTTCGTTCTTAGCCAAATTGAAACATTTGTCCAGCTCTTGTAATTTTGGTACATTCTTGAGAGACGCTCTGAGGGATCGTTTTGTATGCGGAGTGTTTGACACAAAAATACAGAAAAGGCTTCTTTCGGAAGGCGATTCGTTAACGCTGGAGAAAGCATTAAGTATGGAATCGGCAGCAAAATACACTTATTATCAAGGAGGGTTCTCAGTCTATTCACAACATGTCGTCGAGGACGTTACGCAACAAAGTACAGTGTTCTTGCTGCGGAAGATAAGGTCACGTAAAAAGCAACTGTTGTATGAAGGACTGTAAGTGTTTTAATAGTGGTCGAATTGGACATTTGCGGAGTGTATGTCGTCAACAGTTAGATGAAAGGAAAAATGAAGACCATAAGAACATAAGTAGGTTTGTTAAGAAGGCAAAGAAAAGTTCTAAAGTAAAACAAGTTAGGGAAGAAGATGACGAAATTAGTGCTGAATATAGTAGTCAGGCAGAAATAGAGAGTAGTGATATATTAAGGAAATGCAACAGTGTATTATGTGAAAATGATAGGGTCACAGAAAGCTTTTGAGGTCGAAGTTGAAATTGAACAGGAAAAACTAGTTATGGAATTAGACACTGGTGCCGCCATTTCCTTGATATCTCATAGTATGTATGATAAAGTGTTAAAAGAAAAGGCAGAATTAAAACCTATAAAAGTTGTGTTGAAAACATATACTGGCGAGAAGATTCCTCTGTCAGGTAAATGTGATGTGAAAGTGAAGTGCAATAGTAGGGAGAAACTTGTACCATTATTCGTTGTTAAAGGTAATGGTTCTTCACTATTGGGTTGAAACTGGTTAAATCAGTTTTCATTGAATTGGTCAGAAATTAATAAGGGACAAGTGTCTTCTAGTTTGGAAGAGAAACTTCAAAAGATGCTTGCTCAAAGTGATGTAATGGACAAACCACTTGGTACAATAAAGGGTGCTCAGGCAAAGCTGAGAGTAAAGCTTGACGAGGTACCCAAATTTTACAAACCACGGCCAATTCCATTTGCTGTGAAAGAAAATGTTTCCAACGAAGATTATTAACAGATGGAATTTTGGAAAGAGTTGATTTTTCCGACTGAGCGTCCCATATCGTATCGATGAAAACGTTCGTTTATGCGAGGACTATAAGGTTACCATCAACCCAGTTTTGCATCAGCATGAATACCCATTACCCCACCCGGAGGAATTATTTGCTCAACTTAATGGAGGAGAAAAGTTTTCTAAACTTGACTTATCCAATGACTATTTGCAGATAGTTTTAGACCCAGAGTAAAAAAAAATATGTCACTATAAACACACACCTAGGGTTGTTTCGTTATACTAGACTTCCCTTTGGCGTCAGTCATGAGAAATTTTCTACCATGAAAAATCGGCACTCAAACTGGGCGATTCTTTGACGTCATCCGACCGCAAGAAACTAAATGACCTTGGCTGGTGTAAAGTCGTAAACTCTAGTAGAAGCAGACCGGAAGTCCACCGAATGATCACATTCGGTCTGAAAACATTATTTTTTAGTCATTTACTATGCAAATATGAAATCTCTGGAATTTGTAGTACCATTTTGATCTGTTTCCTGTCTTGATATGTACAAAAACGACAAAATGAGGAATTAAAATAAAAACAATAAATCTCATTGAGATCTGTTGGCTTGCAAAATCTGGCAGATTTTGCTTTGAAATGTGATCGTTATTTTCACTTAATGTTGACCGATTTTTCCGTTTCAAGGTTTAAATTAGTGTCAACTTGTTACGAGATTTTCGTTTTTATGATTCAAAATGCAAAAAATAAGAAATTTTAGGTCAAATCTATCAAGAGCATAACATGCGCTCTGACCATGTAAACCGCAAGAATTCACGAATATCAGGCTTTCATGTCGGTCTCTGAACTAAGGCGTTTGTCCAGATTTCATGCCAGCGTTATTTCTAATGTTTCTCGGGAGCCATTATTCAGCAATGTATGGACCAAACTCTTAGCGGTCTTAGTGGGGTGGAATGTTATTTAGATGAAATCATTGTTACTGGAAAATATGACGATGAGCACTTAAGAAATCTGCAGCAAGTACTATGTAAACTTAGTGACTTTGGAGTAAGACTGAAACGGTCAAAATGTTTTTTTTCCAAAGTCCAATTCAGTGCCTAGGTTATGTAGTTGATTCTAAGGGTATTCACACGTCTACTGTGAAAGTGGCTTTAGTTCTTAAAGCACCTGCTCCACAGAGCAAACACGAGCTTCAGTCACTTATAGGCCTTGTCAATTATTACAGAAAATTCATTCCGAATTTATCGACAATTTTAAGACCCATGAACGACGCCTTAAAACAGGGCAAAACTTTCAAATGGTCTCCTCATTGTCAAAAAGCTTTCGAGCAAGTTAAAGCAATTTTAACTTCAAGTGAAGTGCTTACATATTTTGATCCGTCCAGAGATATAACTTTAGCGGTAGATGCTTCGCCGTATGGGGTGGGGCCAGTTTTTTTTTTCATTGTTTTCCCGAAGGCGAAAAACCAATCGCTTTGGCCTCTAGAAAGCTTACTAATGCTGAAAAATTTTATTCTCAATTGGAGAGAGAAGCTCTGGCGATTGTATATGGTATTCGTACCTTTCACCAGTATCTCCGTGGCAAGAAATTTGCATTGTTTACTGATCACAAGCCCCTCAAATATTTACTAGGTCCGAATAAAGGCTACCTCAAGACTGCAGCGTTGGGCTATTCTTCTCAGTGGTTACGAGTTTGACATAAAGTATCGTACATCTAAGCAGAATGCTAATGTTGACTGTTTAGATTGCCAAAAGGGGATGTTATTGCTTCTGAAAAGGACGGTTTTGATCAATTCACCGTTTTTTGGACTAAAGAGGCTACACATATGAATAATGTTCAAATCAAATCGTTACCTGTAAGTGCTAAGGAAATTAGCAATGTTACAAATAATGACAAAGTTCTAGCAAGAGTTAGGCTTTTTGTATTGTATGGTTGGCCTAATAAGCAGACCATTAGCCCAGAGTTGATTCCATACTACAGGAAGAGAGATGAACTTTCTATAGAGAGTAATTATTTTCTTTGGGGACTTCGTGTTATAATACCTTACAAGTATCAAGATTATGTACTGAAGGCGTTGCATGCTAGTCATCCTGGTATGACGAAAATCTTTGGCTAGAATGTACGTCTTTTGGCCAGGTTTAGACCAACAAATAGAACAATTAGTTTCCTCATGTAATGTCTGTCAAGCAGTTCAATCGGCACCTCCCATGGCACCCGTAAACACTTGGAAGTGGCCTACTCAACCATGGCAACGTATACATATAGATTTTGCGGGGCCCTTCTTAGGTTATATGTTCTTGATCGTAGTTGATGCCCATTCAAAGTGGCCTGAAGTAATATTAATGACATCCACAACTACATCGAAAACAATCTCTGAGCTACGAACTATTTTTGATAGGTATGGCCTACCGAAAGAGTTAGTCTCTGACAATGGACCTCAATTTATCGCAGAAGACTTTAAGATATTTTTGAAACAAAATGGTGTAAACATATTAAATATGCTGTTAAACATCCGGCATCAAATGGTGAGGCCAAGAGATTTGTAAGAACTTTCAAACAAGCGATGAAAAAGGTTAATGTTGTCGTTTTCGGTTTACTGAGCCCGGACCGGACACAACAGCATGTTGCACAGAGAGGGCGTAATTAATAACATCACTCTACAAGAGTAGAGTGCTATCACACCTTGGTACAAGGTGCAGTAACTTTCAGAAGACGAAAAAATACAAAGATTGTAATTTGAATAGTACAACAATGACATTACAAATTACAATGTTCCATTTTAATTTGAGTGAATAAACTTCAGCATTTTATATCGAAGCTCTCGAATGCTTCACACATCCTATTCAAGTATTGCAACATTTATATGGCTATGATAATCCCCACTGTTGGAAAGCTCCAAAGACCCGATGGATTTTGATGTATAGTCAAAAGTGTCCAATAAACCTTTGACTGTAATAAAAATCTTAAACCTTAAAAAAAGAAAAAGAAAGAAAGAAAGAAAGAAAGATACAAACAAACAAACAAAAAAACAGAATGTCAAGTGTAATTTACAAATGCATGTATTTTATTTGCCACGAAATACACTCACAGAAATTTATTAATGGGTTACAAACTTGGTTTCTTATTTTGTGTCAAATAATTATCTGGAAATAGGTTCGTTCACTTAAGGCAACTCTGGGAAATTACTAAAACGAAAAGCATTAAGCACTGCCACCAAAAAAGTCAGCTACAGCATTTTCTTTTTTCTATAATTATTCTATAGGACGATCATGTTGATGATGACATTATTCAAAACTTGATAGTTTCTTACATTTTGTCATTATCGGTCCCCAATATACAACTGTTATTGTATTTTCCACGCTGGTACAAAACAGAATATTGGCATTTGTTTGACAGTTCTTTTTATACTTGCCGGCAAGGATGATAAGTTTGGTATGTGACGACACCTGTTATGAGAAATAGGGAAAAGATAAAGGGAAACGAGTCAAGATTTGGGACTGTGGACGTGCACAAGTTAGTCTAGTTAGACGAGTAAGAACAGCTACGTAAACATGTTTTGAATGGTATTTTTCACATAAACATGTTTTTAAAGTTAGTATAACAGCATTATGTTGAAAAAGCTCATTTGCTTAAGGTGAAACGCTTCGTACCTTGGCCCACATATATCGCCTAGTCTATCTAGCCTTCCGAACTTTTAATCGATGTCTTTATTATATAGCAATACTCTTTCACCTAATCACAGTCCTATTGCATAAAAGTTATTTCCTGAAGAAAGTCTGCACCTCTGCGAGCCCGCTGCAGATCGTGAAATATAAGCATAAGTTACAAGTACGGTTCAGAAAAATAATTGTATGAACAGTCTGAATCAAACGTTTTCAGTCTAGGAGACACGTCCCACCTGTGGGAATTCCACGTTTCTGGTGGGACATTGCTAAACCCAAGTCGGCAATTCCTTTGGATATACTTCACATTGCACCTATCGCTTGACTATATAATAAACTTGGAAAAAAATTACAAGGATAAATAAGGGATCATTACTTGGTCCATTATGTGAATTCTGTTTTCGAATTCACCCAAGCCTTTAATAGCTATAATGGGCTTCTATATAAGTTTCAAAAGAAACTCAGGAAATAGTTTCCCTGCTAATTTCGAAGAACGTAAAGATCTCAGCTATAAATCTGAAGAGGTTTTGGTACCTTCCTGAGCGTCTAACGACAGACATGAATAAAAAGGTTGCAACCTCTTGAAGGGAATTTAAAATAAGCCTACTGTGATTATTTAACCACAAAATATAGTTTTAGCATAGTATGTGACCAAGTATGTGAGCTGATACTGTTATAAGGGATACGTGCATCTTATGCTATAAACAATTTATGTGCTGCATAGATTTGTTTTGCTATATCCAATTTTATGCTTTACAGAATTGTTGTGCGATATAGAATTAATGGGCTAAATGCAATTTTTGTGTTGTTTAGCGTGTTATGCTGTAAAGGATTGTTGTTTTATACAGAGTTATTGTACTTAATTTATCTGTTGTGCTAGGTAGAATTGTTGAATATGGATTATAAAACTGTTGTGCCATACGGAATTGTTGTGCTACATAGAATTGTTGTGCTACATAGAATTGTTGTGCTACATAGAATTGTTGTGCTACATAGAATTGTTGTGCTACATAGAATTGTTGTGCTACATAGAATTGTTGTGCTACATAGAATCGTTGTGCTACATAGAATTGTTGTGCTACATAGAATTGTTGTGCTACATAGAATTGTTGTGCTACATAGAATTGTTGTGCTACATAGAATCGTTGTGCTACATAGAATTGTTGTGCTACATAGAATTGTTGTGCTACATAGAATTGTTGTGCTACATAGAATTGTTGTGCTACATAGAATTGTTGTGCTACATAGAATCGTTGTGCTACATAGAATTGTTGTGCTACATAGAATCGTTGTGCTACATAGAATTGTTGTGCTACATAGAATCGTTGTGCTACATAGAATTGTTGTGCTACATAGAATTGTTGTGCTACATAGAATTGTTGTGCTACATAGAATTGTTGTGCTACATAGAATTGTTGTGCTACATAGAATTGTTGTGCTACATAGAATTGTTGTGCTACATAGAATTGTTGTGCTACATAGAATTGTTGTGCTACATAGAATCGTTGTGCTACATAGAATCGTTGTGCTACATAGAATTGTTGTGCTACATAGAATTGTTGTGCTACATAGAATTGTTGTGCTACATAGAATTGTTGTGCTACATAGAATTGTTGTGCTACATAGAATTGTTGTGCTACATAGAATTGTTGTGCTACATAGAATTGTTGTGCTACATAGAATCGTTGTGCTACATAGAATTGTTGTGCTACATAGAATCGTTGTGCTACATAGAATTGTTGTGCTACATAGAATTGTTGTGCTACATAGAATTGTTGTGCTACATAGAATTGTTGTGCTACATAGAATCGTTGTGCTACATAGAATTGTTGTGCTACATAGAATTGTTGTGCTACATAGAATTGTTGTGCTACATAGAATCGTTGTGCTACATAGAATTGTTGTGCTACATAGAATTGTTGTGCTACATAGAATTGTTGTGCTACATAGAATTGTTGTGCTACATAGAATCGTTGTGCTACATAGAATTGTTGTGCTACATAGAATTGTTGTGCTACATAGAATTGTTGTGCTACATAGAATTGTTGTGCTTCATAGAATTGTTGTGCTACATAGAATTGTTGTGCTACATAGAATTGTTGTGCTACATAGAATTGTTGTGCTACATAGAATTGTTGTGCTACATAGAATTGTTGTGCTACATAGAATTGTTGTGCTACATAGAATTGTTGTGCTACATAGAATTGTTGTGCTACATAGAATTGTTGTGCTACATAGAATCGTTGTGCTACATAGAATTGTTGTGCTACATAGAATTGTTGTGCTACATAGAATTGTTGTGCTACATAGAATTGTTGTGCTACATGGAATTGTTGTGCTACATAGAATTGTTGTGCTACATAGAATTGTTGTGCTACATAGAATTGTTGTGCTACATAGAATTGTTGTGCTACATAGAATTGTTGTGCTACATAGAATTGTTGTGCTACATAGAATTGTTGTGCTACATAGAATTGTTGTGCTACATAGAATTGTTGTGCTACATAGAATTGTTGTGCTACATAGAATTGTTGTGCTACATAGAATTGTTGTGCTACATAGAATTGTTGTGCTACATAGAATTGTTGTGGTTTATAAAATTGTTGTGCTTTATATAATGGTTGTGCTGTTTAGAATTGTTGCTGTTATAGTCACCGATAAGTTTCTCGGTCGACCTCTGATATTCACTTGGCCGGGTTCCGAGTATGTACGCGTGTCAGGAATGCACGCAGGTGTTTCTCTTTGAGTCGCGTGGACTCGCGTGTCAATGCTGTTCACTTCTGTTCTCCTTTTCGTTGTGTTTACCCGCATCCTATGGCACCGCCCGTTTTATTTTTTGAGTAAGTTTATTAGCTTATCTTTTCTTAATTACAGTAAGTTTATTAGACTAAGTTTCGCGAAGAAATGTCTGACCTCGTATGTTACAATATTGATTTACCCTATTGCTGTTTGATAACCGTTCAGACCGGTTTTTATGTCTGCTGCTTCAAAGGGTCGTTAAATATGTTCTTTTCCTCTTGACTACATATCAGCTGTTTTGTTAGTACCCATTTAAAATGTTTTGCATGTAATGAACTTTATAAAGTATTTGTTCAAGGGTTACTCGGAATCCATTAATTTTCCGTAACAGGTTTACCCCAGTCAACGCCGTTATCCCTGCCACCCCCGTTATCCCATTCACCCAGTCAACCCAGTAACCCGCAGTCGCCTCATTGTGTAAGACGCTATAACCCCGTAACAATTTTGTAAGTCGTAGCAGAAATAGCATTAATTTGGAGGAGTTGTATGTTTATGTGTTTTTGAGTGTGTGTGTGTGTGTCTGGGTGTGTGTACCCGACGGGAAATGTTAACCGAGTTATCTCTGTCGTGTTTTGTTTCTGTCTGTATCTGTTTGCCTTTTTTAGGTCTAAAAGTTGCATTGTTAAGAATACCTATACATATAATTCATGTGACGTATTATCTTTCTTCTTTTCTAATCAATTTTTTATTGTTTTCTTCTAGTTTCACCGTGCCTGAACGGCATGAGTGCGAATAAAGGGGTGAAACACAGAATACGTCTCCCGTGTAATTATTTCGAGCCACACACAGTAACAGTTGCGCTTTACTAGACTGCTGCGTTGTATAAATTTTCTAGTTGCTATGAAGTATAGAATTGCTGTGCTACATAGAATTGCTATGCAGAAATGTTGTGGTATATATAGAATTGTTGAACAAACCTCCTTCGTAGTAATCGTAAACTTTGATGAACGCTTCCCTTGAATTCTTGATGTGCATATCTTTCTTCAGCACCAGAAAGAATGTTAATGGCTCCCGAGTAAACTAAAGACGGGAAAATTACAAATAATACCTTCAAAACAATTCAACTCTTAGCAGGAAATATTTCATGTATCATCAGTGACTACAGCTGATGGTTAAGAGTGAACTAAGATTCAGATGAATGTCGATGATGGATGTGGCATACACATATATTCACTTACAATACAAACAGGTACTGGTCAAAATAGAAAGGTAAGAACTCCCTCGGCTGGATTCTTTTGTTTTACTATAATTTCCCTTTTGATCGGGCTTTCCTGGTACAGTTGTAATAAGCAAACGAACACAACACCTTAACGACAAAATTCCTGTCTGTGCCTTTACTCCAAGAAAATAGGCTACACATAAACCTTTTTGTACATCAGTTCCAATAAATCAGGCTTTATGAAATACAGCAATGAAAACATAGGCCTATGGTTTAGAGCACTGCCCCCTGTGTGATTCAACTCCCTCAATTCACCGAAAAGAAATTATAGTAATGAGAACTTTAAGTTGACAAGGCTAACTAATGATGAACCGTGAATTATGGCAGCATAATGCACGACCGGGTTAATACTATGTGTGGATGCACGGGGTGTGGATTATGGCAGAATAATGTATGATCGAGTTAATTCATCATTGTTAAACCTTGTTCGTTCATACACAACAAGGCTATCATTAAAAAACTGAAAATGAGAAAGAATAGTTCTTATTGGCACTTAAAGTATATACGTTTTACGTAAAACCGTAAAAGAAATGTTCTTACGCAATTAACAAAATATACCCTTGTACCAACTGCATTCATTAATTAACACTACCCATAAGCCGTCGAATAAACAATTATGTTACTAGATTTGGGAAAAGCCAAGAACTTAACGTTAGAACTTCAGCAGACTAAACAAACCTGAGCACAACAAGTTTGAGGTTGTAACAAGTGTGGGTTGTAACAAGAAGGCCGGAAATGACACATTTCAACCCCTAGCAACGAATTTTCTTATTCTTGCCTATTTTGCATAGTTTTGCCCTGGTACGTTATGCTGCAATATGCGTGCGCCAACGCAAACTTCCTTATTATGTTTATGCGCAAACGCATAGTTATCTCGTAGTTGCTGGCTGCATACTACCTCTATCAAGTAGCATAAAGGCTTTGCCATAACGTCACGGAACCGCCATGCTGGAGCCAAAAACACGTGGCTTTGTGTCAAATGCGGTGCACAGAGTGCATTGTGGTATTCACGGTGTGCACGCATTCAACGAGCAAGCGCGCCCAGGGTGGTTTACTACGTAGTTATGTGTACTCCAACATGGCCGCCGGAGAGTATTATGACGTCATGTGAAAAACATTTATACAATAACATGACAGTCCTGCAGTGCTCATATGTTTATATACGGCTACAAACAAGATCATACATATCATTACGTCACGGTAGAATGCTTTTTGTAGGATGTAGTGTAGTTTGCCTAATTTTATTCGGTGATTTGTTATGGTTTAACCAAGGAGCCGCGAACAACAGCTCCTTGGTTTAACCTTGGAGGGATTATCAACGGTCTTCTGCCGACTATCGCAGTATAATGAACGGTCACCTAACCGTTATGGACCAGGAAGATATGGCTAGGTATTGATGAACATTCTATATGAAATAAGTATTACATTGTCTTCTGTGCAAATAATTACCACATTAATATGAAATTGGTGCTATATCTTCTTGCGATGAATTCTAAATTTCTAGTCAAATTGTTCTTGGAAATGTTATATATGATTTTGAGAGAATCATCTTACCCGGTTAAAGTAGAGAGAAAATGGCTTATGAACTTCAAAATGATCGTATCTCATGAGACCAATATCATACTCAATGGATTGCAAGAAGTTAAGATATCTATCCAGCTCATGGGTGTCAACAGAGTAGCCGGACACCATCTTTACTTCCACAACAGCCATGTTTGTAAATTCATTAGCAGGATCTATGTACCTGTTTTCAAGATTAAAATGAAGTCCATAAATAATCATCGTTTCATGAGTAAAAAGAAAAAAAATAATGCAAGGCTAATTCAACTCAATCAAAATTAAGTTTAACTACCGGACTGATTTTCTCTGCACATTCCGTAAATATCAATGTCATATTCTCAACTCGTCTTCGACAGGTCTTGGCTCTTTGGGGCTGTGGGAGCAACCACGGCCCACCTCTTGTGAACCCTTTCATCTGAATCCGTAAGGTCCCGGCTGCATCAGAC
Organism: Holothuria scabra; assembly: GCA_037179385.1. Lineage (NCBI taxonomy): Eukaryota > Metazoa > Echinodermata > Holothuroidea > Aspidochirotida > Holothuriidae > Holothuria > Holothuria scabra. The sequence goes on along the minus strand of CM074197.1, from coordinate 2,944,402 downwards.
TTGCAGCCGGGAGGCTGGTAGTCCGAGTCCTTGCCGTGTCCGACCGAAGATTTTACAAGACTTAACCTGCTGTCATTGTGCTTGGTGCCCAACAGAAGCATTGGAATAGGGAAAACAAGCCAGTGACCTACAACTGGAATAAAGACCGTGGGCGGCTTAAACCAATTGGTTGCTTGATTTGCCAATATCGTGTCATCCAATCAGATTGTCAAAATTTGTTATATTCTTTCATGTCCGCATTTTGCATGCCATGACTTGTTTATCTGAATTGCAATCAGTATAGCACAAGAACGCTTCTCTGCCACATCGGCTGTACCATCTACCCAGCGTTCTGGCTATAACTTTGGTTAACACGACCTACCCTACACCTCTTCTCGCTACCACTTATCCAACAACGGTTAAATATATATCAATAGTTAACTTTGACACACAAGTCAGCCCCGCAAATAACGCGGGGATAAGGTTATACCGAAAAAGGACTACCGCATCGTAACTCTCTTTTGCCTGCCACTAATTTATATCGGCGTACCCCAGCAATCTGAGAGATACCTTTATTCATAAACTCAACTATACTTTTCTGTTTAATTTATGTACCTGTCCTACATAAAGACCTTCTCTGGAAGCTGAGCAAGTATCAGCAAACCAAAATCAGAACATTCAAACCAGATTCAGCCATATTATACTAACATATGCAAATGACTTTCCAATGTGGGCGTGGTCAGGAACTTAGGGCCCTGATTTTCGTTTTATTGTGATTAATGAAGTAATATGTGAAAAATCATGAAACCTTCAACAAAATTTATGTTGGGATATTGCCTCATACGATAATTTAAACCATAATGCATTGTAAACATCTAAAGTAGGAATTTCAAAGCAGTGTTTTCTTCAACATTAAGTAATTTAACAACTTCAAATACTTAAGTTAATGTTATACAATGGGCATTTAACTTTGTTATAGATGTTTAGATAGCCCTTAACTTTATGCTTAACTTTATGCTTATGGATGGCAGACCAGTAATGTAAATGGTCTGAAGGCTTTGAGGTTGGTCAAGTGTTGTCCATAAGTGGACGTATAGCTTCTTCGGGAAGCAGTATCAAGTTTGGTTTCGCCGAACGGCCCTTTGCCAGAGGGTCGGGAGGACTTTGGAAAAAGTATGCTGGCTCAGATTCGCTTTACACAACGGTAGTGCACTAATAAATTTTGGTCCAGTCATATATGGTCCAGACATGGGACATATATGCACCATATATGCACCATAAAACAAGTTATATTTTCAAAATGCATCTTCTTTGTCAATCCGAACAGCTCGTTTTACATAACTTATTGCCTTTTTTTGACAAAATTACAGCCCAACAACGTCAGTAAAAGAACAGACTACTTGTAACATGTGCGACAAGGAGTTTTAATTATTTTCAAATTGCCATTTTCTCAGTCAAGGACAGACTCCTTGTCACAGGTGCGACAAGTTATTAGGATGCGTGGACTAACTACTTGCCAAACGTGTGACAAAAAGTCAAGGATGTTGTCAATTTAGTGACCTTGCCCAGTATGTGTAAACATGAATCCCAAAGAAAACAGGCATATTTGATAAAAATGGTAAAAAGACGTGGATTTCAGAAATCCATTTTGAAATATGAACTTGTTATAATTGTCTCCTTAAAGGGCCAAACCTCTCACCCCAAACTACAATTTTGGTTAGGGGGTACCTAAATTCTCAATTGGCTCAGCTCTTTGATTGACAACTAATTCAAACAATGCAGAGTACTAAAGCTTATATTACAAAACATGAACAGTACTGAGAGTGTTTTGATTATATTAATTGAGTTTTTCATACTCACATTGAAGCAATAAACTCTGATTGTAGCTGGATGAGAGTGAATTTCAGACAATTGTGGGAGGGGCTTCAGTAAGAAGGTTAGGAGAATTACCGTTTGGGGTGAGAGAACTGGGCCTTTAATATGGGATCAATACAGTAAATCTTCACATAAAATAGATATGGCACCGACTGCTTTATGTGGGATCAATACAACACACCATTATATAAACCAGATATATGGTGCTTTATATGGGAGCAGTATGGAATAGTCTTATATAAACCATATATGGTTTTGCATTATATGGTTCATATCTGTTCCAGATAAAGGCCTGATCCAGATAAAATTATATCTGGCCCATATGTGGATTAGATCTGGTTCTGGCACAGATCAAGGTTATATCTGCCCACTTTTTTATCTGGCCTGATACATATGGGCCAGATATGAAATCCATATCCTGCCCATGTATCGAATTTCATATCTGGATTTGGAGTAACGGTAACATTAATGAAGAATTAATGACGTCAGATGGGAACGAATTTCGTTCTGTTATCTTCTTTCCTCTACAAATACTTTTGGTTAATATTGAAGCAAAATTCCTAATATAGCCAAATTTTCCCTAGTGAGAACTTTTATAGCAAAAGGCACACCGGTTCTGACATAGCAACTGCTACACGAATACTTACGTGCTACAGGAGTGATAAATTCAATTCCCTCTGATGTGGAAAACACTTTTAGTGAAAGGCACGAAACATGCTAACTCATGGTGAAGACACTTTAAGATTGACATAAAGATATGCTGTTGGACGAAACACTATAACATACTTTCCTAAAACTACCGTATGAATGATTCAGTAACATCATGAACAGAACACGAGTTAGGAAATTCAACACTTCCGGCTAAAGATCATGCTTGTTAAATATTACAGTATACCGTGTGGTGAATTTGTGTTTTTCTCCACGAACATTTGCTGTATTATTTATCTTACATATAAAGCTTTCCTTACCAACCCATTTTCATTGGCATGTCAACTTACGAAATGGTGATGTACAGATGAATTCTACTGCAATCTCGTTGAGGTGTGTAGTCAAATGTTCCTACCGAAACGGTGAAGTATTGAACTGACAAACGAAGAACGTCAAGGTTAAACTGCGTAACAGCCTGGTGAAAATAGGATATCAGCAGTTGTTACATAACCAAAGCATGGCACCATTTTAATGGTTGTTCAAGTGAATCGACCAAAAAACAACCGAGAATGGTGTCGAGCAGTAGAATAACATTTTCTTTCTTTTTCGTGGTTTTATCATTATTTTTCATTGGTTTCGTGTCACCTTTTTATACTTTGAAACGAAAGATTTTCTTGTTTTCCAAACAGGTTATTTCTTACGTGAATAAGCAATCAAATAAAGTAAGACTGGTAAGTCAATTATCAGATAAGAGGTGTGAAGAAAAACTTTGTCTGAAAAAAAAGGAATGTATTTTTTGTCAAGTTATTATCACATGATATTTACAGTGAACTTAGGGCACCTATGCCCTCTCTTGATGTCACAACGGTTAAGCCACGCCCACTGCAGGACAAAAATCACCAGTTTTTCAATGCAACACTGCAACACGTGGGTCATCAAATACTTCTCATCCAGCTACACAAGCTAGAGTACTACACTAATATATGCCAGTCAAGGGGCGGGGCTTGTGACTTCAATGACAAGACTCTATATATATATCCTCTATATATAGCCTCTCTGGCTTAAATCCAAAAATGACAAAGTTAAAGGATCCGAAGTAAAACTATTTTCTTTCACCTGAAAGAGAACACATCCCTCCCCTTCTGCAAAGACTCGAAGATTGTTTGGACACTGTCTTATTTTGTATTCGTTCATCAAAAGGTTGTTCTCGTGTGTTACATTGAACACATCCTCTTGTAAAGCGCCCTCTGTTGTTGTTATATTTAGAGTGACATGTTTCGAATCACCATGAACCAGTTCAGCATATTGCGCTAAAGCCTGAAGACCGATGACTGTGTCCTGTGTAAATAGTAAAATACACTCTTATTACCTTCAGTTCAAACTGAACCTGAATTCAAATTGGCACTTTATCCAAACAAGAGCCCAATGGGCACTGTGGTTCCTTGCTGGATATTAGAAGAACTATACAGCCAGTCTCCAAAGTAGAGCTAAGCAAAAGCTCATACTCATCAATGTTTGTAACATCTTCAAAAGGGGTATTTTAGTACTAATATTAGATGAAATCAATGATTTAATTTTTGTGGCCTTACTTACATTCAACTTATATAATGCTTGGTAATCCTTCAAAAACATTTCTTTATTTCCATATGGTTTTATTCTTGTAATCAAACTTGATATTATCACCAATAAACAATACACAATGTGGCCAAAGAGAGAGAAAAACACCCCCTGTACTCCTCTCATAAGTTATTTTTACCTGCTTTCAAATAAAACTTGCTATGACTTTAAAACAATCTACCATTTGTCATGTTTGCTCTATCTACACAGAAAACAGGGTTTATTCAGCAGTTAAGCAGAAAGCAAGTGATTAATGGGGTGTGATAATAGAATGAGGATTAGGTTACCCCACAGAGCACAGCAGTATTAAAGAGACATACTGTATAATCCATTCATTGCTTCCACTGGCAGAGAAACCAGTTTAATGCAGTGGGACTAATGTTCATTGAAATCTATAGGTTTCAGTTAATGCCCTCTTACAACTTTGAATGATCCAAAATCTGTGAACAACCCGAAGGAATCATTACTGAAGGAATGTAACGCGCAAATTTCTTAAGTGTTTGGGTGTGTAAGCATGCAAAACCAGGTAAGATAAAAGTCTATTGAAACTATCTTTTTCTACCTTACAAGATCTTCTAAGTAACATTTCCAGTGGTTGACCTCCAGTGACCTTGATGACCTTTGACCTTACGAAACACAGATTGATTTGAAATCTGTACTTTCAACCTTAAAATACTGTGTTAAAATGTTTTTCAGTTTTTGACCCCTGGTGACCCCAGATGACCCCTTGACCTTCACCAAACATATTAGATTTCATCCTTACATCATAAAACATAAACACACCAAGTATGACATCTATCCAAGTTTCCTACCTTGATATAATGTCTTGAGAAGGTTTCTAGTTTTTGACCTCTGGTGACCCCAAATGACCTTTGACTTCCACCAAAAAACCATGGGGCACACCTTCTTCCTGTGACAAGTCTATGTACCAAATCCCACTTCCATCCAACCTTCCCTACTTGAGTAAAGCGTACCGAAGCTAGTGTCACACACACACACACACACATACACACACATTCACACACACACACGCCAACCTGACTACATAGGTTCCTTTGCTACCGCAAGGAACCAAAAAGGAACAAATAAATGACAAGATAAGATTTTTGACTCTCATATTTTGACTCAAAAAAAGTTCGTTTTGAAAAGAAACCATTCATACGTAATCTGTTTTTGTGAAGAATTTGTCTTAAAATATTTCATTTTGTATCAAAACTAGTTAAACATTCGATCCTTCTCGTTAACGTGCCCGTCAGTTTTAGGAGAGTACTCGTCTTTAAAATGGTGTTACTCAACTTTTAAACCTAGTGAGAAAAATAAAAGGACCTAAAGCCAAAAACTGAAACTAAAACTGTAGGATAATCCAACATAAAGGGCGATTTTTTGCTGGTTTGATTTCTATTAGTTTCTTTTTGCACAACCTTTTGAAACAGGTAAAGGGTCTTTCTATCATTACAAAGATGATCAATTAAAAATGCATGGCAGTATCACTCTCAGTGTCGGCACAAGAACCTCAAATTTGTGGGGGGGGGGGGGGGGGTAAGGCAAAGGATAACGTTGGGGACAACAAATTTCGGGCGCAGTGCGAAACTGAGCCCAAAGCGTCCGTTTGTGGGGGATGGGAGTCCAGGGGACAAACCCTGAAGCTCGATGGTTTTGGCATATCTCTGGATGGAAAGTTGAGTCTTTGGAGAGGTAAATTACTTATTTTTTGCGGTAAACCTACCCCCGAATATTGAACTAAGTTGCGAGAGGGAGGAAGGGGTGGGGGCAAGTGAGAGGCAGGGCAAAGGGGGAGGGGCGCAGATGCTCCCTTCCCTCGTGAAACGCCGCAAATCATCTTACTTATTTCCATAATAATTCCAACTATTAAACTAACCATAATTTCACCTGCGAGGTTGTAAAAGTTCCCAATTGCAAATGCCAACTTCAGTGCACCTTACTCCCTACATGCAAACTCATAGACTTAACTTTTTTCTGATACCAACCCCAGACGACAGCCATTCCTTCTCACCCCTTCAAAAAAAAGAAAAAAAAAAGAAAACCTTTGCAGTTTCAACCCTTTTTTCATATTGCTTATAATAAAAGAGTTTCCTGGGTAAACCCCAATGTCAATTTTCACTATAACATTTCTGTTCCTTTATGTTTAATTCACACTGGACTTACGCTGTCGTCCATTATTCTAATATATACAACAAGGTTCCCCTCAAAGTAACACAACCAAGTTACAAGAAAAAAAAAAAAAAAAAAACAGAGGATTCTTGAAACATTCCGCGACCCTGTCAATGTCCTAAGAAAAACATCTTTCTTGAATGGCAGCGGAAAAAACCCACAGCTGAAAAACCTAAGTTCAACCCAGTCATAGCTATCTAACACGTGCAGTACCACTTGAAACCTCTCTCTACTACTTCGTTGCTCCTTGAGGCCTGCTAACAAGACTGACTATGTGCTTGTAAAGGGGGTCTTTGTTGGTGTGAGTAAGGAGACAAGGTTGTGAGCAGGCGAGATTTTAGGGGGTAACTTTTTTAGCGGCTACTTTGTTGACGTAGGGGCGACTTTATGGGGCCACTTGCATGGTCCCCAACGGGATTCGTTATCCCTCTCCGGCTCCCAAAGTCGCTCACTACAAAGTTGCCTTCGTTAGGTGCGAGTTGTCAAGGACGCGTTTGTTAAGAGGGGAGTCAGTCATGGATGAGATTGTAATTGGCCACTTTATCAGGGGCTACAATGTTAGCGGTCGACTTTAATGGCCAATGGGATGACTTCGTATGGGTGCAGTTGTGAGGGAAAGGGGGTGAATCACCCTGAACTTCTTATAAGCAACTCACTTAACATTTGAAAGCATTTTCAGAAGTGTTCCATTGTTGGCAATTGTTGTCATAGATATTCGAAAAAAGAATTCTTATTGACTAAACAATGTGATGAATTTGAAGATTAGGTATGCACGTCGGGAGGATTTGCTTGCGTTGAAACGAGTAGATAACATTGGTGTCTTACCTGTGTGGAAGTAAACCCTCCATGACCATTTCTCTGTTCGTTCAGCCATTCAACGATTAACCTTGCATCAAGTAACCGTTGTGGGTCAGTACGGCTAGCTTCCAGGTATGTAAGAAGAACGTAGGCTGTCATCTCTATTTCGGTTGGGTCAGCTTTGCAGCTCTCACTACCCTCACAAGAAGGGGCGTCGTAACGTACCCAGTACCTTACACCATCTGAATACAGAACAATATTGAAAACAACTTAATCAGCTAGTTAACACAGCATTTTAATCCTGCACTGTACAAAAATACGGTAGATTTACAGAACAACAAAATAAAGAAATAAATAAGGATAACAGAAAAGTTCTGGAAACTTATTACCAGAACTTTTCTGTAATCTTAATATTTATTTTTTATTCTGTAAATTTACAGCAAATTTTTACTTTTTTTTACAGTGTTGTTAACATTTCCGCCTCAAAATTTAAGCGCCAAAGGGTACTTGATCAAAAGGAATTACCTTGGGCACCACATATAAAGGTCATGTTGAACTGACGGTTTAAGACCCTTCGTTTCTATTTTTAAATGCTTAAACGTAGTGTAGTCTTGTTCAAACAATAACATCTACTGAACTTCAGTGGAATATCACAATCGATTGGATGGTCAAGTGCCGACTTGCAGGTATGGAGGTCTGGAGTTCGAATCCATGCTATGTCATATCAAAACTCAAGTAATAGGTCCTTCTGCCCCTGTGCTTGGTTCAGCATAATCAATGGAAAAGAGAAAACAAGTCTGTGAGCCACAACTGAGAAATAGAGCACCAACGATGGTGAAGCTCAAACCTTTTGAAATACTGCACAGTGATGTTTTTTCAACATTACAGGGACTGTACTTGTCATACATGGCTATTATTTCCTGAAGAGATGTATCCACAATATAGAATTTTAAAATTTCTCCGAGGTCAAATGGTAACCTCCTACTGCCTTGCGTACTATTTTTAATAGAACAAAAAGCAGTAAGTTTAACTGGTAATCAGAAAGGCAAAAGGCAAGTTAAATGTGCTGTGATAACACAATAGCAAGTAAAAGCTTCCTGCCTGAACACAATCAAAGAATTTTACCCTCTCCATCCATTCCACAAGGAAGGCTAGTTTGGAAGCAATGTCATATGACTTGGTGCTTGTACTGTAATTTATTTCTACAGAAGGCCTACCGTACATGCACACACAATGGGAACATCCTTCAAGTTTCCCTTTAAACTAACTTAACAAACTCAGAGGACTGACCTCATGTAAACAATCAAATTTAAAGGGAGCGCAGTTCAATGGGAAATAATAGTAAGGTGAATTTGTGAGACTAGTAAAACTAGAGCGGTGACACAAAATTGGCCAGAAAGGTATCACAATTATAATTCATCCCAAATTGGACACAACATTTTTAATTCGCACATGTCAACCATCTTTCGGAGCAATTTCGAGGACAATTTTGCAATTCCTCTACGAGAAATTAGTGTTTCAAAATGTTTACATTTAGCCTTAAAACATGGCCTTTGGATGACCTATGACCTATATTTTCAAACCAGCTAGAATTTCTTCAAAAAAAAAAAAAAAAACGATGAAACATGCCATGTTTGGTAACAATTGAACTCACAGGTGCGAAGCAATAGCACCACGTCAACAATAGTCCCACCTTTTGAACTTGTATGACCTCGAATGATCTTGGATAAGAAAATCTACGTAAAACAATCAATCGATATTACATAAAGAATAATAGCCAACTTTTAAGGACATTACGCTTTTTTTGGGACAAGGTTCCTCTAAAAATAATCACAAAACAATCATTGATGACCCCTAGATTACCTTTGACCGCAGCGTTTTGAACACAACATGTAGCCATACGTTCAAGGAACAATGTGTCCATGTTTGGTTACAATAATCATCAGCAAATGTGCCCCAGAGAACGTAAAAGACAATTGTGAACAGACATGTAAGATAGACAGATACACGGATAGAGTGTTAATTTGAGCTAAAAAAAAAAAAAAAAAAAAAAAAAAACAGAGCCATGGCCGGCCCGATTTAAATCAATTGGTTAAAAACTGCACGAGAGTCGTAAAAACTCATCCAGCTAACTTAATTAATGGAATATGTTCTTCTCCAACGAAATATGACAACCTTTGCTAAACTTTATCACATATTGACAATTGTTGATACAAACTTGCAAGCTTTGGCAGAAATTGTCAGAGCTGGAAGACGAATATAATAATGTACTCAGTTCCCACTCCTTTCGTTTTACATAGTAATACAAGGGAATTATTTAAAACATGTAGGTATTTATACTCAAATCATCTTGAAAACGTATTGAAACAAGGTTTTACAAGCCAATTTGGTCCCTCAACATAAGAAATTTTAAAGTTGTGCATTGTACAAAACAGAGTCGTGGTTCTAACTTGCACAACCTTAAATTTACTACATAAGAAATTAATTCGTCTAAATTCTCTTAAATTTAGGACGAAACATATCTGATCGGCCACATACCAATAAAACACAGATGAAGTGTGGACACCACTAGAAGTATCGTTAAAAACAGTTGAAATATTGTTACTACTCAGTACCTGCATGTAAAATTTTTGATGACAGTATTGGACGATTATATAGATACGATTAAAACCTACCACCGTTCTCAGCCCGTTCATCCAACTCATTCAGTCCTATCGAGTAAAAGGGATAATCTGCCTTAGCGAGGGCGTAGGTCACGATTGCTAGTTCGTACGTGTCATCAATTCCCCAATTAAGTGCTTGAAAAAGACATAACACGGCTCTGAACATAACTAGGCTCTAGAGAAGAGAAAATTCATTTTTCTTTGTTGTAAAAACTATTGCATGAGATCCTAAAAAATAAATTTGATTTCATTGCTGTAAAATCTGCTCACCAATCAAAAACACGTTCTAGGACACATAAAAGTACATTTCGCGACACACAAAAATACGTACTTCCATTCTGAACTAATTCTAGGGCACCCTGTAAAATAAAAAGAGTAACTTAAATTCTAGTGAATACACTCCAAGAAGGTAGGAAATTTATTCTTTAAACGAGTGTCTGCAGGGATCACTCTTTTTTTAGTGTGGTTCCCTGAAGGCACTCCATCAAGGGTTAAACTTCGCACTTTCAGAGGGACTTTAATTTTTTATCTCTTTCCGAGTGAATGTTACAAATCACTCTTCTGATGAGTGGAATGTGATTCATTTCATTTTTAGAGTTTAGTCTACGACGCGAAGGAATTATTTTTATGATTGTTGTAAATCTTTATCTTTATTTAAGAGTATGTTCAAGACAGTGCACCGCACTGCATTGTTATGGCGAAGCTCCAGCTAAAGGATACATTAGAGAACTAGAAATACATGTAATGGGGGAATTAAGTATGTGAACCTCTTGTAGACCATAACTTGTTCGAGAATTATGTATTACGTTTAAGTAATGGTTCACAGGCTGACACGAATGTTACTACTGCCTATGTACTACCAAGCACAAATAACTGTAACTGCGGTCCGCATCGTTCTATCTGACAAAATAATCCAGTTAAAATGTTAAAATTTGAATAAAATTGTCAATTAACAAAAGGAGATGTAGAAACAGCAGGCCAAGTAGTCTTCCATACTACATTATGATTCAAGCGCATGACATTTTGAACCATTATCGTACTACCGATTATGTGAAAACTGTACTCATGTTCCACAATGATTTTTATACAGCATAAGTCAAGGTACCGCCCACTTTTTGTATTAGTTCACCTGAAATTTAAATCTTTTATGGCAGAAGATAATATGTTCCCATTAGGGGGAAGTATGGGAGGAAAACCTGGAATGCTTGCATATACACCTTTGAGCCTCTTTCAGCTTTCTTTTGAGTTTTTAATTTTCCAAGGTCCATTTGTTTGTGGGAAACTTAGCGATAGTAGAAGTATTTAATATACATCAAATTGAAGATAAAATAAATTTATAATAAACAATAAGCAAAAACTGTATCATAAAATTAATCGATAATAATTTCACACAAGATCACCAGATTCTGAAGTGTCAATATTAAGTGGGGAGTTCACATTTTCCTTCAGTTGGGGAATCAAACAATATAAATAAATATATGCACTTCTTAAAGAAACCAATACTTGGACGCTTCTTCAAACGAGAAAGTAAAGTGGGCAAAGCGATCAGCGGATATTTTTGACCGATGAAAGATGTTTGTAAGACATGGATTGACATTTTGAGTGAAAAAATGGATATAAATTGCAAAACTTCTAGGAAACCTAAAAATTTCGTTGTCCATAATTTGATATTAGAATTGAAATTTGGGTATGGTATTTCCCTTTGCAAGGCTTTAAAGAAGAGGAACCACGTCCGGAGTAACAGTGTAAGTTAGGTACCTTATACTTTTCAAAAGAAATGGAACTGTCACAACGAATTTAAATTGCGGTAAAAGTCCCAAATCAAATGTCTATGGTTTTGCAAATGTCGCTCAAATGAAATAGCCTTTAACGAAATGTATTTTAAGAATGACTCACCGATGGATCTTCTCCAGCTTCTAGAAGAGCAATAAAAGTGTAAGCAGTTAAAGTTATCCGGTTGGAATGACCGCCCTGGTTGAAGACAACAATACCACAAATATGTTATTTCCGTCAGCTTAATTCAACTCCTAAAACAAACTTTCGTATCGAAACTTTGACTATTTTAGCGTTTTCTTAAATATCAGTGCATTCAATATCTGGGTAGCTAAATTAGTGCAATGAGGTTAAGGGTTATATGTGTGACGGATTTACTAGAAAAAAACCACTTAAGTCTACATGTATAAGCCTTTGCGTGTGAAAATTTGCTTCATTCATTGTAAAAAATGGTTCATAATTGCTCCCAAAATTGCAAAGGGTTCGTCAACCGGAGGGGTAGTCCATTGCAAATGAAGACTGTTCTTCCACACCGGGATCTCTCACATTGGCGAAGTTAATGATGAAACCTACCGCCGATAAGCTTGGTGCTCAATTTAAGCAATGGGGTGGGAAGACAAGCCAGTGAGCCACAACTGGAAAAAGGTGGTAGCCAACTTGAACCAATATATTGGAAACTGGGCCGTGAACTCCATCTTACTAGATACCTAACTTTCAGTGGTTATTAAAAATCTTGCACATAGCCAAGAAGTGAAATCACCTTGGTACAGTACACACATGGTACAGTACATTCTCTCCTTTTTTATCTAGGAGTTTTTAACAACTCTCTCGTTTTAAAGTGTCGCCCCATAACAACTTATGAACCAGAATAGTGACTTTAACATACAAACCTGCATTGATTTATGAATAACGCGTCCTCTCCGATTAAAGCATCCTGATCTTTCATTTTGGGTAGGTCTACTCACTAACCAATCCCTTGTTACTTGTAAGTCTTTGCTGTCGATATCAATAAATTCACGTGCAAGTGCAAAAGACTTGAGGACAAAAGCTGTTAGCCTGAAGAAAATATGAATACATACATTGAGTCATGCAAAAAGTTTCTTTACTTTGTTACATTAATGGTAGTAGTTTCTACAAAGGTACGAACATTAATCATTATTGAAGGACACACTTACAATGATATAACCTGTAAGCCATTGTGCTGTTTTTCACACATCTGGTAGAATCACTTAATCACCTAACTACAGTCATGAAGATTCCTTGAATCTAATGTGCCAAATCTTGTAATGTAGGTCATGTAGTTGCAAATCACCTACTTTACAATGGCATTAGAAATATTAAAACGGCAACAAATTTTGGGGCGATGCACACTGTTTAACCAGAAATTTCCCACTGCCGTTTTGTGTGATGCTCCGCATAAGCAACGAAGTAGGGAAAACAAGCCAGTGAACCACAACCGGAAAAAGGCCGTGGTCGGCTCGACTTGAACCGATAAGTTGGAAACTGGACCGTAAAACTCCATCTAGCTAACTGACTGACTGACTGAATGAATGAATGACTGACTGACTGACTGGCTGACTGGCTGGCTGACTGACTGACTGACTGACTGGCTGACTGACTGACTGACTAACTAACTTAGAAGAATTGAATCGATACAATACAACGGCAACAACCAATCAAGAAACGCCCAGTTAAACAGTGCGCATCAACCCAATATTTTAGATACCTTAAAAGTGAACAAGATAAATAACAAATTCCTAACCCTTCTCTAAATAACATGTGCGAATTCATTAAACTGCTTAGATGTGCTATAAACATTACTCTAACGATGCAATCATTCACAGAAATGATTGAGTATGGAAATATTTTCTTTAGGCTTTTAGAGTTTTTAGATGTTCTAACTTCAGAGGACTTCCATCATCGATCCTTAGTGCTCATGATAAGCAATGGAGTGAAGTGGAAAACAAGCCAGTGACCCAAAACTGGAAAATGGCCGTGGTCGGCTCGATTTGAGCCAACTGGTGAGAAACCTGGCCGCTGAACCCCTGATACTAAACGATCATGAATCTTCTGAATCAGAGACGCACCATGCACATACTTCTCCAATTCTGACAAAAAATTTAAGAATGGAATTACCATACCAATACAAGTCTTTCTGCGACTCTTGATATTTTATTTACGTTCGGTGAAAATTTTAAGGGAATCACTCTAATATGGATACCTGTCACATCATTGATACCTATCATTGGTTACGTATGCAAAACAACAATTATATCCCAAGCTGCAAACCTGTTGGCTGTGGGCCCTCTTTTGGCTAACCCGTATATGGCCCATTTCATTTTACATCCAAGGTTAATAAGGGTCCCACATGGCTAGTCCACATGTATGAGGGATACTATAAGGCTGGCAGGTTACTTTCGCCTTACATATCATCCGTTTACATGGACCGTACAATTTTCTCATATGGGTCATATGGGCCATCTTGGCTAACCCATAAGGATCCCGTATTAATTCCAGGTGCAAAATCACATGGACCCCACAAGTGCCAAGAAATGGGTGATGGGAACGATAAATTCTGTTACGATGATCATGTTCCACTTAACGGGTGAATGTCATGTTTCATTCAATAATGATTGTTTAACAAGCATATGTAAAATTATAGCAAGGCAACATAAATTCATAACTCATAGACATACCAAGTGCTTCCTTCGTCGTCTCTTGGACCGAATGCACTGTACGAACCATCCGGCAAACGGTACTGTAGTTCACGTTCGTAGCCTTAATGAAAGAAAACAATAACTTAAAGCAAACCTTTCCACAAGTCATTGTATTTTCATTGGAATGAAAAGAGAAAGAAGTAAGGACACGAAAAATTACTCAAATAGTTACGAACACGACAAGATGCCTCGCAATGAATCTGAACGACTGCAAAATATAATTTTGCCCTCGGTCAGAGACACACACTCTGACCGAGGGCAATATTCATTGTGATCACTTGCAACGTCACGTATTTTTGGGTATTTGAGCGGCAGTCAAGGGCCTCCAGGGTAGATGAAGTAGGTACCAATAACGAAGTATACCAGCATGAAGACAGTCACCTGGGATGCTCAGATATGTAGGTCTGCTGTGCACCATTCGTTGCTAGTAGGTCTGGCGGCCATTTTTCAAAATGGCGGCCATGTTCAAGTAGGTATCATTATGTTTGATAATAAAACTTTGATAGAACTTCCTATCAAAACGTGTAAGGTGTCATATGAAAGACAATTAAATTTCCTATCAAATTATACCATACGCGATGGGTACTTTCCTGAATTAAATAACAATTTTGGGCAAAAAGTGTAATTTTTAGCCAATTTTACCCGAAATTTAGATTACATTTATTTACATATTTCTTCATATTTTCTACAAATCTTAAGATAATTCATTTAAACTTTCTTGAAAATGTTTTCCATATATACGTACTATTGTGTCATAATAACAAGGTTATTGCTTTTCTGAAGCGAAAGTTACAATGTTTCAAAGTTGACAATTTGAAATTTCACGAAAACAGAATTTTGTACCTATAATAGTATTTCTCCCTGTTTTCATTTCGCATCAGCTCAAATAGCACAACTGATTAGGCCCTAATTAAACCGGTATTGTACACTTTGGGTTTTAAACATAAAATTCAGGACTGTGATTGCAAGATTACATACTTGTATTGATTTTCAGAAATCTTGTATCAAATCCAGGATGGCCGCCATCGGTCAATGCACTTTTGGCCCATTTTACTTGAATTCCAGCATTCAATGCTCATTTTCGATTAGAACAACTGCGATATTTAGTCAAATGGCACCAGAAGATACAAACCAGGACAAGGACACTCTCTCATACACATAGCTTGTAAACCAAAATGACGGATAGGGGTCAATGAACTATTTTCTCCTTATATCTATCATTGATTCAGAATTTGCTATCAAGAAAGAAATGACCACTCGTTTGTTTGTGCATTTGGATGCAATGTTCAGCAGTCATAAACTTCGTTCAGTACATTTTGGATCTATTCTAAGGTTATAAGGGTGATATGTTCACAAACAATTGTGTGAGCTTTTTTTAATATCTTTTGAAGCTAGGACTGTCTTGCTAGCCGTTTCGGTGTTCAGGTGTTACTATAACTATATTTTGGACCTAATTTGTCTTAATTTTGACTTTGAATACAAAAGTGATTTTTAAAATTTCACCATATGGCTTTCCATCCTTACCTTTAACCTAGAAAGTACAGGTTTGGTGGTATTCCTGGTGTTTAAAATCATATTAAGGTATAAAACTTAATGGAATTTACAGTATGCTGACTTACCATTTCATTTTGTGACATTTAATGTCAACTGTAGAATATTCATTTTACTACGTTTGCATTTGATCTTCTTATTTCAAGTCTTTGTATCCTTTATCTAAATTTAATGTCATTATATAGGCTTGAAATTCAAAAAGAGACTTTTTCATGCCTTGAAGTTCAGATTCCATATTATAATCTCATAGAAAACGTCTACATTAACCTTTCTTTCCTATAAATATTTAACTTATTGTAACTTCTGTAAATTCAAAAAGAGACTTTTTCATGCCTTGAAGTTCAGATTCCATATTATAATCTCATAGAAAACGTCTACATTAACCTTTCTTTCCTATAAATATTTAACTTATTGTAACTGTTGTGATAAACTTTGGGGTTTAAATTTAACTTTTTTCATTTCATTTAATGTAATTTAAGTACTAAGTCAAAATTTGACTTTCCATTTTTGACATTAAAAGTCATTGTTTTGAAGTTTAAGTCCTTATTAAGACCTGAAAGTCACAAATATGACCTATGTGTCAAGTTTTTGACCTACTATTAAGTTCAAATTAACTTAAGAGGCTAACATTGTAATCTGGTTACTATTCCTAAGATTTCATTATCCAACTTTAACTGCCACAAATTCGACTTTTGACCTTAACTCTTTACATATGAAAATTAAAATAGTGTTCTGAAGGTTCATTATTTTAACTTTAGGTTTCTCCTGTGGTGATTGTAACCATAACAGTCTCTTGTATCTCTATTGTAACCTTGGACCCCGAAGTGGCACAATCATAGGATTACATTTCACAATATTGACAAAAAGGTCAAGCTATCAAATTCGTTTTTAGCACTTTGACTTTGAAAGTCAGTAATTTGAATTTCAAGGTTGTTTTTTTTATGTAACTAACAACTTCTAAGTGTGTTTCAAAAAGCCAGAACGATACGCAAAATAAGGCCCTGGCTTTCGTAGTAAAACTTCACTTGGGAGTTAGAAAAATCAAATGAAAATAGGGAAATATATAGTACACTTATAGCATTGAAACTCGCAATTTCAACATTTAACATCTTAAAACTAAAGATAAAAATGTGACATTCATGAGACTAAAAGTAAAACTTAAGGTATCACAACTAGAAATCATGAGATTAAGAGCAAAACTTAACATTTTTAGGTTATTGTTATGGCGTGGAAGTCGTACTTTATACATCACCTGTTCCTTTTTATGAGTTTCATATCTTGCTGGTCAAACAATTGAAATAACTTCAATGTTAATTGAGCAAGTTGGATTACATAAAACTGCCACTCTTGATGTGAAAATTATAACACATAAGTAAAATAAATGTGTTATTTGAAGCCCAACTTTCCCTAAACCCCTATTAAAATTTATTCCCTCATTGAATCAGATATACAATCTTACGTTAAAAAAGCAATAAATTAAAAAAGCAGGGAGTTTTCATTACCAACCCTTAACTAAAGGTCTATAATATAAGATTGAAACTATGTCAATTTTTTATTGAAACGTGTGAAGGTGCTGACATTCAAATTCGAATAACACACCGATTAGGTTAAAGTTATGAGATAAAATAACTGTTCTGAAAGGATTTTTCTACAGATGACTTAAGAAGCCACATGAACAAGATTTTCTAAGTCATCATATTATAAAGTAAACTTAAAAGTCAGTATTATAACTAAGACGGGAATACCTTTTGTGTCAAAATACAGAGTGTTTTAACACCAATAATGACATGCCAACCACCCTGAATCTATGCTTACTATATAAAAGGTAAGGAATCATGCTTAAGTCAAGTTATAAGATGTGAGTAACCATACTTGCTTTAAAGGCATAATTATGAAATATAAGGTCTTTAATATAGTTTTGATGAAACCTAATGGTTAACACTACATTGCTGGGTTCACATGGCATTTATCAAACCCATAGATGTTTCTTCCTCAATGTAGTAACAGTAACGGCAGCTTAGGTCTCTGATATAGGTAAGGTGACACAGGAATGGCTAACAAGACATTTTTAGATTTAAAAGGCATTAAATGAGGGATTGTTTTAGACCATGTTTTTATCTGCTCGTAATACTTTTGATAGTATTAAACCACCTACC
The DNA here is from genome assembly GCA_037179385.1 of Holothuria scabra. Classification (NCBI taxonomy): domain Eukaryota; kingdom Metazoa; phylum Echinodermata; class Holothuroidea; order Aspidochirotida; family Holothuriidae; genus Holothuria; species Holothuria scabra. The sequence goes on along the minus strand of CM074197.1, from coordinate 2,926,453 downwards.
TTCAGGATGCCATATTTGGGAGGGCGATTTGGATTTTCTCAATTGAGTTATATAGCTCATTTCCATATGTCAACCTATTCTTATTGTAGAAAGTATACTTTACGGAATCATAATAAGAAAAGTAATACTGTAACAAAACCCTTCTTTTCAGATATATCTATGGTTCTGCGGAAGTTTTCACTTGTGCATTTTTATCTCTAGTCCATATATCAGTCCAAGATTAATTGAAAAACTCCAACCTTCTATATAAGCTAATCTACCTCAAACGTGGTCAGATGGTAAAAAGATTGAAACTAACATTGTAACATGTATTACTGTTCAGAAAATAAGAAAAGGCCATCATTTTGAAATTCAAAATGGCGACTTCACATGACAGAGTAGAGTAACTAATGAAACCCGACTATTGCAAATTCATCACACCAAACCAAAGAAAGTTAAATAACTGATAAAATCGTTTGGAGAAGGATCGTTTTTACAGTCTGTCGAATTTGTACTCTTATGGGTTGTTCTACTCCTTGTATAAGTACATTGGCATCAGACAGCCATCTTGGAACAGAAGCCATGTACTCAAAGAAATGTCAAATGCATCCCATGTAAATACAATGAATATTTGTGGAAACCATTGTAATGGAATATTTACGTGGTAAGGCTAGTACTGACTCTGTTATGAACTAATGCCATGAGAACATAGGTTAAGGTTAATTGTCCCACTACCATCATCTTGAAATCGATATAATTTGTTCCTGCAACTCAGTTTAGATATGCTATAGATTGCATTTATTGCACTATGTGGCAGGTGGCTTTTGCTTTCTTCAGTGATAGGTAATTTCCACACAAATATAGAAATGAGGAGGAATAGTAAGAAGTGCACTGACCCTAGCCACCATCTTGGCAGAGAAATAATATACATAAATAGAGAGTGGAATTAATTAACACTGTATCCTAGTCATGTCGGATTTATCCTGTAATTGCCCATGTTTTGTTCAAACACTACGTATCTGAAAGCAGTACGTCGAAGTGAGCAATGCAATTGGTTTAGCTAGTAATGCCCCGATAGCCTAGGGTAACTATTGAGGTAAAGGGTGGGGTGATGAAGTGGTGGGAGTGCCTAATTCAATTGACCGTTAAGTACCACCTTAGAATAGATCCAAAATGTACTGAACGAAGTCTATGACTTCTGAAGATTGCATCCAAGTGCACAAACAAACGAGTGGTCATTTCTTTCTTGATAGCAAATTCTGAATCAAAGATAGATATAAGGAGAAAAATAGTACATTGACCCCAAGCCGCCATTTTGGTTTACAAGCTATGTGTATAACAGAAAGTTGCCTCGTCCTGGGTTGTATCTTCTGGTGTCATTTGACTAAATATTGCAGTTGTTCTAATCGAAAATGAGCATTGAATGCTGGAATTCAAGAAAAATGGGCCAGTGTATCGACCGACGGCGGCCATCTTGGATTTGATACGAGATTTTTGAAAATCAACACAGCATGTAATCTTGTAATCATAGTCCTGAATGCTATGTTTAAAAGCCAAAATGTACAATATTAGTTTTATTTGGACCTAATCAGTTGTGCTATTTGAGCTGATGAGAGGTAAGAACAGGACGAAATACCATGTTAGGTACAAAATTCTGTTTCCTGAAATTTCAAATTGTTAACTTTGAAAGACTGTAACTTTAGATTCAAAAAAGCAATTACCTTGATATTATGACACAATAGTACCTATGTATAGGAAACATTGCAAGGAAAATTTCAATATATTATCTTAAGATTTGTAGAAAATATGAAAAAATATGTAAATTAATGTAATCTAAATGTGGGGAAAAATTGGCTGAAAATTACACTTTCTGGCACAAAATTTTATTTGATTCAGGACAATACCCATCATATACGGTATTACTTGATAGGTAATTTAATTCTCTTTCATATGACACCTTACACGTTTTGATAGGGGGTTCTATCAAAGTTTTATTATCAAACATAATAATACTGCTACTAAAACATGGCCACAATTTTGAAAAATGGCCGCCAGACCTACTAGCAACTAATGGTGCACGGCAGACTCACATATCTGAACAACCCATGTGACTCGCTTCATGCTGATATACTTCGTTATTGGTACCTAGTTAATCTACCCTGGAGAATCTGAGCTGCCGGTTTATATTGACGAGCCCCTCCTTCACGCAATTGATCCAACATTGACGAGCCCCTCCTTCACGCAATTGATCCAATATTTATCTATCTTTGAAGCACATTTTCTGTAGAATATGACCCACCTGTGTCGTACCTATTAGACTCACCACTGTCCGGAGTCAATGAGTGCGTCTTACAATTATTTATACGTGTATTAGGATTGATTACTTGTCTCAAGTTGGAATCATTCGATTGAAGTGAAAATTTTATTGGTGATAACAATTAGCAATAAGCCTAAACAGAGCCTGCATATCTTCAATAATTTGAAGCAAAAAATGTATCAAAGGTAGCGAATAACCAGAATGCAAAAATGCATTGAAGTTTTGATGATCAATTTATGTTCTATTCCATGTCATGCCATCGTGCTTAACCCTTTACCGTTGTGCTCCGATCGGGGCATATTTGCGCGCCTCGGGAGTGGGCGGAAAAGCGGACGTAGCACGCCCCGCATCAGCTTCCGTAGACTATTGACCCCGTGACCTTAAACTATTGTCTCTCTCGTTGTTGTGGCCGAATTTTCGGGTAGCTACTCGCAGTTTCGAGCTCCGCGTGAAACAGTGAAGATCGGTGACAGCCGCGCTTTCCGCATTGGTCCAAAAGGATCCAAACAACGGCAAAGGGTTAAAGTAATAGACTGCGACAATGTGTTATAAAGGTAATACACTTAGATAACGTCTAGACGAGAACGAGTTTTAGACAACTATGGGAGGGATTTAAATAAGTAGGAAAGCAGAAGTGGAATTTTTTGGGATAAGATGATTGGGACTTAATGTGGGTCAGGCTTACCGATTCTCATGTACTCTTCTGCTTGAGAATAAACTTCGGGCAGCGCATTTTGCTGATTTGTTCGATCCAAGTAGGTGAGGACAAATATGTTCGGGGCGAAACCGATCATGTTTTGTTCTCCACATCCAGTTGGCATCCGAAGAAGTGATCCAAGATTAGTAAGGACTGCACCTAGGACATTCCCTTGATACAGAAATGTTATAGAATAGGGCATATTATCTGGTCAATACACAGTTACAGTCTTTCAGAATAAAATAAATGGAAAACTTAAAAAAAGAATTAGGAGTGCTGACATCGTTACTAGTGGCGGAGCTACAGGGTGAGGGGGGGGGGCGGTTCCATTTGTCTTCAGATTTTGTTCTTGTCTCCCACATGCCACCCCCAAGTTAGGTCAGTTAAGAATGAGTAAACAGAAAAAAATAAATAATATACCTCTCCTGAGACTTATTTCTTTCATATATATGTCAAAGCCTCACAGCTTTCGAGGGCTTCACCCCTGGACCCAACCCCAGGAACAGGAACTTTTGGCCTACGTATCGCGCTGCGCCCGTCAAGTTTTGCCTCCAACATAAGCGTTGCCCCTAGTTTGCCGTTTTGAAGTACTAAGGCCTATAAAACAACAAACTAAAGCTGGAAGTCAGTTCGAGCAACTTTTGCTCATTTGCTGACCATACTTCTCAATTTGCCTCTTTGTATTTGTGATGTTTAACATTAATGTCTCACGCCATCATTCCTTTGGAAGTTGAGGAAACAAAAAAGCATCATACATTTAATCACTCTGGCAAAATGAAGATATTCTTGTAATATTCTCTCATGCAAATTCTTCTAAATGGTTTTCAACAAAAATCTAAACGTAAATGTATTATTTTTTGAAAGGACCTTAATGTAAAAGAAATATAAGCATATCTCGATGTGTTTGGTGTCAATAGGTTTTGTTTCTCACATTGTCCAAGCATCAAGTCGTATTGATACTAACCGGTTATCTGTACTTTGCACGACTCTGTTTCTGGTATTGTGTTATTTGGAAATTCAAGAGGCACATGTCTGACGAAAGAACCTTCTTCTATGGCTGGAAACAGAAAGATTTCAGGAAGTGAGAGTATAGAGATACATGAGTTACCTGTAGATGAAGTTTTGCCGCTAGCTTTCTAACCAGCAGGTTTAAACCGAACCGCCCACGGCCTTTTTTCTTGTTGTGGCTCACTGGTTTATTTCCTCTACTTACTATGTCTTTGCAAGCACAAAGGCAGTAAAGCCTTTGGCATGGCCCGGTCTGACATGCTGCACAAGTCTTTTCTCTCCCCGGATGTCGCTGTATCGCTCAAAATTCTTTCCCAACAACTGTTAAACCATTCGTAAACAACTTTTCAAATCCCTTGGCATGTTATTTGCCAAGCAGAGACTAAAGGAAAGCTAGCAAATCTTCACACCATTTAAATAGGAAAAGAACAGTTGAAAACTTTTCAAGGTTCTTATCTTGTGATATTGCGTTAACGAGATTCTTCAGACTTTGATCCCTGGTGGCCTCAGATGACCTTAACCTCCACCAAAAAACTATAGGGACCATCTTCTGACCATAAGGCATCCACGTACGAAATATGATGCCTGTAAAAGTAAAATGAATTTTTAAGACTTTTGCCCCTGGGGACCTCAGGTTACCTTTACCTCTACCAAAAACGATACAGACCGTCATCTGACCACAAAGTATCTACAAACCAAATAAAATTTATCCAGATTCCCTGTCTTGAGATATCGCGACAACAATATTTCCATACTTCGAACCCTTGTGACCTTTGACCTCCACCGAATACAAAAGGGATCATCATCTGACCATATTGCATCCACATGCCAAGTATGAAATCTATTTAAACGCGACAGGGACCATTTTCCGACCATAACGCATCTAGTTACGAATTACAAAATCTATTCAAGTTTCCCTTCCTGATATATTTCATTTACGAGACTTTCAGACTTTGATTTCCGGTGACCCCAGAAGCCATTTGACCTCCACCATAAACACTTAGGACCAACTTCTAACCATAAAGCATCTACATGCCAAATATGCCAAGTATGAAATATATTCAAATTTCCTAATTTGTGATATAATCAAAACTTTTTCAATGTTTGACCCATGGTGACCCTAAATAACCGTTGACATCCACCACAAAAACAATAGGAAACACCTCACAATAGCGGTTCTATACACCATGTTTCAACTGAATCCAACTTTACCTTGTAGAGTTAGAGCGTACCCAAGCTAACGTCACGGACACATACACACACACCCCCACATTCACGTACATCCACACACAAACGCCAACCTGACTTCATTGGTTTCTTTTGCTCAAGCAAGGAAACAAAAATGGAACCTACTGCCATTGTGCTTGATGTTCAGCATAAACAATGGACTCGGGAAAGCAAGCCAGTGAGTCACAACTGGAAAAAAGGTCATGACAGACCCGACTTCCAGCAATTGGAAAAATGTAGAGAAAACTTAAATGGACACCTCCTTCTTTACACAGATCACTGATTTCTTCAGTCGTTGAAGTAAACTGATATCTAGAAACGTATACAGTACTTGAGAATCATTCAACGTGTACCATGGCGTATTAGGTGTTTTGGTTGAACCCAAAAGTAAACACCAATATTAATATGGATGAGTTAACTTCATCACTTCATTCACTTCAAAACATCACTTCATTCACTTTCAAAAGAAAAGCAAAAGTAAAAAAAAGTACTTACTGTGAGGGCAAATCAGGAAACTAGAAGTTCTCTCAACCTCCGAGCCTTCAGCCTTGGAAGCAATCACACAACAAAATTATATCGAAACATAACATCTTACGTAAAACAAAAAACCTAGTTTCCACTATTTTTGACGCAATTTCTTTCTTCACCTTTTATGATATTTTTCTAGGAAGATCTGTTACTTTTAGAAAGTTTTCTAGTGCTACGAAACTGATATCAATAATTTTTCCAACCAAAATCGCCCAAAAAAAAAAGACCAAATCAGGATGGAAGAAAAGGAAGAAATCAATGGCTGAAATAAACTTGCCAAAAACCATCAATTTTACCATTGTCCCATTTTCACTGGAGCATTTAGAATGACTGTCATAGTAAAAATACAACAAATCGAGTATCAACAGTTAACCAATGGTCATATCAAATTAACCAACTATTGACGCACTTAACCCACCATTTTATGCAGAAATATGGCACACCTATGCCGTATACATTTAGTTTTTTGACGCAATATTTAGAGAACTTTGACATACCCTTGCGTCCCAATCGGATGTATCGAACGCCTTAACCGCCAGTTCATATGGCAATTTACTTCCAGTTGGTGACCTTTTTAACACCACGACGTTAGTACATATGTTTATCTACCATAGAACGGTTGCCACGAAGAGATGACGGGGTTCTATTTTATTTCGATGTTACCACTTATACTGCGTCCCCTCTAAGATCGATCTGTCTGTATCTTGGACGTGTATCCATGGTATGTATTCAAGAAGTGTATCAAAAGACTGTATACAACTGACTTAGGCACGCTTTCAAGGATTGTTTGCTATTCCCCAGGGTATCTATTTAGTGAGCTAAAGAAAGTGTTCTCGGACCAATCGAAATAACTTTCTTGTAAAGTTGAAAACGCGCGAGATCGTTGGGACTATCTTGGTGCCTTGTGAACATCCAAAGAAGTATCACCTAATGTGTTTACTGGAGACTTGGAAACACATCGTGAAAAAGAACGTCATCATCTCTTGTTGCATGGAAATACTTCAATGGTCTAAGGATATTTGTTCTAACGTCGTCATGTTACATACGGCCATCAATTGGATGTACATTGTTATATGAAATGACGGTTTCTGCGTTTATCGCCATCTGTGTTGAGGGGGATTGGCGTTCCATATGAACGCGCACGAGACACATTTGACTCACAGCTGCCCTGCATGAGTTCATGAGAGGATGCTTACAATTTACAAGTGCACTAGAATCAATATTAACGGACGTAAAAAAATAAACATCGAGTAGCTAATAATGCACAGCATGGTCCTAGAGTGTTTTAATAAGGACTTTCTACTTCCACCAGGATACACCCTGGAGCAATTTCCAACAGTGTGTATGAATAAGGTTTAGACAGCTATGTGAAGCGCTAAATGTTACTATGTTGAGGCAATTAGAACTGTCTGTGGTGATATATATGTACGTTCAAAGTGGTCAACTGAATGAGAGGCTAAAAGCAAAACCTGGAAGGGAGATATTTTCCTGTTACTTTATGTACGAGTCCCGTGTTCAGGTATTTTTGTGCTCCATGGAAGGTTAATAAAATAAAAATAATTTGAGGTTATAAAAACCTACTTCCACTAAGACTGTCCTGTTGACAGCATCCCGTACATCAAGAAGATCATACATGATAATGGTGGAGCTGCCACATGGCGGTAAATCCAGTGACGGTGGTACGTATTGTCCCATAACTGGAAGAAAAGAAGCGATTAACAAAACCGTTCATTTATTCCCCTTAAAGGGAAAGCTTAAGCAATAATTTTAAAAATCTGTGCAAAGATTAACAAAGTCTAAAAATGTGATGAAACTTCCATTCAAATCGGACATGCATTTCTAGAGATATCAGTAAATGAAGTTAATAGAGTTTTGTTGCAAAGGACTGCAGGGGTTATATCACTTTCCAACATCGACAGGGGAATTGTTTCCCTTTGTTTTCATACTGTTGTGTTGACCTAGAATTTAAGAGGGATTGCGTAATAGTGAAGAGAATTCAAAATTTGCAAAGTTCTAATGACAATTATGAAATCGAGCCGAATTGAGAGTAAAATCTCCGTGGTTACACCAAGCAGTGCGAACATCTACTTTGTCGTTCGAATACCCGCAAAGTCTACGACTTACATGGGTGTGTGTGGTCACGTTCTCATTTGTTAACGTAATTTCAGGGTGACACCAATCCATATGGACTACAGCACAAGCTATCCATGGGATTTTACTCGGATAAATGAAACTTAATGTATATGCGATGAAATCTTAGTGTGTGAACTAATAGCAAAAGGATGTAGCCCTTTTGGCAATAGACAATTTCGTCCAGTTTAAACTAAGGAAGGAAAATGTAAATTGATCACATGAGAGGTAGATCCCACAGACAACGCAGTCTTACACTCCAATAAACTCACAAGCCGTAGATTTGTCTAGTCGCGAATCTTCCCAAACAGGTGCAAACTTATTTTGATTTCTCTTTGCTTTTCTCTTTTGCTTCTTCCTTTGTAACGTTGAATGGGTTTGAAATTGACAAAATTTACAGTAAGGAAGGTGCCAATTTCCATAAGTCTGATTTTGTAAATACATTTATGGCCTAATTTGTAATTTTGAAGAAGGCTTACAGTCATCATACACCCAGTTCAGGCCAACTTTGAGAAGTTAGCTTTGAGAAGTTAATAAAATTAAGAAGTCGTAGAGGATAAAACTCCCAATTCGTTGCCAGACTTTCCCAACTGATTGCCAAATCTTACTACAGTTCTGTGGAAGTGCTTTGAATGTTGAAGGATACGACAAGCTTCTGATGCCAACACAATATGAAGAAAATTAAATCAAGGTATCATGGTGATAGTGATTGTGAAGAGAAAAGAATGGTGCCATTATTCTTCGAAGAAGTGAACTTACCTGTAATCGGTATTTTTCCCAGTCTTCTTGGAATTATGTCAAATTTTACAGTTTCTGCTTGGTTTCCACAAACGCAAGCAAATCGATGAAACTCTTCACTCTGTATACTGTAGTCAGACGTTGGCTGTATTCGAACAGCAACCTACAGATAAAGCAAGTAAAAGGAAATAGATAAAACTTATTCTAACCACATATAAGCAGGGGTGTGCTGGGGACTGAGGCCCCCATTCAAGAGGCGAACTTCAAGATTTCCTATAGGTAAACCAAGTTAAAGGTAATCTTGTGTAATCTTGAATGATGAGGAAGAACTTTCGCGACACATCAGCTCAGTCACCAAAGAAGGTGATTTTTCTTGTCACTTTTGTTCTCTAGAGGAGATCCTTTAAATTGACTAGACCATTTTAAAGATAGCAAGAGCTCAATGGGCACTGTGGTTCCTTGCTGAATATTATAACAATCGTACGGCCAGTAGAAATCTTATAAATTGACCTCCAAACAAGAACTAAGCAAAAGTTTATATCCAATGTTCACATATCTTTACAAGGGGTATTTTAGTACTAATATTTACCCACCAGTGTCGAGTTTTCTACTACACAAAGGGTTGGGTCGGGGACGCCGCCCGCACGCGTGGAAAAACAGCAGTTGTACTATTCTTTTAATTCTTTGTGAAATTTCCCAGAATCTCAAACCTTTTGCGGACCTTGACATAAAGATCACATTTACATGACTTTACCAGATTTTCCATGGCCGCAGGACCCCCCGGAAGGTTCTGTCACGAGGAATCAACATTTAAGTGAGCAGGTGGTTTGAGTTGCTTTGTCCCACGTTCCAAAGTTCCATTACATTTGCCAAATAATCATTTGAAGAATTAATGTCGTGTAACGACTGAGAAATAGGTTTACTATTCCTTTTCATACATTTTTACGGTAAGTTCGGCAACCACAATGAAGAATTAGGACATTTCATTTTGCTGACGTTTGGATAACATGCACTGTTCAAAGCCTAGCAAAGGGCAGTTTGTTCAGTTTTACAGACATGTGAACAAGGATTCTTCTTTCACTGCCAAATATATACAGCATGACCTTTTCAATACGATTCCAACTATTTCAATAGGGTTCTCTGAGTGGCACTGTTTTTGTTTGTCTACCGTTGTTTGAAAAATAATGTTCCTGAAAATAATTTTAATGGCTTAAATATTTTGAGTTTCTGTGGGGATAATGAAAATGTAAAAACCAGGGCAGGGGTGTAGTTCTGAATACCGTTTTTTTTTTTTGGGGGGGGGGGGGGAGGTAGTGTAGCAAAAATTTGTCATCAGCCAGAAACTCAGATCATATCTGTTGCCGGACTCGTCTATAATAAACCCACCAACACGAACGCGAGCGCACACTTATACATGGACACACACTTTAACCGACACTCGTATACAAAAAACGTAGATAGATGGAGCATGATAAACTCAGTATTTTTAGTTTTAAAATAGGGTCAAATTGACGTTTTCTTGAAGCCCTAAAGTCAGCTGTACTATACCAAAATGTTATGTTTATTTTTGCTGTTCTTTTTATAAACCTGCGTGACTTATTGGTGAACAAAACGATGTTTTCCACCAATATTTTCATTGTTGTGGCTACTTCCCCCACTACCCACAGGAAGTACGTCCCTGCACCAGCGATCCACAAATCAGTGCAAAAGTCCCCACAATATTCCCGGGTACTTCTTCCCAAATCCACTTTGGGACAGGAGGGACCACTTTGAGGAATATAGTTTTAATTCTTGATACAAAAAAATATATATATATAAAAAAAGGTGAAATAAACTCACCGTAAAGCATTGGTTGAGATAGTTAAACACTGTAATCTTTAGTGGGAATACTTCATTACGAACAACTGAGTACGGAAGTGTAACAGATAAGAAAAAAGATTGAAACACTCTCAGCGAGATGGGTTCAGCCACGCCTACGCCATCCTGAGATGAAGTACAGAAGCCAGACGTAATCCAGTCCGTGATCGAATGAGGAACTGTGTGGGCAATTGACGTAACGCCATCAGACCTGAAAATAGTAATTTCGTTCATAGAGTACTTTGACGTGACGTCATTATTGTAAACCACATCAATCACTGGGCAAAAGTCAATTGTATTTTAGTGCAACAGACACAATCATGTGTGTCTTCAGAAGCTTTTCAGCTAGCTACATAAGCTGGCGTACAACACTAGTTTTTGCCCGTCAAAAGGAACAGGGCTGATTACGTCAGTAAATGCACTCTGCAGTGAAGGCATTTTATAATTATTGAGCATTCCAAACAGACAGCCAGAAAGGGTTCTCGTGCGAGTTTGTAAGTCTGGGGTTTTGCGATGTTATTCATAAACCTGTGGTGTAATCTATCGACGCCCTCATTCTTTTGTCGGTTATGAGGGCTCTGATATGTTTAAACCTCTAAAATGTGGAGCTTCTCGAACGAAGGCAGAAGGTTCCATTTTCTCTGCGATGTCTCGATGTGAAAGAGGCTTCACATGTTTAGGTGTCATCTATATGTCACGGTCTCACGTCGTGATTGGTTATAGTGTAGGAGAGCCTGTCAGGTGCTGCATTTGGGTGGCATATTTTTACCCGTTACATATTCTGAAAATTTTCAGCAATAATTGACACTAAATTAACGTGTTTATTTTTCCCGACTGACCTTTTCACTGTTTCTTTTTTCTGCCAATGAATTAGTCCAGAGAGACAAATGAGACACTGGTGCAAAAGGTTAACATTCTTTGATTGCCTCTTGAAGACTTTATTGCAGTTGAATACTGGTATAGGTAATGCTCCTGAATCCATACCAATTTCATATACTTAAAGTATCCAGAGACTGGTTGGATATATGACGTTTACATTTGATTAACCTAACATTTACATGTGATAACCGACATATGGGATAGGGTGACCAAGTGAAACAATTAGACTAACCTTCTGTACTTCCTTTTATTTCCAGATTTGTCCTATCATAAGTTTAGGTATAAGCTGGTGTTCTAGTTTCATTAAATGTGTTGCAGACAATTCAGTTAAAACTATTTCGCATATGTTCTTTTCACATCAACAAGATTAAGTTCAACAAACTTTATACATATACATATACTGGGCAATAGAAAAACGTTACTGTTCATCAAAGCTAGCAACCATAAGACAAAACAAAAAAAAAAAAAAAAACCAAAAAAAAAAAAAAACAGACAATCGGGAAAAAAGAATATAGAAAGTATTCTCCTCTGAAACCTGTTAGATATGTCTTCTAAAAAACGCTTCGAAATGCTTCAAGAAAGTTTTCATATGAAAGCCAAGATTTTCCCTTAGGACAGAAATAATCAGCCTTATTTAGCACACTATTTAAATTAATACCCTTTTCAATCGGTAACCACCGGATCACAAAAATAGTTTTTGTCAACACCAACATACGATATACCTTCATCATACGTAGTTCATTTCTGGCTCCCTTCCTAAAAACCCAACTGCATGCCTGTCGGAAGAATTATCAGCATTTACCCCTCACCTAATAATTTCTGTACATGCCACTAGTTTTAGCTACATATTAAGTAAGTACCAATAAAGCAGTTACCCTATTCTTGTTAAATGCCACAACCACGTCTCTGGGAAGTGAGTTCTTAGCTGAAAAATAGGTCCACTCGGTTCCTGAGACTCAGTAATATCCATTGCTTCTCCTATGTCAGCAATACCCATCATGTTTTGAGCATCCCCTCTGAACGATTCTTCGAAAAGAAAGTATGTCCTCGCTGAAGGAGAAAAATATCAAAACATAACATGAGAGCCATTATTTTATCCTCATGTTACGACGTAAACCAACCAAACCAATGCACAATCCAAGCCCATCCCTGTCACCATCCCTAAAAGCAAAATTAACACAAAAACAAAAAAGCAGGCTTGCAATTGAACCAATGGGGTGCTTCTGGGAACGTTTTAAATGTATTCTATTTATCCTTTGCAGGATGTAAATTGTATTTTGACCATGTCAATGTTTAAGGCGAAAGCTTTATCTTAAGCGTCGGTGGTGTCAACGGCGATCCTGAAAGGGGGAGAAGATGCCTCCAATATTTTACGAGTCGCTCAAAGTGTCCCCAATACCGAGGACAATTAGCTGCTATTGGTATTAATGGCCATACAGAAATTTAATTGGGGTCTGGGCTCAAATATGGCAGTAACTCCATACCTTAGTCTCGTGGACATGTTGAGGTACATGTGGTTACAACCGACCACCGTTAAAGAAGTACATACCCCAAAATTCATCCAAAATATCTATCGAAAAGCGATTGACCTGAACAAACACTAAACTAAAACAGTGTTCGTTCAAGTTTTATTCATTAATATAAGGAATATATTAAATTCAGGCACGGATCCAGACATTTAGAAAATGGGGGGAGGGGGACTGAACTTAGAGGAATCGGGCAACGGGGACGTACCAGTGGCGCACTTAGGATTTCTCTGAAAGGAGTCCCCTTTGAAAATTTTTGGCGTTTTCAAGGAACCTAGATGCAAAATGGTGCCATATTTTCACCTTTGACGGGAACAGTGTTAAGAGTTGAATTGTGGGGGTTCATTGGGATAAAACTGAAAATTCTGTGCCTTTATTTCCAGTCTTATTTCATATATGCTTTCGCAGTAAAACTTGTAATTAAATTTAAAATTAAAAGGGCATCGTTCATTAAAGGCGAACGGGAACATTTAAGTTTGCGGTTTTTTCTTGGCCTCAAAACGTTATTTTGCCATAAAGGTTATCTAAGTCAAGCACCACCATTGGTTGGAGCGAAGCGTAGAGAAATTTTTGAAAAATCAGACCCACAGATATCCGGAAATAGCATTTTCCCGACTCATACGAAGAATCTAAGCAGTCGCTATTTTCGTTTGTTGTTTGAAATAAAATGCTCACTTCAAAATAAGTTCGCGAATTGCAAAGTGAACTGCAAAGCCTTGGTACAATGCCGCCCTTCGTACGCTACTACGTACGGGGTTTCCCTGCCTGAAATATCAAATTCGGCCCGAAAGACCAAGCGGAGCGCCACCATCTGTTGGCGTGGAGCGCAAAGAAAATTAAAATAAAAATCACAACCACTCAGACAGCCGCCCTAAACGGCATTTCCCACCGACTTGTATCTAAAATGTAAGCAATCTTTTTGATCTTTCTTTTGCAATAGAATTGATACTTCAATAAAAAATGAGTAAATTGTAAAATGATCAGAAAATTACCAGATAAAAGGTACCACCATCAATTGGGTGAAATGGTAATGAAAAGAAATCTTTGGAAAATGAGCTTGTCTGCGCATTTTACAAACTATTTGACTCCTTGCGACAAAAGATTATGATGAGTATAACACTTAAAATTCGGGCAACTTCATTGACCGGCGATATCCTCTTCCCAAGTTCAAGGGAGGATGGCAAATGCATGGAATACCGGCTGCCAAGCCGTTACAACTTAAATCAAACTTTACAAGGATGTCGTGTTTTTGAGCAGCCAGGTAAGCTCTGACTCAGCGGCTTACATGCCCGAAGTTTACATGACTGGGAAGTTACATGGGAATACCTAATTTTCGGGCATTTACTGAGTTAGGTAGAATCCCATTTATACATAATTATTTATATGCATTCCAAACAAGAGGGCAAGTAATTTTCTAGCCAACTAACAATCAGTCCATTTCAACGGTTCCTTCACATTTCATCCCTCCTACAGACCGTATGCATTAAATGAAAACATACCGGTGCATGACGAAATAGAAATCAAAATCAAGGTACAGCCCAATTATCCGTTGTCAGCATCAGCAAGTATACAAGGGCTTCAATTCTTTCTTTTCGAAACATAGTTAAAACTTTAAACATAAAGACCGGCAGCCCAGGACCTGGGGGGGGGGGGGGGTAGATAAAGTAGGTACCAATAACGAAGTATATCAGCATGAAGCGAGTCCCCTGGGATGTTCAAATATGTGAGTCTTTACCATCCGTTGCTAGTACTGAAGTCTGGCGGCCATGTTTTAGTAGGAATCATTATGTTTGATAATAAAACTTTAATAGAACCTTCTATCAAAACGTGTAAGGGGTCAAATGAAAGACAATAAAGTTTCCTATCAAGTGATACCATATATTATGGGTATTGTGCTGAATTAAATTTCGTTTGGGGGCAAAAAGTGTTATTTTTAGCCATTTTTTCCCGACATTTATATTACATTAATATACATATTTCTTTATTTTTTTACAAATCTTAAGATATACACGGAAACTTTCCTAAAAATGTTTCCTACACACAGGTACTATTGTGTCCAAACAATAAGGTTAATGCTGTTTAGAAACGAAAGTTACAGTATTTCAAAGTTAACAATGTGAAATTTCAGGAAATAGAATTTTGTTTCTAAAATAGTATTTCCCCCTGTTCTCAATTCGCATCAACTCAATTAGTACTATTTTAGAAACAAAATTCTATTTCCTGAAATTTCAAGTTGTTAACTTTGAAAGACTGTAACTTTCGTTTCTAAACAGCATTAACCTTGTTGTTTTGACACAATCTGAAAAAAGTACCTATGTGTAGGAAACATTTTTGGAAAGTTTCCGTGTATTATCTTAAGATTTGTAAAAAAAAATAAAGAGATATGTAAATTAATGTTATATAAATTTCGGGAAAAATGGCTAAAAATTACACTTTTTGCCCCCAAACGAAATTTAATTCAGCACAATACCCATAATATATGGTATCACTTGATAGGAAATTTAATTGTCTTTCATATGACATGTTTTGATAGAAGTTTCTATCAACCCTTTACCGTTGTTTGGGTCCTTTTGGGCCCATGCGGAGAGCTAGGCTGTCACCCATCTTTACTGTTTCACGCGGAGCTCGAAATTGCGAGTAGCTACCCGAAAATTCGGCCACAACAGCGAGAGAGACAATAGTTTGAGGTCACGGGGTCAATGGCCTACGGAAGCCCATGCGGGGCGGGCTACGTCGGATTTTCCGCCCAATCCCGAGGCGCGCAAATATGCCCCGATCGGAGCACAACGGTAAAGGGTTAAAGCTTTATTATCAAACATAATAATGCCTACTTAAACATGGCCCCCATTTTGAAAAATGGCAGCCAGACCTACTAGCAACGGATGGTGCACGGCAGACTCACATATCTGAACATCTGAGGTGACTTGCTTTATGCTGATATACTTCGTTATTGGTACCTAGTTCATCTACCCCCAAGGCCCTGGGCTGACGGCCTAATACTTGAAAATTGTAAGATGCGTTTGTGTTACCAGGGGTATGCCTGTGGGTCTTGACACATTGCTCAATCTAACGGGGGAAGGGTGGGGGAAAGGAGTGACGGTAAGACGGCCACCTAATATACATCCAAATCTGCTCCACTGGGACCAGCCAGATGGACACAGCAACATGATTTGGTCCAAAAGTTTGCACACCCCTGCTCTATACCATAATGCACCGCCGTTGGCAACTGAGACAAGACTAACGTGCTGTCCTTTCACGGCCACTATATACATTGCACACATGGGCTGACGTGAGACTGTGCGAACATAGTTAAGTCAGTAACGCTCATCACACGATGACAAATTTCTCGGCATTCACATTTATTTTTTGTTGTGGCCACTGAGTTGCAGCTCCCTGTTTTGGCGCGAAGGCAAGAGGGCAAGACACTAAGTAGATAGCCTATTCACCCGGACTTAATATCCTACGAGGTTTGCTTATTTGGATTTGTGTTGTGAAGGAAAGGATGAGCCTGAAATAGCCCCTGTTAATACTATCGAAGATCAGCATCATGCTTATTTTAGTGTCTCTGTTTTTATTGATGTGGCGCTAAAGGGGGACTTAAGCCGTAAAAGCCCCCGCCCCTTGGATCCTCGTCTGAAATTGCATTTTTTGCCTTTATTGGTATCTCCTAAAACTGAAGATAATGTCAGGGAAAAACTGGTGTATCATGTGGTTGAAAAATTTCATACCCCCCTCCCTCCGACCACTGTCGGCTGGGGTAATAAACGTCAAAAGGAAAGGGCATGGACCGAAGGACAAGCACCGTGTTTGAGCTGTATTTAAAAAAAAAACTTGAAGTAATTGTACATTATTCGAAACTGTTTTTAACGTTCACTTTTTTCTCTTCTTAACACTATATGACCTATTGGTGTTGATGTGTCGTTCAGTTTCATCTAACTGCAAAATTCAAATTTTTTGAAGAAACAATTTCACAGTAGCTATAATCCAGGATTTAAATTTCAATACAAGTTTAAACTTTTCATATTTGGAACAAAACATTCTTACTTTCCGTGTATCTGTAGCAGGGTCTTGTCTCTAAAATAAGATTTGAAAGCACAGCAGCTCCGGAACTCTAGAAAAAGGAAAAGAAATCGCAGTAAAAATGGGTGTAGTGACTGAATGTAAAATACTGCATTTAGGGGAAACAAAAATTGTCAAATCTTTCAAGACCACTATTTACAAATGCAACGTCAAAGCTCAATTTTTGTCGAACGTTTTCTATCTGACCGGGACTATCAGATACGAGACTGATGATGTAATATAGCGAAAGGTAGATTTGAGAATCCTTCACATAAAATGTCTGGTTTGTGACTGTGAGTTAAAATCATGGACTTCCTATACATGGACAGAGCATACTGCACGATAATTGTCGCTGCCGTACGTGTCAGAAAAACGCACCAAGACGGCCGTCTGCTATGGTTTTGTATGAAAGTTTGGACTTGCTCAAGTATACCACCATATTTTGCAAGAAAGTCGAAATATTTTTGGAATATGGCAAAGTAAGGTCAATATCCCTCCACCTATTACAGGAATATGACATTCTTTCCCATTCAAGTTTTAATTTTGTTTAAAATATAACGGAGTCGTCGTCAAATCAAACGATTTATAGGTTCACGGCGGCCATCTTGGTGCGCCTTTTTTGTCCCAGCCGGTGGCTACCATCTACGGATAGGACGTACACGTTACATGCTCTGCCCATGTATATAAGTCAGTGGTTAAAATATGTGAAACCAAATCATACGATGTATCCGTGACAGGCATACAAGCCTTGTAGGCTTGTGATGAGATTATAACAAATCGTCGCCAAGCAGTCATAAATTTTTTTGTTGTTGTAGAACTATTGGGCATGTGTTGCACAAGTTTTAAACGCTCGAAGTCTCATTCACTCCAAATTTTACGAGCAGAATAAAATTTCTGGCTCCTGTGTAAGACTAAGAACACTTTACTGCTTTAAAGTTCAAGCAAACATTTCATTCTATTATCTGAAAGAGGAGCCATAACAGCACAGTGGGTGAAGAAATTTCCATTCAAACCAGACATGTATTTCTCGATATATCAGTAAATGAAGTCACTAGATTTAAGTTCCAAAGTGAGCTTGAGGGCGGCGGAGGTTAAATCACTTCCTCATGTTGACAAGAAATGCTTTGCTTCTCTTTGTTTTTTGCAGACTGTTGTGTTCACCTTGAAGTTAATAAGGATAGTACTCCTGTTGGGAATGTAAAGTTTGTAAAGTTCTCATGTTACTTATGCAATCACATTCTGATGATATGGGGTTGTTGATGAGAAAATTGGTTGTAAAGTTAAAAGAAAAACAAAAGGCCTTCCATTTGAGGATATGATGTCAAATGTGCTTGGTTCAAGCGCGCTTTAAGTTGATTACCCCTCCAACATATTAAAGCACCAAAAGATGATGCTTGCCAATCAGAAAGAGAAAGAAGACACCGGTAGAGGTTAAATTTATACGAACAGACAGACGATCACCCGAAGTACGGTGATCTCATGCAATCGAAAACCTGAAGAACATTATACAATCGATGGTGGAGCAATCGGTGAAGACGAATGAAAAAAGGGCTTTACTGATAAGTTAGGAGAATACAAAGCAAAATTCGGAACTAAATGTGGAACTCAAACGGTACGGAACTTAGATATTACGAGAGGTGACAAAAATAAGAGGAAATTGTGAAATATAGCTGTTGCTTCCGAATCAATTGGTTCGACTGCTAACCTTTGATGTAGCATTACAGCCCTTGAATTAACCAATGGCAGTTGCAGGAAAGACAAACGATTGAGGCAGGAATTTCTCAATTTCATGTCATTGATAAAGCTGCTGTGCACCTGGTGTAAGACATATGTGAACAAGGAATAAGGAGTAAGCTGTAGCTTTTTTTTCATGAGGCTAGATTTGATTTTCGAAGTTTTAAGGGAAAATGCAGTCGCCCGAATTTAAAGTTGCAAAGAATGCTATCCTGTTTCATGAATGACCCTCTAGAATCCTCTGACAACAACTTGTCCCCTCAATTGTGAAATTTGCTAAGAACCATATACTGCCATATCATGGTAGGTATTAAAGAGAAATGAGAATAAATTTCTGAGATCTTAAGGTTGTTTCAAATTAAATTCTGGTTGAATTTTTTGCCCTTCAAGTAATTTTTGATTGGACAAACTTACCTTAGTGTTCCATAGTAAATAACGCTTATAATTCATATTACTTCACTACTTTGCACGAACATTGAGTCATTTCTTGAATTGTGAGAACAGATCTCTTTCAAATAACTGACAAAGCAGGGCCAATTTAACACATTTGCACACATGAATACTAAGAATTATCATAATCCTATTGAAAATGTATGTTAGATTTTTGTTATTTGAGATTTAATACGGACTCAATGCTTTAGTGAACCTTGATATATAAAACAAACAAAAGAAAAATTTGAACATTTTTCAAGTAAAAAAGGAATACAAGTTAATATCTCCATTAATTCTTCTAGGCAACTAAGCTCCGTATCTCGCCATATTTAGAAGGTGCTGCATGTCATGAATACGGCGAAAACTGCAACACGCCAACCGGGATCGTTTTTAGGACATTAAAAACAAATTTCCTACCTCAAAGGCCCACAGTGCATCAATATGTTTTGAATTACTCCAGGACCGTTTTGATATCGCTGGAACAAGGCTATGAGAAACCCGTCGTGAAATGGGACTACTTCTTTTGTCTCTCGCGAGTGGTCTGGAACTTGGGCAAGTCGAATTCTTAACACCATGCATTTCAAATCTTGACATTGGTGCGAATACCTGTTGTAGGAAAGAATGTCAGGTGTATTTAGATACAAGCTACGTACACTTCATAAAAAATCACTGAACATGCAAGACAATGAGCCATGATTATAAATAAGTTGCAGTGACGCAGTGCCAAAATCTTGCATATAATATTGAAAAACGTGAATTGATTAAACCTTAATTTCCCTTACGATTTTGCTGGACGTCGGTTTTGGTCCAATGCCGGTCTGGTTGTGATTGGAGACGTCCTTAAAGAGACAACCTATTGTCAACTTAGATTCCGACTTCAGATGGGAGTCTTAAAAAAATGCACTTATCATATTATCATGTTGACCTTGAAATGCCTTAAACATGAATTGAAATCTTCTAATTTTTATTGAAACGACGTCTGGTACAGTTGTTTCGACTAAGAACCGGCGTCAAACGGATTTGAAAACGTCAACAAAGGGGACATGGATGATGTCTTTAAACCGACGTGAAAACGTGGCGCACAGTTTATACGTACTTGGATCCGTTTTGTTGGTTTAATGTTTCCTTAAGACAAGTATACTTTGATGAAAGAAATTTAAAATAAAGTTACCTTTTCTTGTGTGATGCTGTTACTATCCTCTAGGAGAAGTACACTCTTGTCAACGGAACCAATGGCACACAAAGAACCAGGAGATGCATGGATATTTAATGATATTTCAGACCCGGGTGAGACTTGTCCGCTGTCGAAGGACAGCTGAACCTGTGCATTGGAAGAGTTTAATCACATATTAATGATAAAATCCATTGATTTCTCAAATCTCAAGTATTTCAATACTGTTTTTCTTGTAATTCATGAAATAATTAATGTGCAACAAAGAGTTCGCGATTCAATCCCTATGCTAACGCAAACACACCAAGTTTCCTCTCTCACACACTAGTTATGTGCAACACATCATAATAATATAATAATATATATAATATATATATATATATATATTTATATATATATATATATGTATATATATATATATA
Organism: Holothuria scabra; assembly: GCA_037179385.1. NCBI lineage: Eukaryota > Metazoa > Echinodermata > Holothuroidea > Aspidochirotida > Holothuriidae > Holothuria > Holothuria scabra. Next base: position 2,905,749 of record CM074197.1, on the reverse strand, counting down.
TATATATAGATATAGATATATAAATATATATATATATATATAGTTTATCTATATATAATGATATAAATATATATATATATATATATATATACTTACATATATATATATAGAAACTGAGGAAATTGTTGTAATCGGAAAGATTGTCATTACATTGGCAACCTTCGCCCTTGTAAGAAAGATGATATCAAGACCTTCATATTTAGAGGTAGCAATGTCACATCTACACTTCCTTATATATATATATATATATATATATATATATATAGTTACCTTAATATATATATATATATATATATATATATATATATATATATATATATATATATATGTATATATATAACCTTAATAGTAAAAATTAATTAGTAATGTCAACCAGGCAATGGTAAAGTGCTCAACCCTGTGAAGGGAGCTGTAATATTGAAAAGGTTGCAATAAGTTCTTACAACATAGCTTTACAGAACTGTTTCGTAAGGGCCAATAATGTAGGTCCTCACTCCTCAGAAGCCTGAAGTAGAATGATGTCAATAACGTTAAATACGTATATGTTCGCTGCTTTTGAACGTGTCCGTTTTTAAGCACGTGTTGGTTCCGTGTTTGATGTGAACAGGCACGAACGGTGTACAGCGAGCCAAGATACATTACCTATTAGAATAATTACACAGTAGATGTTTGTTCCTGTGTCTACAAGAGCTTACCGGTTCGTTTCTTTTATTTAGAGTTGCTAAGGAAGGTTTGAGTATAATGAAGAACTTTTCTTCCAGACAGAGATTACAAGTTTTAGATGAAGTGGAGTATGCTCGAGCTTTGTTCATTAGTTTCCATTTTACGGAGTGTTCTACATTTGTATCCCTTAGTTTCCAGATGTATTCACTGAGTGCAGTTGCGTGTCTTTTGTCTTTGTGTTTAAAGCTAGACTTGTGGGCGGTGTATCTTGTTTTGAATGTGTTCTCTGTTAGACCAATGTATGTTTCTTCGTTGTTGTTGTCGTGGCGTGTTACAGTTGCTTGGTACACAATGTTGTTCGTGAGGCAGTTGCCTTCCAATGGGCACTCACTTTGCTTTCTGCAATTGCAGTTGCTTTGCGTTGCTGGTTGTACTTCCTGTTTCGCCAGTATGTATTTGTTGTGCGCTGATATAATTTGGTCTATGTTTGCCATGCAGCTGTAACTCAGTTTCACCGTGTTCCTGTTGAGTAAAGTATGTAGTGTGTGCCCAGGTGGGAAGCAGCTGTCCAAGAGGTTAAAGAATTTCTTGCCAATGTTGGTTGTGACACTGTCACTAAACAGGGGGTTGAACCAGGTTATGTTCCTATTTCGTCTTCGTTTCGGGGCTCCCTTGGAATGAATGGTGCTAGGGGGTTGGGTCTCGTACTTTAGGTTGTACCCATAGCCACTTCTTTGTAATGCTTCCTGGTATACGGGTGATGATGCGTTGAATGTGTTTTCGTCGGAAGAAATGTTGGATAGTCTCCTGTTGATGCTTTCTGGGATGTTCTTTATGATAAGTGGGGGGTGGTTGCTCTGTTTGTGCACATAGAGAGGGGTGTTGTTTGGCTTCATGTATGGTTTGTATGTGCTTGTGCTAAGATCAAGGGTAAGGTCTAAGAAGTTCACTATTTTTTTGTTTGCTTCAATTTCTATTTTAAGATGTATGTATGTATGTATATATGGATGTATGTATGTATGTATGTATGTATGTATGTATATATATATATATATATATATATATATATATATAAATCAAACTGGTAAAGCTGGAAAATCTGGCTGAGGTGAAAAAACGATGTTGACTCCACCGGGATTCGAACTCGGGACCTCCCGCTTTCTAGTGCGGACGCTCTAACCACTGAGCCATGAAGCCAAGTTGGTTTGGCCTTTGTTCAAATAACAGATGAAGCAACTCGCAATTCACCTCCTGAGCAGGCGCCTAATTTTTGGGAACAGCACTAGGTCTCGTTTGACGCAAGTCCAACCAGAGATCAAAGTTGATGCTATCCAGCTGAACATGTCTATACGTCATATATATATATATATATATATATATATATATATATATAAATATATATATACCCGCCCATGCTCCTTTTTTACTATGTATCTTTTTACGAGGCTGGTTTTTGGCTATTTTTTTCTTTATTCCGACCATGTTCGTTTTGTAGCGTTTATTTTTTCTTGAAGGACCCTCTTTTCCTTTTTAAGTTTTGTGTTTTTTCCTTCGCACTCATGTTTTGTGACAGTCACTTTCGTCCGGTTCTGTTTATACATCGCTTCGGATTTGATGTTTGTCGTGTTCAATTGTTACAGCTAGTTGTTTAGCTGGTTTTTGCCACCTGATGAAGGGTTTATACCCGAAACTTCCTGGAGTTTTCGGCAAATTTTTAAGCACTTTTTACTTTATTTAAGCACTTTTTGACTTTATTCACCATGTCCAGCCTCTACACGTCCATTCCTCATAATGCTGCCTTAACAGCTATCCGTTACTACCTAGACAAGCGGCGTGATCCTCTTATACCGACTGACACCTTTTTACGCTTAACGGAACTTGTTCTCACGCAAAACTGTTTTCAGTTTAAAGGGCGCTTTTGCCGTCAAGTTAAAGGAGTGGCCATGAGAACCAAAATGGGTCCCTCTGTTGCCTGTTTGACCATGGGTCACTTTGAAGAACAACTTTTTTCTCAGTATACCGGGCCACGACCTATAGTTTACAAAAGGTATATTGATGATATTGTAGGAGTAGGATCCCGTCGTGATTTAGAAACTTTAATCGACTTTGTTAATTCCTTTTGCCCCTATTGAAATTTACCCATTGTATCTCGGACTCATCTGTTGTTTTTCTCGACCTTAAACTGTCCATCAACAATCGTACAATTACCTTTAACCTTCACTTTAAGCCAACCGACTCGCATAACTACCTTTTGTACCCTTCCAACCACCCCAAATCTTGCACTAAATCTATCCCTTATTCCCAGCTCTTGCGAGCCATACGAATTTGTTCGGAGGATTCCGACTTCTCTTCTGCCTCTGAAGAAATTTTGTCCGTTTTTAAAAAACGCCAGTGCCCTGCCAAAATCCTCTCTAATGCCCTACGCAGAATTCAAGGAACCAGCAGAGAGGAAGCCTTGGAGAAAAAGATCAAATCTGGTACCAATCTACGTATTCCTTTAGTTATTTCTTATCACCCTTCGGTCCGTCCTATTTTACACGCTATCCAAAAAAATGTAGAGTTGCTCCGACAAGACCCCTCAACCCGTGATGTTTTCCTGGAACCCCCCATCACTGCTTTTAGAGTTGAGAACAATTTAGCCAACCATTTACTTCGGGCTTCCCACCCACAAACTTCTTTCGACGACATGGCTGGTACATTTCCATGTAACCGTCCGAGGTGTAATACATGTCCAGTTGTTCACTCTTAAAAAGTTGGTTAAAAAATTCACCAACACTGGTCACGTATGTCAAATACCTGAAATTGGTTAAATTTTACCCAATAATTGTTGATTATTTATTGGGTAACCAGCCTGTGGGGTTACCAAATAAATAACACATATTGGGTAAAATTTAACCAATTTCAGGTATTTGACATACGTGACCAGTGTTGGTGAATTTTTTTAACCAACTTTTTAAGAGTGTTGGCAAACACGATCTCGTCAACATTTCAGGCCCCAACGGCAATAGCTTTATTGTCAAACAAAGATTTTCCTGCATTTCCTCTAATGTAGTTTATATTTTAGCTTGTGGGAGATGTAACTCGTTGTATGTGGGAGAGACCAAGCGCCGCCTCGTGGATCGAGTCACCGAGCACCTTAGGTCCATCAAACAGAATCTCCATGGATGCTCGGTGGCTGCACATTTTAATCCCTCTTCACCTTGTTCTACACAGCATTTAACTGTTACGGCAGCTTCAATGTGCCGAGGCTCCGATCGTGACCGCCTCAGTGCTGAAAACCGACTGATCATGAGGCTAGGTACTCACGCTCCACACGGCCTAATCGTAAACATTGACCTTTTGTAATATTCACCCCTTCTTTGAGCCAGTTTTTACTCCTTTTACACTTACCCATTCGTACTCATTTTTTACTGTGTAGCCCTAATTATTTTTTCCGGACCTAGTTTTTGTCTACTTTTTTCCCCTTTTTTCCGACCATATGCGATTGGTACGTGCACTCTTTCATCCAGGACGCTCTTTTTTTTGATTTGTGCTTCATCCTTCGCACTCATATTTTCTGACAGACACTTCGTCCGATTCTGTTTTTACAGCGATCGCTTCGGATTTGATGTTTGTCGTGTCCAATTGTTACTGTTGGTTGTTTAGTTTGGCTTTTGCCACCTGATGAAGGGTTTATACCCGAAACGTCGTGGAGTTTTCCGCAAACTTTTAAGCACTATTTACTACCTCCTTTCGACCTACACATTTCAACAGTGCTCCGCAGCATTTCGACCTATTTATATATATATATATATATCTTTATATATATATATATATATATATATATATATATATATATATATATATATATATATATATATATATCTTCATATATATTGATACGTCGAAATGCTGCGGAATATCGACCTACATATATATATATATTACACGGTAGTGCTTCGGTATGACCGTGTTCTGTTGAGCACTTTTAAATTTCGAGACGGTACATTGCTTGTGTAGTCTTGGCATTTTAGCCAAGGCGTAATACTATTCGCTTTATGCATAGCACGCTCTTTGAGCTTGTGCACTTTGGTATTCGCAAGCAATGTACCGTGAATGGCTGGACTGACGCAGGTTATGCCTGTGTCAGTCTTGTCATTCCGTCTTGAAATCTACTCTGAGCTGCACTGAGGAGACCTAACAAGGTCGAAACAGTACTGTCTGCAGATTGAGTATTTTCGCCCCATTACACGGTAGTGCTTCGGTATGACCGTGTTCTGTTGAGCACTTTTAAATTTCGAGACGGTACATTGCTTGTGTAGTCTTGGCATTTTAGCCAAGGCGTAATACTATTCGCTTTATGCATAGCACGCTCTTTGAGCTTGTGCACTTTGGTATTCGCAAGCAATGTACCGTGAATGGCTGGACTGACGCAGGTTATGCCTGTGTCAGTCTTGTCATTCCGTCTTGAAATCTACTCTGAGCTGCACTGAGGAGACCTAACAAGGTCGAAACAGTACTGTCTGCAGATTGAGTATTTTCGCCCCATTACACGGTAGTGCTTCGGTATGACCGTGTTCTGTTGAGCACTTTTAAATTTCGAGACGGTACATTGCTTGTGTAGTCTTGGCATTTTAGCCAAGGCGTAATACTATTCGCTTTATGCATAGCACGCTCTTTGAGCTTGTGCACTTTGGTATTCGCAAGCAATGTACCGTGAATGGCTGGACTGACGCAGGTTATGCCTGTGTCAGTCTTGTCATTCCGTCTTGAAATCTACTCTGAGCTGCACTGAGGAGACCTAACAAGGTCGAAACAGTACTGTCTGCAGATTGAGTATATATATATATATATATATATAAATATATATATATATATATATACCACTAGATTGAACATTAGGGGGAAATTTGTATATCTTGATACGTTTAGGCGAAATGAAAAACAATAAAATACATAACTGTATATTTCACCTTTAAGGAAAAACATTTACATGTACGTAAATTCAATAGTCCATAAGTTGTACGTGTTAACAGATATGCGTCCGTTATTTGGTCAACATTGAAGTAATTAGGTATATTACGTACCCCCATATGTATTTTACTATACACTAACGTATTCCCATTAAAACAGTGTGTGAAAACGTAAGGGGAACGTAGATTCTCCCCCTAACGGTAATTTCCCCCTAACGTTGATATTTTGCCCAAAAATTTCCCCTTATTCCACAATTAGGTATAAATATATATATATATATATATATATATTTATATATATATATATATATAAAATTAAATATGAAAGTTAAAACTAGAATTGCAACTGTACATACAATGATAAAAAGACACCGTGATTCGAGAAGCTTTCGGGCTATTTTATTCGGACTTCCTGGGCTCGAATGAAACGAAATAAAATGCGTTCAAATAAAATTACTAACAGACCAGCAAAACGAACAAAGACTAAAACAACCAACAAAAACTTAACCCTGTTAAGAATAAAGCTAAAAATCACTGGAGAATAAACAACAAAAAGTAAAAAGAGAAAAAAATGATAAGAAGCTTAAAACCAGCTGTAAAATTGCTGCACAGGACAGTGAGAATCCTCCAGAAAAGGTAAAAACTGATGGTAGATAAAAGGGGAATGGAAGGAGTGTTAGGCAAGAACATTAAACATGGAAACAACCGGGAAAAATTGAATCTGGGCTTTACCGTAGGTAGCTGATTTTTTTAGATGAGTTAAATTCCTTTCTATTATTGAGACCCAATGGAAATAAGGTATTCAATTGGGCAAGCCAATAACCCTCTCTTTTGGTGAGGACGGTATCAATATAAAACTTACTGTAAGTCTGTTCAATAATTGTAAACTTAATGTCCGACAGCTGATGAGGAGAAGCATTATAATGGACTGCTAATTCACATCTACCCCGATTATTGAGAAGATCGGATTTGTGATTTCTAAACCTTACTTTAAATTCCGTAGAGGTAGACCCAACATATTGGAAATTACATTTAAAACAAGTTGCTGCATAAATTACGCACGCACTTGTACAGGAAACAAAACTCTTAATAGCGTAAGTTTTCTTAGTGACACTATCTATCTATCTGTCTGTCTGTCTGTCTTTCTTTCTTTCTGTCTGTCTGTCTGTCTGTCTGTCTGTCTATCTATCTATCTATCTATCTATATATATATATATATATATATAAATATATATATCTATATATATATATATATATATATATATATATATATACATATATATATATAAATATATATATAAATCAAATTGGTAAATTTAAATATATATATATATATACCTAATTGTGGAATAAGGGGAAATTTTGGGGAAATATATTAACGTTAGGGGGAAATTACCGTTAGGGGGGACATCTACGTTCCCCTTTACGTTTTCACACACTGTTTTAATGGGAATACGTTAATGTATAGTAAAATACATATGGGGGTACGTAATATACCTATTTACTTCAATGTTGACCAAATTACGGACGCCTATCTGTTAACACGTACAACTTATGGACTAATGAATTTACGTACATGTATATGTTTTTCCTTAATGGTGAAATATACAGTTATGTATTTTATTGTTTTTGTTTTCGCCTTAACGTATCAAGATATACAAATTCCCCCCTAATGTTCAATCTTGTGGTATATACATATATATATACATATATATATACACACACACACACACATATATATGCATCTGTCATCTGCAGTAGGAAATGCATTTTTATCAGCAATAGATTTAGAGTAAGAGGAGAAAGATTCGCCATGATTGTGATTTTTTTGCTCCGATGCTTGAAGCAAAACCCAGGAAACGGTCTTCCTCCATGTTCAGTTACTACTGCACATACGATGAGAACCGCATGCATACACACACGAACACACACAAACGTTTGTTTTTTATAGCCTACAACATGAAGACCTCATTATATTTTCCTTTTATCCTGATTGGTTCACCCTTACCTTAACAATGGAATTTCTATTGTTCGGACAGGAGATAACTCAAGAAATCTATTGAATTTCCAATAAAGGACCTAAAACCCATTGTTGCGTCAGTTCCTCTGTTGAAATACATAACAAGTACGTACACACTCGAATACGCGCTTTATACGTCAATCACGCATACGGGATTTTCAATGAAAAGGAAGATATTCCAACTGGTGTGCATCAACACTTGGCTAGGAAAAGACTCTGATGCCTCCGATTTGCATGTTTTACGGGTATACACACATTTATGCAACAGCGCATTATGTGGTCCGTAATGGTTAGTTCAATTTTATCTAAGGCAAATTTTGCATTTGGAATATCCCAGTTTGCCGGTCAATGCACACTTTCCTTGTCTTGTACCGCGCGTTACTCAACTACACATAACAATTAACGTGTCAAGAAATGAGACACCATTAATACAAAGCCTCTTCACGCTACAGTAAGCCTAGGTTGGCTTATAAATTCTGTGCGACGGACCACCATCATTAACCTTAACGTCGAGATGACGATCATGTCCAGTCAAAGGTGTCCTGTGAGACAACAGTTCATTGTGGACAAAATTTCGGGAGTAACCTTCAAAACAATCTTTCCTGATCGATGGGATTTCAAAATGAACATTGAAGAGTGTGCAATGTTTAAAACCTTAAAAATTTTGAACCAATATAGTACAGCATTCATATCGAAGAAGATATTAATGGAAGTTGTAGTCATAAACCCAGATAGTTCCGATTCTTCAAACCTACTGACTTCATTGCTCCTCCAAGAGTTATCTTATACTCATCAGTTCATCCTCATGCATACCCAATCCTAGTATTTTGCTTCAGGGCATTTCCTGGAGAGCCTTATATCCCAGTAAATACAACTCAGTGAATTCCTTGTAATGTGAAGTTCTCTGTATTTTTTTATTTGCAAAACCGAAATTCTACCTACATAGAATTCTGAAATATCCAGTTAAAAAAATCTAGTTTGGGGTGATGACTGACTGCCTTTAATGGTACAAGACTTACATCTTTCTCAAAAGCAAGCTTCACTTTAAAGTTTTGCTTTGCTGAAACAATCTCTCCGTCGCTTTTCGTAAAGAAGACAACAAGGACGGCTCCTGGGGCCATCTTCCTTGATACAGGGATTGAAAGTGTAGTTGTGGCGATGAGGCCATCAGGATAAGCACTTAGATCAGGTGGATCTGAAAAGATCAGGATTATCTGAAACATGTAATGATCCCTTTAGCGAGCGACTAGCGAGTGTTTACAAACATAATCTGTTGTGAACGTATCGAAACGCTTTCTTCTGAATTTATAGCTGGTATATTATCCGTGTACCTGAGATATTGATTACCGACAATTTTGGTGATGACGTGTTCGGCAAAATCTGTACCTTGTGTTGTAAGCCTTTACGATAGAAATGTTGTCATACGTTTAAACTTGTGATCCTTTCTTTAAATTGGGTACATTTCGTCTCTGACTAAAGTGTGTAGCGGGAAATGGAATACGAAGTTCATTATTAGTGGCTGGAGTTGGACAGTGTTTATCAAAAAAAAAAAAAAGATATCTAGTGAGTTTGTATTGACAAAAATCGTTAGGAGTCTTCGGGACTGAAATACTGTCATCCATTAATTCTCACAGGGTCCACCTCAGCAACTTCACTGGTTAGTCATCAAAACAATCGACTTATCAGAAGAAAGGCCTTGATTTCGACTCCTGGTCAAGTCATACCGAGGTGTTTGCAAATGGAACCTACCGCCATTGTGCTTGGTACTCAGTATAAGCAATGGAATAAGGAAATCTAGAGCACCATCGTTGCTGCTGGCTCAGACCTGTTGAATAAGTGCACAGTGATGACTTCCAGTGCCAAGAAATTCACTCCCCATGCAATAGGTACAGGGACTGTACTTGTCATACATGGCTATTATTTCTTGAACAGATTTACCCACAATTTAGAATGTTTTAATTTCTCTCAGGTTAAATAACAAGGCACTTAATACTTTTTAGAATTATTACCTTTCTCTTAGGTGTAGCCCTAAAGTGAGAAGCCTGTGTTGCCTTGCTTTCTATTTTTACAGAAATCAGGAAGTCTATTTAGCAAGGGAGGAAGCAAGTTTAATGAGCTATGATAACACAATTAGTAAGCAAGAGCCCTTCTCTGAACACAAGGAAAAAATGACTCTCTTCTTCCTGACAGTCGAAGGTAACTTTACCCTTAGTTCATCCTCATGAAGCTGAGTATGTCTACAAAGCCCCTGCATGAACCTACAATAAAACGACTGTTCTCATCAAACAAGATCTGTTTACACTAACCTAATCAATCTAACATGATTGAAAATCTTGCACACAGACAGTTTTAAACGGAGTTCAGTTCGATGGGAAACACTGGATTTGTGTGACTGGTTAACATAGTGGGGTGGAACAAAATTGGTCAGAAAGGTGTTCAAATTATTTTCTTATCCAGAAGCAGACAAAAAATTTGCAATCCGCGCATGGCAGCCACCCATCTGAACAATTTTGAAGACAAGTTTGCTAGGAGAAAATAGCATTTCTAAATATTTACACCTATGACCTCAAGGACCTCGAATGGCCTCGGATAAACAAGTAAAGTACAAGATTCAACAACCACTACCTGAGAAATATTATGGCCTACTTTCAAAGACATCGAACACTAATTGTAGGAAGAGGTACACTTTATAGAATATTCACAAAACAGCCACTAATGAACCCTAGATGACATTTGACCTCAACGTTTTGAACAAGACATGTAGCCCTTTGTCCAATGGCCGATGTGTCCACGTTTGGTTACGATTCGTCAAAAAATGTGGACCTGACAGCATTAAAGGCAATTGTGAACAGACATAATAGATAGACGGATAGACAGAGTGACGGTGACAAATCACAACAGCTCAAACAGGTCTTTGAGCTGGTTTGAGCTAGCAAGCAAGTAAGTTTCAACTGGAGAAAAGGTCGTAGCCGGCGCGACCTTAATCAATTGGTTAGGAACTAAAACCATATCTAACTTAGTGTAACTAACTAACCAACAAACTCCCTTACATTTTGGTCCGGCTATCAGTACATGAACCGGCTAACAGGGCAGAGCTTTATCCAACCACATGTTTTTCGTGACATTTAATTGACAGACCACATTTATCGGACACATGCAATCCAATAAAAGGTATCTGTCGATATCAAGTGCTTGCCTTTTAAGAGGTTATGATTTTAAAACTGTTCTGCATGCTTAGTACCAACAAATGATAGCGCTTTGCTTAGATATTGTTTCTGATTCAGCCCCCTCCATCTTTCAAATTTTCTGGATTAGGAAATTTCTTAAACTTTTCCATCTTTGTTTGGAGTATATTGATTATTATGGAATGACATGAAATTCGATTGATTAAATGATTGGCTAATTATTTCATTCGTTCATCCATCCGTCCGTCTATCCGTCCATCCATCCGCCCATCCATCCATTTGTCCACCCCTACTCATTCCATGATTCATCAAACTTAATCAGCCGGAACAAACCTGTGTCTAGTGTGATTAGCCACGAAACGGTATGTGTCGCATTATCCCCTCCATTAACATTTGCACTTCTCGTCACCGGTGAACCTGTACTTGAAGACCCACTGGACCAAGTTTGTGTTCCAGCTGTAATGAGGTTTCTGTTTGCAAATACCTGGGAGTAAAACAAGAATGCATTTTTGTTATGTCTGCACTTACAATTTTTACAGCCGCACATATGCCTCCACACACATCCTGGAAATATTTCCATGTACTGCCACAGTTATTAACTTAAGCACACCAAACACGTTTAGTTACGTAACGATGAATTTGTGGCAACGTACACCTTAGGGATTGTATCAATTTATGGCAGATTGTATAAGAGCGTAGGACAAACATTTTTCAGCTCGTCTGCAAGATCCATTAGAACTGATACCATACTGCTACAAACCTCACAGACATTACGAATTGACGACAAACTGACTCATTTCGGAGAAGTAACAATGAAACACGTGATCGCACCACTGAACTGTGTAGAAAACATATGGAGCGGTGGACCGCATCCAATTTGCCCCCCGTTGGTAGAAGACTTACGCCCATATGGAATTATTTAACACATCAGCTATTAATTTTTATCTCATCGCTCCGTGAGGAGGATGAGATACTGTAGTCACTTTGCCTATGGGGCTATATATGGCAATGCCAGCTTAAATCGCAATGGTTACCATGGTAATCGTAAATTTTCCCAGGTTACTAGTCTCGAGGTCTAACCCATGGTGAGGAACCCCGGGGTGACTGCAGGCCCATGGCTGAGAGAGGGGTCAAAACCTGTCCGTGTGTGTGTTGGTGGGTGATTGTGTGTGTGTGTGTCCAATTTTGTTTTCCTAATATCTTGTAAACGGCTGGGCCGATTTTCTTCAAACTTGGTAGGATGGTACCTTAGGTAGAACAATTGCATTTTAATACACAACCGGAAGTGAAGGTCAAAGGTTACAGGTCAAAGGTCAAATTTAGTGAAATCACCTTTCTGCTATATTTCTTAAAGTAAGCGTCCTCCTGACACGAAACTTTACACATATGGTGATTGCATCTAGACCTACCAACATATGTGGTTGCCATAGCAACAGAGTAAAAAGGTCAAGTGGTAGAGTGGAACAAAAAATTTCCAAGTGATAAATTGTTCGTAAAACAACGTTTTTGTCCCTCAAACTCCTCCTAGTGGGCTAGACCGATTCTTTTCAAAATTGGTAGGTGGATACCCCAGGGTGGGAACTTGTGTCTCCCAGACCCTCGAAAGAAATGGTTAAAGGTCCGAGGTCAAAGGTCAAATTTTGCAGAAAAACACTTTTTTTCATATTTGTACTAAAACTTCAAAAGAAAACCTTTATTTTATATGAAACTTCACACGTATAATAGGTTAGAATAGTTCTACCAAAATATGTAGTTCCCTTGGCAACCAAGGTCAAAGGTCACGTGACAGGGTGTCAAATACGTTTTTTCGTATTCAGTTTAACTCTTAACGGACGCATCCCACAAATCTGAAAGTTTAAGTGTAATAGCCTAAGCATGATACTGTAAGTTGTACCGATATGTGTGGTTGTCATGGCAACCAAGGATATAGTTCATGTTACAGATTGTCAAAGGTTAAAGTGGGCATGACACGGCCACAAAAACTTTTGTGTATTGCAATATTAGATAAAGCATTTTACAAATATCATCTCACATCCCATTAAAAACCCGTACAATTCGGCATAGATGATATTCGAAGGAAAACTGTGTTCAAGATCCAATTTCGAAAAATGCCGCAACAGCGCACCTGACTTTTATGACGCAATTGACGGCACAAACCCTACCCTACGGCGCACATTTAGATGTGAAACTAATGTAAAGTTCAGTTAATTTATCTTATCCTAGCAACCTCATGAAAACGATTACATCACAATACAGAGTCCAGCATACCGAGCGAAAGGCGCGGACCATGGTGGGGATTTGGAGCAAATCATTGGCCAATGTATTCGCGTGTGCATGCGCGCTGGTTAAAATAGTTCTGTTTTTGTGCAAGGAAGACGCGGTTCGGTTGCTATTAAGAACAGCTATGAATATGTATGGACAGACCACACTTAAGCTCGTCCCCACTACGAGCGCGTCTTTACTGTATGAGCTGTTTGATGAAGATGCTATTGCGAATACTAAGCAGTCACCGCCCAATGCACAATTCACAATGTACGCTCACTGCTATCGGAGCACCGGTGTTTGCAATTATGTTTGCGCTAACACGCGTTAATACCATGCACATGATTCAATGATTGTGAGCTCTCTGGCATGGTACAGTGTTGCTGACCGTGCCTCCAATGACGTCACCATTTTGAGACACGGTCACATACTTTTTTCGCTTTCGAATTTCAAATGGTCTATGTCTGGCCTGTAATTGGGAATTCAAAACGTCGTATTTCGGTATATATGGACATAACTTAGTAGGGAAATCATTCACTTTATGTCAAGGTGTACCCAAAGAACAGTTACCGAGGAACTTACTTTGGCCATGTCATCCCCACTTTAATGTTTTGTAACTAGCCTATTTTTCATCAATTAATATAAATAAGCTAGACTCCTAGGTTAGTACTTCGTAGTAACAGTCTCAAATTCTTTTTTTCACCAGCCTGTATGCTGCAGTGAGATTTTAAGTTCCTGCTCGCACCTCACTTTGATGGCCCTTATATCTAGAGTGTTCTCAAATGGTGTATGCAGACAGTTGTTTTCACTCCAAAGTTGCTGTAACTGTTAGGCCTAGTAGTATGAAAGTTGAAGTCAAACCTAGGGCTAGACTTGAAATCTCAAGCTAGTTAACAGTATGTAGGCTAGATCTGGGGCTAAACCTACGTTATTCATAGGCTTGAGTTATAACCCAAGATATGAAACTGTGGGTGACTAACATTAGGTTAGGCAAAGGGCCTCTATCTTACATAATGGTGCCCTTAAAACTTGGTGGTTCTAGAGCATCGCCAAAAAAACGTACGTGACAATTTCCTTGCCACCGGCTAAGATCGGCCACAGGCCAGTACGCAGAAAAGGTTTGCGCGTCGCCCGGAATTCTTCTAACGCAACACGTTCAACATCGCGCACACGCCCAGTTTTTTAATTGAGACGCACTTGATGTGCATATCAGCTCGACAAACATGAAGTTTGCCGTAGCGTAAAAATGGAGAATACGCCCAGCTACCGCCTAAATAATAACAATTACGCACTTGTCTAAAGCGTCCCCAAAAGCGTCTTACTTTAAAAGTGTCAGCTAAGTGTTCAAAATACATCTTGATATCATCCCTCACTGAACTGAACTCTTGGGCATCTCATCCAGGGTTGGTATGAAGTAACATTTTGTCAATTAATCCAGCCGTTCATGTAACATCACAAAACTCAAATTAGACATGAACTTAACAGTTTCTGTAAGGGAATACCAAAACTCTGCTCATAAATAAAACAGATATTACACAGCTCCTGACCACTGCTACGTTTGCTGATGGTGGCTAAGATAATACAGTTATTGAGGTGAAAAGACCTGCATTCACTGACGCTCCTAAGGTATAACTCCATTAGTAGGTTCCTGTTCTTTCATTTGACTAAATCCGGCAAAACCGGCCAGAATTCCGGCTGGAATTTGGGTAGAAATCCGGCAAATCCGGTTCCGGTCGGATTTTAAAATTCCAAACACGGTGCACACCTAGCCTCCTTTTCGATAACTGGCAGGGTCATATCGAAGAAAAACGGGACCTAAGGCCATTGTGCTTGGTGCTCAGCATAATAATTGGAGTGGGGAAAACAAGTGAGTTACAACTGGAATCAAAACTTAACTGTGAAACGTTTCCCGAAAGGATAATTTAAGGCTGTTCCGGACACACATTTGTTAACCTCAAGATATGCAGAACAATGTTCTTTTTTAGGAGACGAAAAATTCATCCCAGTTGCATCATGTAAATCTCTGATGTCGTCGCTGCTCATTAAGTTGACATTACATTCAATTTATTTATAATTCTGACGCCGCTGCGATATTAACCAACAGTGGTGGTTGTACTCAACGTATTGTGAAAGGCAATGTTTGATCTACCACAGGCAAAGATATTTAAACATTCCCACAGTATAAAATTTCAAGGACAGAAGGACTTCAACACAAGTTACCAATCTTTAAAATGAGATATTTTGAGTTGGGAAAAGGGATTGCGACATGGTTTCAAGGACACGGTGTGGAATATTTTTGTTTCTCTCTCTTTTTTCTTTTTACAAAACACCGGTGAAAATCCACCAGAAGGCCTTCAAATAACTGCCGAGGGTATGAAGTTTTCAGCCAAAGTGCTAACGCATATGCCTGTCTCCGGAAGCTTTCTCTCGGCTTACATACGTTTTAAATCTTATTTGAAAATCGATAGATACCTATTTCGTAACTCAATGCCCAGTGAACGTTAGAAACACTTCAAAGAAGGACAAAAACATTTCTCTCGTCAAAAGTTGCTGTTTCCCAAAGTTAAAACTATGAAGTGGAAATCTGTTATCATAATATGCATTCAAACAGACTAAAAATTTTCGGGCTTTTTCTTCAACTGCAAACAATACTATTTTTCTAGAAACAGAGCAAACAAGTGCTCACGTTATAAATGGTCTCGTCTGGCTGAGTCATCAAAACCAATTTTCGATAAAGCCGGTCTTTGGCTTCAGACAGTGAACAATTATGTAGTAGCGTGTAGTGTTGTGGACCAATGTTGAGAAAGTCGGGCCGGGCCGACTGAAACCAATTGGCTAAAACTGTGAATAAGCACTCTGACCTTACAACTCATCTTACCTAACCTAACCTAACCTAGCATAACCTAACCTCACCTAGGGGTTAAATTCCATTTGAAACCATTCGCGAATGGTCTGAACGGTGCTGAATGGTATTTTTCACACTGTAGTTTTGGACCGTTTTGAATGGTCCTGAATGGTTCCATTTGCAAATGGTCTGCGAATTGTCTGGTATGCAAATTGTTTTTAACTGGTCCCAAATGGTGTTGAATGGTACCATTTGCGAATGGTCTTCAAATGGTCTGGTATGCAAAAGGTCTTTAAATGGAATAACTGGTCCCAAATGGTGTTGAATGGTACCATTTGTAAATGGTTTTCAAATGGTCTGGCATGCAAATGGTTTTTGAATGTAATAACTGGAACCATTCACAAATGGTTTGTGAATGGTTCATCATGTTATGCATCTCAACAGTTACAAATAATTTAAACAGGAAACCATCGACAAATGATCTGCCAATGGTTTCTATGTGCAAGTTCGAGATGGAAAATAGTGTACAGTTGCTGTAACACCAAAATTAGTTAAAGCAATATAAGAATTTAACTATAGTTGCAACAGAGTGTACATTTATTATCCCCTGATGGCATTCTGTTAAGCTTACAGAACAGTAATTATGGATAGCACATCATGCAGCTGGCATCCCAGTTGAAGAATATTACATGTAATGGTTGGGATCTGATACTTACAAGGTAAATGAAGAACAACATAAGTAGTCCACATGAGTACAACTTCGCTCAAATTCAAAAGTCAATTGATACTTTGCAAGTTTGTGACAAACTTTGACAAACGCTTGAAAAAAGTTCATGGTGTCCAAAATCATGTAATACGCACTCATATGCAAACACAATATAGATAAAACATATAGCTCGTTTTAATTCAAATGAAGGGTACAACTTTCAGTATTAAACTGAAGGAATGAAAAAAAAAACACACGGTAGGCTTTCTTTCTAAGGAAGAAAAATTATCGAAGAGAATGTTTTGTCCAGAGTAAAAAAGATAAACTTCTGACTTTCAAATTAAAACCAAAGTTTGGTCAAAATATTAAAATGGTCCACCAAGTAATTTATACTGTAACTTTAAGCACCAGTTATTTCCCATTTGCAGTTTAAATAATGGGGACTTCCATGGTGAAATGTATTTCATGGAAAATCACAGAGTAGGCTTCAGTCTTCTCACATTTTCCTACTAAAACAAAGTTTGGTAACTGTTTGGTCCATGAAAAAATATTCTCATGGTTATCCAAGTTGAAAAAGTAAGATGTTTTAACACATTTAAATGCCTTTAGAGGTTGCACACAGGGCACATGAAAGGTACGCGAAGGAGAAAATTTATTTTGTTTCCAAATCCAATGACTGTATTCTTCGTCCGATCCTCCCATTGACTCCATAGTAAAGGAAATATTCCACACGAAGGATTCAACACTTCTTAATTACATCATCCTGACAGTTTAAACAAGACCATTTAGTTTATCAGGTTACAATGAGGCACAAAAGCTAGGACACCAGCATTTCCTTTGTAAATTGGTACTGGTCCATAGCCATCTGTAGCAAATATCTTTTTGAGTGTTGTGGTCAATTCAAAGATGCCTCTTAATAAGTTGTCCTGTAACTTCTTTACAGTATGTACTTCAACACTGTTCTATCGTTCTCCAACCTCAGGACTCATTCTGACTTCACAGCAAGAACATCAAAATGTCCAGTAGCCTGCATGTCATGGATATGTTATAATTCAAAAATCAGGACTGCTCATATTATGTAATAACGAAAACAGGCTTTGTAGTGTCAAACAAGAAAATCGCTATTCAAAAGGAAGCAGGCCATAAAAGGTAACCAGTACATTGGTGTCACAGTTCAATAGCAGGGTAACTTGTTCAGTCCATGGCTCCATGTATGCAGTACAATTTCCTCACTCACTAAAATCATCATGCTTGACTCTGCTACATGGTACACAGCAGTCCAGACATAAATGAAAAGTATTTAAGACACACGGAAAAATAACCCCATCAGCTGTGCAGGAGGCAGTTTCACTTTGATGTCATTCTGTTTGGGAAATGAAAAATAAAGTTTGAAAAGTATATAAGAAGTTGTACAACTAACTTGGTTTTAAAAGGTAAAATGTTCTTGACAAATTTAAGAAACTTAAGATTTTAAGATCAAGAACAGTCCCCCGAAATTTAATTAAAAGCAACAGCTACAGTAAGCATCACAATTTTGTTCTTTATCTCTCTTCAAAGTATCTTTCATCATATTTTTAGAATTCAATATTGCATATACTGGGTAAACCAAGCAGTAAATTTCATATTTGAAGAAAAACAATGTTGTCACATAACTCTAAACAGCCAATCATGGAACAGGACAGTCTACTACACTACTTCAAGTTTGGGTGACTCAGGCTTTGACAATTTTTTCTTTCTTACTTGTCCGACAGGCTAGTCGCTTTCTCAATCTACTTGCACGCATGGATATCTACTTATCATCAAATCTGTTGAGAACATATAATTTTTGAAGTATAAAAGTACAAATGCTGTTTTGCGCCACTCAAAATTTTAAAGCTGGGGGTACTTGCCAAGCGTGCTGCAACATCGAGCATGGTAGTTGCCCGAGTGATTTTTTACTTGTCCCGGACTGTCCAGCGGGAATTTGTTGAAGCCTGGGTGACTGCTTTTGTTTTACTAAAGACAGTGTCTCTGTTTGTTTGGGACTGTTTGGTATAGGCCTAGGCCTGCAGTCAAATTTTGGAAGAGGCCTTATACGGAGACTTAGTTGAATTCGAAAACTAATTATTTATCTTACGTAAACAAATAAATATAGGCCTAGGCCTGCCGCAAATTGTGTACCTGTTTATTATTTAGGCCCGATGCTACAGAACTGTACATACAGATAATAACATAACATAACATATCATAACATAACAGGTTGAAGGGCAAAGGAGGGCCAAGGCCCCATAAGATGCCCTGAAGTCCAGACCCTAATCATTTGACTCATCGAAGATCCAATGCCAGAGTGAGCGTGGATGAACTCCCCTTCTCTTTTCGACTAGTGCTCAGAGGTAACGAGGCAGGCGTGTACTAATCACTCCCAATCCTGCTCCCGGGACAGCCATTTAACGTCCCCATCCGACGGACGTGAGCGTATCCCCAGTCTTTAGCCACTTTCCCAAAGGCTGGAGGGGGTGGAGGTTATACTTGCTCTGCACCACTGCTCAACAGCTGAACTGAGCAGGCAGACAACTTCCTGAGTCGGACAACTTCCAGAAACGGACAACCAAATACCCAATTTTGAAATTCACCAATTTTAAGCACCCTCAGCGTCACTGTGAGCAGCTATGCTAAACAAGCTAATTTTTAGACCCCGGAAAATTTCCAAGTGGTTCCACCGGGATTTGATCCGGGGACCTTCAGTATGCAAGGCAGTAGGCTCAAACCACCGAGCCATCTCCACACTAATGACGGAAACATGCAAAAAGGAATCCCTTTTCCATCCTGTAATTTTTGAGTCAGCACCCAAAAGGAAAGAAACAGTCTTCATGACCCGAACCCCCCTCCAAAAAAAAAAAAAAAAATTTTACTCCAACTATAAATTTTACCATGATATGGGGTCAACTATTTTGAGTATGACTAGGCCGAGGCTAGTAATAGGCCTATGACTTTTCAAAACCCTAAATTTGGTTAATGAACTTGGATTCAATAAAATAAAGCTTGGTTCTCTTTGTAGAGGGTTTTACGTGTATTAAAAGCATATAATATGTCTGTCCCTCGTTTCCTTGCAGGCTATTAAATGTCTACGTACCCCCCCCCCCCCCCCGCGCCTCCCTAAAAAGGTCTGCTTCATAAAATTGACGTTAGTCTTTGTATACTACTAGTACTACTACAGTACTAAGTTAGTGCTACTTATTGTCTTGTGGAAATGCTACTATAAACATTAGGCCTGACTGTTAACACAGCAGCAACCATTCATTGATGAAGTCTTTGGCTCTTAATTACTAACATCTGTTCATTGCTTATTGGTCTCTCTGGTGCAATACTTTAAAAACATGTTTCTTTACTTACTGTGCTTCAGCATTTCATAAAAGTCCTCTAAGGAAAGCAGTCTTGCCCTTTCACTTCACGTTTCTTGAATTCATGACAACTGCACACCACTGCATAGCCTCTCTGTAAGTACAGTAGCTCTTGTACTAGCTGTGCCCGCGCCTATTATTATCTCATCGCTCCGTGAGAAGGATAAGATATTGTAGTCACTTTGCCTATGGGGCTATCTATGGCAATGCCAGCTTAAATCGCAATGGTTACCATGCATGGTAATGGTAAGTTTTCCCAGGTTACTAGTCTCGAGGTCTAACCCATGGTGAAGTACCCCGGGGTGACTGAAGGTCCATGGCTGAGAGAGGGGTCATAACCTGTCCGTGTGTGTGTTGGTGGGTGAGTGTGTGTGTGTGTGTGTGTCCAATTTTGTTTTCCTAATATCTTGTAAACGGCTGGGCCGATTTTCTTCAAACTTGATAAGATGGTACCTCAGGTGGAACAATTGTATTTTTAATACACAACCGGAAGTGAAGGTCAAAGGTTACAGGTCAAAGGTCAAATTTATTGAAATCACATTTTCTGCTATATTTCCAAAAGTAAGCGTCCTCCTGACACGAAACTTTACACATATGATGATTGCATCTAGACCTACCAAAATATGTGGTTGCCATAGCAACAGAGGTCAAAGGTCAAGTGGTTGAGTGGAACAAAAAATTGCAAGTGACAATTTGTTCGTAAAACAACGTTTTTGTCCCTCAAACTCCTCCTAGTGGGCTGGACCGATTCTTTTCAAAATTGGTAGGTGGGTACCCCAGGGTGGGAACTTGTGTCTAACAGACCCTGGGAAGAAAAGGTCAAAGGTCAGACGTCAAAGGTCACATTTTGCAGAAAAACACTTTTTTCCTATTTTGTACTAAAACTTCAAAAGAAAACCTTCATTTTTACATGAAACATCACAAGTATAATAGGGTAGACTAGTTCTACCAAAGTGTATAGTTTCCATGGCAACCAAGGTCAAAGGTCACGTGACAGGGTGTCAAATACTTGTTTTTGTATTCACTTTAACTCTTAAAGGACGCATCCCACAAATCTGAAAGTTTAAGTGTAATAGCCTAGGCATGATACTGTAAATTGTACCGATATGTGTGGTTGTCATGGCAACCAAGAACATAGTTCACGTTACAGATTGTCAAAGGTTAAAGTGGGCATGACACGGCCACAAAAACTTTTGTGTAGGCTATTGCAAGATTAGATACAGTATTTTACAAATATCATCTCACCCCCATTAAAAACCCGTACAATTCGGCATAAATGATATTCGAAGGAAATCTGCGTTCGAAATCCAATTTCGAAAAATGCCGCAACAGCTCGCCTAACTTTTATGACGCAATTTACCCCACAAACCCTGCCCTACGGCGCGCTTCTAGATGTGAAACTAATGTAACGCTCGGTAAAGTTATCTTATCTTAGCAACGTCATGAAAACGATTACATCACAATACAGAGTCCAGCATACTGAGCGAAAAGCGCCGACCATGGTGGGGATTCGGAGCAAATCATTGGCCAATGTGTTCGCGTGTGCATGCGCGCGGGTAAAAATAGTTCTGTTTTTGTGGAAGGAAGACGCGGTTCGGTTGCTATATAGAACAGCTATGAACATGTATGAGCAGACCACACTTAAGCGCGTCCCCACCAAGAGCGCCTCTTTACTGTATGAGCTGTTTTGATGAAGATGCTATTGCGAATACTAAGCAGTAACCGCGCAATGCACAATTCACAATGTACGCTCGCTGCTATCGGAGCACCGGTGTTTGCAATTATGTTTGCGGTAACACGCGTTACCATGCACATGATTCGATGATTGTGAGCTCTCTGGAACAGTGTTGCTAACCGTGCCTCCAATGACGTCACCATTTTGAGACGCGTACACATACGTTTTCTCGCTTTCGAATTTCAAATGGTCTGAGTCTGGCCTGTAATTGGGAATTGAAAACGTCGTATTTCGGTATTTATGAACATAATTTATTAGGGAATCATTCACTTTAAGTTAAGGTGTACCCAAAGAACAGTTACCTAGGAACCTACTTTGGCCGTGTCATCCCCACTTTAATGTTTTGTTACTAGCCTATTCTTCATCAATTTATATAAATAAGCTAGACTCCTAGATTAGTACTTCGTAGTAACAGTCTCAAATTCTTTTTTTACTAGCTTGTATGCTACAGTGAGATTTTTTAGTTCCTACTCGCAATTCACTCTGATGGCCCTTATATCGAGAGTGTTCTCATATGGTGTATGCAGACAGTTGTTTTCACTCCAAAGTTGATGTAACTGTTAGGCCTAGTAGTGTGAAAGTTGAAGTCAATCCTAGGGCTAGACTTGAAATCTCAAGCTGTTTGACAGTATGTAGGCTAGGTCTGGGGCTAAACCTACGCCATTCATACGCTTGAGTTTTAACCCAAGATATGAAACTGTGGGTGACTAATATTAGGTTAGGCATAGGGCCTCTTTCTTACATATTGGTACCCTTAAAACTTGGGGGTTCTGGAGCATCGCCAAAAACGTACGTGACAATTTCCTTGCCACCGGCTAGGATTGGCCACAAGCCAGTACGCAGAAAAGGTTTGTGCGGCGCCCGGAAATCTTCTAACGCAACACGTTCAACATCGCGCACACGCCCAGTTTTTTAATTGAGACGCACTTGATGTGCATATCAGCTCGACACACATGAAGTTTGCCGTAGCGTCAAAATGGAGAATACGCCCAGCTTGCGCCTGAATAATAACAATTACGCACTTGTCTAGAGCGTTCCTCAAAGCGTCATAGTTTTATTATCCTTGCCATATCTAATCGTATCAGTTTTGGTGTAACAGCCAAGCTCGTTTTTTTTATAGTGTTACAAGGGGATAACAGCATCTTAAAAAATAAATTTGTTCCAAAATCTTAGATAGGCCTACTGGATTAAAAGGGCAAGCATTAAAAAGATTGGGTAGCCTGTATCTCCAGTTCTTTTATAATCCAGTGTCAGAATTTAAATATCCCAATGATGTTTTTTTTTAATAAGGTGCTCCTGTTCAAGAACTTGATTTGTCTGTGCCATATTCTTTCCCCTCGCTGTCTTATGAAAAACAAATCCCTTCCCTTGGACTTCAAGATTGTGGCATGGAGTTTTAGTAGGATATATTTGTCAATGACATTCTACTGTAGCATAAAATTCAGCACAGATAAAACTTCTAGCTCATACATAGTTCAAGTTCTGTAACCAACATGTTAGCGATGAGATATGCAACTCCGTGGATTGCCCTCTTGTGTTACATTGTACTGTGCATGTGATGTACACATGGGTATACAACATCTGTGAGCTTTGTATGGTGCAGTGCTGTATCATGCATTGTGTGCGTGCCGAGCTATTACGTAATAGCTCCATTAAACAAGCATTGCATTGTGCTTTGATCCTGTTCAGTGTCACGGTTATCATAAATATGAGCAAATTGAAAGGCAACAAAGATATGCATCAGCATGATGGGGTGGGGAGGGGGATTGAAATTCTGTATGGAGGAAATGGAGAGAAGAAATAAGTACAATCACTTAGGAGGTTGTGCCTCTGGACTGCAGATGATACCAGGCTGCAAAGCTACAACAACAAAAACTTTTCAGTGTTGTTGGGGTATACGAGGATATCAAGTACGGGCTGAGAAAGTGCCAGAAAGTGGAGTGGGGAAGTGAGTCAAGAGGTCTCGGGCATGGGTCGGGTATGTGAATGACAGGAAGAATTTCCTATTCCAGCTGATATCCGTGCTTTGCATTACAGTATCTCTGTGTATCCTTTCCAAGGTAGGAGAGGGGGTCATACTGTTAGGGAAAACTAAGGCTAACATTTTCAGGGAAATCCAGGGGTGCGGTGTGTTGCCTACTCGAGTTGCTATGGGTGGCTTTACTGTAACCCCCAATTCATTTGAACCCCACAAAATTTGATAAGTGGGCCCCGCCCCCTCCAAAATCCCTGTAAATAAAATGTACTTGGGGAAATGATCAGGGAAATTTTCGGACTGAGAAGAATCTAAACTGGTTCAGGTTAGCACAAAGTTTCTTACTTTCCTGTCTACACCTTCAATTGTACTTTGTACAAATTGCGAGAGATGTATCAAATCGAGTTGGTTATAAATTTGTTTCATTGAGTTTTACATATCCTTTCAAATGAATTTGCACCAGGGTGGCTTTTATACCAACAGACAACTTGACCATTTGCTTCATGTACATGCATGTCGAATTGGACATGTTCCATTGATGTACATCATATATACCATTCACTGAATGGTTTCCAGTTTGAACCATTTGGAACCATTTGCGAATACCAAAACCATTCGCGAACCATTTGCATTCCATTCAGCTATGCGATCAGAAAACCATTCAGATGTACATTTCCATTCATGTACCATGTGAAATCCATTTGAGACCAGTCGGGTCCATTCGGGTCCATTCAGAACCATTCGGAACCCTGGGAACTTAACCTCACCTCACCTCACCCAAACTAACCTAACCTGAACTTTTACGCACCACTGAGGTGAGGATCTCATCGTTATTTCCATTGTGTCTGCTGCCTAATTCCTAACCTTCAATGAAAAGTTTCAAAGTCTTAATAGGGTTTGGTTTGTTGGAGTGGTGCTAATTCCACTAAGCATTGTGGTGAAATTTTTATTGAAATCCAATGTGTGGTTCTCAAGATATGAGCACGTAAAGTTTCCACATTTCTAACAAAAAGTGAATTTGAAGCAAGCACATATGACATCGTATCCTCACCATGAAAAGTATGCAGTTTTTTGTTTTTCTTTTAACTGTAGACTCGATTTTCTCCTCAACAATCTCAGCAATGAAATTGTGATTGCACAAGTGGCATGGACACTTCAAAAACTTGGCATGCCATAGAACAAAGAGGTACTTTTTTCTATTAAACTCAAGTTCAACACTACAGTCTGATGAAACAAAGAGGAACAAAGTGTTCAATGTTAGCATGAGGAAGTGCTATAAGCTCTGTTGCCCTCAATTAAAAAATCTACTGACTTCATTTGCCCATATCTCGAGAAATTTATGTCCGATTTGAATGGAACTTTCACCAAACTGTGTATAAAATTACATTTTTGTTTTAACTACCTTTCAGTCAATAGACTGTCTGAATGTTGTTAGACACCTGAGGACTATTTAATATACTACCGAGAACCTAGATCTGAAAATCTTATGTTTGGGTCCTCGGTTTCATACAAAGACAAAACTACACTTACTCTCACGCAAACACACACACACACAGATCAGTCCTTTTCAACTGAAAAGATTTGTTGTACGTGGAAAGAAACTTACGTTGTAGTTAAATTCAATGATGCTTTCTATTTCGGACGATGGTAGAATAAATTCTAGTTCGGCAATAAGACTTTGATCAACAAAGTACGTTGACGACAGAGGGCGCACTGCTAAGAAACTTCCACTCGGAGAATACCAGGCAGACAGTGTCTTTGTGGATACAACGTTAGGAATACCAACGCCAGAATCTTGATAAGTTACCTATAAAAAGGAGAAAGAGCGTTCTCTGAAATTCCGTCAGTTAATCTTCAGTACACTGCTGGATATTTAGGAAACCAGTTTTAAAGGGGCTGATTGAGCTGATATCGATACCTTGATGAAAGTGTTTCAGGGTGCAACCATTTGAAAACGCTTTTAATTAACAAGGCAAGTCAAGTTTTACATCCAATGGTCCATTTGAATTTTGTGGTGTCCTGACTTGTAAAGGTTATGTGTATTATTTGAAAAAGTGTTTGGTCATGAATTTTTGAAAACCAAATCGGGCCGTTAAGTTCTCACTTATAAAACATTTCTTTGTATGTAGGACATGGGGATTGTCTTACTTTGACCATTTGTCATTGTTATGTGGAAAAATTTAACGCCTTTAGGAAAACTTGTTGAATTTAATGAACCAACTCAATAAGCCGCTTTATAGTTTTCATAAAAGAATCGGAAGAATGCTAGTAAGTCGTAATTTGATCATGCTTTGAATTAAACTGAGGTTCACAAGAAGGACATGCACCTCCGATGGCGGCGCCAGAATGTCACTATAGGGGGGGGGGGAGGGGGAAGCAAGCCAGCAAGCTAGGGGCGAAGGATAATGTTGGGGGCAAAAAGTTTCGGGCGCAGAGGGAAATCGAATCAAAAGGACCCGTTTCTGGGGGTGGGGGTTCATGGGTGCTCGAAGCCTCGGAAGCTCGAAGATTTCAGCGTATCTTTCGGCATTTGTTCACTTTAAATGAGATACGGTATTTTCCCTTTCTTAAGGTATGTGTACTAGTTTCATTTCGTGTAAACATTTACCCAGTTCAACAAAAATAAACCTCCTGTCCCTCATTGAACGTATAGCTTTTTCGGAAAGCTTGGTTTAACCGAACGGTTGTTTACCAGGGAGTCAGGAGGCCTTTAAAAAACCTTTATGGGGACGTAAGTATGGTTCAGCATTTCAGTCCATTAAATGCTTTCAAAAGCATCTTCTGTCTGCCTCTAGAACAGCGTTCTAGGGTGATCTTTAATTTTGGTTTTCATCTAAAATTGAAAAGGTTCTGCGCGTTTCAATGCCATTTCGACTTTCTAATTTTCTTACCTTCACAAGCAGCTTTGTAATGTACGGATTTACAGCTACAGCAAATTCCAAATCTGCTTTTCCTGAAAGATCAGTTATAAGGCTTGTCTCAAAAGTAAAATCACCGTCCCCTTCGCTCCTAGTTACTCGAACAGATAGATCCTTGTTTTGAGCGGGAAGTCCGTCTGGTAACTTTGCCTCTACCTTTAAAATGCAAAGAAAGATTTACCACATTTTGGCTTATGAGAGGTTATAAGGAGAACATTATATGACTTAAAGCATTTTTTCAAAATTAGTACCTCACGGATTGAATGTATGGATTGCCATTTGGGTTGCAGGCAATTAATGAGGAAGCATTTTCTCTTAATGTGTACTTTAAGTATAAAATTTCAAAAATATCTATTACAAAGCATAAAAATAAATTCAAACAGTCTTACTCCCATTATCATAGGGCATTCCTGTGCTGGGATAATGGTGAAGTTATTTACTCAATTTAAAATGGAACATTGTGCATTAATTTGTAATGTCGTGTTAATTAATCCCCTTTGTGCAACATTGTATGTCAACAAATAGCAAGGGTTCAAGGTCATATAAACAAAAGCGAAACAGAATCGCAAATTTTTGCGGAATGGATTAATTCGTTTGAAGTAAATACATTTCAACATTTACTATCTTAACAATGGAATGAGCTACAAAAATGGGAGTTGAATGCATCACATTCATTTTGCTACCTTAATTTCTGGACGTGAGGTACGCTTTAAATTTGACAAAGTTAGTGTGTTTTCTATTTGATTCTTAAACCGACCTTGCATCTGTACTTCAGTCCCGGCTTGAAGCCATCAGGTCCCGACAAATGCAGAATGAGCGGCTGGTAAGTTATCATTGTAGTTCCGTGTGTCTCTTTCCTGCTAACGCCTGTGGAGTATCAAATGAAGTTTTTTCAAAACGGTTTTGGGTTAATGGCAAGAAGTCCTTTTATTTTTTGTTTGACTATCCTATTTTTGTTGTGATTCATAGGTGAATATATTGTAATTAGCACGGAGGCCTTCACAATTTCAAGTGTATTCCGAGTCCTTGGCCGTGCACCGTGAGACGAGAATCGGGTATACCTTACACTATTATGCACTTTAAGGAAATGTTACTGCTTCGCACTGGCCTCCCTATAATGGTCAATGAATAACTCCCCAGTTTTTCCTGTGAATTAAAATTTTAGTTGAAGAATTGATCTGGAAACACATCAAAGCAACGCATGCCATAGTTACATTTGTATTGAACAGTCAAAGACTATACTGCCTACATTTTGGAATATTGGCAATATAATGTACTCCACCTGTACTGTGGAATGATGAGAACTGTAGAAATACGTTTCTACGCTTTGAATAGATTTAATCATTATGACTGTACAAAGTGTAGACCTAGTGGTTTGATGTTCCGTTATGACAGGGTTCAATCTGTTTCATCTATTCAGTATGCTTTATCAAATAATACTTTTGATAATACTTAGGTACTTTATAACTCCAAAACTGGCAAGATTCTACTGCACAGTATTTAGCATCCTCTTAAGGCACGTCCATACTGTGCAACCCGATTCGACGCAAAGCATTGCAACGAGGTTGTTCCGACGCTTGACAATGTGTGGAATGCTTAGCAACTTTACAAGCCGACAAGCTACCCATCTCCATACGACCGAACATGAGCGGTCGCATGGAACTATAACGCCAAACATCATGTAACCAGGTAAGTAAGTAAGTAAGTAAGTAAAGCCAAGCCAAGCCAAGCCAAGCCAAGGCAATCCAGGCCAGGCCAGGCCAGGCCTTAGCTGTATCATGGATAGATGTACACAAAATTGCTTATTGATTCCTTCAATTACAAAGAATATGAGGTTTAAAATTCATGTAGACAATACATGAAAACGATTTCAGGCTGATGGACCCCATTTATGGCTGCCGACAGTGACTAAACACAAACCCTTGGATTTGTGTACATAAAATATAAGCTAATACAGTCCCCTGATGGGTTGGGTGATTGGATGATAAATAATTGTAAATATTTAACTATACCAAAATCCCGATATAAAACCTACCTGTTGCGGTCTCTGTAAAACTCACGTCTATTATCAAATACATGTTGTTTCGATATACGAAGAACTTAAGTTGCCAGAAAGTGATAACAAATTTGTGACATCCATCATCGCCGGTATCCTGGTGGTAAAAAAATTACATTAACATTAAATATTCCCTGCCAACTTGTCATAATTTAACTTCTGCGGAACGTTTACCGTTCACACAATCTATATTAATTTAACATGACAAAGGAGAAATTAAGAAATGTAAAATGTACGAAAAATTGGATAACTCACTCTAAAATATTAGTGGGACAATTGAATTTGAATCATAAATTCAGCAAACACGGTACAAGAACAAAAGGCATATTTATCAACTAAAACTAACCAATAACCAACCAATCAACCTACAAACTCTATTTCTTAACATCGTCCATGTTAGTCTTTGTAAAAGCAGTACATTTTCCCTTCCCTGGTTCTCTGAAATGAGGGCACTTGTCAAAGAGACTGTTAACCAATATTTTGTCATTCCTCATTAACGTCTTGGGCAATTCTTCAAAAGTAGGTGACATTATGGAAACTTTATTCATTTATTTTCGACAGTGAACAGGTATAATCGGATAAGGGGATGGCAGCGGGTTGTGTGGATATTTAATGCAGGACACAATAAGTCACTAAGTTACTGAAAGGAGAAAACTACCAAGATAAAGAACTACTTAACACAAGACAAGGCCAAAGAGCATATTACTGTTCTTTTCTTGAACGTTGGGTCTTCTGTAGCACTTATCTTACTAAAATAGATTTTATGTGAACTGCACGCTGGTGCGGATAAGTGAAATATTAGCTGTAAATATATGTGAAGACTAATGCAAGGTCATTCCCAACCAAAAAATAACATATAGGTAAGGTCCGAGATGTTTTGATTTGTTAAAGCGGTAATTATGTTAAGTGCCCCTGGAATAAATAGTTCCACTGAAATCCGATGTTTGGTTCTCAAGATATGAGTCGGGAAAATCTTCACATTTTCAATAGTAAGCGAACTTGAAGCAAGCACAAACGACATCGCACCCTCCATTAATGAGAAGATGAGCAGTCTTTTTCAGGGGAAGTTAGAGTGGGGGACTAACCACCAAAGTGGCTCAATATGTTCAATAGTATAAAAGCAATTTAACGCGGCCCAAAATGACTTTGGCAGAAAAAAAGTAGGGGGGGGGGGGACTTAAGCCCACCAGGACCCCCCGTTTTCGTGGTCTCTGTTTTGGTTTTTCCTTAAACATAATTGACTTTTCCCTCCCAAATCCCAACTGAAATTCACGGCAGGTATAAGAATTCAAATTCGTTATAAGAAGCTTCTTTCCCCCATTAAAATTCAAGGTGAAAAATAACGAAACAAAAATACAAAGGAACAATGCATGCAATTTTCAGGAACTTGAGAGGAAGTGATATAACCTCTGCGCCACTTTGGGCCATAACTGTAGCAATCTAATTTGCCGATTTCTTGAGAAATACTTATTAAGTTTCAATGAAAGTTTCACTACATTGCGTAAGTTTTTTCTCTGCCGATATACGAGAAGGGAGTTTTTGCTTCAACCCTTTCTTTTAATCTAATTCGCAGAACGAATAAACACATAAGACAAAAAAATTGCACCTCTTTGACCGTTTGCGAGGTTTCTTCATATTCGTTGTAGTTTTTGTAAAACACTGAGCCCCGAGGAACTTACCTGCACTGAGAAAGCCAGAACTGGGTCTAATCGTTCGACTGAAACGTTGACCGCAATGTTTCCACGCACTGGCTGACCGTATGTATACCTTGTAAAACGTTGAAAAAACTACAATTAAGACAAAAACCTCACTCAAAGCACGACTATTTATGAGCACCTAGAGTGTACCTCTTCATCTTCGAGTTAGATGGGAAAGTTGATCTGCTGACGTCACAGCAACACTAATGTGTTATATGTACCTAGTATTAGCTACATAAAATGTTAAGTTCAAGTGTAGTTTCAAATAAGGTCCATATAGGTTAAGCACTCCCCCCCCCCTTTCGTCGCTTCGGAATTCCGTAGACTTCACGGTAGTGGTTTTGTTTAATGAATGTGTTTTTATTCACATATAAGTTGTGGTACTTGTTTACCCCATAATGCGAAACCCCAAGGATCTTTTGAGACTGACTTTTGTAAGTAGGGCCTGTATGGAAGAAAAAAACAGATATTCAACCTTTTACCTAATTCAAGATATCTCATTGCATCATCAAGTTGCAAGAATGGCCCTAGCAACAGGGGTAAAGTGATAAAGAAATTAAATGTAGTATCAAATTTATGTGGCACTGTAGCATCAAAGATTTTTCAAGATGCACTTTACCTGGAAAAAAAATGCAGTAGTATTATTTACATGTGTTATTGAGATGGAATTTTACAAAGTCTATCATTTAAGCTGAAGGAGGACAAACTACACAAGGCGTAGCAAAATTGCTCGATATCTCAAAAACTGGGGGTGTTCTATCAAACATTATCTGGCTTCTTTGTTCACTTGGGAACAAAGTTTGTTCATATGCCAAAATTTTTCTCGGATCAATAAAAAAGGTCAGGTATTTTGAACATTTGTCTCAGTTGAATTTGCGCAGTAGGACAGCAATGCATCATGAGAGAAAGTGGAAAATGGCGATACGTATGGCGAAATCTTTTCCACGATCGGATGAAAAACCAAAGCGATGATCTCTAGAACTGGTCACCCTGATGGAACAATTAACATTGACTCAATTATATCTGTTACATTCACAACTTCATTACATGCAGATGATACAGTTGAGTGAAAAAAGGGACGAACCATACTTACAATCCACAAACGGAAAATTCAATGGTCTCGTCTAACGCAAACACATATGAAGGCGGCCTGATGATAACATCAAATTTTGGTAGAACTGAAAAATTGAAATTTTAATTAAATAAATAGTTGGCTGGATTGTTAGGATGGGAGTTTCCATGCACCATTTTTTTTTTGCCTCATTTTACCTGATGGGTTGCTCTAAGTTCGAGGTTGCCTTTTGTAAAACTTATTCATCGTCACAGTGCTGTAGATCTAATTACGCATCCATCGTCATACTGTCCATTACATGTATGACAAAACTGTCATCCCACCATTTTAGTAATCTTGCCAAACCATTAGTAGCCTAGTTAGACCATAGGGGGTCCGTGAACAAGGTATTTCTTAAGACCATCATGCCTGCCGACTTGGATAAACACAAGAAAAGTTCATCCCACAGAACGCACAGTCGTACAGCTAAAATATATAGTCATAAATCTAATTCAACAAGTGCAAAGTGATTGTAATTTTTACACCCAATCTTCCATTTGAAATATTCATTAAAATTGAACTTGACAATATTTGTTTCAAGAAAGGTGTCAGTTTTCCATAGAATCTCAAGTTGTTGATTAAGTTATCGTTAAGTGCTTTGTTTGGAAAAAATCCTGTATCAAAATATTCCCAATGCAGGGAACCTTAAGTCCGTAAAATTAAGTGGGAGTGAAGGGCGAATCTCCCAATTCGTTGCCAGCCATTCTCAATTCTCAATTCATTGCCATCTCTGACGATCGTTAGTTCTGAATCTTGGCATGTTGGGTATAAGTGAGACTCCACCTACCAACTCGGGGTTAGTTTCAGATTCCTCAACTCTGGAACAACAAAACTATCCTACCACTATTTTTAGTATAGTAAGCTGGTTTTTCTAGACGTCGTCTACCCAGTCCACTCACTACTACCTGCGCCTCACCACTACCTACGCCGATCCAAGTCGAATGTAATTATCTACCATGCGGTGAATGAACTTTTCCTCCATTTTGGAAGGTACATCTTTAATGGCAACGTTGCACCACTGCCACCCAGTCTCGCATCTGACTCAAATACCAACAATGAATATCATCTGAAGAGGCTTTCGCATTTGCCTAACATCAATACGTTTGTCAATATTTATTTTAAAGTTTTGGTACCCGTTGCCACCTGGCATTATGATCATGAATAACGACAAAATAATAGCACCGTTTCCCCAAGGCGAAACAGACTCTCTACCCAACGATTGACAAGAATGTTCCAAGAAGTCTGTCATAAAGGCACTGTTTAGGTAGTTAGATGAAATTAAATAACATACCAACACGAATGTGTTAAACAGAGTCAGTCAACTCGATAAAAAGTTCAAAGTCTAAATTAATTTTCAAGTATGGCTCAAGTTCCCGTTTGGTTTCACTTTGTCGCCTCTTGCAACAGGTGGAAATACCGTGTAGATAT
Source organism: Holothuria scabra (assembly GCA_037179385.1). NCBI lineage: Eukaryota > Metazoa > Echinodermata > Holothuroidea > Aspidochirotida > Holothuriidae > Holothuria > Holothuria scabra. The sequence continues at coordinate 2,872,816 of CM074197.1, read as the reverse complement.
CTTCAACGCTACCCCGCAGGGGGCAAACCATGGAGGAACTTGCACGTTTTTGTAGCGCCGACTATTCGCCAGTCGATGGGTGAGTATTCAGGGCCTATTGTGTATATGTTATAGGCGATGGTTAGGGACAAATACTCCACAGACACGAACCCCTCACACAACCTGGCAGTGGCGGAGCTAGAGATTTCGGTCAGAGGGGGCAAAAATGGTCTGCAGGGGCGCTTCGAAGGAGTAAATACCCTGAGCGTCAACACGATCGAAGCAACGGCTTCTCAGATTTTTCATTTGATTTTCTGCACCTGGTATAGGCCTAGTTTGCATTTTCTCCTCAGCAAGTTTTCTGTTAAAACATATTTGAATTTTTTATCCATGGGCCTCCGCAGAGGAAAATTCGGGGGAGAGGCTACAAATTCCTTTAGGGAAGCGCAAGAAACTTTTGGCCCCGACCGCTGGAAATGGCATTTCTAAAGTCTATTTACCGCATTTAAATAGGGAAAACACTGAGTGAACTGTTAAGAAAGGATGATGTGAATTTTTCTTCGTCTCTTCTTGCCTTTTCAGGTTTTTTTTATTTTCCGGGACAGGGCAAGTTCCCTCCTTGCCCCTTCCTGCGGACGTCCATGTTTCTATCCCTCTCTTTCCCTTTCTAATATGAAGGCGTTTATTATATTTTGTGCCATTTTCAGGTCTCAATTTAAGATTTCAATATTAAAATGGGCTACTTTTTGAAGAAAAAGATTAAGCCTGCTAGAGCCAAATAGGGGGAAAAACTTATGTAGCTAATCGCAGAAGAAAATTGTTGTGGAAGCTTTTCGGTATCTTTTTAAACTCTTTTTATCGTCTATGTTGACAGTTATCCCCGACAACAAGGGCCAATTAGTGCTACAATGATTGTTGCGCCCTTTGCAACATCTTTTATTGTCCGGGAGAGTGAATTTAATGTCAGTCTGTGTATTTTGTAAGCTTTTAATCACGCTTGGTATGGAAGCAATTAACTTAGCACAGGGACAACATTCATTAGTGCGTATACAACATGAAGATACGTTTCGGCAAAACCTATCCCTTTATTACAGGAGATGACCCTTTTTATCAGAATAAAGTGCAGTTAGAACACTTACTGATGGCTGCTATCTGGCTGTTATCTGGGGCCTTAAAACGACTCTATTAAATAATGTATTTTGCCAATAATGGTTTCAAGAGTAAGACTGTTAAAAACCTAAAAAGGGCGCCTACAGACGATTTTGGTCCGTGGAGGGGGGGGGGGACGACAGCCCCCTGACCATATGGCAGCTCCGCCACTGCTACCTGGGTGCAGTTTAACTTCATACTCAGCACGAAGGAACAATTTGGGGTAACTAGGGGGGTACTAGGAGGATAAGGTCTTTAAGTGAAAGAGAGAATATTACCCTTAGTGCGGGCGTTGGTAATAACTGAAGAGAGATTGGTAATACGCAACGTACAACTGTTTGTCATACACAAAACATTTCGATGATGTAACAGAGGAGATCGATCGTACCCCAGCGAATTACAGTAGTGGAAGCAATAAAGTGGCTTCAAGTGCCACTTTGTTTAGCAACATGTCACATGTGAGGGTACTCCAATATTCCACCCCTTCTCTTATACCCCTCCTCAAGTTTGCCAGTCACATCCTGCAGTTGGCCCAACCCAAATAAAAAAAATCTGGCTAGCGTAATGCTTGGACATTCATCTTCTCTCCGTGAAGTTGCTGTACTGATGATAGCAGCATGGTGTTAGGTGCAGGGAAGGGTGTGAATCCTTGGTGGAAGGAATATATCATTCACACAGTGTTTTAATTCAATCTTTTAATTACCATATTCATCAATTTTGAACGTCTGCCTAGTTGTTCTTCCATTTACGGTAGCATGTATGGTCCATGTTCCAAGAACCGGATCATCTGATAGTTGCATCGTTAGGTCGACTAACCCTTCCTGAGTTTCGATGGTACGCCATTGTCTAACTCGGATGTCATGGGGAGATGTGATGTAAACCTCATTGTACTGAAATTGATGTTACATGAAATGCAATGTTATTTCAATAATACATATGTTGTTTCAATAAAACATATATAAGAAAAGGTACCAGGGAGCTCCCTGGAGGTACCACGTTATCATACTAATTATAAAAATATTCGAGAGAAAGAGGGCGCCAGACTACTTTAGTTAAAAATCTCTTGAAAACAATTTTTCAGAACATTTGTTAAATGAGATGCATCCTAGGTGCACATATTGGCTTTAAAAGTATTGGAAACATCCAAACCTTAGTCATGCAGTTACAAACTATAGAAGCTCTCCACGTATTTTAAAAGCATTTGCCTAAACTCCCAGTTAATACTAATCTAATCATTACAGTCCGGATCCAGCGTTCCCCCTCGATGCTAAGTGTCACCCACAACCTGCCCACCCGTCTCCGAGAGCAGCTAGGATAGCAACTTCCAACTTCTCCAGGATCGATTAATTCCTTTTAAGGAATCATGCCAAGAGGGCATTCTCTAGCTCTTTTAGCATAAATAAGTGTTATTTTATTGTTTTTCGGAGTATTATTGATAAAATTTTTCCTTTTCATATGCAGTACATAAACCCGGGAAGTACCATTTTCATCAACCTGAGAGCTATCTTCGGCTAAAATGTCGTGTATGCTTCCGCTAATGTCGTGGCAGCAGATAATGAATCTACAAGTTTCTCCCCTACTTGATCAATTTTTGCTACGCGTCTGCACGGAACATTCAAAATGCTGTATGCACCTGTCCTTGTTATGAAGGGATATTCTCAGGCAGGAGAGGAAGGATTGAAGGAGAAAACACATCCTACCGTCAATGTTTTAAGACAACAAACAGTTTGGTACTTTGGTTCTGCACTTTCCCAACACAGCGTAGGCTAGTTACGGGTTGGCTATATACACATCGATTTGTTCAAGCATGTGAGCGTGAACAGTTACAAGGACAACAAAATGGAAAAGCAATAACAACGTCAACAACTATTGAAGATTTGCAATTTTAGTAAAATAATGAAACCCAAACCAAAACTTTCTTCACATTTTAAACTTTAATTGGCCGCTACGAGATCTTAAAATAAGCAAACAGTTTGCCATGTAGCCAACGTTAAGGAACGTTTAGAAAAAGAAAAAAAGAATTATGTACATCGATTAGACCAACGCATCTTACGTCAAATCTGCCACAGACAGACCAATAAGAGCAATTGAATGGCACCCAAATTGTACCAATGTTTCTGCATAATATCTAAAATATTGTGTAAGATTAAGGTTGGCAAAAGTACGAAATGTGGGTCGCTGAATACTAGGTCAAATTTGCTGTAAATATCTTACCTGTTCGGTATAAGGTTTCATACTTGGATACTCCAATGTCAAAATTCGTATTCTCACTGAAGAGAGATTTAGAGAACCAACAAAACATTTCAATTCAAGCGTCTTTGAGACTGGAGATTGAAATATCCAAAACCAGAAATTATGGTTTACTTTGACAACTTGGTTACAGAAAGGGACAACTCACCTGAAAGATTTATGCAGATTACATGCAAGGTGCTGTACGCATTCTAGTGCTATCTGCGTGACCCTTTTCAATGGAGAGTGTTAAGGGTGTAGATAAATTTGATTGGTGTAACATTGGGGGTTAACAAAAGTAATATTTTGTTAGCAAAGGACTTATTTAGCCAGTTCTTGCTAGCCTTGCTTTTGCCCGTTGTCCGATATCGATCATGTATTCACTTAATGTTAAGTTAAGAGTTAATAACGTTAAGCGTTAATACATAATCTTAATTTTACACGGTAAGCCTACAGAAATTCCTAACTGGTGAGCTCTTCGATTGCCTTCCAATTAGGGCCGCTCATATTGCACACCAAGCACTGAGAGTTTTTGGTTACACATTCGGGCCTTGTATGCTCATGAGCGCATGCATTGAATAAATGAAATAGGAATATATCCCCATAAGGATGGTTTAAAGACAGTCGTGGTAGGGGCTAGAAGTCAATGGATTGAGAGAATTGGAAATGTCTGGGATGATGACTAACTCCCTTTAAAGAGCTTTGGTGGACACTGAGAAGTCATATTGAAACCTTGTTTTGACGTTAGTTTCCAAATTAGTCAATGTTGCGTCTGAGTTAACAACACACCTTACTTACTTATATTTGACTAATTTCGGATGACATTTGAGTAATTTCCTAGTAATGGACTAGACAACATCAAGCATTTAGTCCAGGAGGCTTGATATTTGTTAACTAGAAAGCCAAAGGGCTTAGTAATTTCTAGCCATATGATATATTGTAATAATGAATATAAATGCCCACATGACAAGCATGAGATCCCTCAAAAATACTGAGGTATACTAGTAAGGTCAAAACCTTTTGAGATAATGTGACCCAAAATGACCTTTCACCTTCACTTAAAGCAATAGGGGGGCAACTACCTAAAAAGACCATCAACATGCTTAATATGAGCAATTCACAAACTGAGTATGAGATCCCTCCACAGTTCAATAACCACATAAAAATTGTCATGTCTAAAAGGTTTTGCCCTTTTGTGACCCCTACCTTTGACCTCCACGAACAAGAGAAATCTCCCATGTAGTTATGATGCTGGTAAACTATGTTGTTTATTAACTTGATAAAGAGATACTTTTGAAACATGCTCCTTTAAATCAAAATTTCGGGTACTGAGGACGGCTCTCTATATAATGATGTCTCTATGATCCAAAAAGTTGACTGCATTGAGGTTAGTTTTATAACAAGCCCTAATCCTAACAGTCATCCATAAACACACAGTGGAGACGTCCCAACAGAAAGGTGTAACCTTGGCTACTAGTGGTGGTCATTTTGTATTTGTTTCTTGGTGTAATGCCCTTCCCAATGGCTATGATGTCTTTGAAAATTAACAAAAAATGGGAAGCCTATTAATCCAGAAAGTAACAAGATTTGTAATCTGCCTGAAGTTAGATGCTTGTAGGAACACCACATAGCAGAATACAAGTCAAGTGTCCTTTGTTTGATACACAGTAGATACTATTATGTTTTTTTTTTATTACATGAACTACAGTACTCTCTGAAAAACAGGCCTTGCTAAGAGGGCTAAATAAGTGTCAGACACTATCTCTAGACAGGTAGGAAATAGTTAAATCCATTGAGCTGTGTGATTCAATGAGAAAACGCCTCAGGACACTGTGGTAGTCAAATGTGATAAATTAGGTAAGATAACAGTGACCAGCAATTTTCACAGCCTCTGGTGGGTCAGTTACAATTTGATTCATTCAATAAGACAATCTTAGTTCAAGCACGCTCAAGGGTATTTGATCCAAATGATCAGTTATTTAGTTCTTTTTTTATAAAACTAATTACCCGTGGTGTATTCAATTATCTAGTTCCCATTTACATGTCCTAATGAGGACAGTGGCAGTAGGTTTGTCTATGTTTTAACAATCTTTGATGCTAAATTTAATGTTATCTTCATTTTTTTAGGGTTATGGAAGAAGCAATGTTTGTATGCTCTAAAAGAAATTTTGGGCATCAAACAGAGCACTTGATCTGTTCAAAGTAAACACCTATGATGTTCCCCACTGAACAATTCCTCTGCTTTGTGGGCATGGAAGCTTTCTCCAATATGTCCCCAAATAACCCTCGTACAGCCTTTGCTTAACTCACATGTTCCAGACACTGCTAAAAACTTCCACTCAAGAGTAGGAAATATATTTCATGAAAATCTACAGGCCAAAATCAGCATACATATGACAAAAATAAATTAACTAACATGTCAGCTTGATGAACAGTTTTATCCTTTTTAACTTTTTCAGATTTTGTTCTACCCACTTACCCTTTTGCGTATTAATACTGGCACTAAATGTTATAAGGCAAAACTTCAAGCCAAAATGAACAAAAATACTGAATCGAATCACAGCATTCTAGCATCTTTATAGATTTTTCATGACATACTGTGAGTGAAGTGTAACCTACCCATGAAAGACAAGATTATCAAACTACCAATTAACACTTGTGTGATGCGATAGTGATATATTGTATGAAAACAATACACTCATTTATTGTATGACGCACCATCTGAACACCGGCCATGGATGAGTCACCTGTGCGTCATGTAAGTCTTTTTTGTGACGCAGGGGTTGCGTCAAAGGTCTTGAAATGTTGCGTCAGAAAGCAACCTTTTATGGGAGACATAGGTGAGAAATGCAAGTGAGTTTCAAAGTCTATGAAAAATTGGGTCAATTGTCATACCGGGCCTATGCAGAAAAGAAAATTTCACTTTTCACATTTCGATGCGACTCAACTCAATGCGAATAGGTTATTCAGATACGTCGCAAAGTGTGGAAGCCCTTAAACTTCTTGAACTAATTCAAAGCAGTAGCACAATACGGTCCCATGATACCGAACATGTTCGGTGGCAAGAGAGGATAAAAGGAAATTTGTTTTGAGGGCAAAACTCAACTTGCGACCACGACGCCTCGCATAGTATGGAATGTCATGTACATTTGGGGGGGGGAGGGGGTAGAGGGGCATAAGAAGTGGTGACTGACGGACTGAAAGACTATCTAAGCGGAGCACTTCCATCGGTTGTCGCGGAGCGTACAGAAAATTTTGAAAAATCGAGATCTCTCAGGCAGCCGGAAATTGCATTTTCCAGGCTTGTAAGTAGAATTTAAGCAGTCGTTGTTTTGAGCTTTCCTTTGCAATAAAATCTTCATTTTAATAAAAAGAAGATGATCAAATTGCAAAATGATCAGAAAATTACCAAATAAAATGTATTGGCTCCTTTACAAGGCGATGTGACATTTTATCATTTTCTTTTTCGCAAAGTAGAATCTCCATTGAAAATAATAGACCAAAACCAAATTTTTGTTTAATTTGTTAAAGACGGACATATTCTAAGCACTCTGGTGAAGTTTTCATACATTTCCCATGTTCGGTTCTCGAGATATTAGCGATTGAAGTAGACACATTTTCTAAAAAAACTATACTTGAACCAAGCAGGTGCGATATCATGTATTCATATTGATGGTCAATGTTTTGCTTTGTTTTTAATTTACTTTTGATCTAGGCTGTTTGGCCTTGAATTGTTTAGGGATGCTATCTCGCCCCTAAGGCAAAGTAAGTTTTTAACTTCCATTGCTCGAGATGAACTTATGGCACTTATGGTAAAAACATATCACAGTTAAATATAAATATGGTGTTAAATTTTAGAGAAAAACAACTAAATGTTGTCCATCAATGTGAACACATGACATCACGCCTACTTGTTGCAAGTTCACTCTTTGTAAAAAATATGTCAACGTCAATTCTAATATCTCGAGAACCAAACGTGGGAAATGAGTTACAATTTCACCAGTAAGCTATGCCTAGAATATGTTCCTCTTCAAAATGTCAAACATAAATTTGGTTCTGGACTTTTTTGTTTGAAGGAGCTGCACACCCGCCTGAAAATGAATTGAAATTATGACTTTTCGAATCATATTAATTCATATGACCAGTGGTCGAATGAGCCTGTAAACCTAAACCGGCCGCACAGAAGCGTTGTTAGCACTACCAGCATCAATAACAGTACTGATTCAGTACTGCTATTGGTGCTGGTAGCGCTATAAACGCTTCTGGGCTAAAATTTTGATACAATTACCAACTATGTCCTTGATAATTACGCTTTAGTTTATGCTTTATGAATAATATATGACATTTCAATGAGAAAGAAGGCTGGGATAGTTTGCATGGATTAAGAAAAAGGCTTCTTTTTATTCATGTCATATCGAATAACTTTATTTTTGGAAAACTGAAGACCATGCTTTGGAAACGTTTGGGGGGGGGGGGAGGGGTGGAGTGCCCCCTGTGCCCCTATGGCGAGCCGCTAATGTTCGGTGGTATTAGACTGAAACAATTAGGTTAATCGACATGTGGAGAACGTATACTTCTCTCTTCGACCAAACAAGCTAAATATTTTTTAAGATATCTCAATTTCGTTGGAACAGCTTTTCGATCTGCGATAAGTTCCAAAGTGTGGACACATTTCTCTTAGAACTAGCCAGCATGCATGGGTTATTCGTCAATTGCGATAAGACGTGACAGTCTTGCTACCGTAATGGTAAATCGCATCACAAAGTGTAGACAGAGTTTTACACCGACGTGTTTAATTTGGAAGTTTGAAGTTTATTTTTATGGTCACCTACATTTTTCAGGAATGTACAAAGCTGATGTCAAATGGTTACTTTGGCTAACTCGTGAGTTTGTTGGTTAGATCAGCTCATTGATTTTACATTCATGTCACAAAATAGTATGATCCCATGATAACATGTAGTTAGAATTTCACTGTGTCTGCAAAATAGGCTATTGTTTGGGAGTAAGCACACTCAACTTTGACAGAAAGTGAAAGTTATTTGACCAGTAGCGTTGTGTGGATTGGGGGGTGGGGGGTGGAGCACGAAATGGGTTAAAGGTCAAAGGGGAGGGAGAAGAAACGGCTTATTCAGGTATTTTTTGCAATTATTTTTTTAAGGTTGCGTCATAGGGGTTCAACCTCCAAAACCACCGCGTGGCTACGCCACTGTGTTGGACTGTAACTGGCAATATTCTGCCTATGCATCATGAAGATGTGTACTAAAGAATGACTTATTTGCCTCTTTTTTAGTTCTATTATTGCTTTCAAATATTACCACTCTCAAATATGAATTTTTTACTTACCAATTTGTCCAGCCTTGTACACGGCTTTATCCGTCTGTACGAATGTTTCTTGGCCAGAAGGAAATACCGCAATTGTCCGCTCATTGATGTCAATGAATTGTTCACCACTATTCGTTGTACCTACTACTGACGCTCGTAGAGTCAAATTCCGGAGGTGATGCGGCAGTGGTGGTACCTTAAAAAAAAAAAAATTTTACATCATCTTCCAAACGTCCACAACTGACATCACGGTTAAAGGCAATGAGTGCGTCTAAATTGAAACATAGTGGGATGTGAACGAAATAGTTCTAGTTATTATCAATCCAATCCATGTGAAGAATAAATCACAGGCAAAATTTTAATCAAAATATTTGGTAATAATCCGTAGTTCTTTTATGACAATCATTACACGACTTAGCTCCTTTCACTGAAATTATGAATTAGTCAAAACCGTCTAAATTGACTGATCAACAAAATTGACCTTTATTTGACTAAGATGTGACTAATTGAATTCGTGTTTTACATCTTTTACACCTCCTTGACTAAGTTTTGCCTGCTATTGTCTAGTCCGTTACTGTGAATAAATCGAAATGCCACCGCAAATTAGACAAAATGAGAGACTGGAGTGGCTGGTAAATTTAGATTATGTTTGGACTAATTCGTAGTTTTAGTGTTGAATTATGCTAAGGTGCTGCTTTTTCAAAATGATTTAATGATCTTGTTCGGGCTTTTAAATGATCGGAGTGAGGAAACTATTAATAAACTCATCATCAGCCTAAATTATTCCTTTATAGAAATAGACATAATTTCACATGGATAAAATTTTCTTTGCTACCAAAGAAGTCACCTCCAGGTTTTATATCAATGTTGAATATGACATTGCAAAACCCAGAAATAAATTAAATGATGTTTTCAATGAATGTAAAAAATGGATCGATAAATTACAGTTGTGCCACCAGTGACGTCCCACAGGCTTTCCCCCACCTGCCCCCCAAGAAAGGTCAGTTAGGAGTTGGGTTAACCGAAAACGTAAGAAATATATCCTCTCCTAAGGTTTCATTTTCCATCCAGCTTCGCCCCTGGACAACTACTCCCAGGAACGGCTGCATTGGGCTCGATTTCGCTCTGCACCTTAAAATTTTTTTCCCCCAAAAAATTCCATTTGGTCATGGTTTGCCCTCCCTGAATGTTGACATTCTGGCGCCGTCACCATGCGCCACCTTATTACACTGTGATAAAAAGACTATCAGCGGAGCCATCCTAATGCACTTTTGTAGAAGATAATGTCTTTAGGGAGAAGGTTTCTTCCCTTTTTTCTTTTCCCCCTCTCTCCTTTTTATTCCCCTCTTTCTATTTCGTGCATTTTTCCATTGCGTTTTGTGTTAAACATTTAAAAGTTCCGTCTCTAAGATTCCACTAATGTTGACTGAGTTTGAATTTTTGTAGAGCATCTTACCGGAGACTATAGTATACCCTTAGCCCCTTGGATGTTATTTGCTATTAAAAGGATTCAAATAGGCTATAGAAAGGTCAGAACGTGCCTCATTTTGAAGAAAAAATGGATGGCGAACTCCTCGTTATGAACAGACATACACATGTAGTACGGTAAATCATTCACTTTCATACTGATTGTGTGTGGCATTTGGCTAAAGAACAGAAAACACATACGTACGGAAGCCGAGAAATGCCATGAAAGTGAAGTTCGAGGAAAGTTTTGTGAAACTCGTTTTTCCACTTGTCCTTTCACGTGTTTTCCAAAACTGGAACGGACAATACGGTCCCCGCTTTCTCCGCACTTCTGGGCTTCCGCACACGGACTTTTTATTTTAATATTACATACCGTTAAATCCAGGCAGACTTGCTCACGAATTATTCCATCGGTGGTGACTTGAGATATCGGAGGGACGTCAACATGTCCTGTTTGTAGAAGCTGTAGTGTCACTTCAGCCGTTAAATCAACTAAGTTAGTGCAGACTCTCTCTGTGGAACCTGGCATAAAATACTTGGAAGAAGTGATGATGTATCCGCTGTAACGATATACAGTGTGATTGAGAAATAAGTTTCTGTTGAGAAAGCCAATTAATACTGAACAAATGAGAGACAGGAGCATCATCAGACCCTTAGCGAAGGGACGATACTCTCCGGCCGATTCTTTTCGCCCCTCCAGTTTCAGGTTGATATTTATTTAATGCACTGTTGCATAGGCACTATTTGACTCCCTGGTTATTTAACGCTTTCCTGGAAGGAATCCTCCCTTTGGGGGGGGTGTCCAAAGGTTCTCTGTTCCCGAGGTTCAATACTCCCGAATCTTTGGAAAATCCGCACTTCTGGGAACATCGAGTCCCATGAATAACGAACCTTGTAATCATCGTCATACCATCGAGGTATACGAAAACGGGGAGAGGAATGGAGTAGGGAAAGCAAACCATTGAGCCACAACTGGAAAAAAGCCTTGACCGGCTCGAATTGAACCAATTGTTTGGATACTGGGCCTCCATCTAACCTAAACTAACCTTATAGCTTATTGGGGCTTCGCATCCTGGACCCTTACTGGGGATTTTCCCTTGAACCTTCAGTTCCTGATGGAAAAATGCAGTCATGCTTGACCTTTGACTGACCCATCAATCAAAGTCAAACTAGCGCTCCTGTAGACCTTTTGCATTGACGTCACCGTCATTTTGGAGGAATAGCAATTAGAGTGCAGGTTGTTGCGCCACTGATCTTTGTGTAGGAAACTAGATCGATAGAGAGCACGCAGCTAAATTCGTGAGCACGCGTATAATAACTTACGCGCAACTCCTACTGGTTGAACAATTAGCTGCTTGCATTTGTTGGCGTGGGTTTGTCATTTCTCCAGAGGAAGGCTTTTTGCATTGTTGCATCAAAAGAAAAGGCTGTGTCGTATTCAGGGGTGCCATGAGTGCACGTGCATAAACTTTTCAATTTCTAAGGCAGACCGGAAACAGCGACCATATCCTGACATTTAAACTAGCCTATCTCTAATTAAATACACCTTTGTGTCCCATTGGCCCTGTATTGTTTCCTCCGTTATTGATATATCCGCCCGCAAACCTGCCCTATAAGTCGATCTAGTGCACCTCCTAACAAAAATCTTGACTCTGTCTATCAATTGCGTCGCTACAAAAGCTAGGGATGTCCGTTATAGTAACAATTAAAAATTAACTAGTTACAATTGCTAGAAAAGTAACTGTGACGTAACTCATTTTGAGGTTTGTACCTTGTTACTGTAACAACTTAACGTTTTCTCCGAATTCAATTTAACTATATTCGGTAAAGTTTTGGAACATCCCTGCGTTAAGCCCACTTCACACTACAGCGATATCGGATCGGATTACTATCCGGTTATCTACTCCATCTTTAGTCAGGAAGAAAGATTTGTCATCTTGTGTAAATGTATGTTCAGTATGAGACAACCAAGGAAATGAAATGTAAACTATTTATTTCGTGACGTCACATTTACAAACAGCTTTTATTAGACTACGCGTATCCGATAAAAGTTGTCTGCTGATATGACGCCAGGGAAGAATAAGTATAATTTAGATTTTCGTAGTCCTACGATACAAATCATATATTTACACAGGTCTGCAAATTTTTGTCTCTTTTCGACCAAAAAAGGAAGAGATTTTAAGCAAAGCACACAAAAATCGGAGCGAAATCCGATCCGATTTCGCTGTAGTGTGATCTGGGCTTTAGTCGGTCGGTATGTGCAGCTTGTGGCTCACTGGGGTTATCCCATTGCTCACGCTACGCACCAACCACAATGACAGCCTCAACTTCCATTTTTCAAGTCTTCGGTATGACCCGGCCAGGAGTAGAACCCCAGCTTCTCGACTGCAAGTCAGTTGACAACATTGCGGTCACCTAACGACTAACCAGACAAAAGAGAACCGAAAAGAGGGGCAATTCAGGCAGCGTATGCGGCCTATCCTGGCATTTAATGTACCCTTTCTATTTACGAGTCGGTTCGTACTGCGGGTGGTACCAACTGGTATGAAACATGAATACTGTAAAGAAATATCCCACCTTTGTTTCACTCTGTTACAAAGTATGCAAGGGATAAAGGCCTGATCCTCTCACCCAAAACAGTTTCAATTTTCCGAAGTCATTACTTATGCCCCTTCCCCAACTATATAATATTCATCCTCGTCCAGATTCGAGACACAACTTCAGCTGTGTTTCACGGTGAGTATTGTTGCAAAAATTCTAAAAGGTCTTTGCTCTCTCAGTGAAATGAGAAGTTGGCTGATTCACAGGATGGGTAAGTCAAAACAACCGTTCAATGTTGTGAGAATCTGGAAGTAGAGATCCTGTGTTTCCCAAAGTTTTATAACAAAAAGGGTGAATCACTTTCACCAAATTAATTCTGTTGTTGACTTAGATCAAAGGGTAGGAAGTGGGGGTATTTGTAAACCAAGGTGATGGGACAGGATGAGAAGCTAAACTTGCCCTAATTGGGGGAGAAGTTCTGAGGAACTGTTTAATAACATTGTGCAGATGCAGATGGGGCTTGCTCTAATTGGGGAGGATTTCTAAGAAACTGTTTAATAATATTCTGCAGGTGCAGTTGAAGTTGAGTTCAGTAACCTAGTTCACAAAATGAGTTCTGCCTGGGTAGGTCCCAGCCAATCAGAAAAGTTTTAAATCATGCTAACCAATGAATGAGTAGCATGTTTCTCTGTGTCTAAGAGTATGGTGGAGGAAAGAAGTTGTAAAGTTGAGAAGTTAGAAATTTAGGAGGGTCGATTCAAGATCTAGACTTCAGAGCGAGCAGAAGTTAATAGACTAAGTGCGTAATTACTGTCAAGAATTTCAGGCGATTTGGGCTACTTCCAGGAGGGAAAGACTGGTGAATTTGAGAGAGGATAATTCTTTGGTGAGCATATTTCCATTTTAGTACTCCAGGAGAATATGGGACAGGCACTAACATGTCTCACTCTGGCCTGGTAAGATTTAATTTTGGAGCTGTTTGTTAGGGACAAATTGGTGAGCTCAGCATTGCAGATCTCAGTTTTGTTACTTTTAAAGGGGGAGTTACAGCTTTGGAACTTAGGCTAAATTGGAAACCAAAACCAGTCACTAACTTCTGCAATGGGGAGATTTTTAATATATGGCAGTCAAAATAGTTACGATCTATCTGAAGCTCTAAGGATATAATTGGGGATGTAATTTTAGGCAACAGAGTGAAGGGAACTAGATTTACTGGTTTTTCTGCAACCAAGAAGAGGTTTTGTGAGATCACTTCTACATTTTTCATGTATTGAGAAGGAGAAGAAGCTGGTGAAGATTTTGATTCTTGAACGTCAGCTTGAATAAAAGAAGTGGTACCTTATAACACTTGTTCTTGATTTATTTGAGTCATAATGCGTCAAGTTTAGTTATAGTTTTGGCAGCTGCAAGGGGTTACCAGGATACCTCCACACCCCCACCATAACTCTACTACCCCTAGCCCAGGGCTTAACCAGAAGCACCTGCATCCCCCTTACATTCATCGACGATTGAAGGAAGACTTGGAGGCCGGCGACGCAACAGTATACAAGACTCCAATGTTTAATCAAAACGCTCTAAGTAAATGAACAGCGCATGATGTGTAATATGAGCTTCAGTACTCTACATTTTTGAATTAGCTGTCAGTGAAAGGGCTGGGCCAATTGAGATCTTCTGTGGACTACCACAAAAACTGTAGTTAAGGGTGGGAGTATAAGCCCTTTAAACCAAATGGAATACTTGCAGTCATGGGTATTGTTAAAAATTCCTTCTATTGATCCAATTTCAACGAACATGTTTCTAACCAAATGTTACCTCTATCATTAGTGCAAAAGTGAATCTCCTCTCCAAATGACTAATTCCAAAGTGGTCAATAGTACTTTTGGCAGCGCCAGAGTGTCAAAATGGGAGGGGGGGGGTAGGGGCAAACTAAGGGCAAAGGATAATGTTGGGGAAATTTTCGGGCGTAATGCGAAAAAGACCCCAGGACACCCATTTCTGGGAGTGGGGTACAGAATTAGAAGCCCGGGGTGGCTCGGAGGTTTTAGGAAATTTCTGGATGAAATATTAAGTCTCTGGAGAGGTATATTATTTATTTTTTTGGTCAACACAACTCCTAACTTACCTCAGACGGGAGCAAGCGGGGGCATTACCAAAATCTTGGGGTATATACCCCCTCTTCCCTCTCCGTACCTCCTCCGATGGGGGTCAATCAAATTAACCAAGTTCAGCACGGATGCATTTAACGGAAAATACAGTCACCTAATGCAGTAGATGATTCAGTTTTATGAATCTAATGAGAGTCACATGACAAAATGTTTCCTTCCCAGTTGTGAAATTCACAAGGAGTAACTGGTTAGTAGGTGAAATATGGGGGCGATTCACACTGTTTAACAAAAAAGTTCCAAACTGGCTAACGAAAACCCTAATCCCAAACCCTAACCCGAACAAGGAATAAAATCGATTCAATACAATGGCAACAGCTAATCAAGAAACACTTTGTTAAACAGTGAGCATCTATTCAAAATATGCCGTCTTTAAATAGAAGGGTTTAAGGTCACATCAAGTTTAGATATGTTAATAGGATACTTATTCTAAACATCTTGGTCAAATTTGCACTGAAACCTGATTTGTAGTTCTCAAAGGGGGTAAAGTTAACATTTTCAACTTGAACTTGAAGTAAAAACATATGACATCATATCCTCACATTATGGACACTTTTGTATTTCTTTGAACAACCAATTTTCTCCTCCACGATCCCATCTTATCAAAATTTGATTGCTTTATAGAGGCTTTTCACATGACGTCATAATACTCTCCGGCGGCCATGTTGGAGTACATGTAACTACGTAGTAAACCACACGGGACGCGCTTGCTCACTGAATGTGTACACACCGTGCATATCACAGTGCACACTGTGCAGTGCGTTTGGCACAAAGCCACGTGTATGTGACATGAATGTCCTCCAGTATGGCGGTTCCGTGACGTAATTGCAAAGCCTCTATAGTGACATGAGAACTTTAAAGACATTGCATGTCACACAGGAAAAGCCTACACATCGGATTCCAATGCAAATTTCACCAAAATGCTAAGAATATATACCAGGGGTGGCGCCAGGATTTGCCCGACGGGGGGGGGGGGGCAAGCTCCCCGACAGGGCGGCCAGAATTTCAAGGCCCCGACAAAAGCGATGTTATCTCCCGGTGGAACGTGACTTGGCAAAATTTGAATTTTTGGGCTTTCCTTTTAACAAATACTAAAAAATCTGGAGATTATTTGAAGTAAAAATTAAAACCTTTGAAAGAATTTGGCTTTTGTTGGTACTAGAAAAATTTTTGGGTGTTTATTGAAGAATCTGTTCTTCAAAAAGGAAAATCAAAAACGTTCTATGGGCTACAGCTGGAATTCTTTTGAGGTTACGCATTGAATCATACAAGACCTACGAACTAAGGCTTCGAGACGAGACTAGACGTTTGAACGGAAAGTTTTTCCTTTTTTTGAATGAATCAAGTAGGGGGTGATATGTAGTTTTGTTGAGGTTACTGAATATCTTCATGCAGATATAGGCCCTCGGACCATATTGGAGCATTCTCCCGAGAAAAAAAATTGGCTTGGCATACATTTGAAGTTTTATATTTTATTTATTGTCATAGGAGTACTGAAGCGTGTCAGTTTGGGAGGGGCAGAATTGTTTTATGTACGAAAAAATGTAATACTGCCCGAAAGCTTATCTAAGTCGAGCATACACAATTTTTTAAAAAATTGAGAACCCCGGAAACAGGAAATGGCATTTCATGGGCTCGTAACTGGAATTAAAGACGCCCGTACTTTCAGATTTCTTTCGCAATAAAAATATTTTCACTTCATACGTCATAATACTGCCCCAAAAAGGAGAATATTTTACAAACACGCATTGTTCTGTTCTGTTCAGTTATCTGTTCGACCAAAAATTCTATCTGTGCGGAGCGTACAGAAAATTGTTAAAAAAATCTAACCCCTAAGACAGCCGGAATGGCAGTTCACAGACTTGTAACCAGAAATGAAGCAGTCGTTATTTTGAGCCTTCCTTTAAAATGAAAGTTTCATTTCAAAAGAGAAAAAACCCAACTTGCTAATGATCAGAAAAGTACCAGATAAAAGTTACTGCTAAAATTAGATGTAGTGATCTTGTCTTTTTTCGGAGGCGGGGGTCTATATGCAACGGAATTAGAAACACACCATAATGTTTTTGACTGCATTAAGAATCTTCGTTGAATTCATTTGCAAGGTCCACTAAAAAGATGAAATTTTTAACGTGCTTGCCCGAACTCCAGACTATAAATGGTTTAACTCCCAACGTATTTGAAAGTATGGCACGTTACAAGTGACATCAAATAAAATCTCAGTAAGACTTATGGGGAGATTTTCTCCCACCAATATTTATCATTATGTGTATCTGAAAAAGACAAGGCCGATATTCCTTACATTTGTAAGAATTCGGCTGTCCGTCCGGGCAGGCCAGATGGCAGACCACTGGGTACTGCACGCACATGAACAACTTTCGTCTGTTTTTGTAAGGTGAATTCGGAATTGTGAGTTTCCTTGAAGAATATGGTCTTCTAAAATGCAAGATCAAGAAGGTCTTCCGAGTGACTACGGACCCACATCTTTTATCGTGAGTCTGTAGATGAAGTCTCCCCGTCGAAATTGGATTTTCTCAACAACAGGGGGTGGGTAGCCCGTCCCCGACGGAATTAAGCATGACCTTCCGCGCACGGATTGAAAATGGGATGAGGGATAGAAGAGCTAGTAAGGAGTGATTAAAACCGATTCAGATATGCTTTAAAATAGCGTTACAAAAGAAAAAATAGTTCAAAAAGAAAAGAATCATGGTCATCCATCCAGTAACTTCAGTCCTTTACGCTTTTCATGTTTAGGCCTACCAGAAAATTGCCATCCTCCCCCGACGGGGTAAGAGATAGGACAAGGCCGAACACAGAATGGGGTTTAACAGAGTTAAGAAGTGATTTAAGATCGATTCCGATATGTATTAAAATAGCGTTACAAAACAAAAAAATATGTTCTAGATGGCCCATCCAGTAACTTCAGTCCTTTTGGGGTTTTCATTTTTTTTTTATTTTTTCAGGCCACCCCGACGAAATCGTCGACCTTCCCCGACGGGGGGGGGGGGGGCATGGCCCCCCGTCCCCCCGATGGCGCCACCCTTGATATATACCCCTCTAACATACAAAAACCTTTTTCACAACAGAACTTGCTGGATATATGAGTTGCATTACTTTGCATTTATTTAAATTTGCTGTCAATTAAAGAGCTGTGCAGGCAGAGAATTTTAATAGACTACTAGAAAAAATTCAATTATGGGGCAAGAACTGACTGACTTTAATATTGACAGACCTTGACAGAGTATGACACTTACCTTTCAGCTGATACGATCGATGTCATAGCCGTAAGGAATAAACCAACACTCCACACCACTCTTCGTACGTTTTCGCCGTACAGGAGCTTGTACCCCATCTTTCCAAGATTTTTTAATACTCAATAGTTGTAAACTTTCCTCAGTTTAATATCCAAGCTGACAAAAACACACCACTATGAAACGAGGACCTTCAATTAAGAGGCATTCCCTAGGAAAGCCTCTTTCAGAAAGCCTACTTTTATTTTCCAAATCGATCAACCGGATTCATAGAGAATGTTTTTGAAAAGACATCTACTCGGCGTTAATGTCTTTGACTAGACACGGATCTTGTAATTTATACTGCCGTTTATCACCCTCCGGCTCTCTAAGAAAACACAACTGTCTTTGTGCCACCAGAGAGATGATACCATAGAGCTACAGGGTGACATCTTTTGAAAAAAAAAATGTTCACAACCTGGAACACGCCACCTGTTGTTTTCCGGTAACAGCAGAGTTAGAGTCGTGACATCCTTGGACGACCTTGCCAACTCATTACTGTGCACGGTATCCCCGCGGAGCTGACTCTCGTTTTCTCAACTCCCTAGCTCCCAAAACTACCGTCCGCCAAACATCAGGACTGCGTCCCATTTTCCAAACTTCATTACCATAGTAGACTTATTCATGTACTCTCCAATGAGTCATGCTATTGTTTTGGACTATGTCTACCCCTGTAGTCATGAACTAAAAGACTGAAACCCGAGATATCCGATCCTTATTGTGTTGCATAATTACCTGTGCAGTGGGAACTACCATGGGCTAGGTATTACAATGACGTACCTTATCTGTGGGTAGCATGGAGTACTGCATGACTTAAACTGGACCTGAAAGCGCAAAGACAACTGATATTTTTCTCTGAAATAAATAAAGACTGTTGGCAATCAGTCAGCAACATTTCACTCCGATTGAATACGAATTGTTTCTATTCATGGGCGTGTTCTTCTTCGACCGGGTACTCATTAAGAATGTTTGCAAAAAAGCGGCAAATTAGCATGGCAAAGCTAAACGTTAGCGCCTGTACATTTATAGAATATCGATAGAAACCAGAATGCCAGGCATATACTCCCGAATGTGGCGGTGCTAACAATTGCTGATATAAACAGGGAGTTGCTTAATTGCTGTTTGGCAACTATTTAGTTTGTCGCCCTTGTTTCAATTATAAGTTGTATGAAGAGAATTCAAACGTACAATGTTTTCTTATCTTAGAAACGCCTAAACTTCCATGTTAACAGATTGCTCGGACGTTTCAATCTATACGAAAAGGAGGCTAACGACCATGTCATAAAGAATAGCAGTTGACGAAAACGACAGAACTGCAGAAAGGGCTTCCAAGGACGTCATACAGTCGCTTCAAGAACAGCAGAAGTCAAATATCTCCAAGGAATGTGCCCGAACATGTAATGGAGCTAGAAACATCCCTAAAGGAATTCTCTGTATATATGGAGAGCGTTTTTAAATCTACAAACACTAACTGATTAACCAAATCAACAAACAATGAAAACACCGTGACCCTAGCAAGTCCATAAACCGACGGCATTGCTTCTCATTGGCTCGTAAAAACTAGTTTTCTTGGAACAGGTTTTGCTTATAAGACTGATCTCAAGTTTCAATACGCTTTACAATGATTTTCTTTATCATTTGGTACAACAGTACCAACAGTACCAGTACAAGTATTTGATAACCATTTAATGTTTGAGCATAAAATGTACAGTACAAATATCTGCTGTGCTGCACCGTCCTGATCAACAAAACGATGTTTTCTCTTTTCTGCTGTATCATTTAAACCTTAAATGCATAGTCCAATTGCTTCAAGATTACTATTGGACAAACATTAACTAAAGTATTGAAATTCCTCTCACGGCATATCCTGTTCTTTACCGTGAGTGTTTCGATTTCACAATGGGATCTTGTATAATCCCCAGACTAAAGCAATAAACCGAGGTTGTGTCTGAATCAGCAGTAGTGGAATTTTTGTTTTGGATATTGGGGGAACGGAAAGGTGCCGGAGGCGCCAAGAGAGCAAGAAGCGACCCCCTAACGGCTAACGGCGTGGGGTCCAGGGCCCGCATAAGGGCACCAAGCGAGACCAATGGACAACGCCTCGGTGGAGGCCAGGGGGCAAAGCTCCTGGAAGCTCTGGAGATATGTAGTTACTTTGTTACGGTGAATGTAGTACATTAGTATTGGTCTACCATTTTAAACAAAAGAATTCTAGTTAAGTTAGCCTGACATTATATAGTACAACACATTGTTTTAATCTATTCAACTTTAGCGTATTTACCAGTGATTCCATTACAACTTTTACACTTCAAGAACATATCACTTCAGGTATAGAGGTAAAATGAGTAAAAATGGTTTATACCTACAATACGCTCCCTTGATCAAGGCAGTTCAAAAAATCAGGGTTGAAAGTTCACAAGGAAGCTCTAGCTTCGAGCTAAGACAAGAGAGTATCAGAAAGCTCTTTTTAATGCTAAGAAAATCTACCACTAACATGAAATTGGAAAAAGTGATCAGAGGAGCCCTTTTCAAGTAATCCACAATTTGACGGTTAATCGCACTGCGCAGGTACTGCCTTCTCATTCATCTTTACAGGAATTATTGGGAAAATTTGCTTCCTCTTTTCCAATAAAATTTACAAAATGCGCACCATGTTACATAAATCTGATACTGAACTACCTGTCCCTTTTCCGGAGAGGCATTGTACTACCCAGTCTAATCAATTCCGTCCTCTTCCACAAGAGGATATTATTAAAGTTATTGAAAGCTCCAAAGTGAAATCGTGTCCGCTGGATCCATTGCCTGCTATCCTTATTACTCAGATCCTGGATATCATCATATTGCCAATCAGGCAGGTGTTTTTCCCTCCGACTGTAAAGTCACCTTGGTATCTCCTCTTCTGAAAAAATCGCACCTGGATCCCGGAGAAATGAATCAAAACCTAAGTATGAAAAGTTTCCCGAAAGAAAGGAGTAATATTTTTTCAGATGTGGGCAGTCCAAAACAACCTTTAGGAAATAGGTTCAGGGGAGGGCGAGAAGAGATATACTTGATAAATTACAGGCCAAAAGCGAAGTTTGCCGTCATAACTACTGAATGAATTTAAGGTGTAGATGAGCTTTGATGGCCCACTATTTGAAGCCAGTTTTTGTGACTTTGACTGAACTTGGTTTTGCGGTGTTGTTTTAAGGAAACAAATGTGCATTGCTAAGTTAGGTTTTTGTAAAAAATCCTAACAGGTTTAAGGTCTTCTTAGGGCCCTCATCTCAATTGGCATAACCTTTTTAAAAATGTCTATGATAAAAGCTTCCCTATTATGCGTCTGAAACGAAAAGGCCGATCTTCCGTTAATCAGTCCTGGATCACCCCTGGCATAACCACGTCTATAAAAAGGAAAAACAAACTCTACAAAAATATGCTCAAAAACCCTTCTCAGCAAAAGAAATCTGAGTACAAAACCTTTAGAAATAAACTGACCCACATCATTCGTATCTCCAAGAAAAATTACTTTACGAATATCTTTAATAATTGTAAATATGACTCTAAACAAACTTGGTCCAAAATTAGCGATTTGCTGAATAAAAACAAGCAAAAACCTACCAAACCCGATTTTTGTATCATAGATGGTGAGAAACATACTGACCCTGTTGCTATTGGCAATAGTCTGGATAACTTTTTTGTTAATGTTGGTCCGTCGCTAGCTGCAAAGATCTCTTCAAATCATTCACCATCTGACTTTCTATCGAATAGTAATGTTTCATCTGCTTTCCTCTACCCAACTAGCGAAGATGAATTAATAAGTATGTCAAAATCCTGCCTAAAGCCAGGCAAGTCAGCTGGGTTTGATGAAATTAGGCCTTTCGTAGTTACTCAAGTTATCTGTTTTATTTGTAAACCACTTACTTATGTTTTTAACTTGTCCCTATCAACTGGTATCGTTCCTGAAAATTTGAAAGTCGCAAAAGTTGTCCCAATTTTTAAAAAAGATGATCCAAATTGTTTTGTTAACTATAGACCTATTTCTGTTTTGCCCTGTTTTTCTAAGATTCTTGAACGCATTGTTTATTGTAGACTCTTTAATTTTTTGGAAAAACATAACATTCTTTTTAATGGTCAATATGGCTTTCGACCTGGTCTCTCCACTGATATGGCCCTTGCTGATGCCGTCGATAATTTAACACAGGCCATAAACAACAACCAAATTGCTGTAGGTGTATTTCTTGATTTATCTAAAGCGTTCCACACCATTGATCATACCATACTCTGTCAAAAATTATTTCACTACGGTATTAGGGGAACTTTTCTTTCTTGGTTTACTAGCTATCTTAACAACAGAAAACATTTTATCTCTTTTCAAAGAATAAACTCTGATGTAAATAACATTCACTGTGGTGTCCCTCAAGGGTCAATTCTAGGACCGCTTCTTTTTATCATTTATATGAATGATGTAAGTAAAATTCCTTCAAATTCATCCATTTTGTTATTTGCTGATGATACAAATATTTTCTTTTATGATAGTAGTGTTGAACGTCTGAAACAAACCATTAGAAATGATCTAGCTGCATACAGTGATTGGTTTGCCACAAACAAACTTTCCCTAAACTTAGATAAGACGAATTTTATTGTTTTCAATGAAAATGATGATATGGTAAACTTTAATATTGATATTAATGGTAAATTGCTACAAAAGGTAGATTGCGTTTAATTTTTAGGTGTTTTCATAGACTCTAAACTTACTTGGCATGATCACATTAAGTATACTTCTGCTCTTGTTGCAAAAAGTGTAGGAATCCTTTCAAAACTGAAACATACACTCCCCAGAAGCATTCTCAGGTCCCTTTATCAAACACTTGTACTCCCACATCTCACTTACTGTTGCATTATTTGGTCTGGATCAAGCAAGTATTTATTAAATAAGTTAGGTGTTCTACAGAAAAGAGCAATCAGACATATCACCTGTTCCAATTCGAGAGATCATACAAACAATTTATTCAAATCCATGAATTTACTTAAACTTACTGACCTATTCAAACTACATGTTGCCAGTTTTGTCTATCGTTCTCTACATGAAATGCTTCCAAGCTCACTAAACTCTCTCTTTACACATAACTCATCGATACATTCACATAACACAAGACAAGCTGATCATCTACATACAAGGAAGCATCACAACAATTTGTACAAGAACAGTCTGCATTACCGTGCCACCACTCTTTGGAATCACCTACCGTCTACTGTTAAGACAAAGCCTTCCTTAACTTCTTTTAGGAAAAATCTTCACAGGTTCTATATAAGCTTGTATTAAACCCATGAACTTGTTTATTATACTGTATTCCTGCCTATTTAGCTTCTTTGTTGAGCCCGAGGGGTGGGTGGTGGCTGGGTTCTAGGACGGGTGAAGTGGGATGGTGGGTTGCGTGTCTATTATGACTTTTTCTATGTTTTTCCTAGTCTTATCTTCTATCTTCGTATTTTCTTTATTTCTTTTTTTAGGGAGTGTCACTTCTCGACAAGCCCCAAAGGGTTTCTAAGTGCACTTCCTTTCACACTCTTTGTTACTTATTTACTTTGTGATTCTTGTTTTCAATCTTGTGTTGTGATAAACCAAAAATAAATAAATGAAATGAAATGAAATTATAGAGCTAGTAGGAATTTGGTTTCAGATTTGTTTCTAGTTTTCGCTTTCAAGCGCAACCTTCTACTGCTTTATGAGCAAATGCCGAGTGTAGCAGTCATTGTATGGACTCGCCACAGCCTTTTCATTCTGTTGCTTGTTTAAGGCCTACTTGTACGGCTCTTAAATTGACGGTCAGAGTGTATCAAGTTCCTCACAACCAGTACTGTATAGTTGCTGTCATCTGCTGTTCTTTCAGAAATGGTCCTCACCTTTGCTCTGTAAGGTTTTGAAACGTAAGTGAAAAAAACATTGTACGGGTGAACACTCTTCATAACGGAAGATTTTTCAACTGAAACATAGAGGCGGCAACTGAACTGAACAATAGTAACGTTTTACTTTCTGCTGAATTGAAGACCGTTAAGAAGGCTAGAAACTGAGAACGGGAAAGATAATGAGATCTCCTGAATTGGAAAATTGGGCAATACTACTTGGGTAGTTATCTTCTGGTCCATAGAAGTATAAAAATCGAATCTCTTTTGCAAATATCCGCTTTTTACAGGTGACCGAATATCATAACCAGATAACAGCATATGGTGCAGATGTGGATATTGGATAATATGCTGCGGCTTAAAAAGGGCATTTCGAAATTGTGATGCTAATGTTCGGTACGATGCACATGTTTAAGAGATTTGAGAGATTCAACTGTTTGTTTACTTAACCTGAAAAGAATTATTAGTGACGTCATAGGGATCCTAACGCAAGTTGAGTCTACTTACTGTAGTTATCTGCCTACCCTCTAAACCCTCAAAAGTTAGACTAAGATCGCTTCTGATCTGGACGAGTATGCTTGCCTTGTGGGTCATCATGAGACACATATAGGGTACATGTAGGGAATACCGGACACCTATGCCTATTTACTTAATTTGCATATGAAAAAGGTAAATAAAAACAACAAAATGGTTCCCATTCGTTATTTACATTCGTAAACATTAGCTAAAAGCAAAACTGGCGGCCATCCTATACGTCCTTTGGGACATTAGTATGCAAACTAATGCCGTCATCATTACTGTCCAGTATTCCTTACACTGTAGGGAATACCGGACAGTGTGTTTACACGTATTCCAGTGTTGTGAAAACGTAACTAAGCCTGCTGATATGAATGCTGACAATCAAATATTGCATTTTCCTTTAAATCCAGAGTGTTCAGTTCAATTAAATAAAATTAATTAGCTACAGGTTAAAGTTCTAAAATTAACTGAAATCTGGAAAATTATAGACTCTTATCCAAAATGTCCTTTTACCTTAAGACAGAAAGGGAATTTAAGAATGCAATAAACCTCCAATTAAGTGTTGAGACATAAACATGTAACCAGAATTGTCATAAAAGTTAAAACCAGTAAAACCAAAAAACAATCCTTTTCACTCCCTGAAGCATTCGTCACACTCATATACATTCACGTTTGCGGAAAGCCCCCACACAACCTTTATGGAACCAGCCTTTACGTTCTTGGCTCTAATTCGGCTTCACGTTCACGGCCAAGAGATGGTTTCCTTCCGAGGTTGTGTGGTTTAGCAGCAAAATTAGCAGTATTGTTATCATTCGATAATCTGCGAGTGTAGCTGCCTGACGTTCACTAATTTCTCCTTGCTTACAAGCTGTAACAGCTAAGCGGACATACTGCCAGGTGATCATGAACCACGCTGTGTTTTTCGGATATACCTGAAAGACATCTGTGTGTAAAGAAAATAAGCATTTACAAAATAAAATGCATATGCTATACTACATATAGGCCAACCTTAAAACCCACAACCTGATGCCAACTTCAATAATTGGCCAGCTACTGGAATATTACTGCATCATCCGGGAACATCAGTACTACTACTTTACCTTTACCATACCCAAGTCAGCCTCATGATATAGGCCTAATATGACACAGTGGCCACATATAAGAGCTTGCTTTAATAAGCAGCACTAGGCCTAGTTCTTGACAACAATTTTGATAACTTGCACGCCCCTTTCCCCCGTCCCTTCCCACCACCCCCTCCACACACACGATCATAGTCATTATCCATTAAAATTAGTTCCAGGTTCATGCATATGTACATGGACTCACTGATCTACTTGATTTATCATAATTCATCATTCACGAAAACAGCTGGGCAACTGAACCCGGAAGTTAATAACGGTTCACAATACATGTGTTCAGAATTCCCTGAGCAAACTCCAGGCCGAATAGGTTCATTTAATGCATTGCTACTTCCATAACTCGATGCATACATTAAGACTATGTACTACTTGTTAGTACACCCCTTGAATCAAGCTAATAATGCATAAAAACCGACTCAAACCTTATCGTGTATGTAAGACATCATATTCAATGACACCTCCCCTGTAACATCAGGACAAATTATATGATGCAACTTTACCTTACTAGTCAGGTTGGGATGATTTTCTTGTATATTTGTCGTCTTTTCTGCCAGAAAACATTGTGAAGTGAGAGTTCTAACAAATCGATGGCGCCATTTCAGTTCTGACCCTACGCAGTTGACAGCCAGGGCCAGTTATAAAAGCTTGTCCGATATTCCCTACCGTCCGGTATTCCCTACACTTACCCTACACGAAGGAGATCCGAGTGAAGCTAACGAACAATATACCAGCAAACAGTAACAGGGAAGAGTTGGAAAATACTAAATGCCTTATCACTATAATCACTATATTTTTTAACACTGAAGTTCTCCTCTGAATACAAGAAAAGCATGATAGCAACTTCACATGCATGCGCATGTAAGCATAGCTAAAAGGTAAGGGTGGGCTACATATAAGTACATGCACACGTGGTAATGTATACACATACTCATACTCATGCGAGTGTAGATACATGCTTACGAAAACGTATACATAGATATACTTTTTCTAGTTTCCCGACCCTCTGAAAAAGGGCCGTTCGTAGCGCGATTTTTGTTCGGGTTGGCTGAGACACTTCGTGCTGTTCGCACCTACTAACGAAAACAAGGTTACGTCGTACACAATGCGCTGAGCTCTGTTTGGGAACCCCACGCTGTAAAACACAATTGCATGCAACAACGAATAACCAAACTCGCTTATTTTTATTCGCCCAGTGTGGTAAAATTTTACCAAAAGACGTCTGAGCAGTTTGATTAAACCATAAAAAAACAAACTTTATATCCTACATAGACTTCCTCTTTGTATCGAACGATTGGGGAAGGATGGAATGCCAATTTCTCAAGCGAAAAGACTATTTAAACACAGTCTCCTGCACAAAAACACGCTGAAGATTACTCATTTTATGGATGGGATAAAAGAGAATGATTTAACCAAATGTTATACATATATATATTTTTCTATAAATAACGTACTCATCTTGGGTTACCCTGTTTGAGAAAATATTGTGTTGCTTTAATGTGGTTTCTTGCAAACAAGTTTTAACTCATTTTCCACAACATTTGCGCGGTAAAACTTGAACATTTACCTAAAACCTTTTCTTCATGCTTTAAATTTTAAACAAATATATCAGAAAAGCTTACTTTGAATGCCAGATGTGGGTTTATATTCTTCTCGTAACCAATGCACCTCCAAAAACCTCTCCGTTTTAAAGGAGGTATTACAGTCACCAATACAAAGTAGTGTATTAGATAGTCCTGATTCATTATTGGCTTTTGATGGTCCTGTGGTTATATTTTTTCTCCTCAAATGTGAAACTAGGAGTAACTGCATTTTTAGGTATTAGGTGGATTTTAAGGTATTGTCAAAAGTGCCCCATAAACCTTTGACTGTAATAAAAATCTTTAACCTTAGAAAAAAGAGAAAAAAGGAAAAAAAAAACAACAACAACTGAATGTCAAGTGTAATTTACATATGAATGTATTTTATTTGCCACTAAAAACGCTCACAGAAATTTATGAATGGGTTACCTGCTTGGTTTCTTATTTTGTTTCAAATAATTATCTGGAAATAAGTTCGTTCACTTAAGGCAACTGTGGGAAATTACTAAAAGGAAAAGCATAAAACACCACTACCATAAAAGTCAGCTACAGCATGTCCTAATTTTCTATAATTATTCTATATGAAGATGATGTTGATGATGAAATTATTCCAAACTTGATACTTTCTTACATTTTGTAATTATTGGTCCTCAATATACAACTCTTATTGTATATTCAATGTTAGTAAAAAACAGAAAATTGGCATTTGTTTCGCAGTTCTTTTTATACTTCCCGGCAAGGATGATAAGTTTGGTATGTGACCACACCTGTAATGAGAAATAGGGGAAAAGGTAAAAGGGAAACGAGCCAAGATTTCGGACTGTGGACGTGCGCAAGTTAGTCTAGTAAGACTAGTAGGAACAGCTACGAAAACATGTTTTGAATGGTATTTTACACAAAAACCTTCTTTTAAAGCTAGTATAGCAGCATTATGTTGAAAAGGCTCATTTGTATAAAGGCAAAACGCTTCGTACCTTGGCCCACATGTATCGCCTAGTCTATCTACCCTTCCGTACTTTAAATCGATGTCTTTATTATATAGCAATACTCGCTCACCTAATCACAGTCCTATCGTGTAATAGTAATTTCCTGAAGAAAGTCTGCGTGCCCGCTGCAGATTGTGGCATATAAGCATAAGTTACAAGTACGGTTCAGAAAAATAATTGTATGAACAGTCTGAATCAAACGTTTTCAATCTAGGAGACACGTCCCACCACAGCCTGTGGGCATTTCTCGTTGCTTGTGGGACATTGCTCAGACCAAGTCGGCAATTACTTTGGAAATACTTAACATTGCATCTATCGCTTGACTATATAATAAATTTGGAAAAAATTACAAGCTTAAATAAGGAATCATTACTTGGTCCATTATGTGAATTCTGTTTTCGAATTCACCCAAGCCTTAAATAGCTATGATAGGTCTCTACATAAGTTTTTAAAGAACACTCAGAAAATTAGTTTCCCTGCCAATTTCGAAGAACGTAAAGATCTGAGCTATAAATCTGAAGAGGTTTTGGTACCTTCCTGAGCGTCTAACGACAGACATGAATGAAATGATTGCAATCTCTTGAAGGAAATTTAAAATAAGCCTACTGTGATCATTTAACCCACAAAATTTATGTGCTGTAATGATTTGTTTTACTATATACAATTTCATGCTTAACAGAATTGTTGTGCGATATAGAATTAATGGGTTGTGCAATGTTTGTGTTGTTTAGAGTGTTGTGCTGTAAAGGATTGTTGTTTTATATGAAATTATTGTACTAAATATATCTGTTCTGCTATGTAGAGTTGTTGAATGTGGATTTTAAAATTGTTGTGCCATACGGAATTGTTGTACTTTATGTAATGGTTGTGCTGTTTAGAATTGTTGCGCTATATTGGATTGCTACGTTATGTAAATTTTCTAGTTGCTATGTAGTATAGAATTGCTGTGCTATATAGAATTGTCATATACAATTGTTCTGCTATGTGAACAATTGTTGAACAAACCTCCTTCGTAGTAATCGTAAACCTTGATGAACGCTTTTCTTGAATTCTTGATGTGCATTTCTTTCTTCAGCACCAGAACGAATCTTATTGGCTCCCGGGTAAACTGAGGACGGGAAAATTACAAATAATACCTTCAAAACAATTCAACTCTTAGCAGGAAATATTTCATGTATCAACAGTGAGTACAGCTGATGGTTAAGAGTGAACTAAGATTCATATGAATGTCGAAAATGGATGTGGCATACGCATATATAGACTTATAATACACACAGGCACTGGTCAAAATAGAAAGGCAAGAACGCCCTTGGCTGGATATTTTTGTTTTACTATAACTTCACTTATGATCGACCTTTTCTGGCACAGTTGTTATAAGCAAATGAATACAAAATCTTAACGACAAAATTCCCGTCTGTCCTTCTCCTCCAAGAAAATAGACTACACATAAACCTTTTTGTACATCATTTTCAATAAATCAGGCTTTATGAAATACAGCAATGTGAACATAGGCCTATGGCTATGGGCACTGCCCCCTGTGTGATTCAACTCTCCCTCAATTCACCTAAAAGAAATTACAGTAACGAGAATTTTAAGTTGACAAGGCTAAATAATGATAATATATGCTGATATGGCAGCATAATGCCTGACCGGGTTAAAACTATGCGTGGATATGCACGGGGTGTGGATTATGGCAGAATAACGTATGATCGAGTTAATTCATCATTGTTAAACCTTGTTCTTTCATACACAACAAGACTATCATTAAAAGACTGAAAATGAGAAAGAATTGTTTCTAAATAGCCGCATTGGTACTAAAAGTATAAACGTTTTACGTAAAACCGTTGAAAGAAATGTTCTTGCGCAATTAACAAAATATACCATTGCACCAACTGCATTCATTAATTAACACTACCCATAAGCCATCGAATAAACAATTATGTTACTAGATTTGGGAAATGCTAAGAACTTGCGTAAAAACTTCAGCAGACCAAACAACCCTGAGCACAACAAGTTTGACACTTTGTGTGGTAACAAGAAGGAAATGACACATTACAATTCCTAGCAAAGAATGTTATTCTTGCCTATTTTTCATAGTTTTGCCCTGGTACGCTATGCTGAAACATGAGTGCGCCAACGCAAACTGCCTTATTGTTTATGCGCAAACGCATAGTTAGCTCGTAGTCGCTGGCTGCATACTACCTCTATCAAGTAGCATAAAGGCTTTGCAATAACATCACGGAACCGCAATGCTGGAGCCAAATACACGTGGCTTTGTGTCGAATGCGCTGCACAGAGTGCATTGTGGTATGCACGGTGTGTACGCATTCAACGAGCAAGCGCGCCCATTGTGGTTAACTACGTAGTTATATGTACTCCAACATGGCCGCCGAAGAGTATTATGACGTCATGTGAAAGCATCTATACAATAATACGACAATCCTGCAGTGCTCACATGTTTATATACGGCTACAAACAGGATCATACATATTATGACGTCACGGTAGAATGCTTTATGTAGGATGTAGTGCAGATTGCCTTATTATGTTCGGTGATTTGTTGTGGTTTAACCAGGGAGCCGCAAACAGCAGCTCCTTGGTTCAACCTTGGAGGGATAATCGGGGTCTTCCGCCGACTATCGCGGTATAATGAACGGTCACTTTACCGTTATGGACCAAGAAGAGTTAACGATTATCGCTAGGTATTGATGAACATCCTATATGAAATAAGTTTTTCTTGCCTTCTGTGCAAATAATTACCACATTAATATGGAATTGGTGCTATACACGAATCCAGACAGCAAGTGATGGTCTGAATTTAGTCGGCCATAACTGGGGTCCGTCACCTTTAAATCTTTCGATTTCCTTGCTTAGCTCTATCATGGATGGTTGCACACTAATTTGTATCTTGAATTCTCCAATTTCACTAAATATGAGGATCTGAAGTTAATGTGAGCAATAAATGAAGACGATTTTAGGCTGATGGGCCCCACAAATGGCGGCCAACAGTCACTAAAAATAAGCGCTAATCGGATTCGTCTATATGTTCTTGCCATGAGTTCTAAATTTCTAGTCAAATTGATGTTTGAAATATTATATATCTCTTATCATCTTACCCGGTTAAAGTAGAGAGAAAATGGCTTATGAACTTCAAAATGATCGTATCTCATGAGACCAATATCGTGCCCAATGGCTTGCAGATAGTTCAAATATCTATCCAGCTCATGGGTGTCTACAGAGTAGCCGGACACCATCTTTACCTCAACAACAGCCATGTTTGTAAATTCATTAGCAGAATCTATGTACCTGTTTTCAAGATTAAAATGAAGTCCACAAATAATCATCGTTTAATGAGTAAAAAGAAAAATACTGTAAGACAAATTCAACTCAATGCACAATAAGTTTAACTAACGAATTTATTTCTTGGCACATTTCGTAAATATCAATGTCATATTCTCAGCTCGTCTTCGACAGATCTTGGGTCTTTGGGGCTGTGGGAGCAACCACGGCCCAACTCTTGTGAACCCTTGCATCCGAATCTGTAAGGACCAGTGGTAAGAGCATCAGACTTGCAGCCGGGAGGCTGGTAGTCCGAGTCCTTGCCGTGTCCGACCGAAGACTTAAAAAATCAAACCTACTGCCATTGTGCTTGGTGCCCAACATAAGCATTGGAATAGGGAAAACAAGCCACTGACCTACAACTGGAATAAAGACCGTGACAGGCTCGACTAAAACCCATTGGTTGCTTGATTTGCCAATATCGTGTAAGCCAATCAGACTGCCTCAACTGAGTATTTTTTTTTTCAAGTCCGGATTTTGCATGCCGTGACTTGTTTATCTGAATTGCAATCAGTATTGCACAAGAACGCTTAACTGCCACATCGGCTGTACCATCTACCCAGCGTTTTGGTTATAACTTTGGTTAACACGACGTACCCTACACCTCTTCTGGCTACCACTTATCCAACAACGATTAACTATATTTCAATAGTAAACTTTGACACACAAGTCAGCCCCGCAAATAACGCGGGGATAAGGTTATACCGAAAAAGGACTACCGCACCGTAACTCTCTTATGCCTGCCACTAATTTATATCGCGCAATCTGAGAGGTACCTTTATTCATAAATTCTACATTGAATTCTACCATGAATTTCTTGTATTATTTTGGGTAATTTTGTCCTATCTTTTGCGCGACATTCTTGGCAAACATTGCCTACCGTAACACTAAACTGCTACTGATGAGCCACGAAACCAGTCTTTGTTGGCGAAACGCGTTTAGCAATAGCACACCATGCTATGGTTTGTTACCTAACAAGATCGCAAAAACATTTCAACCCAAACCTTTGGGTTTCCTATTGAAAACATCACTGAAAAGTTGCTAAATTATTCTTTGCTGGGTAACATCCTCCCACATCACGAAAGAATTAGTGAAAAGCGAATTCACGAATTTACCGATCACCATGGTTAACTTATCACAAGCATATTGGTCTGTGAACACGTCACTGAGTTTTTGGAGAGTCGGCCACCCCTTTTACAAACTCCATCTAACCAACGAACCAACCAACATACCGACGAACCAACCAACCAACTGTATCACAATGTCAGACTGCTGTGTTTTCATAGAAAAGTCCACAGTCCAAATAAGTATTGAAGAGGAGCACATCACAAGAAATTTTCATTCATTTCCCATGTTCGGTTCAATGTTTTGTTTTTCTTTATGTTCTTCAACATTTTCAAAGTAATTAGCTTAATATATTAGAAGAAATTTTGAATTTTAAAATAGCATTGTAGATGCCGATGTCTCTTGATTATCTAGTGTCACATAAGGCAAATTTCCGTTTTTGTCATTTCCACACATCGGAAAACTTTACCAAAGTGTTTTATTGGAGGGCCCTGCTGGCTAAGGAATATATTTAATTTGGAGGGCGAGAATCACGCTGAAAATTTTGCTTCTTTTTAAACATATAATTACAAATATGGAGATTTTATTGGAAAAAATTCGGATTACGCCAGAGTAGGGAAACCACACTTAATAGTTGAATTGTGTCACAAAGGGCAAATTTCCGAATTTGTCATTTTTCAGTGCCGGGGATGAGGGGTCGCCCCTGCCCCTGTAGCCAAACTCTTTCTCAAAACATGTGCATACTGCCTGTCGTCATGTCTCAAGGTCAGGTAAGGGTTCAAAAGAAGAGGTTAGGTTACAGTTTAAGTGCCACGAGACATGAGTGTACATAGTATGCTTTGATGATTGGGTGCTAACATTGAGAGAAATAGAAAATTAATGACGTCAGATGGGAACAAATTTCGTTCTCTCATCTACTTTCCTCTACAAATACTTTTGGTTAATATTGCAACAAAATTCTAAATATAGCCAACTTTTCCCTAGTGCAAAACTGTGATAGCGAAAGGCACACCAGTTCTGACATAGCAACTGCTACACGAATACTTACGTTCCACAGAAGCGATAAATGCCATTCCCTCCGATGTGGAAACCACTTTCGGTAAAGTGCACGAAACATGCTAACTCATGGTGAAGAAACTTTAAGATTAACATAAACATATACTGTTAGACGAAACACTACAACATACTTTTCTTAAACTACCGAATGAATGATTCAGTGACATCATCAACGGAACACGAGTTGGGAAATTCAACACTTCCTGCTAAAGATCGTGCTTGTTAATAATTGCAGTTTACCGTATAATGAATTTGTGTTTTCTCCACGAACATTTGCTGTATTGTTTATCTTACATATAAGGCTTTCCTTACGAACCCATTTTCATCCATGTCAACTTACGAAATGGTGATGTCCATATAAATTCTACTGCAATCCTGTCCAGGTGTGTAGTCACGTCTGCCTACCGTAACGTTGAAGTATTGAACTGACAAACGAAGAACTTCAAGGTTAAACTGCGTAACAGCCTGGTAAAAAAAAGCACACCATCAGTTGTTACATAACAAAAGCATGACGCCATTTTTAGTTATGGTTCTTCTAGTGAATCGACGAGAAAAAAAAAACTGAGAATGGTGTCGAGCAGTAGAATAACTTTTTCTTTCTTTTTCGTGGTTTTATCATTATTTTTCATTGGTTTCGTGTGACCTTTTTAAATTTTGAAACGAAAGATTTGCTTGCTTTCCAAACAGGTTATTTCTTAAGTGAATAAGCAATCAAATAAAGTAAGACGGGTCAGTCAATTATCAGATTAAAAGTGTGAAAAAAGCTTTGTCTGAACAAAGGAATGTAGTTTTTGTCAAGTTATTATAACATGATATTTACAGTGAACTTAGGGCATAGATATATGGAGTGTCCTAACTTGATATCACAACGGTTAAGCCACGCCCACTGCAGGACAAAAATTACCAATTTTTACAACGCAACACTGCCACACGTGGGTCATCAAATACTTCTCAGCTAGCTACACAAGCTAGGGTACTACACTAATTTTTGTCCGCTAAAAGGGCCGGGGCTTGGTGACCTCAAAGAAAACACTCTATATGTAGCTCCTCTATGGCTTAAATCCAAAAAATGACAGAGTTAAAAGATCCGAAGTAAAACTATTTTCTTTCACCTGAAAGAGAATGCATCCTTCCCCTTCTGCAAAGACTTGAAGATTGTTTGGACACAGTTTCATTTTGTATTCGTTCATCACAAGGTCGTTCTCGTTTGTTACATTGAACACCTCCTCTTGCAAAGCGCCCTCTGTTGTTGTTATATTGAGAGTGACATGCTTCGAATCACCATGAACCAGTTCAGCATATTGCGCTAAAGCCTGGAGACCGATGACTGTGTCCTGATGAAAAACAAGATACACTCTTATTACTTTCAGTTCAAACTGAACCGGAAGGGATCAAATGGACACTTTATCCAAAATAAAAAAAAGTCAAATACATGACAAGATAAGACCCACTTTTATTCAAACTGGTTCATTTTGAAAAGAAACAATTCATATGTAATCTATTTTGGTGAAGAATTCGTCTGAAAATATTTCATTTTGAATCAAACTAGTTAAAAATTTGATCCTTGTCGTTAACGTGCCCGTCTTTTTCAGAAGAGCACTCGTCTTTAAAATGATGTTACCCAACTTTTAAATCAAGTGAGGAAAATAAGAAGAACCAAAGCTAGCATAACAGAAGGATACACCAACATAAAGGGCGAGCGTTTGCTGGTTTGATTTCTATTAGTTTCTTTTTGCACGACCTTTTCAAAGGTCAAAGGTCTTTCTATCATTACAAAGATAATCAACTAAAAATGCCTGAAACCATCACACTCAGTGACGGCACAAGAATCTCAAAATGGGGGTGGGGCTTAAGGCAAAGGATAACGTTGGGGACAACAAATTTCGGGCGCAGCGCGAAACTGAGCCCAAGGCGTCCGTTTGTGGGGGGGGGGGGGGGGTGGGGGTCCAGGGGAGCACCCCCTGAAACTCGAAGGGTTTGGCACATCTCTGGATGAAAAATTAAGTCTTTTGGAGAGATTACTTATTTTTGGGCAAACAAAAGATCAAAACCTCAATGTCAATTTTCACTATAACATTTCTGTTCCTTTATGTATAATTCAAGCAGGACTTTACGCTGTCGTCCATAGTTCTAATATATATAACAAGGTTCCCCTCAAAGTTACACAGCCAAGTTACAAGAAAAACGGGATTCTTAGAGCATTCCGCGGCCCTGTTAATGTCCTAAGAAAAACATCTTTCTTGAATGGCAGTGGAAAAAACCCACAGCCCAAAAACCTAAGCTTCAACCCAGTCATAGCTATCTAACACGTGCATACCACTTGAAACCTCTCTCTACTATCTCGTTGTTCCTTTAGACCTGCTAACAAGACATACTACGTGTTTGTCAAGGGGAGCTTGGCTGGTGTGAGTTAGGAGACAAGTTAATGAGCAGGCGAGTTTTTAAGGGGTGACTTTGTTAGCGGCGACTTTGTTGACGGAGGGGCGACTTTATGGGGAGACTTCCATGGTTCCCAACGGGAATCGTTATCCCTCTCCAGCTCCCAAAGTCGCTCACTACAAAGTGGTCTTCGTCAGCGAGTTTTCAAGGACGCGTTTGTTCAGAGGGGAGTTAGTCATGGACGAGATTGTAATTGGCGACTCTTTTAGGGGCGTCAATGTCATGGGTCGATTTTGATGGCCAATGGGGTGATTTTGTATTTGCGAGGTTGTGAGGGAAAGGGGGTGAATCACCCTGAATTATCTATAAGCGACTCACTTAATATTTGGAAGCATTTTCAGAAGTGTCCCATTGTTGGCAATTATTGTCACAGATATTTGAAAAAAAAGAATGCTAATTGACTAAACAATGTGATGAATTTGAAGATTAGGTATGCACGCGGAGAGGATTTGCTTGCGTTGAAACTAGTAGAAAACATTGGTGTCTTACCTGTGTGGAAGTAAACCCTCCATGACCATTTCTCTGTTCGTTCAGCCATTCAACGATTAACCTTGCATCAAGTAACCGTTGTGGGTCAGTACTGCTAGCTTCCAGGTATGTAAGGAGAACGTAGGCTGTCATCTCTATTTCGGCTGGGTCAGCTTTGCAGCTCTCACTACCCTCACAAGAAGGGGCATCGTCACGTACCCAGTACCTTACACCATCTGAATACAGAACAATAAAAGAAAATTTCAACAGCAAGTAAACACAGCATTTTAACCTGCACTGTAAAAAATTACGGTAGATTTACAGAACAACAAAATAAAGAAATAAAAAAAGGATAACAGAAAAGTTCTGGAACTTATTACCAGAACTTTTCTGTAATCTTAATGTTTCTCTTTATTTTTTATTCTGTAAATTTACAGCAAATTTGAGCCATTTTTTCAGTGTGGCTAACATTTCGTCCTCAAAATTGAAGCACCAAAGAGCACTTGATCAAAAGGAGTTTCCCTGGGCACCACATATAAAGGTCATGTTGAATTGGCGGTATAAGACCCTTCCTTTCTATTTTAAAAATGCTTAAACATTATGTAGCCTAAAATGTAATAACCGGCTAATTTCCTTGTTTAATCAACAAGATCTACCGAACTTCGATGGAATATGACAATCGATTGGATGGTCACTGTGCCAAATTGCAGGTATGGAGGTCTGGAGTTCGAATACATGCTGTGTCATATCAAGACTTAAATAATAGGCCCTTCTGCCGCTGTGCTTGGTTCAGCATAATCAATGGATAAGGTGAAACAAGCCTGTGACACACAACTAAGAAGTAGAGTACCAAAGGTGCTGAAGTTCAAAGCTTTTAAATTACTGCACAGTGATAATTTCCAAAGAAATTCACCCCAGCAATGGATCCTTTAAACCCTACAGGGACTGTATTTATCATACATGACTATTTTTTTTCCTGAAGAGATGTATCCACAATTTAGAAATTTTTAATTTTTTCCAGGTAAAATGATAACCGCCTTGTGCCTTGCGCACTATTTTTATTAGAAAAAAACCCCAGTAAACAGTAAGTTAAGCTAGTAATCAGAAAGGCAAAAGGCAAGTTAAATGTGCTGTGATAACACAATAGCAAGTAAAAGCTTCCTCCCTGAACATAATCAAAGAATTTTACCCTCTCCATCCATTCCACAGGCAAGGCTAGTTTGGAAGCAATGTCATATAACTTGGTGCTTGTACTGTTATATATTTCTACAAAGGGCCTACTGCACATGCACACACAATGGAATATTCTTCAAGTTCCCCTTTAAACAAACTTAACAAACTCAGAGGGCTTACCTCTTGTGCACAAAGAGTTTTAAAGGGAGTGCAGTTCAATGGGAAAATGTAGTAAGCTGAATTTGTGAGACCTGTAAAACTAGAGCAGTGGCACAAAATTGGTAAGAAATGTGTCTCAATTATTATTCATTCCCAGGTTGAACACAAAATTTGTAATTCGTATATGCCAGCCATCCTTCTGAGTAATTTTGAGAGAACTTGGCAATTCCTCAAGTAAATAGTATTTAAAAATACTTACATTTATGGCCATAAAACATGACCTTTGGATGACATATGACCTATACTTTACAACCAGCATGCCATTTTTGGTAACTTTTGAACTCACAAGGAACAATGGCCAATTTTTGAGGACATTGAGCACTATTAGTGGGAGGAGGTACACTTCAAAGATATCCAAAAATAGCCATTGATTACCCCTAGATTACGTTTGACCGCAACGTTTTGAACACAGCATGTAGCCCTGCTTTCAATGACCAATGTGTCAAAGTTTGGTTACTATAATCATCAGCAAATGTGCCTCTGAGAATGTAAAAGACAATTGTGAATAGACATGGTAGGTAGACAGATAGACGGAGAGAGTGAAAATGGCGGATCACAATGCTCAAAAAGCTCTTTGAGCTGGTTTGAGCTAAGAGAAAAAAACTGGTCGGCTTTTTTTAAACCAATTGGTTAGAAACTGCACGCGAGCCGTAAAAAACCCATCCAGCTAACTTAATTAATGGAATATGTTCTTCTTCAACTAAAAATGACAACCTTTGCTAAAATTAATCACATATTGACAATTGTTGGATGCCAAACCGCCGTGATACAAACTTGCAAGTTTTGGCAGAAATTGTCAGAGCTGGAAGACGAATATAATAATGTACTCAGTTCCCACTCCTTTTGTTTTATATAGTAATACAAGGGGAGTATTTAAAAAATGTAGGTATGTATCCTAAAATCATCTTGAAAACGTATTGAAACAAGGTTTTACAAGCCAATTCGGTTGCTCAACATATGAAATTTTAAAGTTGTGCATTGTACAAAAAGAGTCGTGGTTCCAACTTGCACAACCTTAAATTTACTACATAATAAATGAATGCGTGTAAATTCTATTAAATTTAGGACGAAACATATCTGTTCGGCCACATTCCAATAAAACACAGAAGAAGTGTAGACACCAGTAGAAGTATCGTTAAAAAGCAGTTGAAATAGTGTTACCACTCAGTACCTGCATGTAAAATGTTTGATCAAAGTATTGGACGATACAAATACGATTAAAACTTACCACCGTTCTCAGCTCGTTCATCCAGCTCATTCAGTCCAAGCCAGTAAAAGGAGTAGTCTGCTTTAGCAAGGGCGAAGGTCACGATGGCTAGTTCGTACGTGTCATCAATTCCCCAATTAAGTGCTTGAATAAGACATAGCACGGCTCTGAACATAACTAGGCTCTAGAGAAGACAAAATCCATTATTCTCTATTGTAAAAACATGCATGGGATCCTTAAAAATTTGATTTCATTACTATGAAATCTGCTCACCAATCAGAGACACGTACTAGGACACACAATTAAAATACATTTCGCGACACACAAAAATACGTACTTCCATTCTGAACTAATTCTAGGACACCCTACAAAATAAAAAGAGTAACTAAAATTCTAGTGAGTAAACCCCAAGAATGAAGAAAATTTATTCTTTAAACAAGTGTCTGCAGGGATCACTCTTTTTTTAGTGTGGTCCCCTGAAGGCACTCCAACAAGGGTGAAACTTCGCACTTTTAGAGTGAGACTTTAATTTTTTTTTTAGCTCTTTTGGAGTGAATGTTACAACTTTCACTCTTCTGATGAGTGAAATTTCTTTCTTTTAATTTTTGTAGTCTACGATGCAAACGAATAAATTTTTTATGATTGTTGTAAATCTTTATTTGAGAGTATGTTCAAGACAGTACATTGCACTGCATTGTTATGGCGAAGCTCCAGTTTAAAGATACATTAGAGGACTAGAAACACCTGTAATGGGGAAATTAAGTATCGAAACCTCTTGTAGACCATAACGTATTCGAGAATTATAGATTTCATTTAAGTTATGGTTCACAGGCTGACACGAATTTTACTACTGTCTATGTCCTACCGGGCGCAAGTAACTGTGCGGGGGTCGTTTGGAAACTGCGACCCGCTTCGTTCTCTGTGCGTTCCAAGGTATGATTGCGTTTTGCCCTTTTTCAGCCCTCTTACTCTTCTAATTTCTAGTGTTTTTAGATTACCATTTGGATCTTTAACCCAGTTGAATAGTAAAATTTGAATTAACATTGTTGTTGAACAAATGGAGATGTAGCCACAGGGGGCCATTCAGCCTTCCATACTACAGTATGATTCAAGCGCATGACATTTTGAACCATTATCTTACTTCCGATTATGTGAAAACTGCACTCATGTTTCACAATGACCGTGATACCGAATAAGTCAGTGTACCGCCCACTTTTTGTATTAGTTCACCTGAAAATTAAATCTTTTATGGCAGAAGATAATATGGTTCCATAAGGAGGAAGTATGGGAGGAAAACCTATATTGCTTGCATATACAACTTTGAGCCTTTTTCAGCACTCTTTTGAGTTTTGAATTTTGACTCTGGAACTTTGGAAGGTCCATTTGTTTGTGGGAAAATTAATATCTAGGGACAGCAGAAGTGTTTAATATACAATCAAATTGAAGACAAAATAAATTTATAATAAACAATAAGCAAAAACTGTATCATGAAATTAATCGATAATAATTTCACACAAGATCACCAGATTCTGAAGTGTCAATATTAAATGGGGAGCTACGCATTCTCCTTCAGTGGGGGAACACTATAAATAAACATATGCACTGCTCAAAGAAACTAATACATGGACGCTTCTTTAAACGAGAAAGTAAAGTGGGTAAAGTGTTCAACGGATAAGTTTGACCGATGAAAGATGTTTGTAAGATATGGATTGACATTATGAGTGAAAAAAGTGGATACAAATTGCATAACTTCTAGGAAACCTGAAAATTTCGTTGTCCTTTATTTGATATTATAATTGATATTTGGGTGTGGTGTTGCCCTTTGCAAGACTTCAAAGAAAAGGAACCACGTCTGGGGTAACAGTGTAATTTAGGTACCTTATACTTTTCAAAAGAAATAAAACTCCCATGGTTTTGCAAATGGCGTTCAAATGAAGTACCCTTTAATGAACTGTATTTTAAGAATGACTCACCGATGGATCTTCTCCAGCTTCTAGAAGAGCAATGGTAGCGTAAGCAGTTAAAGTTATCTCGTTGGAATGACCGCCCTGGTTGAAGAGAAAAATATCACAAATATGTTATATCCGTCAGCTTAATTCAACTCCTAAAACAAACTTTCGTATCGCAACTTTGAGCCATTTTAGCGTTTTCTTAAATATCAGTGCATTCAATATCTGGGTAGCTAAATTAGTGAAATGAGGTTAAGAGTTATATGTGTGACGAATTTACTATAGGATAAACCACTGAGGTCTACATTTATAAGCCTTTGCGTGTGAAAATTTGCTTCATTCATTGTAAAAAAGGTTCATGATTGCGCCCAAAGTTGCAAAGGGTTCGTCAACCCCAGGGGTAGCCCATTGCAAATGAAGGCTTTCCTTACACTACGGTGTCTCTCACATTGGCAAAGTTAATGATGAAACCTACCGCCGATAAGCTTGGTGCTCAACTTAAGCAATGGAGTGGGGAAGACAAGCCAGTGAGCCACAACTGGGAAAAGGGCGGTAGCCGACTTGACTTGAACCAGTATGTTGGAAACCAGGCCTTAAACTCCATCTTACTAATTACCTAGCTCTCAATGGTTATGAAAAATCTTGCACATAGCCCAGTAGTGAAATCACCTTGCACATGGTACAGTACATTCTCTCCTTTTTTATCTAGGAGTTTTTAACAACTCTCTGGTTTTAAAGTGTCGCTCCATAACAACTTATGAACCGGACTAGTGGCTACAAAACACAAACCTGCATTGATTTATGAATAACGCGTCCTCTCCGATTAAAGCATCCTGATCCTTCATCTTGGGTAGCACTACTCACTAACCAATCTCTTGTTACTTGTAAGTCGTTGCTGTCGATATCAATAAATTCACGTGCAAGTGCAAAAGACTTGAGGACAAAAGCTGTTAGCCTGAAGAAAATATGAATACATACATTGAGTCATGCAAAAAGTTTCCTTTTTTTGTTACACTTTGAATGAAGCATTATTGCATAACTTTACATTTATGGAAGTAGTTTCCACAAAGGTAAGAACATTTGTCATTATTCAAGGACACACTTACAATGATACAACCATTAAGCCATTGTGCGGTTTTTCACACATCTGGTAGAATCACTTAACCACCTAACTACAGTCATGAAGATTTCTTGAATCTAACGTGCCAAATCTTGTCATGTAAGTCATATAGTTGCAAATCACCTACTTGACAATGGCATTTGAAATATCAAAATGGCAACAAATTTTGGGGCGATGCACACTGTTTAACAATGGAGTATGGAAAACAAGCCAGTGAAACACAACCGGAAAAAGGCCGTGGCCGCCTCGACTTGAATCGATAGGTTGGAAACTGGACCGTAAAACTCCATCTAGCTAAATGACTGACTGACTGACTGACTGACTGACTAACTAAGAAGAATACAATC
This sequence comes from Holothuria scabra, assembly GCA_037179385.1. Classification (NCBI taxonomy): domain Eukaryota; kingdom Metazoa; phylum Echinodermata; class Holothuroidea; order Aspidochirotida; family Holothuriidae; genus Holothuria; species Holothuria scabra. The sequence goes on along the minus strand of CM074197.1, from coordinate 2,830,192 downwards.
GATACAATACAACGGCAACAACCAATTAAGAAACGCCCAGTTAAACAGTGCGCATCAACCCAATATTTTAGATACCTTAAAAGTGAAAAAGATAAACGAAACATTCTTTACCCTTCTCTAAATAACATGTGCGAATTTATTAAACTGCTTAGACGTCCTGTAAATATAACTCTAACGATGCAATCATTCACAGAAATAATTGAGTATGGAAATATTTTCTCGAGGCTTTTAGAGCTTTTAGAAGTTCTAACTTCAGAGATCTTCCATCATCGATCCTTAGTGCTCATGATAAGCAATGGAGTGAAGGGGAAAACAAGCCAGTGACCCTCAACTGGAAAATGGCCGTGGTCGGCTCGATTTGAACCAACTGGTGAGAAACTTGGCCGCTGAACTCCTGATCCTAATCGATCATGGATCTACTAAATCAGCGAAGCACCAGATACTTCTCAAATTTTGGCATAAAATTTAAGAATGGAATTGCCATACCAATACAAGTCTTACTGCGACTCTTGATATTTTATTTACGTTCGGCGAAAATATTAAGGGAATCACTCTGATATGGATACGCGTCACATCATTGATACGTATCATTTGTCACGTATGCGAAACTACAATTATATCCCAAGCTGCAAACCTGTAGGCTGTGGGCCCTCTATTGGTTAACCCATATATGGCCCATTTAATTTTGTACCCAAGGTTAATAAGGGTTCCATATGGGTAGTCCACATGCATGAGGGATACTATAAGGCTGGCAAATTACTTTCGCCTTATATATATCATCCGTTTACATGGACCCTAGAATTTTCTCATATGGTCATATGGGCCATCTAGGTTAACCCATAAGGATCCCGCATTAATCCCAGGTGCAAAATCACATGGGCCCCACGTGTGCCAAGAAATGGGTGATGGGAACGATAAATTTTGTTACGATGAACATGTACCACTTTACGGGTGAATGCCATGTTTCATTCAACAATGGTTGTTCAACAACCACATGTAAAATCAAAGCAAGGCAATATAAATTCATAATTCATAGACATACCAAGTGCTTCCTTCACCGTCTCTTTGACCGAATGCACTGTACGAACCATCCGACAAACGGTACTGTAGTTCACGTTCGTAGCCTTAATGAAGGAAAACAATAACTTAAAGCAAACCTTTCCACAAGTCATTGTATTTTCATTGGAATGTTTAAGTACAAGAAAACGAAAAAGTATTCAAATAGTTATGGATACGACAAGATGCCTCGCAATGAATCTGAACGACTGCAAAATATAGTTTTGCCCTCGGTCAGAGACACACCCTCTGACCGAGGGCAATATCCATTGTGATCACTTGAAACGTCACGTATTTTTGTGTATTGACGAGCCCCTCCTTAACGCAATTGATCCAACATTTATTTGACTTTGAAGCACATTTTCTGTAGAATATGACGCACCTGTGTCGTACCTATTAGATTGCGTTGACACACCCGGATGAACATGAGGCATATTTGACTCACCACTGTCCGGGGTCAATGGGTGCGTCTTACAATTATGATACGTGTATTAGGATTGATTATTTGTCTCAAGTTGGAATCATTCGCTTGAAGTGAAAATTTTCTTGGTGATAACGATTACCAATAGGCCTAGACGGAGCCTGCATATCTTCAATAATTTGAAGCAAAAAATGTAAGTATCAAAGGCAGCGAATAACCAGAATGCAAAAATGCATTGAAGTTTCGATGATCAATATGTGTTCTATTCCATGTAATGCCATAGTGCTTAAGGTAATACACTGCGACAACGTGTTATAAAGGTAATACACTTAGATTATGTCTGTGGGAGGGATTTAAATAAGTAGGTAAGCAGAAGTGGAACTGTTTGGGATAAGATGATTGGGACTTTATATGGGTCAGGCTTACCAATTCTCATGTACTCTTCTGCTTGAGAATATACTTCGGGCAGCGCATTTTGCTGATTTGTTCGATCCAAGTAGGTGAGGACAAATATATTCGGGGTGAAACCGATCATGTTTTGTTCTCCACATCCAGTTGGCATCCGAAGAAGTGATCCAAGATTAGTAAGGACTGGACCTAGGACATTCCCTTGAGACAGAAATGTTATAGAATAGGGCATATTATCTGGTTAATACACAGTTTCAGTCTTTCAGAATAAAATAAATGGAAAACTTAAAAAAGAATTAGGAGTGCTGACATCGTTACTAGTGCTACTACGGAGCTACCGGGTGAGGGGGGGGGGGGAGTGCATTTGTCCCCAGATTTTGTTCTTGTCTCCTACATGCCACCCCCCAAGTTAGGTCAGTTAAGAAAAAAATAAGTAATATACCTCTCCTGAGACTTTTTTTCAGAGATATGTCAAAGCCTCACAGCTTTCGAGGGCTTTACCCCTGGACCCAACCCCAGAAACGGGCGCTTTTGGCCTAGGTATCTCGCTGCGCCCGTCAGGTTTTGCCTCCAACATTAGCTTTGCCCCTAGTGTGCCCCCCCCCCCCAGTTTTGACACTACGGCGCCGCCACTGTGAATTACCAAATCACTATCGTTATTACTTTGCTGATCACGACGAACAGTACACCTTTTTCGTTTTGAAGTACTGTAGCCGATAAGACAACAAACTAAAGCTGGAAGTCAGTTCGAGCAACTTTTGTTCTCATTTGCTGACCAAACTTCTCCATTTGCCTCTTTGTATTTTGTGATGTTTAACATTAATGACTCACGAGATCTTTCCTTTGGAAGTTGAGGAAACAATAAAGTGTCATACATTTAATCACTCTGGCAAAATGAAGATCTTCTTGTAATATTATCTCATGCAAATTCTTCTTTATGGTTCTCAACAAAAATCTAAACGTAAATGTTTTGTTTTTTTGAAAGGACCTTAATGTAAGTGAAATATAAACATATATCGATGTGTTTGGTGTCAATAGGTTTTGCTTCTCACATTGTCCAAGCATTAAGTCGTATTGATACTAACCGGTTATCTGCACTTTGCACGACTCTGTTTCTGGTATTATGTTATTTGGAAATTCAAGAGGCACATGTCTGACGAAAGAACCTTCTTCTATGGCTGGAAACAGAAAGATTTCAGTAAGTGAAAGTATAGAGATACATGAGTTAGCTGTTGTTGGATGAAGTTTTGCTGCTAGGTTTCTAACCAGCAGGTTTAAACCGAACCGTCCACGGCTTTTTTCTGGTTGTGCCTCACTGGTTTATTTCCCCTACTTAACATGCTTTTGCAAGCACAAAGGCAGTAAAGCCTTTGGCATGGCCCGGTCTGACATGCATTACAAGTCTTTTCTCTTCCCGGATGTCGCTGTATCGCTCACCACCCTTTCCCAACAACCGTTGAACCATTCGTAAAGAACATTTTAAATCACTTGGCATGGTACTTGCCAAACAAAACAAAAGGAAACCTAGCAAATCTTCAGATTATTTAAATAGGAAAAGAACAGTTGATATTAATAATGAGTTTTAGAGGAAGTTTCATACTGATATGAATTGTCAAACTAAATAAAAACCTTCCATTGAAGCATCCGATTAGCAGTCGAGAGATCTGGAGCTCCACTCCTGGCCGGTTCATACCGAAAGCTTAAACAAGAGCCCAGTCTGCACTGTGGTTCCTTGCTGGATGCAATGAAAGTAAGCAAATGAAGTATTGCAAATGTGAAGATAGCTCAAGACTCTGGTGACTCGCGTCCATAAACAAATGTGAAATCTTTTCAAGGTTCTTATCTTGTGATATTGCGTTAACGAGATTCTTCAGACTTTGATCCCTGGGGGCCTTAGATGACCTTGACCTCCACCAAAAAACTATAAGGACCATCTTCTGACCATAAGGCATCCACGTATCAAATATGAAGCCTATACAAGTTTCCATCTTGAGATATCGTGTAAAATGAATTTTTTAGACTTTGGCCTCTAGAGGCCTCAGGTAACCTTTACCTCCACCAAAAACGATACAGACCGTCATCTGACCACAAAGTATCTACATACCAAATAAAATTTATCCACATTTCCTGTCTTGAGATATCGCGACAACAATATTTCCATACTTTGAACCATGGTGACCTCTGACCTCCACCGAAAACAAAAGGGATCATCTTCTGACCATATTGCATCCACATGCCAAGTATGAAATCTATCCAAGTTTTTTTAACTTGGGAGATTGAGTTAACAAGGTTTCCAAACTTTGACCCCTGGCGACCCCAGATAACCTTTGACCTTTACCAAAAGCGACAGGGACCATTTTCCGATCATAACGCATATACTTACGAATTACGATATCTATTCAAGTTTCCCTTCTTGATATATTGCATTAACGAGACTTTCAGACTTTGACTGCCGGTGACCCCAGATGCCATTTGACCTCCACCATAAACAATAAGGACCATAACGCATCTACATGCCAATCATGCCAAATATGGAATGTATTCAAATTTCCTAATTTGATATATTATAATCAAAACTTTTTCAATGTTTGACCCATGGTGACCCCAAATAACCGTTGACATCCACCTCAAAAGCAATAGGAAACACCTCACAATAGCGGTTCTATACACCATGTTTTAACTGAATCCAACTTTCCCTTGTAGAGTTAGAGCGTACCCAAGCTAGCGTCACGGACACTTACACACACACACACACACACACACACACACACACACCCATTCACGCACCCACACACAAACGCCAACCTGACTTCATTGGTTTATTTTGCTAAAGCAAGGAACCAAAAATGGAACCTACTGCCATTGTGCTTGGTGCTCAGCATAAACAATGGATTAAGGAAAGCAAGCCAGTGAGTCACAACTGGAGAAAAGGTCATGACAGACCCGACTTCAAGCAATAGGAAAAAAGCAGAGAAACCTTACATGTACACCCCCTTCTTTACCTAGATTACTGAATTCTTCAGTCGTTGAAGTAAGCTGATATCTAGAAACGAATACAGTACTTGAGAATAATTCAACGTGTACCATGGCGTGTTAGGTTTTTTGTTTGAACCCCAAAGTAAACACCAATATTAATATGGATGAGTTAACTTCATCACTCCATTCACTTGTTTCTTTTTTCCTCATTTTCCCTTTTTCAAAATTTCAAAAGAAAAGCGAAAGTGAAAAAAGTACTTACTGTGAGGGCAAATCAGGAAACTAGAAGTTCTCTCAACCTCCGAGCCTTCAGCCTTGGAAGCAATCACACAACAAAATTATATCTAAACATAACATCACAAGTAAAACAAAAAACCTAGTTTCCACTATTTTTGACGCAGTTTTTTCATTTTTCATTTTCTTTCTTCACCTTTTATGATATTTTTCTAGGAAGATCTGTTACTTGATCTGTTACTAGTGCTACGAAACTAATATCAATAGCTTTTTCAACCAAAATCGCCAAAAAAAGACCAAATCGAGGAGGAGGAAATTAAGGGCTGAAATAAACTCGTCCAAAATCATCCATTTTCCCATTGTCCCATTTTCACTGGGTTGCAATTAGAATGACTGTCATAGTAAAAATACAACGATTGAGTAACAACAGTCAACCAATGGTTATATCTAATCAAGCAATTACTGACGCACTTAACCCACCATTTTTGCAGAATATGGCACACCTATGCCGTATACATTTATTTGTTTTGACGCAATATTTGGAGAACTTTGATATACCCCTGCGTCCCAATGGGAAGTATGGAACGCCCAAACCATCAGTTCATATGGCAATTTACTTCCATTTGGTGACTTTTTTTTAACACGACGACGTTAGTAAATATGTTTATCTACCACAGAACGGTTGCCACGAAGAGATGACGGCGCTCTATTTTATGTCGATGTTACCACTTATACTGCGTCCCCTCTAAGATCGATCTGTCTGTATGTAGGACGTGTATCCATGCTATGTATTCAAGTAGTGTATCAAAAGACTGTATCCAACTGACTAAGGCACGTCTCCAAGGATTTTTTTGCGATTCTCCAGGGTATCTATTTAGTGAGCTAAAATAAGTGGACCAATCGAAATGACTTTCTTGTAAAGTTAGAAAACGCGCGAGATCGCTGGGACTATCTAAGTGCCTTATGAACATCCAAAGAAGTATCACCTTCTGTGTTTACTGGAGACTTGGAAACACACCGTGAAAAAGAACGTCATCATCTCTTGTTACATGGAAATAGTTCAATGGTCTAAGGATATTTGTTCTAACGTCGTCATGTTAAATATGGCCATCAACTGGATGTACATTGCTATATGAGATGATGGTTTTTGCGTACATCACCATCTGTGTTGAGGGGGATTGGCGTTCCATATGAACGAGTATGAGGCACATTCGACACACAACTGTCCTGCATGGGTTCAGAGGATGCGTCTTACAATTTACAAGTGCACTAAAATCAGTATTAACTGACATAAAACAAAATTAAAAATCGAGTAGCTAATAATACACATCTTGCCCCGAGGGTGTCCTAATAAGGACTTTCTAAATTCACCAGGATATACCCTGGAGCAATTTCCAAGATTGTGTATGAATGAGATTTAGACAGCTGTGTGAAGCGTTAGATGTAACTGTGTTGGGGCAAATGGGACGGTCTGAAGTGATGGGAACGTGCCTTCAAATTGGTCAACTAAATGAGAGGCTAAAAGCAAAATCTGAAAGGGAGATATTTTCCTGTTAAGTATGTTAGGTCCCGTGTTCAGGTATTTTTGTACTCCATGGAAGGTTAATAAAATAAAAATAATTTGACGTTATAAAAACCTACTTCCACTAAGACTGTCCTGTTGACAGCATCCCATATATCAAGGAGTTCATACATGATAACGGTGGAGCTGCCACATGGCGGTAAATCAAGTGACGGTGGTACGTATTGTCCCATTACTGGAAGAAAAGAAGCGATTAACCAAACCGTTCATTTATTCCCCTTAAAGGGAAAGCTTAAGCAATAATTTCAAAGATCTGTGAAAAGAATAACCAAATCTAAACAGTGTGATGAAACTTCCATTCAAATCGGATATGCATTTCTATAGATATCAGTAAATGAAGTTAATAGAGTTGTGTTGCAAAGGGCGGCAGGAGTTACATCACTTCCCCACATCGACAAAGAATGAATTGTTTCACTTTGTTTTCAGAATGTTGTGTTGATCTTGAAGTTAAGAGGGATTGGGCAATCGTGAAGAGAATTCAAAATATGCAAAGTTCTAATGCCACTTATATAATCGAGCCAAATTGAGAGTAAAATCTCCTTGGTTACACCAAGCAGTGCGAACATCTAATTTGTCAACAGATCGAATACGCACAAAGTCTGCGACTTACGTGTGTGGAGGGGGGGGGGGGGGCAATTCTACTGTGGATGGTCACGTTCTCATTTGTAATCCCCCTAAACGTAATTTCAGTGTCACGCCAATCCATATGGACTACAGCACAAGCTATCCATGGGATTTTACTCGGATAAATGCAAATTAATGTATATGCGATGAAATCTTAGTATGTGAACTAATAGCATAAAGATGTAGCCCTTTTGGCAATAGACAATTTCGTGCAGTTTATACCAAGAGAGACAAATGTTAATTGATCACATGAGAGGTAGATCCCACAGACAACGCAGTCTTACACTCCAATAAACTCACCAGCCGTAGATTTGTCTAGTCGTTAATCCTCCCCAACATGTGCAAACTTATTTGATTTCTCTTTACTTTTCCTCTTCCTTTGTAACGTTAAAGGGGTTTGAAGTTGACAAAATTTACAGTAAGGAAGGTGCCAATTTTCATAAATTTGATTTTGTCAATACAATTATGGCCTAATTTGTAATTTTGAAGAAGGCTTACAGTCATCATACACCCAGTTCAGGCCAACTTTGAGAAGTTAATAAAATTAAGAAGTCGTAGAGGACAAAACTCCCAATTCGTTGCCAGACTTTCCCAACTGATTGACTGATTGCCAACTCTTACTACAGTTCTGTGGAAGTGCTTGGAATGTTGAAGGATACGACAAGCTTCTGATGCCAACACCATATGAAGAAAATTAAATCAAGGTATCGTGTTGATAGTGATTGTGAAGAGAAAAGAATGGTGCCATTATTCTTCGAAGAAGTGAACTCACCTGTAATCGGTATTTTTCCCAGTCTTCTTGGAATTATGTCAAATTCTACAGTTTCTGCTTGGTTTCCACAAACGCAAGCAAATCGATGAAACTCTTCGCTCTGTATACTGTAGTCAGATGTTGGCTGTATTCGAACAGCAACCTACAGATAAAGCAAGTTAAAGGAAACAGATAAAACTTATTCTAACCACATCTAAGCAGCAGTGTGCTGGGAACTGAGGCCTCCATTCAAGAGGCAAACTTCAAGATTGCCTATAAGTAAACCAAGTAAAAGCTGATCTTGTGTAATCTTGAATGATGAGGAAGGGCTTTCGCGACACATCAGCTCAGTCACCAAAGAAGGTGATTTTTCTTGTCACTTTTGTTCTCTAGAGGAGATCTTTTAAATTGACTAGACCATTTCAAAGATAGCAAGAGCTCAATGGGCACTGTGGTTCCTTGCTGAATATTATAAGAATTGTACGGCCAGTAGAAAAGCTGATAAATTGACCTCTAAACTAGAGCTTAGCAAAAGCTTATACCCAATGTTCGCATATCTTTACAAGGGGTGTTTAAGTACTAATATTTACCCACTAGTGTCGAGTGTTCTACCACACCGGGGGTAGGGTCGGGGCCGCCGTGCACACGGGGGGGGGGTGCGGGGAGAAACAGTAGTTGTACTACTCTCTAAATTCTTTGTGAAATTTCCAGAATCTCAAACCCGTTGCGGACCTTGCCATAATTATGAATTTTCATGACTTTGCCAGGTTTTCCATGACCGCAGGAACTCCCGGAAGGTTCTGTCATAAGAAATCAACATTTTAGTGAGCAGGTTGGTTGCGTTGCGTTGTTCCACTTTTGAAAGTTCCATTACATTTGCCAAATAATCATTTGAAGAAGTAATGTCGTGTAACGACTGAGAAATTGAAAATTTATGGTTTGCTATTCCTTTCTTTACATTTTTACGGGAAGTTATGCAACCATACTGAAGAGTTAGGACATTTCATTTTGCTGACGTTTGGATCACATCCAATATTCAAAGCCTAGCAAAGGGCAGTTGGTTCAGTTTTACAGTCATGTGAACAAGGATTCTTCTTTCACTGCCAAATATATTCAGCATGACCTTTTCAATGCGATTCCAACTATTTCAATAACATTCTCTGAGTGGAAATGTTGTTTTTAGTTTGTCTACCGTTGTTTGAAAAACAGTGTTCCTGAAAATAATTTTGATGGTTTATATATTTTATGAGGTTCTGTGGTGATATTGATAATGTAAACACCAGGGCAGGGGCGTAGATCTGAATACCGGATTTTTTTTTTTGTGTGTGTGTGTGGGGGGGGGGGGTAGTGTAGCAAAAATTTTTCATCAGCCAGAAACTCAGATCATATCTGTTACCGGACTCGTCTATAATAAACCCACCAACACGAACGCGAGCGCACACTTATACATGCATACACACTTTAACGGACACTCATATACACAAAACTCAGATAGATGGAGCATTATAAATTCAGTATTATTATTTTTAAAATAGGCTCAAATTGACGTTTTCTTGAAGCCCTAAAGTCGGCTGTATTATACCACAATGTTATGTTCCCTTTATTTTTGCTGTTGTTTTTATAAACCTGCCTGAATTATTGGTGAACAAAACGATGTTTTCCACCAATATTTTCATTGTTGCGGCTATTTCCCCCACTACCCCCAGGAAGTACGTCCCTGCAACAGCGATCCACCAATCAGTGCAAAAGTCCCCACACTATTCCCAGGTACTTCCAAAATCCCCTTTGGGACAGGAGAGACCACTTTGAGGAACATAGTTTTAATTCTTGATACAAAGAAACGTGAATTAAACTCACCGTAAAGCATTGGTTGAGATAATTAAAAACTGTAATCTTTAGTGGGAAAACTTCATTTCGAACAACTGAGTACGGGAGTGTAACAGATAAGAAGAAAGATTGAAATACTCTCAGCGAAGTGGGTTCAGCCACGCCTACGCCATCCTGAGATGAAGTACAGAAGCCAGTCGTAATCCAGTCCGTGATCGAATGAGGAACTGTGTGGTCAACTGACGTAACGCCATCAGACCTGAAAATAGGAATTTCGTTGATAGAGTAATTTAACGTGACGTCATAATTGTAAACCACACCCATTACTGGGCAAAAGTCAACAGTATTTTAGTGCAACAGACACATGTGTGTCGTCAGTAGCTTCTCAGCTAGCTATATTAGCTGACGTACAACACTAGTTTTTGCCCGTCAAAAGGAGCAGGGCTGGTGACGTTAGTGAATGCACTCTACAGTGAAGGCATTTTATAATTATTGGGCATCCCAAACAGACAGCCAGACAGGATTCTCGTGTGAGTTAGTTAGTCTAGGGTTTTGCGCCCTTGTTCATAAACTTCTGGTGCAATCTTTCGACGGCCACAGCCCTTTTTTCAGTTGTGGGGGCTTTCGATTGTTAACAACCTCTAATTGCAGAGCTTTTCGAACAAAGGCAGAAGGTTCAATTTTCTTTGGTATGATGTCGATGTGACGTTTTTATCTTTTCCCGACTGACCTTTTCACTGTTTCTATATTCAGTCTGCTTATTAACTTAGTCCAGGGGGGCAAATACTGTAAGGTACTTTTAATATACGAAATGCATAGCCATTTCATATATTAAAAGTATCCAGAGCCTGGTTGGATATATGTGAGACTTACATTTGAGTAACCTAACATATATGGCACGCCAAAAGGCTCACCAAATATGATGATGTTCTAAAAATACACGTTCATGTACTAAAATTACACGTTCATGTACCAAAAATATACGATGATGTACTAACTTCATATGATCATGATGTAAATTTGCACCATCATGTAACTAGTTCATCATGTTAACTGTTACGTTGTACATGTAAAATCACATGTTGTACATCTAAAAACACACGTTGTACATGTAAAAACGTAAGATCATCATGTTATTATTGTCTCTTCCGCACGCCATACAGAGTGAGCCTTTCGGCATACCAGAAGTCCGCCAAAAGGCTCACCGAATGTGATGTAGTAAAAGTACACGTGCATGTACTAACTGCTTACGATCATGTACTGATTTCATACGTTCATGTACTGTTTGCTTACGTACATGTATTGATTTCATACGATCATGTACTAAATGTCAGTACATGATCGTAAGAAATCAGTACATGATCGTATGAAATCAGTACATGCATAGTTTAAGCTATATGTTAAGTAAGCACAAATACAAACAATACCCTATTCTTGTTAAATGCCACAACCATGTCTCTGGGAAGTGAGTTCTCAGCTGATAAATAGGTCCACTCGATCTCTCAGTCTCAGAAAGAATGTTTGTATAGAAGACTTCATCACCAAAATTCAAGATATTTTGTACACGGGTATCATATAAAACGAAAGGGAAGTATGTCCGCGCTGGAGGAGAAAAATATCAAAACATAACATGAGAGCCATTATTTTATCCTCATGTTACGACGTAAACCAACCAAACCAATCCACAATCCAAGCCTATTCATGTCACCATCCTTAAAACAAAATTAACACAAAAACAGAAAACAAGCTAGCAACGGAATCAATGGGGTGCTTCTGGAAGAATGCATTCTGATTATCCTTTCCAGAATATAATTTGTAATGTGATAATATCAACGTTTATGCCGAAAGCGGTACGTTAGGTGTCGGTGGTGTAGACGGCGATCTGGAAGGGGGGGGGGGGAGGACATGCCTCTAAAATTTTAGGAGTTGCTCATTGTCTTTGATCTTTCATACACCATTTGCTTTGAAAATGAGATAATGTCCCCAATACCGAGAACAATTAGCTGCTATTGGTATTAATGGCCACACAGCAATTCAATTGGGGTCTTGGCCCAAATATGGCAGTTACTCCATACCTTAGTCTCGTGGACATGTTGAGGTAAATGTGGTCACAACTGACCACCGATAAAGTGGTACATACCCCGCAACTGACCTGATGAGATAATAAACCAAATCAGGGTTCTCTCAATTTTCACACATTAACACAAGGAGTATATAACCGGGAGATAAGATCGGGAAAAAACTGATGTATAATGTGGTTGAAAAATATGATTACCCCCCCTCCTCCACCCCATGTCGGCTGGGGTAATAAAATATGAAAGGAAAGGGCATAGAACAAGGACCGTGTTTGAGCTGTACTTAAAATGACTTGAAGTAATTGAATAGTATTGAAAACCAAAACCTTTACTTTTTTTATCTACTTCACACTATATAACATATTCGTGTTGATGTGTCGTTCAATTTCATCTAACTGCAAAATTCAAATTATTGAAGAAACCATTTCACAGTGGCTGTAATCCCTTCTTAATGTTTTATTTCAATACAAGTTTGAACTTTTCATATTAAGAGCAAACTATTCTTACTTTCTGTATATCTGTAGCAGGGTCTTGTCTCTAAAATTAGATTTGAAAGCACAGCAGCTCCGGAACTCTAAAAAAAAAAAGAAGGAGATGGCTGTAAAAAGTGGGTGTAGTGGCTGAAGGAAAAAACTACATTTAAGGGGATACAAAAACTTTCAAATCCTTCAAGAAGATCATTTATAGATGCAAAGTCAAAGCTTTGTTCCATTTTAATTTTTGTCGCACGTTTTCATTTGGCCGGGGCTACGACAGAGGGGGCTGATGATATAAAATAGCGAAAGGTAGATTTGAGAAACGTTCACATAGAATGTGTCTTGTACGACTGTGAGTTAAAATCTGTGAAACCAAATCATACGATTTATCCGTGACAGGCATAAAAGCCTCGTAGGTTTGTGATGAGATCATAACAAAATCGTCGCAAAACAGTAATAATTTTCTCCGTTGTTGTGTTGCACAAGTTTTATACGCCTGAAGTTTCATTCACTCAAAATTTTACAAGCAGAAGAAAATTTCTGGCTTTTGTGTTAGACTAAGTACACTTTACTGCTTCAAATGGGAAGTTCAGGCAAGCATTCCATTCTTATATCTGAAAGAGGAACCATAACAACACAGTGGGTGAAACTTTCATTCAAACCAGACATGTACTTCTTGATATATCAGTAAATGAAGTCACTAGATTTGTGTCCCAAGGTGATCTCGAGGGCAGCAGAGATTTTATCACTTCCTCACTTTAACAGGCTTTGCTTCTCTTTGTTTTTTGCAGACTGTTGTGTTCACCTTGAAGTTAATGAGGATAGAACTCCTGTGGGGAATGTAAAGGCTGTAAAGTTCTTATGTTACTAATGCAATCACAATCTGATAACATGGGATTGTTCATGAGAAAATTGGTTGTAAAGTTCAAAGGATATGATGCCATATTAGCGTGCTTCAAACATACCGCGTGTTTGGTCTAACGGTAAGAGCATCCGCCTCTCACGCGGAAGTCCCGGGTTCGCTTCCCAGATGGAGTCATACCAAAGACTCTAAAAAAGGAACCTACTGCCAGTGTGCGTGGTGCTCCGCATAAGCAGTGGAGTAGGGTAAACAAGCCAGTGAGCCACAACTGGAAACAAGAACCCAATGGGCACCCTGGTTTCTTGCTGAATTTGATGAAACCACCCCTATTGGTAGACAAAGCAGTGAAGGGGGCAACAAGGGTTTTAGGTACATGGGGGGCGATGAATTTGTAGCAGCAGGCAAAGGCATATATTTGCAAATTTGCTGAGTGACTGGCCATTCAGCAGTTGTGTTTGAGGATCAATCCCTATGCTGCAGTGTCTCAGTACTACCATCACATTAAAGTTATGTACGAAGTACGAAGTATCACAGTTTTGGCTAAATTGTTTCACAGGCTGTTAAATTTAACTAGAGCACCACTGGTGCAATCACTCAAACCATGAAAATGTATGAAAAGCACAAAGGTAACACCATGGCAGTTGTGTTTTACAAAGTCTCAGCATTGGATCATACAATCTGTATTCAGAGAAGGCATTTTACATTATTTATAAAACAAGACAGTGGTACATGTGAGAGCAAAATCCAGCACATCTGTACAGGTGCGGATCTTTAAAACCCTATTCATGTGGGTGACACTCATCTCCACACGTAGAGATGTGGACTTGCATCTTTAGAACCCATTTAATGTGGGTGACACTCATCTGCACCGGTAGAGGTGTGGACTTGCATCTTTAAAACCCATTTAGGTCAGTGACAATCATCCCCATTCCCCACTTGTAGACGTCCTGACTAGCATCCAATTTGAAATGCGTGTTATGAATCATGAACTAATTTCATGATATTATTTGGAGGTTATAAATCAGTGACCACAATAGAATATGTGATCTCTCAGTGGTCTAACAAGACAATTTGCCTATAGATCTTAAAGCTTTAATGTGTGCCAACATGGAACATGTAAGATCATGTACTAATTTCATGATAACACTTGGAGGTTATGATTTATAAGGCAGTGACCATAATAAGCATATGTGACCACTGGTTTAAGACGACAATTTACTTATCTCGGCTACATGTGTATGTCTGCTGTCACTATATGGATCAAATATAGTAATAGCCTCCAAAAAGTCTGAATTTGAATGCTGCCACAAGAAAATATATAGGGACCTACATACATGATACCCTGATTAAAATAAACACCCATGTACAGCAGTTACATTAGGAAAGAATGTTACAACTTAAGCACAGTGATGACCTATGTGGCCAAGAAAATTATTCCCCATGCAATGGACAGTTCAATCAGTACAGGGACTACATACTTGTCATACATGGCTGTTCAGTTCTTGAACAGATTATTCCACAATTTAGAATGTTTTAATTTATCTCAAGATAAAGTGATAAACCCTGGCTGCCTTGCTTACTACTGTTACAGAAAACAGTAAGTTTATAGTTCATAATTAGCAAGGCAGAAGGTACGTTTAATGGGCTGTTATAACACAAGTAAGAGTTCCCTCCCTGTACAAAAATAAAACAAAGTTGACCCTCTTCATCCCATCCACAAGCAAGGCTAGTTTCGAAACAGTGAAATGTGACTGTGCCAGCTATTACTGTATAACACTAGCATTTGTCCTCTTGACCTTGAGTATTTATACAAAATGCCTTTATGCACACACAATGAAAATACTCGAACATCTCCCTTTAAACTAAACCTAAAAAATCTCACAGGATTGACCTCTTGTACACAGACAGTTTTAAAGGGAGTGCAGTGTAAAAAAAAACACTGTATTGATTTTGTGAGACTGGTGAAAATACAATAGAGGGGTGGCACAAAATTGGTCAAAAAGGTGTCAAAATTATTCTTCATCCCAAACTGGAGAAGTAATTTGTAATCTTTACATGCCACTCACCCTTCTGGGCAATTTTGAAGACAATTTTGCGATGCATGAAGGAGAAAATAGCATTTCAAACTATCTACCTTTATATGGCCTCAAATGACCCTTGGATGACCTTTGACCTACATTGTTTCACCCCTCCTGGAAGCCCTTCAATAGTTGATGAAATGAACCATGTTTGGTGACTACTGGACTCACGGGTGTAAAGCAATACCACATCAAGAAAAATCAAGAACACCTTTTGACCTCGTACGACCTCGTATGACCTTAGATAACAAAATGAATATACAACACTAAAGAACCACTATATCAGGAATACTGTGACCACCTTTCAAGAACATACAACACTATTTGTGGGAGGTGATACAGTTTTAAGGTATTCACAACACAGCCATTAATGACCCCTAAATGACCTTTGACCTCAACTTTTCGAAGATGACAGATAGCCCAATGTTCAATGACCAATGTGTTAAGGTTCCGTTAAAATCCGTCGAAGAATGTGCGTCTGAGAGCCATAAGGCAATTGTGAACAGACATGATAGATAGACAGACAGACAGACAGACAGACAGACAGACAGACAGACAGACAGACAGACAGACAGACAGACAG
Source organism: Holothuria scabra (assembly GCA_037179385.1). Classification (NCBI taxonomy): domain Eukaryota; kingdom Metazoa; phylum Echinodermata; class Holothuroidea; order Aspidochirotida; family Holothuriidae; genus Holothuria; species Holothuria scabra. Next base: position 2,814,239 of record CM074197.1, on the reverse strand, counting down.
ATAGATAGATAGATAGATAGATAGATAGATAGACAGAGTGACGGCGCAGGATCACAATAGCTCAAACAGCTCTTTGAGCTGGTTTGAGCTAACAACGAAAGCTTCTACCCCTTTGAAAATGGTAAATTTGGCTATGGGCGTGAGCGGTATTTGAAGTAGATTGAAAAAAATTCACATAGATACTATGCGATGAAATCATCCACAGGCAGCAGCAGGGTTTCTGTCAGTTTCACACACTCAGGCTATGATTAGAAATCTGTGGTCATGGCCTCATTGAAGGGGCCAGGCTAGCATTTTGGGGACATAAAGTGATTCTATTAAGATCACATCTTAACCTCTTTGCACTGCTAGACTGTAATGGTTGGCATTAGAAAGTGTAAACTAAAAAGTGTCATTTCACCTTTCACCTTTAAGAAAGCAAGACAGGGTTGGGTGTCCAGATCACTAATGAATGACCAGCTATTGTATATCAACTATGAGGTCTGTGGGTTACTAGACAATTACCCCCTGGATAAATGCCACCTTAACAATTACTCTCCCAGACATTCACCCATCTATTCTACACCAGGGCAAATAGCACCTGTCCAGACTCTTGTTGACTAGGGATAATTGTCCTGGGGAATGCTGTTCAGGGTGTAATTGTCTGGGTGGGTTTTTGTCTGATCACTCAGCTGTGTAAACCTGTTTACATAATGTTCAGCCTTGCAAAGATTTGAGTGTTGTGTGCAAACGTGATGACTTCTTGATATTTGGTGGCTTCAGTAAACTTGGGAGGAAAATGGCCAGAAATGACAAAATGATGTGAAACTTTCCAAATTTACAGTCTCACAATTTTTTCTGTGTACATAATGGACATGTAAAAAAAAATGACCCAAATTAATGTAAAAATGGAGGTGTTGTAATGGTTTTTAAGGTAAGTTTGGAGACTGCCTACTGTAAAAATATCTCAGTACGGTACACACGATGTACTGAGTAGGTTGTTTGATGCTCAAGCGAAGTGATTTGCGAAAATTGACTGGTATTTTAAGTCTTGCAATCTATACAGCCAGCACACAAGTTCCTTGAAGGTTGCACATGGTTTATTCCCCATATATCATGATATTAAAGTTGGATATAGCAGCGGTGCCAAAGTTTAAGAAATAACAGAAAGTACTTATAATTTGTGTTCAACAATAACTTTATTCACATATTGTACAAAACGAGGTTGTAGGTCATGAGGCAAGTAAGGTTAACATCTGGTGATATAAATATATGCTTGTCTATAAAACAGTACTGCATCAATTTATTTGATTTTACCTAGATAGCAAATTGATGGTATAGGTGGAAACTTGTATCCCATTTCAACTATTGTTGTAAGGAAAGTATACATGAAATCATTGGTACTGTATACAAGCTGGTAATATAGTTGATAGATATATTAAGTTGTCCATAAAACAAGACAATGTAAACATGTTTGATATAACTTATAGCTACTTGAATATTAGAAAATGTACTTGGTCTAAAAACATGTTTTCTATTAAAAACTGGTATTTCTGGTATTTCGTAAAGCATGATGGAGAATCGGTGCTACAAGTTCAGAAAACAGTGATATAGGAAGACAGGTATATTAGAGGTCTCCTGACGTGAACTGGCATACTCTGAACCACTATCATAAGTGTAGCGTCTACAGCGTCTTAGCACTGTAAGCTTTTGTAATGGTGATATTGAGGTAATCTTTTTTCCCTTAAATTTGACTGTAATAAATGCTACCCTTGACAAAAATTTCCAGTTTCTGGGGCATTTATTAAAGTATTTTATATGGGTGAGAGTGGGAATTTGTAGCTCATTACAACTGTTTTTGCTAGGATAGAGTATAACAAATTATTGGTTTTTAAGCTCAGAATAAGTTGACAAATGTAAAAGTAGTTTATAAAACAGTACTGGTTAACTTTTTGACACTCCATGTAGCTGTTAAATACCATAATAGTTTCAGTAAGGGTGAGGGTAAATACAGGAAAATAGTGGTACTCAGCATAGAAGTTGAAAGACATTAACCATACTTTTCAAGGTAAGTGATTGATATGTGAAAATGTTGATACACAGCAGACACTTGATACCAGTGGTTTACTTGTAACCATTTCTGGCCATTTAAAAGTATTACTTATGGACGGATATCAATAAGCAGCTTTTAATAATATGATGCACGATACCTAATTGAGGTTGACTATACACAGTGAGCTTATTGCACTGCACTTGTTGTAGTACTAGTTATAATTGTTAGTACGTAGAAAGACATGTTGATATAATGGAAGAGATGAGCTGTTCTTTCTTTTGAAAGACTCAAGTCAGGAAGGTCTTGTGATTACAGAAAGGAGCAAATTTTGGAACACTTTTCTAGTCAGTTAGGGTATATAGAAACTTTGAGGTAATTGGGGCAAAGAAGTCACCCCATTACAGGCCACAAGAAATATCTTTGTCTCTTGTACATGGAAAATATCATCCCCAGTTGATTGTGAAATACAGTACTTAATTCATTATTGATATTCACCTGACCTGAGTACTGTAGCTTTTACCCTAAACGAGGAAAATTTGAAAAAATTGAAGTTTTGAACATTGTCTTTTAACTTTGTGCTATGAAATATACTGAAAGAAAGCCAATTTTTTCTTTGGTATTATAGCCAGATGTGTATTCACATCATGGGTATACAGGAATTCGGACAGCAAGTGATGGTCTGATTTCAGTCGGCCATAACTGCGGTCCGTCACCTTTAAATCTTTTGATTTCCTTGCTTACCACTATCATGGATTGTTGTACACGAATTTGTATATTCATTTCTCCAATTTCACTAAAAATGACGGTTTGAAATTCAACAAAAACAATAAAGAAAGATGATTTAAGGCTGATGGACCCCAATGGCGGCCTACAGTCCCTAAAAACAAGCGCTAATCGGATTCGTCTATAGGAGCCCTTTGATATGGGGCCTTAACTTCTAAATCTACTTAATATTTACATTACATTACATTACATAGCCCAGTTTTGCTGTTTTACCGAGGGTGGCTGACCCTGTCCCTATTTTTCCCCACCCTGTCCTTCTTCTCAGAATTTTTATGGGGTTTTAGAAGTACAGCAAACTGTGTAAATAATGGATTGGGTGAGTGATAAGGGCCAACCTAAGGGTAACATGCTGTCACTTTATCAAAAGAATTAAAAGTCATGTTTGCCATGTAGGCTTCAAAACATAGTAGTACCATATTTTGCATGTGCACATTGGCCCTTACATTTTCAGCCCTGCTTCCTCCTATTAATGAGGCTAGGGGTCTGCAATTACTTAATTGTAAGTTAGGTGCTGGATTGGCCTAATATTGTAGCCTTATATACTTGCATTGAGTAGTGTGTACTGAACAGAGCTTTGGCCTTCAGAGTTGATCCAGCAAGGAATGCTTATGTCTTTCTTGTCTATTGCTTGGCTTGATTACTGGAATTTTTACCCCACAGTAAGAAATATTGGCAATTTTGAGTTTTTCTACATTGTCCTAAAACTTTATACTACGAAAAATACCAGAACTGAATTTATCCTCTGTAATCACAGGGAGAGGTGTATTCATGATAAAACGAGAACTTACAGCAAGCTCACTTTTCCTTTATCATAGCAAGATGTGTATTCACATAAAGCAATAATGAAAGCAACCCTTTTATTTGTTTTTTTAATTTCCAAATTACCAGGATTTTTGGTTGTGATAAAGTATGCAATCATAGTGAAGAAAATGTCTTTTTTACCTTGGCATGGCTTTTATTTGTCCCTGGATGTTGAACACACTCCCTCCACAAATATGGTCCAGCAAATACGAAAACTGGTAGCAAGCTAATTTATCTTTTATCATCACAGCACGAGGTGTATATTACATCCACAAGTTACAGCAAGCTATTTTTTCTTTGCTTATCATAGTTAAAGGTGTATTCACATAAAGCAATTAAGAAATCACCCTCTTCATTCCCTTTTTTGGCAAAATTATAAGGACTTTTTTTTATTACAAAGTGCGTGACTGCGGTAAAAAAAACTGTCTTTTCTTTTTAAACTAACATGGTTTTTATTTTCCTCGAGATATTGAACACACTTAAGTAAATAGTTGATCATGTGAGGATGCAAGGTTGAATGTACATCATCTATTGAACCTAAGTATTACACTACTACTCAGATAACTTTAGGAGGTGCTGATCTACCTAATATTTACATTACTACTTAAAACAGGGAGCTGCTAATAGCTGCTATTAGCTGCTAATAGCAGCTCCCTGCTTAAAATAACTTCAGGAGGTGGTAGGTTGGTCGTCAAGGCCACTCAGTAATCCGTCTTTTGTATCGCTCTCGGCATTTCTATTATGCTTGTACGAGATTGTTAAGAAGACACAAAAAGACATTTGTCGTCTGCTCCGGTAAGAGTAGGATCGGCAGGTTTTTTGCACTGCCACAACATTGCCAGTCGTCAGGCAAATAAAGGTAAAATTCGGTCTTTCGAATCTCGGAGACGCATATGAAAAAATATCAACTCGGTTATATGTCGAAATCTGAACAAGAACTTCTATCTGGCTATCTCTGGAAACCCGAGGAAACGTCTGATCTTGTCAAAAAATTAGACTTTCCCCCCTACAACTTATATGCATATCATGCCATCTAGAGAGAAGGGCCAATTGAATTCATTTGTTTCAGTTAAACAGTCATCTCGAGTGAGATTGCATCTGTTTTAAAACTGTTGGCGGCACTAAGCTACCTATCAAAGCATCGTTCTGCATGAGCCAATTGTCTAAGGATTAGTTACCTTGAATGAGATGGTGTCCCAGGAATGATATTGAAGCGGCGCCGCGAGTAAATGAATGAAATACCTTATACAGCTTATCTTCATTCCTTCAAGTAGGTCTAAAAGGATTAGCATAAATTAAAATTTCCGTTACATCTCCTTCCAAATAAAAGCTCCTTGGTCTTTTGCTTTTGGTACATGTATGGAGCCTAGAGTTTGAGAGTCTTTTTCGCTGCTGGCATTGCTTTGTTTTTAGGAAGAGGGGTGGCAGGTGGTGTTACTTTCATGTCTGATATTCATGGGCGTTCGCAGAAATTTTTACAAGGGGGGGGGGTAAGGTCATTCATGGATGATTGAATTGTGTACACTATCTAAGCGGAGGGCCACCGTAGGTTGGCGCGGGACGTAGAAGAAAATTTTGGGCCTTACAAACCCTCCAGATGGCCGGAAACGACGCTTGGCGAGTTTTATAAGCTGCATGTATCCAGCCCTGAAACAGGACTTTCATGTCTGAACTTTTTAGATTTTTAGAATTTTCAGTGTAAAAATTGTTGAGGGAAATCTGCCTCTCGGTCACGGCCTCGCACGCCTATGCACGATTAAACTTACAACTGTCAAACAGCCTATATAGGCCTATATCCGTTTCCCAATTATGAATCACACCCCTTTCCCCATATTCACCTTGTATATACCAGGTACATCCGCGCGTCGCCACTTGAGATCAGCACGGAACCAAACCAAGACCAACGCATTCATCAATAGTCGGATGCCATATGCACACTACATACCTGACACTGGTACAATTTTGGCATAGTTTGGCACAATTACAAATTTCCAATAGGTATCACGAATGGTGGTCCCCAAATTACGATTTCACTATTCAGCATACCATCTTCTTTTTTTGCTATTCCTGGTCAAATGTCCGCAAATTTCACGAGTAGAAACTGACGCTGTGAGTGAAGATATTTTGATGATTTATTTTTAATTTTTTTATTTCAATTTTGAATTAATTTTTTCACAAGTTTGGTTTTCGGGGGGTGGGGCAAGTACCCCCCTTGCGGACGCCCATGCCGATATTGTTGTTCCTTGAACATCGAACTTGTATTCAGTAGTTCCTATTGAAAATAGCTTGTTTTCCAGAGTCGGATCAGCAGTAAACAGGTTTTTGTCTCTCATGGGAGGATAAGTTGTTTCAGGTCATCCTGGTGGAGAACTGTGGACAGGATGTTTTCTTGTTCATCTAGTTCTGCACCAATAATTGGTGACAGCACTTGAAGTGTCTGTGGCGCATGAATCTGCAAAGAAATGAATGAAAAAAAGCATATTAGGTATTGTGCAATTACTTGAAGGTTTTGCTTCAGTATATAGGGTTAATTTGTTATGTTAGTGTTTAGAATTCAGCAGCAACTTAGACATAGGGGTAGTGATAAAGGGCTTGTGAAATTGGGTGTCCGAGTGCCCAGGCTAAACTTGGATCATTAATGCATTACCTGAGTGTAAAATACTGTGAAACTAATTATTATTTTATTAATTGAATGTTGATTTCAGTTTGTATCTATCATGACGATATTATAGCTTTGCAGCAGATTGAGGAACTTGCACCAAGCTATAAGTATACCACAACTTGAGCCACTTGTCATGCATTTTTATTTGCAATTTAAATGAGACTAAGCTTGGTCTAATGTAACTTGTATTTAACATTAATAGGAGAGTTTAGCAGCAGTAGGTAGTAAATTGGGTTATAAAAGTACAGTACCGTACAAGAGAACTTTGCAAGAAAAGTTCTGGAAATATTAGAGATGGGAAGGAAGAGTATCTTACATATATGTTAAATTGCTAGAAAAGGAATCCATTGATGTAGTTTTTGTGACAGAAATTTTACATTTGAGGTAGGTAAACTGAATGAATAGCCTGCCACAGACAAAGGAAATTAGCTCAGCATAGTGCCTCCACTATTGCTTTCTGGGCTAATCCGTCATTCGTGCAAATGAGTTTCAGAGTTTCAGTAAGTAAATTTTGTTGTAGAGACAAATAAAGTTTCCCAATCTTTGCGTAATTGGAATAGTTGATATCCCTGCAATGGCTCGGTGTATTTTGGTATGATAGGGTATACTGTACATTACAACGGGGAAAAGAAAAACACTCATTAGTACTGTAACGCTCAGGCGGTCTAGATAATGGCGATCTTCTGGTATCTGAAACCTGTCCTTTTCTGGATTTATTTGGTGTGCCCCCAGGACTGTTCTTCCCCTGTAATCTCTGTCCCTCCAGCCGGTGTTTGGTTTAGTGCGCCCTCTTCTGGCTCTTCGGAAGCCTCTTCTATTCTTCTTCAGAAAGGACCCCTTCCTTAGCCCTTTAGAAGTCGCACCCTCTTCTGTTCTTTGGTAGTGACTTCCCTCTTCTCCCTCTTCAGAACGTCGTTCACAGGTCAGTGATGTTCCCCTCAATGCCTCGAAATCCTCCCATCAGCAACTCTTCAGAGACCACCGCTTACCATGCTACTTTCCCCTCCCAGGCTTCAGTTCCCAAAGTCAAGACAAAGACAAAGATGACAGACAAATTCTCTCTAGGACTAACTATCTATTTGGTCTTCTTGGTGTACAGAGTAATAGAACTACTAGCTACTTTATGTACAGTCTATTTACAAGCTGTGGCCACAGTCTTCTTCCTTCTGGACCCAGAGAGTCCAGTGTTTCAACTCTTTTTGCCAGCAGGATGCATCCCTATTTATAAGTTTCTTCCCCCATTGCCTCTAAACTTAAGCTGAAATTCTTCCATACCTCACCTCCCTGTGACCACTGGCATAGACTCTTCAGTTCAGATAACTTATTGCCTTAGCAACAATGCACAGAAATATAGACCCATTCATTTGAACTTTCCTTCGTCAAGCCTCTGAATTCACATAGAAGTCCAAAACTGACCCATATTTGAGGAGTATTTGGAGAAGCCATTTGCTACTTTCTCCTGACGGGTATATTCTGCCATATCTTACACTCCTGAAAGTGGTAGTTCTGTTACATCTTTTATTTGCATATTTGGGTAACCATCGAAATCTATCAGGCAACCAGAACTTTTTAATCTCAGAAGATGGGTTGTTTGACAGGGCCACAAAGTTGCAGAAAACGTTCAAGCACTGATAACGTAAAGGGGCAAATCTTGTCATCTAAGACAATTTGAATTCTCCCAACTATGCAATTTGAAGGTGCTTCCATAATTGTAAAAGACTCCGCCGTGTGCAAGCACAAACCAATTGTACAGCTGTAGGCTCTGGCCTGCTGAGCATACAAGGCCAGAATTTATAGTCCAAGTGTTATCTCTGAATTGTGTGGAATGTGAGCTACTTTGCATCTTTGATTATTCAAACTTTACTGTCAATCAAAAAACAGTAACAAACTGAGAATTTGGATACCCCCACAGGAAATGAAAGTTGCCTTTTAAGTGATGTGAGTAGACACGATGATTTGAACTTTTAAGGTTGGCCAGTCCTATAAAGGGATAATGCAGTCACCCCAATCAGAGTAAGTATGTCCCATCACTCTATTTTATTAATGATTCATTTGATCATGTGACAATATTTATGCTACTGAATTGTCTTATTCAAGAGAACCTTTCCTTGCTTTACCTTTTGTTTGTGATAGTTATGTTCAGGAGGTCATTAGAGGTCCTTTTAATCCTATACAAGGAGATTTGCAAGACATTTTTGAAAGCAAGTGTGGGTGCCTATTGCCCTGTAGTACTCACTTCTTAATTCTAATTGTTTGAAGAGATGAGAAATAGATGTTACTCGAATGAGGAAGAACTGGAGAGTTGTAATTAAACTCACTGTTATGATGGTTTGGTTGGTAGTTGAAATAGACAGCTGTCTTAGGTATTGATCATCTTCAACGATTGCATGGGTCAGGGTGATTTTGTCTCCGGCCTTTGCTGGTGACGTGGAAGCGTTGTTCCACAATGCTACTGGTCGTACAGTGTCTTCTTCCGCTATTTTGATGTTTCTTACTTGTTGCCCACTGGCAATTGATGGTGAAGTTTCATCCTGTGTGGACAAGAATACATTGATATTTACAGTAATTTCGATTGTGTTACGGCTAGCATTAAGGTGAAATTTGTGAACTTAGTGTGGAGTGTGAAGCAGGTGACTATTTAAATTTGGTGTGTTGAAAATTTTGTACGGTGTTGTTTGATTTGCTGATTGACAAAGTAAGATCACGTATCTGCTAAAACTTGGAAACAAGAGAAGAATGCACAATGATCCTTGGTGCTCATAGCAGCATCAAAAAGAAACCTGGTTTGAGATGAGAAGTGTGGGGATTTTGTATTAAGTGAAGTAGTTGTTGGTTGAATTTCACAAACTGTACTATGTATCTCTCTGCATAGTACTATGCAGGTCATGCAGACATGTTCACATAATGGAAAGGCTATTATCATTGTTTTCATAAGTAGTGGGCAAACAACAGTTTGTACCAAGTTTGAAAATTTCTCACCTGAACAATTTCTCCAGACACTGTCAGGAGCTTATTTGGAGTGCAGGGTTTGGGAGGTTGCACATCTTTCAAGGCGATAAGTTGTGGTGGTGGGGGATCGACGAGGTGTTGTGCATGCTCCAGTATCTGTTTGGTTAAATTGCTTAGAGCAGGGACATTGATGACCTTTGTTTTACTGTTAATTATAATGCAAGATCTGCCTTTGTGAAAATATCTCAATGGGACCGTGCTGCCTTTCACTAGTTTGGTCTTGACATCCTTGTTGTAACATACAGCTTAGTATGCCCCCGTATTGTCTGCAATGCCTAAGTTTAGTACATCGGCTTGCAGTTCTATTTCAACGATGTAAATTTTCAGTGCCTTGGGATATGGGCCAGTGGATTGCCCAGACTGCAGGAGATTTTCCAAGGTGTCCATCTGCATGGAAAACAAGAAATTAGAAAGGCATGATAGTCAGTTTTTTGGGACTGTTCTTTTCTTTTTTGAAATATATCACTGTTTCACTCAGTGAAAATTCAAGATGTCATGAAATGTGAAAAGTTCAGCATTTGAATCGATAAATGTTATTGAATGTATTTTATCTTTATAATGGTTTAGCTTGGAAGTGATTGCAATACGGAACTATTTTAGATGTTTGTAGATCAGTATGATGTGTAAGAAGAAATCACTTAAAAGCTGATAATTGTGAATAAAGGTTTTGGACTTTTTGTTTTATGGTGCTGTATAAACAGCATAAAGGATATCTGGTAGGCAAAGTTGATTTAACTTGTTCTTGAAGGTGAGTTTTGCAAAGAAATCCATGTTGCTTTGTGATCACTGCAATAGCTCTCTAGAACTCCTGTTGCAGTTATTTTTTCTGCAAGTATGTTTGTGTAGATGTGATCTAAGCATGATTTAAAGTCTGTTGTAATAGTGTGCATGATTTGTTTGTATTTGAATGTATTTGTGAATAAAGATAGAATGGTGTTTTGGTCTGGTGTATTTTGAAGTAGGTCAACATTATAATCTCCAGCAATTATTGTTGGTTGTGTATGGTCGATGTTACTTAGGAAATTACCCAATGCCTCACTGAATTGTTGCATGGGAACCTTCCTAGATCTGTAAATGAGTCCTACTTGGATAGTTTCAGCACATGTATGTTTGGTTGTTAGGGTAATTTCAATGTTATTTGAGTTTTGTGTTTGTTCAGTCAGCGTAGTGATACTGTTGTCAGTGTAGATTTCACTGCCATATGGAGAATTTGACACAGGAGCATGAGATGGAAGGTTCTTGAAAAGTGTAAATCCTTCAATGTACGGTTGATCATTTGTTGTTTCTTCTGATAGATGACATTCAGTAAAAAGCAGGATGTCAGCAGATGTGATTACACTGTCTTGAATTATGTCAGAAATGTGTCTTTTCAATGAACTTACATTTTGATGTGTGATGGTGGCGCTCTCACTACTTGGAGACAGACGGTTGCACGCTTTCCATGATCGCAAAGAACGTAAGTATTCTACTTCTTTGATGACATGTGGATCAACTTTAATGTTTTCATGATTGAGATTTAGAATATATAACCCTTTTATGGAAGTCACTGTACTAAGCGCAACATAGTGGATGTGACATGGTGCAGTACCTGACAGATCTACAACTATCTCTTTCATTGTATCTCCTTGACATCTGTGGACCGTCTTTGCAGTTGCAGAGGCACCATTGATCATTCCATCTTCAGCTGAAATGTTGAGACAAGGGTCTACTCGTTGGTCGATGCCTACAGATAGTTTGGTCTTTAAGCCTAATGTTTCATGAGCGTTAACTGGTATGGAAGTCAGAATTTTTTGTTTGGCTGTGTTTGAGACACCGCTAACAACAACATCTTGAGATCTGATAGTAAGCTTGAGAGTGTCCAGACTGGAGAAAACTTTGTCATTGTGTGCATTAATTCTTGCGTTAGTTTGAAAAACATGTGTAGCATTTGATGGGACGTTGTCAAGAGTAAACAGCCTTGTGTTGAGGAGCCTCAGATCTTCATCTGCTTAATTTCTTTCTCTTAGATGATTTAAGAGTTGAGCAAATGTGTGGTCATCATTTTGTCGCATGATTTGAGTAAGTTCAAAATTTTTAAAGTGGTCTTTCCATAAATTGGCTGCAAATGGACCATAATCTTTGGTTAAATCTTTAAATATCCATCCATCAAATACAGGCTTAAGTTGGAAGAGATCGTCAACAGCAATAATGCTAACTCCTCCAAATATGCGTTTGGTACCCATAATTTGTTGCATTCTTTTATCTATGTAATTAAGCATACCATTACCAACCATGGAAATTTCATCAATGAAAATGATTTTCAAGTGGTGGAACTTTACGTGAAGTGAGTTTAGCTTGTCTGAGGTTAATGCTTTGTAATCAAATCCTTGATTACAAAGCCGCTTTACCTGTTGGTGCCATTAGAAGAATGTGAGTATTATCTGGATCACTTCCAGGCCGGCTAGAATAGTATCTTGAAAGTCCATTGTACAGAGCTTTCACCACTTGAGATTTACCAACACCAGCACCCCCAGTTAGAAATGTTTACAACGGTTCTTGTTTTGTTTTGCACCAATGCAGTACATAGTAGAAGAAGTCTTTCTGTTTTTGATTGAGACTGCTCACCAGAGTTCTATATTCTAGATCTGTTAAGCAAGGTGTGTGCAATTCTTCTGTGTGTGCTCTTTTGACTGCTATGCCAATGTCTTGTCCTATATCATACAATTCAGGTGATTCATTGGATGGGATTATTACTTTTTTTTGTCTTTTTCCTCGCAATGAATTAGTTCTATATGTTGTTTATTTGGTGCTATGCCATCATACATTTGAGTGTGTTGTTCATTTTCTATTTCATCAATTGCCTGGTCAATGATATATCCATTGTGGTTATACTCTGCTTCTTTGTCTTTGATCATAGATTCAACCTGGAGGTACCGTTCTTTGTATGTATCACATGACTTCATGATATTAGTCTCAGACCTCCAAGGAAAAAACAACAACAGTTGTTCTCTGTAGTATTTTTCTGCATCATTTTACTTGTTAAACCGAACATACCTTATGATCTTAGCTTTCTTTCTTTTTTTAAATTTCAGTGCACCAACTATGTAGTATTGGGCTTTACTAGTATCCTGCATATTTTTACCACAGGCATTATCATCTGACTGACAGTCACGGCTAAGGTTGCCTGTGTTGAAATTGATATCGTGGTTGTCATCACTATCACCTGATTCGTGGTTCGTGGTTATTAGAACTTTTGTTGACAGTAGTGATGTCGAACCAAGCTGATAAGTCTGCTAGACAGTATTGTTCAATTGTTAGGTCTGGCAGCATACTTCTTGATAAGTCCCATACATTCAATATCTGTAGAATTGTACGGTAACTGTTGAATATACTCTAACGGTTTGATCAAGATTGTTCGATCTTCTGGTGGTGAGGTGTTCACAAACACAAATTGTCTAGAAGCTTTTCTGAGTGACATTGTAACACCAAGTACACTGCCTCTTGAGCACTCATTTCAACATGATTTAAGAATTTGTTTCCAATATGCCTTACTTGTTCTTTGATATCCATGTTGCCTTCTCGATTCTTTTGCTGCACGTTGCATGAGGTTACTCATACCTTTTTGTCCTTTACTAATGTAAGATACAACGTACACAGCACATGCATAGGGATCAAGTACAAATTGAATATCCATTTTAGCTCTCCATGTTTCTAGCAAAGCTTTATTGCAACCATTAATCCTTACTTCTGATGGTGATCTTTGGAGGAATATTTTTTCTGTTGTTATGAAGGAAAGAATTGCAAGAATGTAGTATCTTTCTGTACATCCCAACTTGGTCAACAAGTCTTCAAATGAATCAGTAATGTCCTCAGCAGTTTTTAAATCCTGTAGATAAGCTTGTATACGTTTGTACAGTTTTGTAATATTACCATCAACTTTACCTTCCAGTGGTGTTAAAATCATGGAACTAGGCATTGGTGGCACAGGAAACCCAAAGCGACAAACACCTTGCCTCTTTTTCCTGCATGTCTTTGCATGGCTGTGAGATTGCAAGTTAACAGTTTGGTTAAATTGTCAGGTTTGTTACATGCGGCACATTGATCAATAAAAGATACTACTTCTGCAGGTGGTGCACTTTCATATAAAGGTGCATTTTTGATCCATACTAGAATGTGAATATGTGGAGAACCTCTCTGTTGGAACTCAACTCTGTAGAAGTGGAAGCAATTGGATGATATGAACTGAACAGAAAATCATTCAAGAGCCTTCTAAACATGTAATCAAAGTGACGTGCACATGTGACAGGATCACGTTGGACTTGGTCAGATTTCTGATTCCAATTCATGTTTAACAGTTCTTCATCTGTGTAATCTTTGTTGTTGACTGTTCGTCCAAGGATTTTGAGAAGGTGAAGCTACCTTGTTTCAGCAGCAGAAGTTGAAAGAAACCACGTTGGGATTCCAAGTTGACGTATCATAGCAAACAGTTCTTTCTTTGAATTTTCCCAATAGAGAGGGGATCCTCGTAGTGTTTGGAATACTCTAAATCCTTCATCAAGGGTCAAGATTTGCTTAATACTTTCATCTGTTTTGAAGTTCTGCCTTGTGTTTTTCTTTTCCTTATACTAAGTGTCACTTCCTGGTGTATTTGGCTGATTTGTAACTTCTTGACTTTGTAGAAAATGTTAGGGACAGATTTGGCAAATCTTCTATCTTTGTTACGCAATTCCCACTTACATACTGTGCTATAATGTACTCTCACTTTGTTTTCACCTCTTGGTTGTCCACAGAATAATGTTGGAAAAGCTAGGATTTCAGAAAGACTGTCTTGAAATAAGCCCATGGGTCTATTTCCTTCACCTGGTGCTATGCAATAAGCAAGTTGGCTTTGTTCATGGAATTCTGGTGTAAGCATAGTATCTAATGTACCGGTAGGTTGCAGGTCTTCATTTTGAGCTTCTGACCACTCATCATCGGTGTCTGGGTTGTCTTAATCACTGGTTTGGATTTGAGAGATTGCACCTACCGGTGACACAGCTTTGTCATGTTTATCGCGTTGGCTTTCAGGCGGCTCGATAGATTCATGCCACTCATCATCCAGCTGTTGAATTGTTTCAGTCCAATATTGACGGATTACAACATTTTCATTTTGTATAATTGGCTGTTTGTAACTAGCCATTGTGCATCAGAAAAGTTTTTCTCTTGAACTTGACAGGAATGGTCATGGTTACATCAAGCCTGCGTGGTAATAGACTACAAGTGCTTGACACATCAGCTGGAACATTTACCGCATTTCCTTTGAAGTTCAACTGCCGCCCTCTTGAAAGTTCTCTAATTTGCATAAATGGTGTTCGAAGAGTGACCAACTTCCCCTCTAGAAAATGCAATTTTAATTCTTTTGGAACTGTTACAAACTTCATGTTATTGTAGAGACTTAGTGGTGGTATTTTATCTGATTTGATGTACTCCTTACAGGTACTACAAATCCACAATTTGTTGCCAATAGAAGGACCATGTAAGTCAATGCTGATTGTAGATAGTGCAGATTTATGTTCATAGTTGCTAAAACTTTCTTTATGCCATAACTGTTCACAACAGCAGCATACATATTCTGGACCAAGTGAAATAGCATTAAAGAAATGTTGTTGCAGTTGCTGCAATGATGTTGTATTACAGCTAGCTCTCTTGTTGTGTTTGGATTTGCTTTCATTAGCTACGAACTGTGGATTTGTCCTAGCTTTGGCTATTCGTTTCTTATTATTTTGTTTTTCTTGAACAGAATACATGTAATGTTTGCGAATAGTCTTCATTCGTTTGATATTTTGTGTGATTTGATTTTGAGAATTATCCTTTTTTTGTCTTGTAACTTTTATTCGTCTGTTGTTTTTTTAGCTCATTTTGGGAGTATTGCTCATTCTGTCTTCTGAGTTTCATTCGGACCATATTTTACATCTTTTCATTTTGAGAATATTGTTCATTTTGTCTTGTGAGTTTCATTCGTACCAAATTTTGCATCTTTTCATTTTGAGAATATTGTTCATTTTGTCTTGTGAGTTTCATTCGTACCATATTTTACATCTTTTCATTTTGAGAATATTGTTCATTTTGTCTTGTGAGGTTCATTCTTTTCATGTTTTGGGTCTTTTCATTTTGAGAATATTGTTCATTTTGTCTTGTGAGTTTCATTCGTTTCATGTTTTGGGTCTTTTCATTTTGAGAGTACTGTGGTTGTTGTCTTCCGTCTTTCATTCGCTTGACATATCTTGTCCTTTCATTTTCAGTGTACACACAATCTATCCTCTTGTTTGCCATTCTTTTCATATTGTTTTGTTTTTCTTGTTGTCTGAATGCACAGATGCTCTAAGTTTTTGCATATGTTCAGCACTGGTGGAGTGCAGGTTAGTACTACTAGGAGGTAATTGTGAGACATTACAATTCCGCTTCTCTTCATCTTTGTGTTGTTGCCACAACTTTTACCGATTCAATCCTTCTTCTACACGTTCTATTGTTGTTTTGGGTTGTGGAGACTGAAGATCCTGTGCTACAAGACACAGATCAGAATTTTGGAGTCCATACACAACATCATAGTGAATTCTATTTGTGTTTTGTAAGTAGATGGCACGTTTATTTGTATCTACTTTATCAATGAGATTACCACATGATGGATATTGTAGCCACTTCCACTCGCTACCTGATTTTGCATATGTATAGATGTCAGTTTGCAAAAGTTTTGCAGCAGTCACGATTTCCACTTCAGTTGACCATACTGAATCATCTGACATAGGGGATGTTTGAATGTAATCCATCACAGATTTACTGGCAGATGGCGAGTCTCTTTTGTGAAGAGATTGTACTTTCAAGCGTCGTAGGATATGATGATTATCTTGAGATTATTATGAATGACAAGCATCTAACGAAGAAATTCCCATTACCTACTATCCTCCAAATATCATGTGGTGTTGCTGTATTAGTGTACAGTATTGGACTACATATATTTGGGAATTTTGGAGAAGAATTAGAATAGATATTGTCATTATTGTCTGATATTAACTGCTTTAACAGTGCAATCTTTTCATCACACCATAAGTCATTGGGAGGAAAGAAAGTAAAGGTGTCATAAGTGTGCATGCTTTGCAAATAAACAACAGTAATTATCGGATGACCAACTGACTGTTGTTCTACAGTTTCTTGAGACACAGTTTGTGTAACAGATGTTTGTGGCTGTACTTGACATGGTAGTTGTCTTGATTCTCTTCTTGCTTTATTTCGTTGTTTGTAACTTAACTTCTTTGTTCGTGGCATGACATTACAACTTCCTTCTGCTCTTTCAATATTTTTCGGTTTTTGTATGCTCTTCTTTTTCACCTTTGTTTTAGTAATTGTTTGCAGCAGTTTTGTGCTTTATCCAAGTATTTTTTGTAGTATTTTGTGCTTGTTTTCAGTGCTTTATATGCTTAGTACATTACTTTTAAACAGACATTTGCATTACTTTGCTAACAATGTTTAGAGGTGTCTAATCAAGTACTCACATGGTGCTTTTACAGTATCTTTTCGTTAGACTGTTGTAACATTGGTGTTCGTTCGCACTTGCTTAGATAGTACTCTTGTAATTCCCAGTATATTTATTGCTGTGCTTTTTTAAAAAATAGAAGTAAAACTGTACTGCTAATGATTTTTACTACTTTGCATTGCTATACCTACAGTATATTTACTGTAAACTGCGAGGAAATTTCCTCCAAAAGTTTTTGCATTACACTATTCAAAACAGATTGCTTGTTTTGAACAATGTTCATCACTTGGAAATGCTACATTTGAAACCCTTTTTTTAAATGTTTGGATATTTTCAACATATCCTCAATATCTGTTTAAACTGTATACTTACAATGGTGTATGACTGAAGGATTGTGTAATATATATGGGGTCCAATTATAATGAAGGCAATGAAGTTGTTTTGCCACTAGTCCGCCTAGCAAAAAACCTGAAAAGAAAGTAGAAAGACATATATTAACAATAATATTTGAAAAGCCAAATGGCCATTGTGTAGGTGTGCTATTGCAGAGATGCCAAGGTCAAACCATTTTAGAAGGTGAAAATTATGGTGCATTTACACTAAATCCGGATCTGATCGCTCGTTCTTATCAATATTTCAAATTACATGTATAGCTTGATCCTGGTGCATTTACACTTGTCTCGTACTCGAACCTTCTCTGTGTAATGCATATAGTCGAAATGTAAGGTCACCTTTGGTCTCGGGTCACCGTTGATCCTAGAGCGTTTACACTATAACATTTGAATGCCTGCGCAGGGTCAGATACACCTCTTACCAGGATCAAAATCGGGTGAGCAGATCCGGATCTAGTGTGAATGCAGCCTTATTGACACAGGCTGTTAATACTATGTGAATGTGAGCTAGTGTAAACATGTTTGTCTTTTGGGTCACAAATGCAGGACATGGGGATGTTTCAATTGCTGCTTTAAATTTCTTTGTTTTTTTTTATATAAAAAAAGTGAAAAATTATGTACAATGATTTATTTTGCAGGGCGAGTGGCCATTTTCTGTGAGAATCCCAGAAACCTACACATTTTGCATAAACGGTATAATCGATGCACAGTACAAGTTACTAAAATGTTAAGAAATTTAAAATTTGGAATGCACTCCTATATCTTACAATAATATGCTGGAAAAGTTGAATCACATAAATCAAATTTGTCAAAGCTATCTGGCGACCAAACACACAGGAAGCACATTACTTTGTTTCAACTCTTTACACAGCCAATACAATTCATGTAGCTTGTGTCATTTAGGCTTTCACAACAAATCGTATATAATCAATTTTTCCCCTGATACTGTACTTGCTTTGGGAAACCCATTGTGCCAATTGAAGCATTGTCAAACAGTGCATACTAAACCCATTGCGTCAATTGTAGCATTGCCAAACAGTGCATACTGTATATGCCTTGTGCGTGAGCGCCAAATTGAGGCCAGTCCAGCAATACAAACTGTCACAAAATTATTAAATTTTATAGTGAGACAAGATTGTACCCTTTCTTAAATGATAAAAAAGTTTAAAAAACATCAGACACTTAATTCCCCTATATGAATAATCAAAAATGAATACATTGCTCACTCATCTAGACTGAACGACGACCTCCATGCAAGAGATCTGTAAATGATCCCAAATTTGTTTGAACGTCCACACTTTTTTCAATTATTTTACGATTACTTCAATTTTCACAGTTGTTTTGATTTTTTGTTTGTTTTTCTGCTTTTCTTCTCATGCAATAATCATACCTACTGGAAACTGATTAAAACCGCTATAAATATTATAATCGATTTCATTACCGTGGAAGCTGACTTTCTTGTGCTTCCAAAATGAGAAATTTGAAGTTCAATGGAACCTAAATTGCAGGGCTAGAACTATGTACATCACTTGGAGATGCTTCCTTTAAAACCTTTTTTTAAATGTTTGAATATTTTCAACATATCCTCAATATCTGTTTCAAATGTATTCTTGTATACTTACAATGGCGAACGACTGACGGCCGTGTAAGATAAGGTGTCCAATTATAATGAGAGCTGTAAAGGAGTCCAATTATAATGAGAGCGGTAAAGTTGTTTGGCCACTACTCCGCCCAGCAAGGAACCTGAAAAGAATGAAAGTAGTAAGACATATATTAACATTTATTTATGAATGGCCCAAGGTCATGGTTTAGGTGTGCTACTGCAGAGATGCCATGGTCAAACCATTTTACAGGGTACAAAAAGTTATTGACACAGCCTGTTTACTATGTAAGCTAGTGACTCCATGATTGTTTTTTATTTTGGTGAGTTTCAAAAATGTAGGGCATGGGGATGTTTCAATTGTTTTTTAAAATTTTCTTGGTTTTTTGCATGTATGAAAAATCACAAACGATTAAATGATTTACAGTGATTCATTTTGCTGAGTGAGTGGCCATTTTTTGTTAGAATCCCACAAACCTATGCTTTTACATAACAGTGTATACAGCATGCGGCAGTCCCAGACTTACAGTGATATCAATGGTTCTACATGAAATAGTGGGGTCATTCCTCTGCCAACTCAACAAATGGGTCGGTCGGGCACCGGTTAAGATTTTGCTGAAACTTTTTTGAAGCATACTGTAGTTCCACTTTATATGGAAAGAACTGACCAAAATTTCAGGTCAAAATTCAAAGCCAATTGGGAGTTATGGCCGATTAAGAAATGGCACAGACACCATCTTTTCATGCGCGGTTGTGCGCATGCCATATTGGTCATTTTTGAGGGCCTATAAAGTCCCAGAGAATAAAGATACAAAGATCAAAGTACCTACCTGGGGTATTTTCTGCCTAAATTTTGAGAATCTGGCATCAAAACACTGTATCTGACTTAATTATGAAGATAAAGGGCTCTAAACATAGCATTTCATTTGAGGGGTCCACGTGATTTTTGATACTTGGAGCCATGTGGTTCAACCAACTTCTATCGGGTATGTACCATATTTAACATATAAAATATCTGGTGGGTGCAATCAGCACTCACAAAGTCAGAGACCTTAAATAATTTCCATGAAAAAATGGCAGGGGGTCAAACATGGCCCCAGAGCCCAAAAAATCAAAATTTTGATGTTTTTCGGGTTGACCTTTGACCTTGTTTATCACTTTTCATAAATTTGAAATTTTTGTACCAACAGCTCTATCCTTTTCCTATATCTCGTTAAAATTTCAAAGAGGTTTTTCTCCATCTTTATCTAAAAAATCTTTGAGATTGGTAGGTGGTGCACCAGTTCACATAACAGTGTACAATGTATATACTGTAGACATATGTGCAGAAATTAGTGCAGAATGTACCAGAGTGTGGTGGTATTAATAATACTGATTGTACTTATTCAAGCATGACATATGGCCTTTAAAAAGAATTACCATTTCCACAAGTCTTAAGTGTGCAAAAGAGCCTCTTTGATTTGCTACATAAACCAATTGAAGTTTTTGCAAATATATGTTTATTTGTTTAGTGCTGCATGACTATACAGTGCATGGGGACATCCCTATGTTCCGACGTCTCTATGTTCCAACATCCCTTTGTTCCGACAATAATGTACTTTGGTACCGACAAAGTGTACTTAGGCGCCAACAACGATGAAATTTGGTGTCGACAATAATTTACTTAGGCGCCAACAATTATTGTGTACTTTGGTACCGACAAAGTGTACTTCCGTGCCAACTTGGCACATGAACGTTGGCACCGACAATAATGTACTCACAGATGAAAACATACTTTGGCACCGAAAAAGTATACTTTGGCGCCGTTTTGTCAGAACACAGAGACGTCGTAACATAGATATGTCGGAGCATAGAGATGTAACCACGGTGCATATGGTACTGTACTTCTTAATTTCATGTTCAATTAAGTTACAAGTTTGTTAGTTGGTTAAAGTGTCTTTTCCAAAGTAGATAATAGTACAAGAAAGTAGAATCACTTCAGTACTTGAAAATGTAAATACAATTACGCCATGATATAAGGTCATGTGTGCTATACGAGTAGTTTGTACTTTCATGTATGTACAGTACATACTGTGCAATTGTGTATGTAACATCGTTAACCTCTACTTAAACTCAAAAAATGATTTGGCAAAAATGAGGAAAACCCCTCTTTGAAATTTTAACCAAACATAAAATATGGTTAGAGCTAATGAAAAAAAGTTTATAGTTCATGGGAGGTGATAAACAAGGTCAAAGGTCAACCTGAAAAACATCAATTTTTTTTTACCTCTGGGACCATGTTTGACCCCCCACTATTTTTCATAGAACGAATACACTGTACAATGCTCTGTCAAATCATGGTAGTACTTCCATGGTCAATGGTTCAACACCTATCCAACTCAAAACGTTTAATTAATTAGAGCACCATCGCTGCCGATGGCATTGCTCTCTCTCCTTTTGTTCTGCACCTTTCCTACAGTGCACTCCTGCCATTTATACTGAGTAACTGATAAATAATAAATGTAAATCTAAATTTCAAACTTAAAGGTAAGGAGCAGTCCCCCCAAAATTTTTGAAGGGAAAGCTAAATAACAAAATCTTTGTCTTACATCTCTTCAAATTATCTTTTATTACATGTAATGATTCTTCTATTGCATATTCAAGGGAAACCAAACAGTTACTTCTGTTAAATTTCACATTTGAAGAGAAAAAATGTTGTCACATGGCTCCCAACAGCCAATCATGAAACTGGATGGTCTACTACACCACTTCAATTTGATTTGGATGACTGCTCTTGCCCTTTAAAAACTTGCCAGTCTCTCAGTGAACTGGAGGTTGTAGAAAATGCCCTAGGTATTTCCTGCCTCTCGTAAGAGGCAACTAAAAGGGAAGAACTTTAACTGTATTTGAACTTAAACTGTACACACAACTTGTCTTTCTACCTAGTTGACACGATATAACATCAATCATGTTGGTGTCGTTAAATCTCATCTAACTGACAAACTACCTCAGTATCAAACCTTTCAAAATGCCACCTCCCTTTTCTCATGCAGTTGTCTCACCATTATGACTAGACCAGTGTAGTTACCTGGCCTATATGTCCTAGAGCCTATTTTGCCTTTCAAACTGACACTTCAAAATGTGATTTAACAGTAATGTACTTACCACTTACCCACTGCAGTAGGCTTCCTTCTCTGTATCAGTAAGTTTCACAGCTGTACTAGAACTCCATGCAGCAGGAATCCAACTTAGGTTGAAAATCCAAGTCAATACAGTACTTGTTGGACATATTAGGATCAGCAATAGTATACTGTAGGTTAACCTCTTCCATAAGACAATGTAAACTAAACTGCGCCAACACATCTGAAATGTTATCTAGGTATTGCATAGCTCATTGTATTCACCCCATAAAGGTCAAAGACTTTGATCCCCCAAAACTACTGTGTTTCATTGGTGATTGATTCAATGACTAAGTCTGACCTGCAGTCAAAGCAAAACTGACCTCTAAACAGAATCTGATTGGGTCCTGTGGTTACCAAGGAGTCAAATTACCTACAGGAACACCTCTAACATTGTACCAAAACAAGGACACATCTACTGGTTAACAGGGGATCAGACCTTCAAAAACACCTCAGATCAGTTTGTACATAAATAATAGTCCTGTGTCATTGCCCCTCTAGAGACAGGGACCAAAAGCAAGACCTCAAACTGGTGGTCAACAAAGTTTCTGACCCAAACACTGTATTGGATTGTTTTACTGGTTACCAGGGGACCAAACCTTCAAAAACCACCACAGATCTATTCAATACAATGGTCCTAAGTCATTACCATTCGAGAGATAGGGATGAAAATCAGATTGGATCAATGAAGAGAACAGACTGAGCTGCAGTAGGAGGAGAGGAAAGGGACCTTTTGGATTTTGATATTCATTATTACTTGTGAATGTAATGTGCAAATGCAACATGTTAAATCTGCCTGACTATCCAAACTACACTTTTTAGGACACAAAACCAAAACCCCTGGCAAGCTGAAGTCACAAGTCACCCACATGCAGAGCACAAGCTCTAGCAACCTGAGGTCAAAGGTCACCCACACGCAGATCAAATCAAAGTAGCTCATCACATGCATGCCGTATAGACGAACACAACTTTCCATTATGCCATTCCCGTAAACGGTTTCATTGGCAAGATATCAACAAAACATCACTTTCTGACCTTTTGACCCGATCATATTAATTTGGTGAATGTTAAGATATTTTCACCTCCTACCAATCTATCTTATCCTAAAATTATGTCACAGTTTGAAAAACAGACACTGAGTTACAGCTAGTAAAAGAAATTCACTTTATTGCCTCTGGTGACTCCAGATGACCTTTGACCTCCACCAAAAACAATAGGGCACACCTTCTCCCTATCACGAATCTATGTACCAAATCCAAGTTCCATCCAACCTCCCCTTGTTGAGAGAGCGTACCGAAGCAAGTGTCACACACACACATACACCTATACACACACACACGCCAACCTGACTACATAGGTTCCTTTGCTACCGCAAGGAACCAAAAAGGCCGTGGTCGGTTCGACTTGAACCAATAGGTTGGAAACTGGGCCGTAAAACTCGATCTAACTATTCAAGTCAGTGTGATAGGAAGTAGAATTTTGGTTAAGTACCCCTCTAACATATCAAAACTTGGTGTAACCTTAAACCCTTCTTTTAATAGTTCATCCTTAGAGACGATGGTTGCCAATCAGAAAGGGAAAGAAGTCACCGGTGGAGGTTGAAAGTATACGAACAGAGAGACGATCACCCGAAGTAGGGTAATCTCCAATGGAAAGCCTGAAGAACATATGCAATCAAAGTGGAGCAATTGGTGATCAAGAATGGAAAAAAGGGCTTTACTGATAAGTTAGGAAAATACAAAGCAAAATTTGGAACTAAAAGTGGAACCAAAACGGTACGGAATATTTGTAGCCAGGTGGACTATAGGTTACAACATTTTAAGGACGGTCGTGTGTCAGTCTGTCGTAAGCGTAAGGGGAAATGTAGACACCATAACGTAAAATAGTGTACTAGGCTGTCCTGTTTTATGATTAGCTCTTAAGGATGCGACATTTAGTAGGAGTAACTGCTTGCTCACCTTGAATATGTAATACTGAAGTCCCTAGATATTACGAGAGGTAACAGAAATAAGAAGATATTGTGGGTTTTAGCTGTTGTTCAAAATCAGTTTGGTTCTACTGCTGTTAACCTTTTAATGTAGCATTACAGTCCTAGGATTAACCATTGGAATTTGCAGGAAAGACAAACGATGATATATAGCGTACGTCACCTTAATTTCGTACGATACACTCACGACTGAGGTAGGAATATCTCAATTTCATATCGAAGAGCAGTGGCGTAGCCACGGGGGTAGGGCGAGGTTGGGGGCTAGAACCCTCCTCCATGACCCAACCTCGCAATGCAAAAAAACACCTAAAAATAGCGGTTTCCCCCCTATCCTTAGACTTTTCCCTCATGTCGTGTCCCCAAACCCCCCATTACACCTTCCCCTCGGACACAATCATGGCTACGCGCTTGATGGAAGGTACTTGGAAGAGAAATCAGAAGAAATTTGTGATATCTTAAGGTTGTTTCAAATCAAGTTCTGGTTAAATATTTTGCCCTTCAAGAAACTTTTGTTGGGCAAAACTTACCTTAGTGTTCCAGATTAACTAACGCTTATAATACATATTTAATTCACTACTTTGCACGAACATTGAGTCATTTCCTAAATTGGTAATTGGGAGAATAGGTCTGTTTGAAATATCTGACAAAGCAGGGGCAATTTAACACATTTGCACACATGAATACCAAGAATTATCATAATCTTCTTGAAAATGTAGGTTTGATGTTTGCTAGTTGATACAAGATTTAAACAGACGCAATACTTCACTGAACCTTGATATATAAAGCAAACCAAAGAAAAATTTAAACATATTTCAAATTAAAAATAAGAAATAAAAGTAAATATCTTCATTAATTCTTCTAGGCAATTAAGCTCCTTCTTTCTCGGCATATTGAGAAGGTGCTGCATGTCACTAGTATGGAAAAAACCACAACATGCCAACCGGCGGGGGTCGCTTTTATAACATTGAAACCAAATTTCATACCTCAAAGGCCCAAAGTGCATCGATATGTTTTGAATTACTCCACCGCCATGTTGATGTCTCTGGGCGAATGTATGGAAAGCTACGAGAAACCCGTCGGGAAGTGGGACTACTTCTTTTGTCTCTCGCGAGTGGTCTGGAACTTGGGCAAGTCGAGTTCTTAACACCATATATTTCAAATCTTGACATTGGTGCGAATACCTGTTGTAGGAAAGAATGTCAGGTTTTTTGAGATACAAGCTACGCACACTTCATAAAAAGATCACTGACCATGCAGGACAATGAGCCATGATTATAAATAAGTTGCAGTGACGCAGTGCCAAAACCTTGCATATAATTTTGAAAAACTTGAACTGATAAAAACCTTTGACTCCCTTACGATTTTGCTGGACTTCGGTTTTGGTCCAATACCGGTCTGGTAGTGATTGGAGGCGTCCTTAAAGAGACCTATTTTCAACTTAGATTCCGACGTCATATGGAAGTCTTAAAAATCATGTTGACCTTGAAATGCCTTAAACATGAATTGAAAAGTTCTAATTTTTATCGAAAAGACGTCTGGTGGAGTTGTTTTACTAAGAACCGACATCGAACGGATTTTCAAACGTCAACAAAGCAGACATGGATGATGTCTTGAAACCGACGTGAAAACGTGGCGCACAGTTTATACGTACTTGGATCCGTTTTGTTGGTTTAGTGTTTCTTTAACACACATATCCTTTGACGAAAGAAAATTAATAAATACAGTTACCTTTTCTTGTGTGATGCTGTTACTATCCTCCAGGAGAAGTATACTCTTGTCAACTGAACCAATAGCACACAAAGAACCAGGAGATGCATGAATATTCAATGATATTTCAGACCCCGGGAAGACTTGTCCGCTGTCGAAGGACAGCTGAACCTGTGCAATGGAAGAGTTGAATCACATATTAATGATACAATCCATTGATTTCTCAAATCTCAAGTATTTCAATACTGTATTTCTTGTGATTCATGTAAGAGGATTAATGTGCAACATAGAGTTCGCGATTCAATCTCTATGCTAACACAAACACACCCAGTTTCCTCTCTCACGCACCAGTTATGTGCAACACACCACGCACCGGATCCTCCATGTGTGTATAATAATTACTACGGTAGTGCTATAATTTATTAGCATCTGCAGTAGGGACTTTATTATTCTCAGCAAAAGATTAAGAGTAAGACGAGAAAGATTCGCTATTTTTGTGATCCTCTTGCTCCCAAGCTAGTAGCATACCACAGGAAACGGTCTTCCTCCATGTTCAGTTATTACTGCACATACGATGAGAACCGCATGCATACACACACGTACACACTAACCTTAGTTTTTCATAGCTTACAACATGAGGATCTCACTATTTTTTCCTTTAATCCTGATTGGTTAACCCCTACCTTAACAATAGAATTTCTACTGTTCGGACAGGAGATGACTCCAGAAATCTATTGAATTTCTACCAAAGGACCTAAAACCCATTGTTCCGTCAGGTCCTCTGTTGAAATACAAAACAAGTACGTACACACTCGAATACGCGGTTTATGTGTCAATCACCCAGACGGGATTTTCAGTGAAAATAAAGATATTCCAACTTGGTGTGCATCCACACTTGACTAGGAAAAGACTCTCATGTCCCCGATTTGCATGTATTACGGGCATACACATATTCATGCAACAGCGCATAATGTGGTCCGTAATGGTTAATCCAATTTTATCTATGGCAAATTTTGCATTTGGAATATCCCTGCTTGCAGGTGAATGCACACTTGCCTAGTCTTGTACCGCGCGTTACTCAACTACATATATCAACTAGACGGTTTGTACTTGCGGGCAAGTACTGATCGAAGCCACTGAAAATGGTATGAAACGAAACGAAAAAGCCCAATATTGCGCCACTTGATTCCAAGCCTCGATCAAATAAATATTATAAGTACTGTACAAAAATGAGCAAACGGCCTACCATGCTCTTCATCTCAGAGAAAAATGTTCTGCCACCAACACAACTTTAACTGATGTGTCAGGAACGTACCTTTCACGCAGGCAACAGATGGCTTTAAAATGTTTATACCTCAGATTCTGGCATCTGCACATGCGCAGATTAAGCTGAGACGTGCCAACGGACTTGTAACGGTTGACAAGCGTGTTAAACAAGCGGGCTTTTTCAATGGTGTGGTCGCGGAGTAAGTACTAGCATTAGTCTGCGTAGCGGCGTTCAAGTCTGGGACTATTTTATGAGTGATCAAATCAAGTATATAAAGAAAGTCAATAGGACTGCGTAACAACTTATCGTCCTTCGAAAAGAAGATTTCCTACTTGCCTCAAATAGGCTGATTATTCTATTGGAACACCGTCAAGTCGGTGAAATCGGGGAAGCAGTCGAAATTTCCACTTCATGAAAAAGTCACAGTAACTGCGTGGCAGATGAAATGCTGTATGACGTTGGTATTGTTCGTGTGTAAATAGAGAGGCATCACACTGAAGATATTCATACGCCGAGCCAAGAAAGAAGGCACGAGTTCATTTGACAAACTGAGCAAATCCAATAATCGAAGCTGTAGGCTTCGATTAATTAACGTGTCAGAAAATGAGACACCATTAATACAAAGCATCTTCACGCAACAGTAGGCCTAGGTTGGCTAATCAATTCTGTGCGACGAGCCACCATCATTAACCTTAACGTCGAGATGATGATCATGTCCAGTTAAAGGTATCCTCTGGGACAACAGTTCATTGTGGACAAAATTTCGGGAGTAACCTTTAAACGATCTTTCCTGATCGATGGGCTTTCAAAATGAACATTGAAGAGTGTGCAATGTTTAAAACCTTAAAAATTTTGACCCAATATAGTACAGCATTAATAACGAAGCAGATATTTACGGAAGTTGTAGTCATAAACCCAGACAGTTCCGATTCTCCAAACCTACTGACTTCATTGCTCCTCCAAGAGTTATCTTATACTCATCAGTTCATCCTCATGCATACCCAATCCTAGTATTTTGCTTCAGGGCATTTCCTGAAGAACCTTATATCCCAGTAAATACAACTCAGTGAATTCCTTGTAATGTGAAGTTCTCTGCATTTTTTTATTTGCAAAACCCAAACTCTACCAGTATAGAACCGAAATATCCATTTAAAAGTCTAGTTTGGTGTGATGACTGATTGCCTTTAATGGTAAAAAACTTACATCGTTCTCAAAAGCGAGCTTCACTTTAAAGTTTTGCTTTGCTGAAACAATCTCTCCGTCGCTTTTCGTAAAGAAGACAACAAGGACGGCTTCTGGTGCCATCTTCCTAGATACGGGGATTGAAAGTGTAGTTGTGGCGATGAGGGCATCAGGATAAGCACTTAGATCAGGTGGATCTGAAAAGATCAAGATTATCTGAAACATGTTATGATCCCTTTTAACTAACGAGTTTTTACAAACAAAGTTTGTTGTGAACGTACCTTAATACTTTCTTATGAAGTTATAGCCGGTATCTTATCCGTGTACCTGAGATATTGGATTACCGACAACGTTGATGATGACGTGTTCGGCAAAATCTGTACTTCTCGTTGTGAGCCTCCACGCTAGAAATGTTGTCATACCATAAAACTTGTGAACTCTCTCTTTTTTATATTTAAAAAGGTATATTTCATCTCTAACTCAGGTGTGGAGCGAGAGATGGAATACGTGGGTCAGTATTAGTGGCTGGAGTTTGGACAGCGTTTATCAAAATAAAATATCAAGTGAGTTTGTATTGATTAGACAGCAAGCGTTATGAGTCTTCTCGATTGAAATATTGCCATTTATTAATCCTTACAGGGTCCACCTCACCAACTGAATTGTCAAGTGATCATAGCACCCGACTTGTCAGAGGGAAGGCCTGGGTTTCGACTCCTGGTCAAGTCATGCCGAGGACTTTGAAAATAGAACCTACAACCATTGTGACTGGTGCTCAGTGCAGGCAATTGAATAAGGAAAACAAGCCAGTAAGTCACAGCTGGAGAAAAGGTCAATTGCTTAGGAACTTAACAGTAAAACCCTATCTAAGTCTTATTAACTAACAAACAACCTCCCTTACATTTTGGTCCGGCTATCAGTACAGGAAACGGCTTTCAGGGCAGAGCTGTAACGTCCAACCCGACAGATAACATTTATCGGAAACACGCAGTCCAATGAAAGGTGTCTGTCAATGTCAAGTGCTTGCCTTTGAAGGGATCACGATTTTCAAACTTTTCTGTACGCTTAGCGCCAACAATTGTTAGCGCTTCGCTTAGATACTGTTTCTGACTCAGCCCCCTCCAGCTTTCAAATTTCCATCCATCCGTCCGTCCGTCCGTCCGTCCGTCCGTCCGTCCGTCCGTCCGTCCGTCCGTCCGTCCGTCCGTCCGTCCGTCCGTCCGTCCGTCCATCCGTCCATCCGTCCATCCGTCCATCCATCCATCCATCCATCCATCCATCCATCCATCCATCCATCCATCCATCCATCCATCCATCCATCCATCCACCTGTCCACCCACCCACTCATTCCCTCATTCATCAAACTTAATCCGCTGTAACAAACCTGTGGTAAGTCTGAGTGACGGTGAACCGGTTTGTGTCGGATCACCTCGTCCGTTAACATTTGCACTTCTCGTCACCGGTGTACCTGTACTTGAAGACACACCGGACCAAGTTTGCGTTCCAGCTGTAATAAGGTTTCTGTTTGCAAATACCTGGGAGTAAAACAAGAATGCATTTTATGTTATGTCTGCACCACGGATTTACTATACATGGATAGAGCATACTGCACGGTACATTGTCGCTACGTACGTGTGAGAAAAAGCGCACCAAGATGGCCGTCTGCTATGGTTTTGTGTGAAAATTTGGACTTGCTCAAGTGTATCCCAGATCGTGCAAGAAAGTTGAAATATTTTTGAAATATGGAAAGGTTAGCTAAAATCACTTCAGGCATTGCAGGAATATGATGTTATTTCCCATTCAAGTTTAACTTTTGTTTAAAATATTACAGAGTCGTCGTCAAATCAGAAGATTTACAGGTTCACGGCGGCCATCTTGGTGGGCCTTTTTTGTTCCAGCCGGTGGCGATCATCTACGGATAGGACGCATACGTTACATGCTGTGTCCATGTATGTAAGTCAGTAGTCTGCACTTACAATTTTTACAGCCGCATATCTGCCTCCATCCACATCCTTAAAACTACATTTCCATTGCCACAGTCATTAACTTAAGCACATCAAACACGTCCAGTTACGTAACGGTGCATTTGTGGCAACCTAAAGCTTAGGGATTGTATCAATTTATGGTAGATTGTATTAGAGCGCAGGACAAACATTTTTCAGTTTTGTCTGCAAGATCGATGAAAATTGATACCATACCTCTACAATTCTCACAGATATTATAAATTGACGACAAGCTTACGTCATTTCGAAGAAATAAGAATGAAACATGTGATCGCACCACTGACCTGTGAGGAAAACACACATGGAGCGGTGGAAGGCACCCAATTTTTTCCCCGCTGGTAGAAGACTTACGCCCATTTCGCATTAGTTGACATATCAGCTATTAATCTGTTGATGTAAAGAGTCTGTGCCTGTAAAGGTGTACCATCTTGTGATACATGGGTCCTCAGATCGACTTCCAAAAAATTACAGACAAACCCCTTCATACCAATATTTCAAAACAAAATTATTAGGTCAGTGGCATTTTAGGGGTGGCTACAAGATATAGTGAAATTTAATGTGAAAAAATCAAATTTGTGGTTTGCATTATCCCCATAGGTGTAAAGTTGGGCGTCAGTCACATCCAAGCAAAAAGAAAACATATTTTGTAACCTCCAATGTGATACGTAGCATAAACAAAAAAAATATTTGGTGGGATCTCGTTGGCTCGTTGCGTTAAATTGACCTAAATACGTGACGAACAGCGCCCTCGTGCTGTTTTCAAGACCTTATAACTTGATGCGCCAACATGATCCCATGGACTAAACATCTTTATGCCAAGTGAAAAACTAGTGGGATCTTGGTGGCGCATGGAGATAAATAAGCTCAAAAGTCAAAATTTTCCGTTTTGTTGCGTTTTCGCGCCTCTGTAAGTCTACGCGCCAACGTCCCAATTTGATCAGAGTGACAGCAAGTTGTCGGCACAGTCTCCCTTTCCTAATAAATGAAGAAAACAACATGGGATCTCTGCAATTGGCGGAGATTTTTTTTTTTGAAAGTTCTCAAAGTATAGATATTTCAAGCATTGTACCCTTGCAGTGCACACAAAACGGTGCCATACGTGCCATTTTCTTGTTCAAATATACAGCTGCGCCATGAAGATCCCATCAAATTTTTTTCATGGTTGGCTTATTTTTATGCTGGTTAGCAGAAATCATTTGGAAAAATAATGGGACCAAGTTGACGCATTAACTTACGAAAGGTGAAAGGTCATACCAGCAGCCAGTTTCCACTTTTCGGGCAATTTTGCGTTTTCGAGATGTACAATGAATGCATGCGCCAACATTGTCCCAGTGAACTCTAAGTAGTTCATGTTAATATGGGCACTTTTCTACATATTCCATGTAAAATCAGAGTGGAACTTACTTGGCGCTGAACAATATCCAGTGTCAAAGGTCACAACTTGGCCTGGAATGCCTTTCATATACTACAGTATAGCACAGCATGCACTTTTTGGGTTCTTGTGAAAATCTGTGCCAGACACATCCACACTGATCTCTTTATGGTCTAAGGGCTTGGAAGTATACAAGATCATTAGCCTGAGCCATCTAGGCCACCATCTCATGTGCACTCTATATGAGGCCCAAACAAGGGGCCCTGTGAGATGGCATGATGGTATGATGTTTGTTTGTTATTTTTTAGAAGTTGATCTGAAGACCCATGTATCACAACCCCCCTCCCCCCAATGGTACACTTTTACAGGCACAGACTCTTAATTTGTTATCAATCCACAAGGTCTGTTTACACAGTAGACCTTATGCGCATGGTGTTACAGAACAAAACGTACGCCGTTCTTTGGGGACTAAACAAACCAACACCGACAAATGCAGACAGTTGTTTGTAAACCAGCCGAATACGTGCATAGTGTGCTACAAGTGCGGGGCGAATTGTCATTCGGGCGGCGTGCCTCAGTGGCGTAGCCACGGGTGGTTTTGGGGGTTAAAACCCCCCATGACCCAACCTTGCAATGCACAAAACACGTAAAATAGCGGGTTTTTCTCTCTATCTTTAGACTTTTCCCTCATGTCGTGCCCCACCCCCCAAAGACACCAAAACCCTCTCCATGACACAATCCTGGCTACGCGCCTGGACCACGTGTTCCCAGGCTTCCCCCAAGGATGACGTCAGTGTGTCGTCAATGCATAAGGTCTATTTGGCAATCTGAATGATACTTATCATTCACTAACAGCAAAACCCAAACACGCTTGTTGTCATTTTTTGAACAGTGTAGATCAGGTATGAAACAATTTAACATTTGGAATAGTTTGGAAACATTTAAGAATATAGCATGTCAATTCTTCGGAAAAAAATTGCAGGAATGTTTTTGTTGCAGAAAATTTTTTTGAAATTAATGGTTTTTTTTATTTTATTATTATTTTTTGGTGTATACAGTCCTTAAGCGTAGGCGTACTGTGATAACCGGTTCTTCACGCGGAAAGCTGCAAATAAGTTACAAAAGAAGGGATTAAGGCTTTAAGCATTTATTACAAGTTTTATACCTATGTAGAGGTCGTGCACTGACGTGTATTGTAACAGGTTTTCGTATTTAATTACCCACACTCACTCACTTACCGTTGCAAAGCATGACTGCCAGTATTGGAGCAGACTATCAGGTTTAATAAATACACAACTTCCCAGTGTTCGGATGTGGCGAAAACTCTTCTTAGTTTCGGGCGTTTTCATGTACATTTTTTATAATCTTGGTAGTCTTGTGAACAGGAAAGAACGTATTTCATTTCAACAGATTCAAGATGAGAATATTCAGCCATAGCTCTAAGGGACATTTTATCTTTAGTAGTAGATTCTTTTTAATAAAGTTGCCTGCGCAAAATTTCACCCATCCAAGGTACGTGTTTGTCGCGCCAGTCGGGGATGGTTCTCAAGATATGAACACGTAAAATTTCCACATTTTCAACAAAAAGTGAATTTGAAGCAAGCATATATGACATCGTATCCCACCATGAAAAGTATGCAGTTTTTTGTTTTTCTTTCAACTGTAGACTCGGTTTTCTCCTCAACAATCCCAGTAATGAAAATGTGATTGCACAAGTGGCATGAGAACTTCAAAAACTTTGCATACCCTAGTACGTGGAGGTCCTATTCCTATTAACGTCAAGGTCAACACAACAGTCTGATAAAACAAAGAGAAACAAAGCATTCCATGTCAATTTGAGGGAGTGATACATGCTTGGCTACCCTCAACTCAGAAATCTAATGACTTCATTCGCCGATGTCTCGAGAAATATATATGTCCGATTTGAATGGAACTTTCACCAGTACTGTGTAGATTTGGTCCCTCTTTCACATATAGAATTACATTTTTGTTTAAACTACCCCTTTGACAATAGGCTGTCTAAATGTTCTTAGACAACCGAGGACAATTAAATATACTGCCGAGGACCTAAAAATCTTTTGTCTGGGTCCTCGGTTTTACACAAAGACAAAACTATATAAACACCCACGCAAACATACACACACAGATCAGTCCTTTTTAACTGAAAAGTTTTGTTGTACGTGGAAAGAAACTTACGTTGTATTTAAATTCAATGATGCTTCCTATTTCGGACGATGGTAGAATAAATTCTAGTTCGGCAATAAGACTTTCATCAACAAAGTACGTTGATGACAGAGGGCGCACTGCTAAGAAACTTCCGCTCGGAGAATACCAGGCAGACAGTGTCTTTGTGGATACGACATTAGGAATACCAACGTCAGAGTCTTGATAAGTTATCTATTAAAAATTAGAAAGAGTGTTCTCTGAAATTCAGTCAGTTTATCTTCAGTAGACTGCCCGATATTAAGGAAACCAATTTCAAAGTTTTCATAAAAGAATCTTGGTAAGTCGTAATTTGATCATGCTTTGAATAAAACTGAGGTGCACAAGAAGGGGCATGCACCTCCGGTGGCCGTGCCAGAATGTCAAAATGGGGGGAGGCAAGCTAGTTGCAAAGGATAATGTTGGAGGGGGGGGGGGAGTTTCGGGCGCAGCGCGAAACCGAATCAAAAGGACCCGTTACTGGGAGTGGGGCTGGGGGTTCAGGGGTGCGCGAAGCCAATTCAGTGCCCGTTTCTGGGGATGGGGGTTCAGGGGTGCGCTAAGCCTCGGAACCCCGGAGATTTCAGCATATCTTTGGACATTTGCCTACTCCTAATGAGATATGGTATTTTCCCTTCCTTAAGATACGGTATATGTACTAGTTTCATTTCGTGTAAACATTTACCCAGGTGAACAAAAATAAACCTACTGTCCTTCAGTGGACGTAAAGCTTCTTCGGATAGCTTAGTTTTGCCGAACGGCTCTTTACCAGGGAGTAATTAGGACTTTAGAAAACCTTTATAGAAACGTAACTTTTTATTAGTTCCAAATACGGTTCACCATTTCACTGCATCAAATGCTTTCCAAAGCATCTTCTGTCTGCCTCTAGAACAGCGTTTTTTGGTGATCTTCAATTTTGGTCTTCATCTAAAATTAAAAAGGTTCCTCGAGTTTCAATGCCATTTCGACTATTTAATTTTCTTACCTCCACAAGCAGCTTTGTAATGTACGGATTTACAGCTGCAGCGAATTCCAAATCTGCTTTTCCTGAATGATCAGTTGTTAGGGTTGTCTCAAGAGTAAAATCACCGTCCCCTTCGCTCTTAGTTACTCGGACAGATAGATCCTTTTCTTGAGCGGGAAGTCCGTCTGGTAACTTTGCCTCTACCTTTTAAATGTTATGAAAAATTTACCACATTTTGGACAATGAGAAATTATAAAGAGAACATTATATGACTTAAAGCGCTTTTAATGTTTGTACCTTACGGTTGAATGTATGGAGTAACATTTGCATTGCAGGCAATTTACGAGGAAGCATTTTCTCTCAATGTGTACTCTAAGTATAAAATTTCAAAAATATATATTACGAACAAACAGTCCTACTTTTATTATCATAGGACATACCTGAGCTGGGATCATGGTGAAGTTATTTACTCAATTTAAAATGGTACATTGTGCATTATTTGTGATATCGTGTTGTACTAACTGAAATTAGTCTTTGCATTTCTTTGTTTTTCTGAAAGTTTTTGCACCTTGTACCAAGATGTAATAGCATACTTACTCTTATGGGTTGATTTAAAAAATCAATCCCCTCTGTACAACATTCTGTGCAAGCAAATATCAAGGGTTCAAGGTCATATGAACATTTTAAATTTCAAAGAGAAACAAAGTGACAAATTTTTGCGGAATACATTATTTCGTTTGAAGTAAATAAATTTCAACATTTACTATCTTAACAATGGAATGAGCTACAACAGAGGGAGTTTAATGCATTAGATTCATTTTGCAACCTCTAAATTATATATTTTTAGTTCTAGACGTGAGGTACACTTTAAATTTGACAAAGTTACTGTGTTTTCTATTTGAACCTTGAACCTACCTTGCATCTGTACTTCAGTCCCGGCTTGAAGCCATCAGGTCCCGACAAATGCAGAATCAGTGGTTGTTGCGTTATCCTGGTAGTTCCGTGTGTCTCTTTCCTGCTAACGCCTGTGGAGTATCATATGAAGTAGAACAATACCGGGTTTTGGAAACGGTTTTGGGTTAATGGCAAGAATTCCTTTTATTGTTTGTTTGACTATCCTATGTTAGTTGTGATTCATAGGTGATCATATTGTAATTAGCACGTAGACCTACACAAATTCAAATGCATTCCGAGTCCTTAGCCGTTCACGGTGTGACGAGAATCGGGTATACGTTGCACTATTATGCAATTAAAGGAAAAGACATGTTACTGCTTCGAACTGGCCTTCCTTTAATGGTCAACGAATAACTTCCCAGTTTTTCCTATGAATTAAAAGTTGAGTTGAAGAATTGATCTGGAAACACAATCATAGCAACGCATGCCATAGTTACATTTGCATTAAACAGTCAAAGAATAAACGGCCTACATTTTGTAATATTGGCAATATAATTTACTCCACTTGTACTGTGGAATGATGGGTACGATAGAAATACGTTACTACGCTTTGAATAAATTTAATCATTATGACTGTACAAAGTGTAGGCCTATTGGTTTGATGCTCCATTATGATAGGGTTTAATCTGTTTCATCTATTAAATATGCTTTATCAAAAAATACTTTTGATAATACTTTGGTACTTTATAACTCCAAAACTGGCAAGATTCTACTGCACAGTATTTAGCATCCTCTTAAGCCCCGTCAATACTGTGCGACCCGATGCGACGCACCTCGTTGCAACGAGGTTGTGCAGACGCGTTGCAAAGTGTGGAATGTTTTGCAACTAGTTACAAGCCGACACGCTACCCATTTTCATGTGACCGAACATTTTCGGTCGCATGAAACTGAAACGTGCAATTGACAACAGTGACTGACTTCTGGAATGAAGCCTACGACTTTAAGTTAACCGAAATGGACAGAACACATTCTTGTCTCGGCAACGTAATAAATAAATAGAATATAACGTTAGGATTTTGCGTAAATCGCGCTTTATGGACCTGCGACTTGTTGCATAATATGAACGCTATGCTCTTAAAACTAGTTAGTCGTCAGTCGCTCACCCCGACAAGGCAGTCTTGTTGCAATAAGCTGCATCGCATAGTGTTGACGGGGCTCAGACTAATCAGTGGAGCCAGTAAGCCACAACTGGAAAAAAGGCCACGGACGGTCTGACTTAAATCAATTCGTGAGGAACTGAGCCGCCAAACATCATATAACCAGGTAACTAACTAACTAACTAACTAACTAACTAACTAACTAACTAACTAACTAACTAACTAACTAACTAACTAACTAACTAACTAACTAACTAACTAACTAACTAACTAACTAACTAACTAACTAACTAACTAACTAACTAACTAACTAACTAACTAACTAACTAACTAACTAACTAACTAACTAACTAACTAACTAACTAACTAACTAACTAACTAACTAACTAAATAACTAACCAACTAACTAACTAACTAACTAACTAACTAACTAACTAACCAACTAACTAACTAACTAACTAACTAACTAACTAACTAACTAACTAACTTCTTCTAACTAACTAACTAACTAACTAACTAACTAACTAACTAACTAACTAACTAACTAACTAACTAACTAACTAACTAACTAACTAACTAACTAACTAACTAACTAACTAACTAACTAACTAACTAACTAACTAACTAACTAACTAACTAAGTAAGTAAGCAAGTAAGTAAGTAACTGTACCAATAAGACCCTTAAGAATGATCCCAGTCTTGCCGTACCGTAATGTGTATACCAAGTTAATTTGGAGTTGTTTCCCGGATGATTTCACACGGATAAATGGTTTTGAATTCTAGTGGCCGCATATGATATCTTTATTCATCAATAGGAAATACATGAGACGATATTCTTCGTTTCGCACAAAATTTACCTGTTCTTCTACTGGAGTGAGGGTAAACTAATGCTATTCAATACACAGCTACACGATTTGATAGTTTTCACTTTACCCAGCTGCTATAGACGAATCCGGACAGCAAGTGATGGTCTGATTTTAGTCGGCCATAAATGGGGTCTATAACCTTTTAATCTTTCAATTTCCTTGCTTAGCTGTATCATGGATAGATGTACACTAAATTGCTCATTGATTCCTTCAATTTCACAGAATATGAGGTTTAAAATTCTTGTAGACAATACATGAACACGATTTATGGCTGATGGACCCTATTTTCGGCTGCCTACAGTGACTAAACACAAACCCTACTGTCTACATAAAATATAAGATAATACAGTCCCCGGATGGGTTGGATGATTGGATGATAAATAACTGTAACTATTTAACTATACCAAAAAACCCGATATAAAACCTACCTGTTGCGGTCTCTGTAAAATTCACGTCTAATATCAAATACCTGTTGTATTGATATTTTACGCTCGGAAAATGGCTGAGAGGGAAAACAAATTTATGGCATCCATCATCGCCGGTATCCTGGTGGTAAAAAAACATTAACATAAAATATTTCCCTGCCAACATGCCAAAATTTAACTTCTGTGGAACGTTTACCATTCACACAATCTATATTAATTTAACATGACAAAGGAGAAATTAAGAAATGTAAAATGTACGAAAAAGTGGATAACTCACTCTAAAATATTAGTGGGACAATTGAATTCGAATCATAAATTCAGCAAACACGGTACAAGAACAAGAGGCATATTTAACAACTAAAACTAACCAATAACCAACCAACCAACCTGCAAACTCTATTGCTTATCATCGTCCATGTTAGTCTTGGTAAAAACAGTCAATTTTCCCTTCCCTGGTTTTATGAAGTGAGGGCACTCAGCACTTGTCAAAGAGACTGTGAACCAATATTTCGTTATTCCTCATTAACGTCTTGGGTAATTCTTCAAAAGTAGGTGACACTATGGAAATTTTATTAATTTATTTTTGAAAGTGAACAGTTATAATCGGATAAGGGGATGGCAGCGGGTTTTGTGGATATTTTATGCAGGATGCAGTTACTGGAAGGAGAAAACTACCAAGATAAAGAATTACTTAAGAAAAGACCAGGTCGCTGAGTATATCACTGTTCTTTTCTTGAGCACTAGGTTCTCTGTGGCAGGTTAATAGATTTTAAGTGTACTGCATGTTGGTGGAGATAAGTGAAATATTAACTGTTAATATTTGTGGAGACTAATGCAAAGTCATTCCCAACCAAAAAAATAACATATAGGTAAGGTCCGAGATGTTTTGATAAGTTAAAGGGGTAATTATGCTAAGTTTCCTGGTATAAATAGTTCCACTGAAATCCGATGTTTGGTCCTCAAGATATGAGATGGTAAACTTTTCACATTTTCAATAGTAAGCGAACTTGAAGCAAGTACAAATGACATCGTACCCTCCATTAATGAAAAGACGAGCAGTCTTTTCAGGGGAATTTAGAGTGGAGGGAATAGCCACCAAAGCGGTCCAATATGTTCAATAGTATAAAAGCAATTTAAGGAGGCCCAAAATGCCTTTTGCAGAAAAATAGGGGGGTGGGGGATACTAAAGCTTACTAGCCCCCCCCCCCGTCCTTGCGGTCTCTTTTTTGGTTTTTCCTTAAACATAATTAACTTTCCCCTCCCAAATCCCAGGTGAAATGCACAGTACGGACAAGAATTCAAATTCTTTTAAAAGAAGCTTCTTTCCCGCATTAAAATTCAAGGTGAAAAATAACGGAACAAACATATAAAGGAAACAATGTATGCTATTCTCACGAACTTGCGAGGAAGTGATATAACCTCTGCTTCACTTTGGGCCACAACTGTAGCAATCTAATTTGCCAATTTCTCAAGAAATACTTATTAAATTTCAATGAAAGTTTCACTACATTGCGTAATTTTGTTTCTCTGCCGATATACGAGAAGGGAGTTTTTGCTTCAACCCTTTCTTTTAATCTAATTCGCAGAACGAACAAATACATAAGACGAAATATTTGCATCTCTTTGACCGTTTCGAGGTTTCTTTGGACATATTCGTTGTAGTTTTTGTAAACCACTAAGTCCCGAGGAACTTACCTGCACTGAGAGAGCCAGAACTGGGTCTAATCGTTCGACTGAAACGTTGACAGCAATGTTTCCACGAACTGGCTGACCGTATGTATACCTTGTAAAAACGTTGAAAAAACTACAAATAAGATAAAAACCTCACTCAAAGCATGACTTTTTATGAGCACTTAGAGTGTACCTCTTCATCGTCGAGTTAGATGGGAAAGTTGATCTGCTGACGTCACAGCAACACTAATGTGTTATATGTACCTGGTATTAGCTACATAAAATGTAAAGTTCAAGTGTAGTTTCAAATAAGGTCCAAATAGGTTAAGGTCCCTCCCCCTTTAGTCGCTCCGGAATACCGTAGACTTCACGGTTGTCGCTTTGTTTAACAGTTTAATGAATGTGTTTTTATTCACATATAAGTTGTGGTATTTGTTTACCCCATAATGCGAAACCACAAGGAACTTTCAGCGACGTGTAAAAGCATATTCTGGTGACTTTTGTAAGTAGGGGCCTGTATGGAAGAAAAAAGCCAGATATTGTCCTCAAACTCCTGTAGCAACACCTTTTTACCTAACTCAAGATATCTCATTTAAAGATTGTCTAAATTTTAAAAAATATACCTCCTACTTTCTCAACAAGGTAACAGAAAGTAATATAAATTGGGCCAAGTTTCTTTTGTTTTTCTTACGTAGATTGTGTACTGGGGATTCTTTGCATTAATTCTTGAAGTTCATAGCAAGCTGTAATTTGCATGTTCAATTTACCCTACATAGCCACTGATATATCTTCTTCTGTTGGAGTAAATGATATTTTTTAAGCATATGCCTCCTTTGATGTGTCGTTCGGAATTTATGTGATCTAATGAGAAATTACAGTGACTTGCATGTAATATAACGATCTGCATACAGATATTACTGTCTTTGTTCAATTCTTTGTGTCTTGTTCCTTTTTTCACTACAGCATCTAGTTATTTTCCCCTGCGTATGAACATGTCCACAAGAACGTTACTCCCAAATATTTTAGCCATAATCGTAAAAACAGAGGAAGAAGTCGCAACTCTTTAATTTTATTAAACAAATGATGAGGCATGCTTTAGTTTACTTTTCAAGATGGACGGTAAATTTTTCGTTACTGCAATATGTAATTTTTTGAAAATTGATGTAATGGTGTTATCAAAATTGAATGTTATTGTTATACTTGAAATTTGATACTGTTGGAATGTTCAGATGTGCAACATATGAAAAGTGTAACCCCGAAAGTTCCTAAATATCTCTAGCAAAAGGGGCAATGTGATAAAGAAATTAAATGTCGTGTCAAATTTATGTGCCGTTGTAACATCACAGATTTCCCACGATGACTATACCTGAAGAAAAATGCAGTAGTGTTTTCTAAATGTGTTATTTTACAAAGTCTATAATTTAAGCTGAGAGAGGGCAAACTACACAAACGTGTCAAAGTTGCTCGCTGTCTCACAGAAAAACTGCGAGGTGATCTATGAAACATAATTTGGCTTCTTTGTTCTCTTAGCAACAAAGTTTGTTAATATGCCAAAATTTCTCTCGAATCGATAAAAAATGTCAAGGGTTCTCAACATTCGTTTCAGTTGAATTTGCGCAGTAGGACAGTAATGCATCATGAGATAAATTGGAAAATAGCGATACGTATGGCGAGACCTTTTCCACGATCGGATGAAAATCCAAAGCGTTTATCTCTAGAACTGGTCACCCTGCTGGAACAATTTACATTGACTCCATTATATCTGTTAGATTAACAACTTCATTACATGCAGATGATACAATTGAGTAAAAACAAGGACGAACTATACTTACAGTCCACACACGGAGAACTCAACGGTATCGTCTAACACAAACACATATGAAGGCGGCCTGATGATAACATCAAATTTTGGTAAAACTGAAAAATTGAAAATTTAATTACAATAGTTGACTGGATTGTTGGGATGGGAGTTTCCATGTACCATTTTTTTTTTCTGTTTACCTCATTTTGACTGATGGGTTGCTCTAAGTTCGAAGTTGCTTTTTTGTCGTCCCAGTGCTGTTGATCTAATTACCCATCCACCATTACAGTTTTCATTATATGTATGACAAAACTGTCCTCCACCATTTTAATAGTCTTGCCAAGCCATCAGTGGTGTAGCAAGACCATAGGGGCTCCGTGAACAAGGAAAGTATTTCTTAAGACCATCATGCCTACCGACTGGGTTAAACTCAAGAAAAGTTCATCCCACAGAACACACAGTCGTACAGCCAAAATATCTAGTCATAGATCTAATTCAACGGTTGCAAAGTTATTGTAAATATTCCTTTTAACCTTCCATTTAAAATTTTCATTAACTTGAATTTGACAATACTTGCACAAGAAAGGCGTAAATTTTCTTGAGAATCTCAAGTTATTGTTGAAATTATTTCTAAATGCATTGTTTTGAACTTTTGAAAAAATCCTGTTTCAAAATATACCCCGTGCAGGCAACCTTAAGTTCGTAAACTAAACTGGCAGTGGAGTACGAATCTCCCAATTCGTTTCCAGACATTCCCAATTCATTGCCAGCTCTAACGACCGTTAGTTCTGTGGAAGCATCTTGGCATGATGGGTATGAGTGAGACTCCACATACAAACTCGGGGTTATTTGGAAATTCATCAACTCTCCAACGACAGAACTGTCCTACCACTATTTTCAGTAAGCTCGTTTTTACGAGCGAATGCGAAGTATGGCAGTCGCTTTATAGACTTGTTACAGTGTTTTCAATCTGTACCTTGTTGGTTTTGTTTCTTTGTAAGTGTTTGTAAATTAAAAAGCGTTAACCATGAAAACAGATAATTTATTTAAGGATGCCTCTTGTTTCATTACACGTTGAGGCATATTACTTCAGGGATATTTCAATCACATGGTTCTTGGAACGACTGCATGGGGTTCTCAGAAGCCCTTTCTATAGTTTTTGTCAACTGCCGTTCTTTATGACATAGTCGTTACCCTTCTTTTCTTACAGTCGCCCGAGGCGTTCGCTTTTGCCTAATATCAATACCTTTGTCAATATCTATTTTAAAGTTTTGGTACCCGTTGCCACCTGGGAGGATACTTTTTCCCAAAAGGTACTGATCTCCTTCTGTGATCAGGAATAACGATTAAATAATAGCACCTTTTCCGCAAGGCGAAACAGACCCCCTTCTCGGCGTTCGACAAGAATGTTCCAAGATGTCTGTCATAAAGGCACTATTTAGGTAGTTAGATGAAATTTAACGACACACCAATACGAATGTGTTAAACAGTGTCAGACAACTCGATAAAAAGCTCAGTCCAAATTAATTTTCAAGTATGACTCAAGTTCACGTTTGGTTTCCCTTTAGTCGCCTCTTGCAACAGGTGGAATTACCGTGTAGATATATTCAACGGCACCCCACATGTTGCAAACCATGGAAGAACTTGCTCAGTTTTGTGGGGCCGACAATTCGCCAGTCGATGGAGTGAGTATTAAGGGTCTTTGGTGTGTATTTTATAGGCGATGGTTGGGGACAAATACTCGCCACACACGACCTCCTCAAACTACCTGGGTGCAGTTTAACTTCATACGCAGCACGCAGGAACTATTTGGGGGTAACAAGGAGGATAAGGTCTCAAAGTGAAAGCAAGAATAATACCCTAAGTGAGGGCTTTGGTAAGAACTGAAGAGAGATTTGTGATATGTAACGTACAACTGTTTGACATGCACAAAACATTTCGATGATGTAACAGAGGAGATCGATCGTACCCCAGCGAATTGCAGTAATGGAACCAATAAAGTGGCTTCAAGTGCTACTTTGTTTAGCAACATGTCATATGTGAGGGTACTTCAATATTCCAAAATTACGGGGTTGGGACACCCCTTTTCTTATACCCCTCCTCAAGGTTGACAGTCAGACCCTGCAGTTGGCCAACCCAAATAAAAAAAATCTGGCTAGCCTAATGCTTGGATATTCATCATTTCTCCTTGAAGTTGCTGCACTGATGATAGCATCATGGTGGAAGGAATATATCATTTACATAGCTTTTGAATTCAACCTTTAAATTACCATATTCATCAATTTTGAACGTCTGCCTTGTTGTTCTCCCATTTACGGTAACATGTATGGTCCATGTTCCAAGAACCGGATCATCTGATAGTTGCATCGTTAGGTCGACTAACCCTTCCTGAGTTTCGATGGTACGCCATTGTCTAACTCGGATGTCACGGGGAGATGTGATGTAAACCTCATTGTACTGAAATTAATTTAACACCAAATGCAATGTTATTTTAATTAAAACATATATAAGACAAAGCTGAGGTACCATGTTATCATACTAAAAATAAAAATATTCTGAGAAAAAGAGGGCGCCAGACTACTTTAGTCTAAATATCTCTTGAAAGCAATTTGTGAGAACATTTATTTAATGAGAGCAGGGTGGTCGGGAATATGGACAGAGAAACATTCTCCATCCTAGGTGCACATACTTGACTTTAGCAGAATTGGAAACATCAAACCCAAGTCATGCAGTTACAAACTATAGAAGCGATCCACGTATTTTAAAAGCATGAGCCTAAACTCCCAGTTAGTACTACTCTAATCATTACAGCCCGGGTTCAGCATTCCCCCCTCGTTGCTAAGTGACACCCACAACCTGCCCATCCATCTCTGAAAGCAGCTAGGATAGTTTTCTACGCACGCAACTTCCAACTTCTCCAGGATCGATCAATTCCTCTTAAGAAATCATGCCGATGGGCATTTACCAGCTCCTTGAGCATAAGTTGGGCTTTTTTTTTT
Organism: Holothuria scabra; assembly: GCA_037179385.1. Lineage (NCBI taxonomy): Eukaryota > Metazoa > Echinodermata > Holothuroidea > Aspidochirotida > Holothuriidae > Holothuria > Holothuria scabra. Next base: position 2,769,819 of record CM074197.1, on the reverse strand, counting down.
TTTTTTTTTATTGTTTTTCGAAGTATCATCGATGAAATTTCTCCTATTTATATAGAGGTACCTACGGCCAAAATGTTGTGTATGCTTCCCGCCAATATGGTGGCTGCAGATAGTGAATCTACAGGTTTCTCCCCTACTTGATGAATTTCTTGCTACGCGTCTGCACGGAAAATTAAAAATGCTCTATGCACCAGTCCTTGCTCTGAAGGGATACTCTCAGGCAGGAGAGGACAATTGAAGGAGAAAAAAACATCCTACCGTTAATGTATTAAGACAACAAACAGTTTGGTACTCTGGTTCTGCACTTTCCCAGCTCCGCCTAAGCTAGTTACGGGTTGGCTATACACACTGCGATTTGTTCAAGCATCTAAAGATGAACAGTTACAAGGACAACAAAGTGAAAAAGCAATAACAACGTCAACAACTATTGAAGATTTGCAATTCTAATAAAATAATAAAACCCAAACCCAAACTTTCTTCACATTTTAAAGTTTAGTTGGCCGCCATGGGATCTTAAAATAAGCAAAAAGATTGCTATGTAGCCTACGTTGAGGAACGTTTAGAAAGAGAGAAAGGAAATATGTACATCGGTTAGACTAACACATTATACGTCAAATCTGCCACGGACAGCCCAATTAAAGCAATTAAATGGCACCCAAATTGTACCAATGATTCTGAATATTTTCTAAAATACTGGGGAAGATTAAGGTTGGCAAAGGTATGAAATGTGGGTCCCTGAATACTAGGTCCAATTTGTTGTAAATATCTTACCTGTTCGGTATAGGGTTTCATACTTGGATACTCCAATGTCAAAATTCGTATTCTCACTAAAGAGAGATTTAGAGAACCAACAAAACATTTCAATACAAGCGTCTTTGAGACTGGAGGTTGAAATATTCAAAGCCAGAAATTATGGTTTTCTTTGAAAACTTGGTTACTGAAAGGGACAATTCACCTGAAAGATTTATGCAGATTACATGAAATTTTGAAAAATGGTTACATTACATTAATTGGTGTTATGGAGGGGGGGGGGGGGACAAAAAGTAATGCTTTGTTAGCAAGGGACTTATTTAGCCTGTTCTAACCTTGCTTATGCCCGTTGTCTGACATTGATCATGTATTCATTTAACGTTAAGTTAAGAGTTAATAACGTTAAGCGTTAATACATACTCGTTTTGCGCTCACACTTAACTTAAGATATCATTTATAAACGGCACCACAATTTTACCCGGTAAGTCTACAGAAATTCCTAGTGAGTAAGCTCTTCGATTGCCTTCAAATAAATAATGAAGGGTAACTCATATCACACATCAAGCACTGAGAGTTTTTGATTACACATTTGGGTCTTGTATGCTCACGAGCGCATGAATTAAATAAATGAACTAGGAATATATCCCAGTAAGGATGAGTTTAAGATTGTCGGATTAAGAGAATTGGAAATTTCTGGGATGATGACTAACTCCTTTTAAACATCGAATCACATCATTCTAGCATCTTTACAGATTTTTCATGACATAATGTGCGTGAAATGTAACATACCCATGAAAGACAGGTTTATCAAACCACCAATTCACACTTGTGTGATGCGATAATGATATATTGTATGAAAACAATACTTATTTATTGTATGACGCATCATCTGAACACCGGCCATGGATGAGTCACCCGTGCGTCATGTAAGTCTTTCTTGTGACGCAGGGGTCGTGTCAAAGGTCTTGAAATGTTGCGCCAGAAAGCAACCTTATATGGGCGACAAAGGTGAGAAAGACAAGTGTGTTTCAAGTCCATGAAATGTTGGGTCAATTGTGGGAACGCTTCGATGCGGAAGAAAGTATCACGCTCTAAACAAACAAACATGGTGACGGTGATGGTATTGGTGATGGTGATGGTGATGGTGATGGTGATGGTGATGATGATGATGATGATGAATATGATGATGATGATACAGTTCTGGCGTGAGATATGTTGTACAGAGAAACAACACAATAAGGAGGCGAAATGGACCGAGGACTTCAATACCCACCATTATTCCGTCCACCCGCAACCTGAAACAAACATAACTGAAGAAGAAGTGCGGAAAAAAGTAAAGAGGATGTCAAACTGGAAGGCACCTGGACCAGATCAAGTGCAGGGGTTCTGGCTTAAGAAGATGACGAGCCTCCACCACAGAATAGCAACACAGTTACAACACATTGTCGATGATCCAATAAGCACACCTACATGGTTAACAAATGGCAGAACAACGCTGATCCAGAAGGACCCCAACAAGGGGACCGCGCCAGCCAACTACAGGCCTATAACGTGCCTCCCAACAACATGGAAGCTCCTCTCGGGCATCCTTGCAGATAAGGTGATGACTCACCTAGAACACCAAAACCTCCTGGCAGAGGAGCAGAAAGGATCCAGGCCTGGTAGCAGAGGAACAAAGGACCAGCTCATCATTGACAAGACTGTGTGTAAGGATTCCAGAACACGACGAACGAATCTGGCGGTTGCATTGATAGACTACCAGAAGGCGTAAGACTCTGTGCCACATTCGTTGATAATCGAAGCAATGAAAATGCACAACATAGATGAAAAGATCTGCGCCGTCATAGAGAGATCTATGCACAACTGGGCTACCAGTCTCACCGCGAATGGGCAACACCTTGCCAGAATACCAGTCCAGTGCGGAATTTTCCAGAGAGTTGCACTTTCACCGCTGCTGTTCTGTATAGCCCTCAACCCCTCTGAGCCACATCCTACGAAGTGCACGACGAGGATATAAACTCAAATCGGGTCACACAATTCACCACCTCCTATACATGGATGATCTGAAGTTGTATGGGAGGAACGAGAAGGAAATAGACTCGATGATAAACACTGTCCGAGTCTTCAGTGATGACATCGGAATGAAGTTCGGACTCGAAAAATGTGGCAGGTTAGTGATACGACGGGGAAAAGTGCTGGCTACAGAGGGACTTCTCCTTGACATTGGAAAAATCCAGGACGTGAACGTGGAGAAAGGCTACAAATACTGAGGCATCCTGCAAGGAATGGAGAACCTCCAGGAGAAAGTGAAGGCAAATACAACTAAGTCCTATATCAAGAGGGCCAGACAGGTCCTAAAGACAAAGCTGAACGGACGAAACAAAATCCAGGCCCTCAACACATATACCATGCCTGTACTGAGCTACACAGAAGGAGTAATTGATTGGACCAAGGCAGAAATAACAGAACTGGACCGCAGAACCAGAAAGCTCCTGAACATGCATGGAGCACTTCACGACGACGACCACGACGGCGACGGCGACGACGACGACGATGACGAGCACGAAATGGGTGAAAGGTCAAAGGGGAGGGAGAGGAAACAAAGTTATTTCAGGTGGTTTTGGCTATTATTTTTTAAGGTTGCGTCATGGGGGGCTTCAACCCCCAAAACCACCCCGTGGCTACGCCACTGTGTTGGACTGTTACTGGCAATATTGTGCCTATGCCGCATCATGAAGATGGTTATTAAAGAATGATTTCTTTCCTTCTTTTTTATTTGCTGTCTATTTCCGCTTTCAAATATTATTACCCACAAATATGAATTTTACACTTACCAATTTGTCCAGCCTTGTACACGGGTTTATCAGTCTGCACGAATGTTTCTTGGCCAGCAGAAAATACAGCAATTGTCCGCTCCTTGATATCAATGAATGGTTCACCACTTTTCGTTGTACCTACTACTGACGCTCGCAGAGTCAAACTCCGGGAGTATCGCGGCAGTGGTGGTACCTAAAAAAGAACAATATTACATCATATTCCAAACGTCCACAACTGACATCACGGTAAAAGGCAATGGGTGTGTCTAAATTGAAATATAGTGGCATGCGAAAGAAATAGTTCTAGTCGTTATCAAACTAATCAGTGTGAAGAATAAATCACAAGCAAAATTTTCATCAAAATATGAGGTAAAAATTCGTAGTTCTTCTATGACAATCATTACACGACTTAGCTCCCTTCACTGAAATTATAAATTAGTCAAAACCGTGTCTAAATTGACTGATCAACAAAATTGACCTTTATTTGACTAAGATGTGACTAATTGACTTCGTGTTTTACATCTTTTACACCTCCTTGACTAAGTTTTGCCTGCTATTGTCTAGTCCGTTACTGTGAAAAATCGAAATGCCACCCCAAATTAGACAAAATGAGTGACTGAAGTAGTTGGTAAATTCAGACAACGTTTTGGTTAATTCGTGTTGAATTGTGCTGCTTTTTTATTTAATGATCTTGTTCGGGCTTTTCAATGATCGGAGTGAGGAAACTATAAATGAACTCATCATCAGCCTAAATTATTCATTTATAGAAATAAACATAATTTCACATGGATAAAATTTTCTTTCTTTTCGAAAGAAATGTTGAATATAACATTGCAAAACCCAGAAATAAATTAAATGATGTTTTCAGTGAGTGTGAAAAATGGATCAATAAATTGCAGTTGCGCCACCAGTGACGGCGCTACAGGCAGCAAAAGGGGGATATTTCCCATAGATTGAGTCCTTGCCCCCACCTGCCCCCCAAGGTAGGTCAATTAGGAATTGGGTTACCCGAAAACGTAAATAATATACCTCTCCAGAGGCTTCATTTTCCATCCAGAGATATGCTTAAATCGCAGAGCTTCCGGGACTACGTCCCCTGAACCACCACCAGCAGTAACGGCTGCTTTGGGCTCGATTTCGTTCTGCGCCTGAAAATTTTTGTCCCCCAAATTTTCCTTTGCCCATTGTTTGCCCTCCAATCATGACATTCTTGCGGCGCCACTGTGCGCCACTTAAATACACTGTGATAAAAAGACTATCAGCGGAGCCATCCTTATGCGCTTTTGTAGAAGATGTGTTTAGGAAGAAGGTTTCTTCTTTTTTCTTTTTTTCCCTCTCTCTTTCCTTCTTTTTCCCCTCTTTTTATTTCGTGTATTTTTCCTATCTCACTCCTTTTTATTCCCCTTTTTTATTTCGTGCATTTTCCATTGCGTTTTGTGGTATACATTCAAAGGTGCCACCTCCAAGTTTTCACTAATGTTGACTGTTGTAGAGCATCCAACCGAGGACTAACTTAGCCCCCTGAATTTTATTTGGTATTAAAAGGAGGCACGTAGGCTATAGAAAGTTCATGAACGTGCCTCATTTTGAAAATAAATGGGTGGCAAACTCCTCGTTATGAACAGACATACACATACAGTATGGTAAATCATTCACTTTCATACTGACTGTGTGCGGCATTTGGCTAAAGATCAGAAAACACATACGTACGGAAGCCGAGAAATGCGATGAAAGTGAAGTTCGAGGAAAGTTTTGTGTGGAACTCCTTGTTTCGATTGTCCTTTCACGTGTTTTCCAAAACTGGAATGGAAAATAAGGTCTCCGCTTTCTCCACACTTCTCGGCTTCCGCACACCAAATTTTTGAATTAATTCAAAGAAAAATATTACATACCGTTAAATCCAGACAGACTTGCTCACGAATAATTCCATCGGTGGCAACTTGAGATATCGGAGGGACGTGAACATGTCCTGTTTGTAGAAGCTGTATTGTCACTTCAGCCGTTAGATCAACCAAGTTAATGCAGACTCTCTCTGTGGAACTTGCCATAAAATACTTGGAAGTAGTGATGATGTAACCGCTGTAATGATATACAGTTTGATTGAGAAATTAGTTTCTGTACAGGAAGCCAATTTATACGGAACAAATGAGAGACAGGAGCATCACCAGGCACGTAGCGGAGGGACGAAACTTTCCGGCTATTTCTTTTCGCTCACCCCACCCCCCCCCCCCCAGTTTCAAGTTGAAATTGATTTAATGCAATGTTAAATAGGCACTATTTGATCCCCTGGTTATTTTATATACACTTTCTTGGAAAGTTCAATGTTCCCGAATCCTGGGAACATCGGCACTTTCGATTACGAACCTTGTAATCATCGTCAAACCATCAAGATACACGAAACACGGAACATCGAACCTTGGGAACAATGACGCCGGGAACATCGGGTAGATCCCCCATTCAGATCCCCCCCCCCCCCATTCATTACTTGTCTGTCTTTAGGCACATCTTTCGCTCGATGGCAAGGAATACAGGAATAAGAAGGCGCATTAAGTTGGGATATCCTAAATGTTCACTATCCAAAATGTAAACGGAGTTAGGAGATTTCCGTATTTTTGAGTGTGATCCATGATAATGGGATAAGCGAAACTAAATATCAGTTGAAGATATTTGCACAAACAAACGAATATGGAACTCTAACCTCATAGGTGTCATATTGTTTTTATGTTATTGGTAACATATGGAGGACAGAAAGGGGTTTCCCCTCAGATATTGTACTTCCCCTTCATGTTAGGTCAGTAAGGGGTCCACGGAAAAAATAAATAAACCATGTTACCTCTTCTGAGACTAATTTTCCAAACAGAGATATGCTAAAACCTCAGAGTTTCTTGGAACGGAATGGAGTACGAAAACAAGCCATTGAGCCACAACTGGAAAAAGGCCTTGGCCGGCTCGACCTGAACCAAAATTGTTTGGATACTGGGCCTCCATCTAACCTAACCTAACCTGATAGCTTCTTGGGGCTTCGCATCTTGAGCCCTTACTTTCCCTTGAACCTTCAGTTCTTGATGAAAAATGCAGTCATGCGTGACCTTTGACTGACCCATCAATCAACGTCAGCTCAAAGTTGGGTTTGCAACCTGCGCTGTATACGGGGTGAAAACTACCGCGGTCCTATACACCTTTTGCGTTGACGTCACCTCACGTTATTTGGGGGAATAACAAAGTGCAGGTAGCTGCGCCACTGATCTTTGTGTACGTAGGAAATTAGATCGATACACAGCACGCAGCAGAATTCGTGAGTACATGTAAAATAACTTACGCGCCACTCCGACTGGTTGAACAATCATCTGCTTGCATTTGTTGGCGTGGGTTTGTCAGTTCTCCAAATGAAAGTTTTCTTTGCAATGTTTCGTCATATGAAAAGGTTGTGGCTAGGGGTGCCATGAGTGCAGGTATATAATTTTTCACTTTTTAAGGCGAACCGGAAACGGCGACCATATTCTGACATTTCAACTATCTCTAATTAAATACACCTTTGTGTACCATGGGTCCTGCAGTGTTTCTTCCATTTTTATATATCCGTCCTGCGCGTCGTAGGTAGAGCGACCTAGTACAACCTTATTAGTGGATCTAGTGCACCTCTAACAAAAATCTTGGCTCTGTATATCAATTGCGTCGTTACAAATGTAGCTTTGGAACAACCCTGTGTTAAGCCCTGGTCACACTTCAGTGATATCGGATCGGATTACCATCCGATTATCTCCCCTATCTTTAGTCAGAAAAATAAAAATTTGCCATTCTGTGTAAATGTATGATCAGCATGAGGGAACTAAGGAAATGAAATGTAAACTATTTATTTCATGACATCACAAAAATAAACAGCTTTTATCAGACTACGCGTATCCGATAAATGTTGTTTGCTGATGTGACGTCACGGAAGAATTAGCATAATTTAGATTTCCGTAGTCCTACGATACATATCATATACTTATACAGGTTGGCAATATTTGTCTCTTTTCGACCAAAAATGGAAGACATGTTAGGTAAAATTCACAAAAATCGGAGCGAAATTCGATCCGGTACCGCTGCAGTGTGACCTGGGCTTGTCGGTCGGTCGGTAGGTGCAACTTTTGTGGCTCACTGGAGTTATCCCATTGCTCACGCTGAGCATCAACCACAACGGCAGCCTTAAATTCCATTTTTCAAGACTTCGGTATGACCCGGCCAGGAGTAGAACTCCAGACCTCCCGGCTGCAAGTCAGTCACCTAACGGCTAAACCGGGACATCCCTATGTTCCAACGTCCTTTTGTTCCGACAATAATGTACTTTGGTACCAACAAAGTGTACTTTGTCGCCGACAAAGATGAACTTTGGCACCGACAATAATGTACTTAGACGTCGACAATAATGTACTTTGGTCCCGACAATAATGTACTTTGGCGCCGATGAAAACATACTTTGGGACCGAAAATGTATACTGTGGCGCCGTTTTGTCCGAACATAGATATGTCGGAACATAGAGATGTAACCCCGCTAACCAGACAAAAGAGAACCGAAAGAAGAGGCAATTCAGGCAGCATGCATGACATACCCTGGCACTTAATGTACCCTTTCTGTTTACGAGTGGGTGCATACTGCGGGTGGTACCAACTGGTATGAAACATGAATCCTGTAATGACATATCCAACCTTTGCTTCAATCTGTTACAAGATATACGATTGAGAAATATGATCCAAGGGTTAAAGGTCTAATCCTCTTATTCCAAACAGTTCCAGTTCTCCTAAGTAATTAAGATAAGATAAGATAAGATAAGATAAGATCAACTTTATTAAACCCCACAAGGGTAACTGAATGCTCGCATAAAACAGAAAAAAAAACAATAAAAGAGTGAAATTACAAAAATATATACACACAAACAACACTTAAACAGTAAAAGAGAAGAACTAAGAGAAAGCATAAGACGTAAAATATGAGAGGTAAAAGTATAAGACAATAGGAACCAAGAAGGCAAGAATTAGCGTTTGAAATTAAGATTATGGAATTTGATACATTGTGGTATAAAGCTTACTTAAGCCCCTCCCCCAACTGTCTAATATTCATCCCCTTCCAGACACAATCTCAGCTGTCTATTGCTTCACGGTGAGTATACAAGACTCCAATGCTTAATCAAAACACTGAGTACATGTACAGTACGTGTTGTGTAATGTGATCTTCAATACTCTACATTTTTACTAGATGTCAATGAAAGAGCTGGGTTAATTGAGAACTTATGTGGACTACCACAATATGTAGTTAAGGGGACGTGAGAGGATAAGCCCTTTAAACCAAATGGAATCTTTGCAGTCATGGGTATTGTTTAGAATCCGTTCAGTTGATCTAATTTGAACGAAAATGGTTCTAACCAAAATGTTTCACCAATCGTTAGTGCAAAAATGAATCTCCTCTCCAAATTCCACATGACTAATTCCAAAGGGGGTCGACAGTGGCAGCGCCAGAGAATCAAAAAAGGGGGGGGGGTAGGGCAAGCTAAGGGCAAAGGATAATGTTGGGGGAAAAGAGCCCAAAGAACCCGTTTCTGGGGGGGAGGGGCATGGTCCAGGGGGAGAAGCCCCGGGAAGCTCTGATGATCTCTGGATGAAATATTAAGTGTCTGGCGGTACATTGTTTATATTTTTTGGTCAACACAACTCCTAACTGACCTCAGTCGGGGGGCAAGTGGGACTTTTGCCAAAATTTGGGGCCAAATACCCCCCCTTCCCCCTCTGTAGCTCCGCTACTTGGGGTCAATTACAGTAAACGAAGTTCAGCACGGATCATTAAACGGAAAATACGGTCACACAGTGCAGATGATTCACTTTCATGAACCTACTGCAGCGTCAGATGACAAAATGTTTCCTTCTCAGTTGTGCAATGCACCAGGGGTAACTGGTTGGTAGGTAAAATATGGGGGCGATGCTCACTTTTTAACAAATTCCCTAACTGGCTAAAGATTACCCTAATCCTTAAACCTAACCCTAACTCGAAAAAAGAATACAATCGATTCGATACAATGGCAACAGCCAATCAAGAAACACTTTGTTGAACAGTATGCATCTACCCAAAATATGTAGTCTTTAAAAAGAAGGAGAGTTTAAGGTCACATCAAGTTGAGATATGTTAATAGCATACTTATTCTAAATTTGCACTGAAATTTAATTCACTTTTATTTAATTTGCACAAACACTTAAACGAATATGGAACTCTAACCTCATAGGTGTCATATTGTTTTTATGTTATTGGTAACATATGGAGGACAGAAAGGGGTTTCCCCTCAGATATTGTACTTCCCCTTCATGTTAGGTCAGTAAGGGGGTCCACGGAAAAAATAAATAAACCATGTTACCTCTTCTGAGACTAATTTTCCAAACAGAGATATGCTAAAACCTCAGAGTTTCTTGGAACGGAATGGAGTACGAAAATTTGTGGTTCTAAAAAAATAAGAGGGTGAAAAGTTTTCACATTTTCAACAAAAAGTGAACTTGAAGCAAGTACATATGACATTATATCCTCACTTTTTGGACAATCTTTTGTATTTGTTTAAAATAAGCCTGTGGAGAGTGTTTACTGCAAAGCTGACGCCACTGTCTCTGCGTGTGTGCACGTAACCCTTTAGTCGAGTGGTGCAGATATTTTAGATTAACCCTTTACCGTTGTGCTCCGATCGGGGCATATTTGCGCGCCTCGGGAGTGGGCGGAAAAGCGGACGCAGCCCGCCCCGCATCGGCTTCCGTAGGCCATTGACCCCGTGACCTGAAACTATTGTCTCTCTCGTTGTTGTGGCCGAATTTTCGGGTAGCTACTCGCAGTTTCGAGCTCCGCGTGAAACAGTAAAGATGGGTGACAGCCGAGCTCTCCGCATGGGTCCAAAAGGACCCAAACAACGGCAAAGGGTTAAACTTAACCAATTTTCTCCTCCTGGAACTCATATTATCAACATTTAATTGCTTTATAGTAATATGCTGGTATGAGAACTTTACACTCAAACTTTGCATGTCCCAAAGGGAAATCCTTCACATTGGATTTCAATTCAAATTTAACCGAAATTCTTAGAATATGTACACCTCTAACATGCAAATTTTTTCACCATAGTACTTGCTGTACAATATGAGTTGGTTAGTTAGCTAGATGGAGTTTTACGGCCCAGTTTCCAACCAATTGGTTCACGACGAGCCGGCCACGGCCTTTTTTCCAGTGGAGAATCACGCACAATGGCAGTAGGTTCCATTTTTAGTCTTTGGTATGACTCGACCTGGGAATCGAACCCCAGCCTTCCGCGTGAAAGGCGAATGCTCTACCGTTTGACCAAACACGCGGTCGCTCTGTTCAATATATATCAGTTACAGTACTTTGCATTTATTTGATTTTGCCGTCAGTTAAATAGCTGTGCCGATTGAGATTTTCTATAAACTACTTCCAAAATGGAAGCATGGTGTGAGAACTGATGACTGACTTTAATATTGGCAGACCTTTATTAATTAAGTTGACGGAGTATCACACTTACCTTTCAGCTGATACTATCGATGTCATAGCCGTAAGGAATAAACCAACACTCCACACCACTCTTCGTACGTTTTCGCCGTACAGGAGCTTGTACCCCATCTTTCCAAGATTTTTTTAATACTCAATAGTTGTAACCTAGCGTCAATTTAAAAGCCAGGCTGACAAACACATGCCACTATGAAACGAGGACCTTCAATGAAGAGAACGGCTCCGCATTCAATTAAATCTCGGAAAGGTTCAATTTCAGGGAGCCTACGCTTTTTTTTCCAAATCGATCAAAGGGATTTATAGAGAATGTTTTTGGAAAGACATCTTCTCGACGTTTATGTTTTTGACTCTCGACACGGATCTAGTAATTTATACTGCTGTTTATCACCCCACTGACTCCATAAGTAAACAAAACTCTCTTTGTGCAACCAGAGTGCCCTATCGTAAGATGATAACATAGGGTAACATGATGACACCTTTTCCAAAAATAAAAAGTTCACAACTTGGAACACGCCACCCTGTTGTTTTTCGGTAACAGTACGTGACATTCTTGAACAACTTTGCCAGTTCGTCAGGGTGCACGGTACCCCTGCGGAGCGGACTCTGTTTTCCCAGCTCCTCAGCTTCCAAAACTACAGTCCGCCAAACAGTAGGACTGCGCCCAATTTTCCAAACTTTATTAACATTTTAATATGACTTTTCATGTACTCTCTCATGAATCATGCTATTGTTTTTGAGTGAGTATGTTTACCCCTGTAGTTATGAACGGGAAGTCTAGACTAAATCCTGAGATGTCCGATCCTGGTTGTGTTGCACAACCGTACCAGCTGTGCAGTGGGTACTACAGAGACATCCCTGTGTTCCGACATCTCTATGTTTCGACCGACAATGTGTAATTTGGCGCCGACAAAAATGAACTTTGGCGCCGATAATAATGTACTTTGCCGCCGACGATAATGTACTTAGGCGCCTGTAAAAACTGTACTTTGGTACCGACAAAGTGTACTTTGGCGCCGTTTTGTCGGAACATAGAGATGTCAAAACATATTTAACCTTGTACTACCAGGAGTGGGTAATGCAAAGACTACCTACTTTGTGGTTAGCAGTGGGCTATACTGCATGGTTTAAATAGGAACTGATATTGCCTTCTCGTGAGTTTGCAGTAACATTCAACCATGCAGTGTCGAGTCTACTAAATACACTGAATAACCAAAAGAATTTGGTAGGTTTTCACCTTTGGCAGGTGTAAGGGACATGACTGAAGAAGGAAATGCCATACAGCCTGCTAGGCAGGTAAGCTTAAAGTCATATTCCCTGTTCAGTTCCATCACTGTGTTTGGAACCTGAGGAGCCGAGAAAGAGATTCAGCTCCACGAGGTTTGGAAGACAGTAAGACCAGCAAAATAGTGATCGTGGTAGAATTCTTTGACAATATTAGAACGGCATTTGCTTGCAAATACGCAGAATTGTAGTGCATGTTTCGTTTCGTTTCGTTTATTTTTTCAATTGAAATGCATGAACATATTTACATGAAAAGAATTACAGATAAATAAATGAAAGCGTATCAAAAGAAAAAAATGGAACCAGATGAAGCTAAAAGCTTTTCCAGTCTGGTCCAAACCATAGCTTTCGTTTCAAAAAAATAAGTAAACAATACAGCAAGCATCTATGTAAGCATATAGAAAGTACATATATTAAACGTATAAGGAGTTAAAGACTCAAAATAATAATAATACATACGTACAAGAAGAAGATTAGGAAAGATATAAGGAAAAAAGATGTCTTTTAAAGTACTTCTTAAACAAATTAGTATTAGGGGAATTTCGTAATTTAGTGTCAAGGGAATTCCAAAGGTGCACACCATGACTTCCCACTTGAGAGTGGGCAAACATTGTTCGAGTGAAAGGTTGTACCAGATTATCTCTTCCCCTTGTGGGATAATTATGATGGGTACTGTTTGGGAGGAAAAAAGAATTCAAATCATGGGGAAGTTGGTCATTGTGGTGTCTATATAGGAAGATGCCTAACTGGTATTTATAGTGGTCCTTTAAAGTGAGAATATTAAGGTTATAAAAATACGGAAGGGTGTGGGTGTAAGGTGGAACATTTGAGATTAAACGGACAGCCCGCTTTTGGAGAACAAAGAGTTTGTCAATGTAGCTTTGGGAGGAATCGCCCCAGAGTAAAATACTGTAAGTAAGATGAGGGACGATTAAAGAATTATAGATAGTTAACAAAATTTTACTGGGAAGAAGATATCTTAATCTATTCATAACCCCAACCATTCTGGAAACAGATTTTGCGACATTGTCTATGTGACTTTTCCAAGAAAGCTTACTGTCAATCGTAATACCTAAAAATTTTGCTAAATTACTATTCTTTATAATTGTATCTTTAAAATTTAAGAAAAACTCATGATTATCCCCTTTGCTGTTGTCAAAAACCAACAGCTTTGTTTTATTAATGTTTAACGATAACTTATTAGCAGCTAACCAGTCAGCCACATAGTTTAATTCTAAAGATGCAACATGAAGGGCTTCTTTTACATTAGAATTGTGACAATAGACAGTAGTGTCATCAGCGAAGAGTACAAACTTAAGTAGTTTTGACGATTTATACACATCATTGATATATAGTATAAAAAGTAAAGGTCCCAAAATAGAGCCTTGTGGGACACCAACAGTAATTTCCCTGATATTAGAATCTTTACCTTTGTAACGGACAAATTGTTGCCTATTTGTGAGATAACTTGTAAACCAGTTTAGTGCCACACCTCTTACTCCATACTTACACAATTTTTTAAGTAAAATTCAATGATTAATAGTATCAAACGCTTTAGACAAATCAATAAACAGGGCTACAGTGGATGCCCTTTTATCCAAATTACACACAACATCGTCCACAAATTTTAAGGCAGCCATATATGTTGAGTGATTTTCCCTAAAACCATACTGCCCAGTATATAAGAGATCATGTGTTTTGATAAAATTAAACAATCTTTTATAAACAAGTCTTTCAAAGATCTTAGAAATAGCTGGTAAAACAGACACAGGGCGATAGTTTGAAATAGTATCAGGATCACCAGATTTATACAGAGGTATTACCATAGCAATCTTTAATTCATTCGGGAAAATTCCCTCAGTGAAAGATAAATTCAAAATATGAGTTAGTGGATACACAATATATTCATGAATATGTTTTAATAATTCATTGGTTATGTCATCATAATCTGGTGATTTTGCTTCTTGTAATTTCAGAATAGTAGAGATAACTTCCTCCTGGCTTACAGGATATAAAACAAAGGTATTTGGCACATTAATGTTATTTAAGTACGACTCAAAACTGACATTACTACCATCTATCTCATTAGCTAATTTTTCACCAACTGTTGAAAAAAATCATTAAACTTAACGGCATAGTCCATTATACTTGAGTCACTTGTAGGGGTAGGACTTGAACTTGGACAACATGAATCAGGCCCCTTTCTATTCAACAATTTATTTATACCAGACCATATCTTTTTACTATTGCCTTTATTCTCAGTTAAAAAGTTATTATAGTAGGACTGTTTAGCATTACGAACTATTGTGGTTAATTTATTCTTATAGTTTCTATACTTCAGAAAATTATGGTCAGTAGGGCTTCTTTTGTACGCACAATAAAGGATATTCTTCTTCCGAACAGACTGAAGAATGCCCGAGGTAATCCAGGGTGATTTCTGTAAATTTTTCTTAGACCTAAAGTTTCGTAACGGACAATTTCTATTAAATATGTCATTAAATTTACTATAAAAGGTACTAAAGGAAGACTGTGCATTATTATCCAGTGACACATCACACCAGTCACATGATCTTAACTCCATTGATCTTAACTCCATTTTCATGTTAGATATGTCCTTGCAGTTAGTACAGTACGTCAGTTTAATTTGAACTTTAGGAGTTGCTCATGGTGGACAGAGATATTTCTTGATAGTACACGGCTGGACCAGTTGTCCCCCAGCTCCCTGGCTGGACGCAAAAAGGAATGGCAGAAGAATGTTCAATAATGTCCGGACCTTCTGCTACCAATATAATACGAGTAGTCAGTCACTAGCGTTATTTTGAAGCATATTTGCCAACACTGCATCAAGTGCTGAGTAGCCTACGTAGCCATACCATACGCTCTGTCGTGTTGTTTACTCCTGCCTAAACTGTTTTTATCGGCCTACCCCTCCTTTTCACGGTTCACCGTCTTTTCACGATACCAGCTATGTTACAGCTACACTCGTATTTAGCTAACTATATGTCGGTCAGAGTAGTACGGATTGTGGGTGGTCGGGAGTTTTCGTAATTTGAACGTTTTAGGGTATGTGTTTGGAAATAGATGTTTAATATGGTAAGACCAGAGGGAACGTTTTTTGAAATCAGTGTTAAAACATTCCAAAATTAATGATAAATGGCATACAATTTTGATCACTCTTTTGAATATCTGGGGGAATGATTATGTAGGCCAAGCCTCTTGTCAAAAAGTGGGGGATTATATCCTCCCATCCCACCAGATTTCCGCCTTTGTGGTAGAGGATGAATTTAAAAAAGTTGTAGAAGAGGCTTAAGTTAGAAGTTTAGGAGAATTTGAACTGTTTAGGGTGGGCCCGTGGTTCAGGTCTTTAATTCCACTTAAATTATCCGATGAGTGATTAAGAGATTATTAATGTGGGAAGAAATGTCAACACTGTGCATGACTTGGTACTAATTTAGAATTAGTGCCCGGAAGTTCCGGCCCCTAATTCTAAATTAGAGCCCATGACTTCACATCATTATTTTGCCTCAGCAAATAGTTGTTGGCCACAAAAGAGATATGTCTAGATAAAAGATATTAACGTGATTACAACAGATTTTTCCATGGAAAATCTTGCTATTTATCTACCGAGTAAATTCAGAGCACTGTGCTGGCATGACTTCAATTGATGGCATTACAGTGACGTCTTGCAAGACGGCTCGGTTATTTACGGAATACCACAACGGGTTACAACTTTCTCACTTTGCTGTTGTGCCAGCCTATTAAATATTTGCTATAGTTGAGTGAACCTTCTTAATGAAACGTGTTGCCTAGCAGAAGTGTATTGTTGGCAATGTTTGTACAGTACGGCCCATCGCTCAGGTAAAGATGATTAACGAAATCGATCTTCAATGGAGACATACATAATACAATGAAGTGCGTGGCGACAAGTTTCTAAAAAGAAACTTGTATGATTTTGCACTATTTAAACTCTTGAGAGAAAACTGAAAGGTTTTATCTAAACGACGAAAAAACCCATTCGAATTCTTCATCGTGTCACCTTCCTAGGCGAAAGATTTGTTGATCTCCAAATTCGTGGGCCTTTTTCCTGGCATAATATGACTTCATTTTCATTGAACTCTTGAGAGAGGCACTCAGACTGTCATAACCACTAGGTATAACTTGATTCATTACGTCCATAAGGTGTATACACCCGCGCTGGTTCTTTAGTTCTCTTCTTTTGGTCAGCAGTGAGATACATCAGGAACTGTCTTGAACAATATTGAACAACCTGCATGCAGACACCACGTACAACCGATTCTTTGTCTTGTTTTGAATACATCTATACGTCAGTCAATTTTCAAGAAGTGTTGTGTATAAAAGGGAAATTCACACCAGAAATTCACAACTAGCGAAAAGACCATCATCTTAGCAGGTAATTATGAATCAACACTTTTATGAAAACATTAGGCCAACTTACAAAGAATGAGGAGAGCCGTTAAAATGTAGCCACCATAGGGAATTTTACAGTCTAAAAAAGGATGCAGTCTTTAGTTATTTTGAGTCAATTACGGATCATTTCCCTGTATACCAAGACCCGATTTTCCTAAAAAGGAAGTTATACTGTGCCATTGCAATGGAAAACAGGTACATGCGACTCGGTAAACTTTTTTTAGCGTTTGTTATCTTCTTACTGTCAACTGGTTTTATATACACCTTGTATTATGTGGAGGGACATGTAAAAATTTGTGATCAATGTTACTTTCGGAAGCCACAAGGCACTTTTGACGGAATAAGTTTTTCTTCGAATAAGATACATTTTTCCCAGAGCGGCAAAAATGATACATATGCACCATTTCAAGAAGGATGTTATGTATATAGCAAGGGGAGACTTTCCACATCTAGATTGGACGTTGGGGATTCCCAGCAGAAGTTACTGAACTGTTCTAAGCGTCCACCTGAAGCCATCATTTTGGGTATCAAGAAATGTGGTACCGAAACACTGACGGGGATGTTAGACCTTCACCCGAACATTGTAACTAGTATATATCCTGTAGGTCACGATGGAAGTTTAAGTTTGACCAACGCTGCTTTTGAAAGAAGCACACCTATGACCGCAACCAATGAGATTGGTATTTTAGATATGGTCGCGATTCAATATTCTTCAGACAATATATCACAATTATTACAGTTTACAAGTAACGATGCAAAATTTATTCTTATTTTAAAAGACCCCATCGAAAGAGCCCTTTCAGATTATAAACATGTGATTGTAAAAATGAAATTGCAAAAGGGAAAAAAATTAACCACGTCGAGAAAAGAACAGGTCTGGAGTTACCATAGAAACAAGGCAATTGGACCGGAGATAGTAAAATACTTTAAAGGTTACCGCGTTGCTAAGTCGTTTGAAAAAAGTGTTCTGAATTCATCTGGCCAGATAGATGCAACGAATAAACTAATATACTTGGGTTTTTATTACGAATACATTCAATCGATACTTTCTCATATTCCAAAAGAAAGAGTGCTCATTTTAGATGGACAGACTTTCATTGTGAAACCGTGGTCAGTTCTAAAACGGGTGGAATCTTTTTTGGGTGTACCGACATTTTTTGCCAAAAAATACTTTCAAAAGAAAGGAAAATTCTTCTGTCCGGTTATAAAAGAAAGGCCAGATTCAGACTGTCTAAAGGGGAAAGGACGGGACAAGCCTAAGGTGAACAACATTGTTTTAAAATCCTTGAAGTCTCTCTATCTACCATTAGATGAGTTACTGCGTGATTCCATTAATGCTAATTTATCATGGATGCAGTAAAGAAATGGGAAGAAATGGATTAATCACTTATCCAGGAGAAAATCCAGTCATCCCCGTGCAGTGGCGTCACCAAGGGGGGGGGCAGGGGGGCACCTGCCCCCCTGAAAAATCGTGTGCTCCCCGTGTGCCCCCCCCCCCAATGAGATTTGAGATTTTTAAAAAACGATATGCCTTCTTTAGTCAGAGTGTGACTATGAGAATATTTAAGATTGGATTTTTTTTTTGACGAGAAAAGGCAGTAATTTTCATACTTTTCAACTAAAAATATTGCAAAAACACTTGGAAAATGCCATTTCCGGCTGTCTGAGGGGTTGCGTTTTTCAAAAATTTCTGCACACTTCCAACTTCGCTAACTGAAGGTGGCGCATAGCTCAGGTAACCGTTCAGGCAGGATTATATAGGAGTACTACATTTTTCCTTAAGAGGATCACATCTAACTTTTTTCTCTTTCTCTTTCGTGTTCAACTCTCCTTCTCTTAAATATCAGCCGGATCCGCTCTTGAAAGATGTTTCACTAGTTTTGTTACCAATAACTTCTTAATTGAAGTTGCACTGGAAGTTTTTTTGAGACCAGTGTGAAGACAACCGTAAATAACGACCTGAATACCTAACAAACCCCTTAAAACCCAGGAGCTTCCGTGGGCTTCGCCCCCTGGACCCTTACCGAGACACACATTGAACTGCCCATCAATTCTTTTCTCAACTCGCCCTTTTTCAAAATGTCGGCCGGATCTGCACTTGGTAGTTGAATCACTTTTTTACCAAAACTTCTTACTGGAAGTTACTCTGGAGGTATTTTTGAGACCAGTGTTAAGTCAATAGAAGAACACTTAAATAGCGACTTTAGTGCCTCACAAACACGCTAAAACCCAGGAGCCTCCGGGCGCTTCGTCCCCTGGACCCCCCCGGGCTTTGCCCCTGGACCACACCAGGGGCCCTAAGGCGGGCCCCTGGACCCCACCCGCTGAGCCTCGCGCTCCGCGCTCGATGGCGCCTACGGCGCCATGTGTGGAGTTTAGCAGTGCCCCCCTGCAATATTGTTGTGCCACCCCAGTGCCCCCCAGAATGAAAAGTCTGGTGATGCCACTGCCCCCGTGACTTTGTCTCATTGTATCCTGGTGCATCCTATTCCATAAAACGACCGTGACTCTCACTTGCATGTTCCTCACTTAGTTGGGTTTTCTCGGTTTGCAATATTTCATGTTGTAAAATAACACGATTTACCTTTTGTGGCTGAAGCGAGAGGATATTTGCAGATTTGTCTTTTTTCCAAAATAGGGTCTAGAGGACGGCATCTGAACTTAAAGTTTACGTCATGCACTTACCATTTTTAAGAACTTCCCCTCCATCGCTAACCCCATGCTAGGTCCGGCAATGTTCGTTAGGAGCTTGATATATTTTTTGCAGTGATACAACCCTCCGTCATCCGGTTATGGAATTGACACAGCAGTCAATGTAATTTAACTCAAAACTGCTGTAGAGCATGAGGAACCTGTTCCCCAACTATCAGGCTGCTTATTTGACGAAAACTTTGCCACACCGTGCGTCACAACACGGTCGAGCATGACTCACCCTTGACTCACCACTATCAGGAGGTCAGAGTGTGCGTCTTCTATTGATACTTGCATTTATTTAGTTTCTAACTCATCATTACAGATTTAGCTCCCTTGAAGCCTGGGCAAACTTATCATGTCCTTGAAATCCTTGTTTGTTAAACAACCGACAAAAAGCCACATTGTTAGAGATTACATGGACTAGTGAGCACTAATTGTTGTTTTAGGGTTCCTATTATTAAAAAATCAGCCATGTGATCGCATCGGCCAAGTCACGATGTCCACTTTTCAAGGGGCTAAATTCTCTAATGATGTCAATCAGGAATGCGCGGTTCAGCAGGTAGTAAATCGTGCAAAAACTGAAACAGGTAGTTTCGGTACCTTATCTGGTACAAAATGCTTCTTGTAACTAGAATTCTATGCATAAATGATTGGACGAAGCAACAATGGATATTTAGTAATATGCATCCTTCACTCCCACTCCGCACTATCCACCTCTCAAGCGAAGTGAGATTTTGTTAGGCCTACCATTTTGCTGGTACTTATTTCCGAGTAGCTAAGGCATGCATTGGGTAGTAATTGAGATATCATTAGACAGAAGGAAACATTTGCAGATTAAGAACAAAAGGACATGTGGTGCGTACTTAAGAAAAAACAGCAAATTATATATATGTATAACGTTTTTAGAACCGAGCTCTTTGCCACAGTTTACTTTATATTCAATCAGAGAGTCATGAGAGACTGAAATTTTAGCAGTACTATAGATGAATAAGAAAGGCCAAATGATGGTCTGATTCAGTCGGCCCAAACTGGGGTTCATCAGCTTAATCTGTCAAATTCTTGGCTTAACCATGGATTAATTTACATTAAAATATCTCTTGATCTTTTGTTCACTAAATATGAGGGTTTAGAATTGCATGTAGACTATAAAATTAGGACGATTTTAGGCTGACGCACCCCACTCATGGACGACTTCACAAACTTGCTCCAGTTCGAGATGAAAAAAGAAAATACTCTTTTATGACATCATAAAAGTTTGCTGTAATAGATCTACCCATCAACCGACTACCACCCAAGGAAGGAAATCTTGAAAGATTTTATATTCACTTAAAAGGCAAGACAGTCGTCCCAAGCTTATTTTGAAGCAACAGCTTAATCTCACATTTTTTCTCGCTTCTCTTCACAGTATCTTTTTCAGTATTTTGGGACTTTGAATGTTACACAGTCAAGGTAAAACAAGCAGTGGCTCCCAGTAAATGTCAAATTTGAAGACTGAATAAAGTCACAAGGCCCTGAAGAGCCAATCATTAAACAGGACAGTGTTCTACACTACTTCAATTTGGCGGACTGTTCTTGCCCTATAAACAATTATTGAAAACCGGGTATCCAAATTTGTAAAAGTAGTCTACCGTACACTGTATACAGGTATATAATATACATAAACGTACACTATAGATCAATACAGCCGGTATGTATTCAAGGGGTAAATACTTCTGAGAGGGCGCCATCTTTAAAACTGCTACACTAGTGGGTCTGTTTGGCAGGCTATCGAGAGGAAGGCCAGAGGGAAGATCATGGATCTTTCATGATGGATGCATTTGTATGTTTTGCAAAATATATTTTTTAAGTATCAGACTTGTAGCACACTTTAAAAATTATAGTCCCCTCCACCTGTTGCAATGCTTGCCAACTTATCAGCAATTCTTGGAAAATGGTTGTAAAAGTGAGGTTCGGCCAAATTGGAAAATATTTCCTCAATTCCAGAAAAATCTGGGAAAAATAATTTTGTCCCTAAAACCGTGACTGGTGCAAGATACGCAAAAGAAGAAGATGAAGAAAACAAACAAAAATAAATTGATTAACCGTTAATTAAAACCAGCAACAGAGCTTTTCTGTTCGGCTCCCTCAAACTATTTCATAAAATTACTTTGATGAACTTATTAACATTCAGGCCTGATAGGCAGACAGGCCATTCTAATGACTTCGAAATACATAGAAGTACATGGGAATTTCCAGCTGGATCGGGGCCGAAGGTTCTCTACCCAACTGTAATCTCGCCTGAAATGTTGTTAGGGCGGAGTGCTACCACTGTTGGCGTTAATCGTCACGGTGTAAAACATTTTGGCAAACCGCAGCCTATTACGAAATGGATATGGTGTTCCTCAGGTTTATTAACAGAATCTAAAACAGTCGTCATTTTGAGGTTTGGCTTGCAATTAAATACTTTTCCAATAAAAATTAAAAAATAAAAAAAAAATAAATAAAAAAAATCAAAACTTAATTTTATCAGCTGCTTAGGAAGTGCAGGGACGTAGCTGTATTTGGTTCGTAGAACGTTCAAAGTTGGTTCATTATCTTGGCTCCTCACTGCTTTCCTGCTTTCAAAGGTTATAGATGCAAAATAATACCATGTTTTGTTTCTTTTTAAACCGAATATATGTAATAAAAATGTCCCAACTTTATTCTATCAATGAATGAGTTTCTAATTTTGGCAAAAAAAGAGGAAATATGATGTACAAGTCTACATTTTTCTGTCAATTTATTTCGCCTGAGGCTTCCGATGTCATGAATATCAAGATATCAAGCTAATGTTTTATAATTACCATCTCCAGAGGGCCCCTATTCTCCTTACTCCGCAACATAAAAACACCCATCCACTTTTTGTTCTCCTTCACTTAGTCATTACATAAGGCGCGTATAGCCAGAATTGTGTCATGGGGACATTGTTGGTGTCATGAGGAGAAGGAGGAGCAGTTGGGGCACGACATGAAGGAAAAGTCTAAGGATAAAGAAAACCCGCTATTTTAGGTGTTTTTGCATTGCAGAGTTGGGTCATGGGGTGGGTGGGGGTTCTGACACCCAACCCACCCTCTCTCCCGTGGCTAAGCCACTGCACTACATTGTTCATCATTTCTCCAAATATTCTCTGTGGAAATTCTGTTCCTTGTCACATCCCCTTCCTGGATACGTCAGTTGATACCGTGAACCAGTACCAAGGTGTTTTTGTGATTTTTGGAGAGAAAATTTTACAACGAAATTGAAAACTTGTCCTATGTCTTTGGTGACTCTGTTGCGAAACTTGCTCTAATTCAAGGTCCACTTGTGAACCTCTCTAAGTAGCTGCTCAAACCCTTTCAAGATGATTTTAGTTAAATTTCAGGCAGGCAGTTGAGACAATTTACTGATATTAAATTCACATGTGTAACTGAGCAACATGCTTCCCGATATGTTTACCGTTGTCAGAAGTTCGGGTCTATAGCACTGGAAGCTAAGTTTTGTAAAATTCCTGTTGGTTCGTCTTGAAAACTGCAGAATCTTGACCACGTCAACTGATCAAGTATGACCCAACTGGTAGCCTTCTTGTGATTATTGGAGTACTCTCATTAAGAAATATGACACGTCACAGAATGGCCACCCTCATGTCAGCCCCTTGGTACACCCCTAGTCCCTACGATTCGACTCGTGTAATCAGGTAACCGAAGAAAAATTTAGGGAGAAATTTTCTCCCTAATGTTTTAATCTTTCGTGAAAGTTTTGCGCAAGACCATGAAATGGGTCGAGGAGGCTTTGGTGGGTTAGGGATCAGCGCTCTCGTTAGCCATAGTATTTCTTGTTTAACAGTGCGCATTACCCCTAAACACTCTTTCGTCGGTTATTATGAGAGAGCAAAAGTTAATATTTTGCCTGTTACATATTTAATGTTACCGTCCATTGTAGTTTGTGGTTATTTGTGAATTGATTGTAAAACTTGTAATTTTTTGTAACATTGTAAATATTTCCGTTCTTTTATTCAACCGATCCAATGGACTGAGTTGTAATTATTCAAAAAAAGAAAGAAAAAAAAAAGGAAAAGAAAACCAGACATTAGTGGGGCTAAGGAATTGAGAATTACTTTTTGATTATTCATGAAAAAATGAATATGCTAACTGAAAGAAAATGTTGCCTTTTACAAACCTCCTTAGAAAAAATGGCGCGAAATTATTAGGATTAATCCTGAATATCTAATTTTGATCGTTCATAAGGGACTATGTTAAGGTTGTAGAAGAAACCGCGGACAGTCCGCGATAGATCTGTTTCCAAATAGCAATTACAAAGAATTGTGGAATGGAGTTTTGGTGTGTGTCGTCATTGTCAATGACATTTTACTGTGGCAAAAAATGACACACACCAAAACTCTATCCCACAATCCATTGTAATTGCTATTTGGGAAAAGGCCTATGGTCTGAGTTTAGTCTGACATAATTGGGGTTCATTACCTTGAGTATTTCAATTTCCTTGGTTTCCTGTATCATGGATGCTACACTGAATTGTTTCTTGATTCCCTCAATTTCACTGCATATGAAGATTTCGAAATTCATGTAGTCAATAAATGAAGACATTTAAGGCTGATGGATCTCACGTAATGGCAGTCACTAAACACAAGTGTTGAAAGGATTCGCCTATATTTTAATTGAAGCTTGGACCAGGGAGTCATTCAAATTATGTATATGCAGGTTATGCTTGTTTCACAAGTTTGTGTGGAGTGGAAAGCTGCGTTGCGAAAGTACATCATTGATCTCGGATCACCTTGATCTGACTTTGTTCCCACTTCCGGTTCTCTTGATCGCCTGCGTGCGGTATGATCCGCAAAAGGGCGATCAAGCTCTCTGGATCCGATCTGGGAACCAGACTATTCCAACTTGCAGATTGATCCCTTTCGCGGGGTCAGATCCGAATCTGATCGTCTGTTCGTCACTCAAGTGGGAACACTCTAGAGTGCAGCCCTTACTCCAAATCCAGATATGAGATTCCATATATGGGCCAGATATGCATTTCATATCTGGCCCATATCTGCTGCAGATATGGGATTTATATCTGGAACAGATAAAAATTGGGCCAGAACCAGATCTTATCCATATACGGGCCAGATAAAATTTTATCTGGATCAGGTCTTTACCTGGAACAGATATGAACCATATTATGCAGTACCATATATGGTTCATATAAAGCTATTCCATACTAATCCCATATAAAGCAGTGCCTTATCTGGTTTATATAATGATTTACTGTATTGATCCCATATTAAGGAGACAAGTGTGGTGCATATATGTCCCATATCTGGACCATACATGACTGGACCAAAATTTATTAGTGCACTACCTTTGTGTTAAGCGTATCAGAAGCCTTCTGAGCCAGCATAATGTTAAGGGCTATCTGAACATCTATAACAAAGTTAAATGCCCATTGTATAACATTGAATTAAGTATTTGAAGTTGTTAAATTACTTAATAGTGAAGAAAAAATGCTTTGAAATTCCTACTTTTAAATGTTTACGGCACTGCATTGTTGGTTTAAATTATCTTATGGGGCAATATCCCAACATAAATTTTGTTGAAGGTTTCATGATTTTTCACATTGATATTACTTCCTTAATCACAATAAAAAGAAAATCAGGGCGCTAAATTCCTGACCACGCCCACATTGGAAAGTCATTTGCATATGTTAGTATAATATGGCTGAATATGGTTTGAATGTTCTGTTTTTGGTTTGCTGATACTTGTTCAGCTTCCAGAGAAGGTCTTTATGTAGGACAGGTACACAAATTAAACCAAAAAGTATTAATATGGCTATGTAAAAGCTAATATGTAATTCTGTCATGGTATTTTAATCAGTTATATTTGTCTTGATATGGCCATATAAAACTTTATTTGCATATCTGGACAGGGATTGAATCAAGTTATATCTGGCTTGATATGGCCATATAAAACTTTATTTGCATATCTGGACAGGGATTGAATCAAGTTATATCTGGCTTGATATGGCCATATAAAATTTTATTTGCATGTCTGGGAAGGCATTTTATCAAGTTATATCTTGATAGGGCAATTTCAAACTTTATTTGCATATCTGGGAAGGCATTCCATCAAATTATATCTGGCTTGATATTGCCATATAAAACTTTATTTGCATATCTGGGCCTTTCTTGAATCAAATGACATCTGGCTTGATGTGGTCATATAAAACTTGATATATTATATCAAGGCATCTAAATTTGGGTGTATATCTGACTTGATATGGCCATATAAAGGCAACTCTATACAGCACAGGTGGTTGATCCATGCCCCCAAAAATATTACCATTTTGTAGAATTCATAAAGCAACCCCCTTACATCCCACAGCCTTCCCCTTGGTATCGAATGATTGGGAACAAAAAGATCTGTCTAATAATAATAATTTTCTTGGGTGGTGTCCCCGAAGAATTTTTGGTAAAATCCTGCCGATTGTATGAGTCTCCTAAAAAAAGTGCGAAAAAATGGAAAAATACGTAAAATTTACAAAAAAATCGTACCGGCACAAAAAATGAAAACCCTTTGACTATACTTTATGTTAATAGTTTACAGATCAAAGGTACTAAAAAGTGAAAAGATTTTTGCATGTCTGGGTTTTTTTTTTTTAATTTTTTAAAAATCCTTCAAAAATCCTTCGAATATCATCAAAAATTGCCCCAAAACAGCCCTCAGAAACAAATCGTATCTCCGTCATTATACGGTCGATTTTTAAAAACTCTTTGCACCATTCACTTCAGCACAGTCTTCGGATCTCTGCCAGCTTAAACAAAATGCGATTAGCGCCATCTATATGTAGGGGAGTGCTAAAAGTAAGGTACCACCGCGAATTCTGAAAAAAAATTGCGGAACTGGTTTCACACATATATATGACAATCATATGCAACAGCGTGGTGACAAGCGGGGTTTGTGAACGTGTTTGGAACAAAACGTGGCAAGGTAGTACTTCTGGGATGTTCTGGGTGAGTTTTTCCAGATTGTTTTGTCGAAATTTTTGATAATTTCGACAATTTGGTAACGTTTGGTTGTAACGTTTAGTGACGTTAGGCACATACAGTACAGAAAAAAGGTTCCCATAGACTTAGTGTGGAGTGTGAAGTGAGTGTGCTGTAAAGACATATATATCCAGATATCAATCCAGTCTGGATTTGGAGTAAGGGAGTCGATCTCCTTCGCACCCGGTGGCAGTACCTTGTTACTACTAGCAACAAAAGATCCCATTTTAAAGCAAAGTTAAAAAAAAAGCTTTGTAATGCTGGCACAGTTTCTAAGGTTCATTTTTTTCTTCATAAAGAAATGTTTGCCCTTGGAATCGATACTGTTTGAATGTTTGAATTTCTTTTCCTGTTGATGTAGCACTATTATACCTCTCACCCTTCTCCAGTGGCATAGCCGGGGGGGGGGGGGGGGGGGGTAGAACCTCCTATGACCCAACCATGCATGCAAAAAACAGCGTAAATGGCGTTTTTTTTCTCTATATATCCTTAGACTTTTCCCTCATGTCATGCCCCAATCCCTCCATGACACAATCTTGGCTACGCGCCTGCCCTTCACTTTATATAGGTTTATATTAACAACGTTGCCTAATATTGCTTACAGTGACATTAAAATTATAGTAGCCTAAATAATTTAGAAGCAATGCCAAATTAATGAACTGCTTTGATATTACAGATATAATTCACTTTATAAATTTAAGCAAAATTTCACTAGTACTATTTGGAAATTCGTACCTTCCAAAGACTGAATGGTGATGCAAGTTTCATTTGGGGACTGTGAATTTTATGTACAAAAAATTAAAGGGCACAGGCAGCCTCCCAATCTTAAAATAATAGTGCAGTACCAAATTTATGTTTGATATGATAAATGGGAACGTATATAAGGTATTTTGGTAAAAGTTTCATTAATTGCCTTTCTCGGTCCTCGAGATTGAAGAGTTAATTGACACATTTGCTATAAAAAGTGACGAACTTTAGTAGCAATTAATGTGTGGTATTATGGATTCATATTGTTGGCCATGAATGTTTTGTTTTTCGTTATTTTGCATCCTACTAGTTTGATGTGAATTGATTAGGGACGTTATCTTTTACCTTAGGCATATTAAGGTTTTAAAATTCCATTGCCCAGTAGCCCGGGATACACCTACTGTATGGTATCAATGCATCAATGTTTAGTAAATCATAGGAGAAAATCAAAACATTGGCTGAATATGAATCCATCATCATGCCTGCTTGCTTCAAGTTTATTTTATGCAGAAAGTTCGCTACATTCAATTACTAATATCTCGAGAACAGAAATAAGAAATGAAATTACACTTAGGATGAGTTGAACATGTTTCTCTTTAATATGTGTTCCTCTTTAATATATCAAAAATAAATTTAACATAAAATAAGTGTAGTGTGAACTACAGTGTAAAATTACAGTTGTGACAAAAGTTGTAAAACAAACTCTGTTTGCCCCTTTTATTATCCTAGGAAATCTGGTTACAGAGAAGTGATGGCGTTTTAACGATAGCTTCACCAACTTGAAGAACTCGAGCAGACAAACACTCCATTTCCATGTAACTCACAAAATGTAGTAGCAATGTCCAAAACATGTTTGCGTTACTCCTCATAACAAAATTTTAGTGGTCACTTGTTTACCATTACTAGGAAATCAATTTAACCAGGGAGTTCTCTATCAACGGCTCCCTGATTTAACGAGTGGTACGATCGTACTTTATATAAAAGGTAAATATGTAGCTTATATACTGTTAGTCAGGATGCGCTTCTTTTAGCTAGAATTGTAAACAAAGGAATACCATGGAAGTACTTCCATAATAATACTAAACAAGTACATTGAGCATCTGCACAGGTGGCAGGTTCGTGACCTTCAGGTGTCACCGGTGGGCCGATCATGCAATACTATGCACAACACCCAAAGTACAGTAGACTACTGCACCAACTGACGAGCCAAATGGTGGCTATGGTGGCTCATAAACAACAAAGCTTTACATCTTCATGACCATTGTTGAAGTGTACCTCAAGTCAAAAGATTTTAAAAATATATTTTAACCAGCAGAAAAAGTGAATTCTGACAGTTTAACTCCCATCTTCATATGACATTCTTGATTCGAGATATAAAATGTTGAAGTTTGTTCAGTTAAAAACAATTTAGTCCATTGCGCAATAATTTGTGACTTTCTTCTTGAACAACTCACATAGCCTGCTCTGTTCGTCTTTGAAATTAAAACTGTTTTTATGACCTTGAACATTCCCGTTTGCTTGCATAACATGTTGCACAGGAAGGAAATAATTAATTACATCACCTCATAAAAATAAGAGTGCTATCACACCTTAGCACAAGATGCAGTAACTTTCAGAAAAACAAAGAAATACGAAGATTGTAATTTGAGTAGTATAACATGTACCATTTTAATTTGAGTAAATAAAATTCAACATTTTATCTCTCCGCACAAGAATGTCCAATTCAAGATGGGAGTTGGGCTGTTAGAGTTCATTTTTCATGCCGGCTGGTTAATATATATTTTGAATTTTTTGACTTGAGGTACGCTATAAGGTAATCCAATTCAATTTTTTTTTCTAAGCTAGTAAGGTACCATTTTGCATTTACGCCACGCAACATTTCTTAAAGGCAGATATTCATCACCCCACACAGTTTTAGTTTTTCTTCCTACTTACTTCCAACCCCTCCTACAATTTTCTAGCTATATTGTCATGTAGTATGGCGCACTCTCTATTACCCTTAGCAGACGCCATCTTGTTGTTTACGAGCAACACTCCCTTCCTTTTGTTCTAGATTCCCAGGGCCCTTCCTGTTTCCCGTCACGTGTTACCGGTGGACGTGACATATATTTCATCGCTGTAGTTCCACGTGCACACTGTAACCCATATTTTTGAGGTGTGGCCAATTTCCCCCTTGCAGCCTCCTCATTGGTCATCTATATCATTACATACATTTACATGGCGTGCGTCATAACTTTTGACCAATCAGGGGACTGCGGGTGTTCAGAGCTTGCACGATTCACAAGAACGAACCAGGCCTGCAAGCTGGACACTCGTGCAACAGATCTCGAAGCAGAAGCATGTAGTCACCGTGTACATAAATGATTTAAACATCTTTTTTTGGCTGGCCGTTGATTGAAGTTAAACTGAATAAAGATCATTAATCATGCTGAAATAGAACTGAAATCTTTACTCTTCCTGTCTGTGCGTCTATCTCATCCCGTATCGCCATACTCAGCTAGATCCCCTACCTAAGCCTTCGTTATACGATTGGCCCATTATCTCACACAATGCCTCATCCTTAGAAAGAATCTTAAGTCAAGGACATAGCCTTGTGGATTGCAATGTGTAATCTAAAATACTCTCAGTGAATGTTGTGTGTGCAACTATACAGTGAGAAATAAATGATCACTACGTGTGGGTAGAAGCCTGCAGAGTCTCTGTAATAGACTCACTGGGAGTGTGAAGTGCATCTTTAGTCCACCGAAGTTAGCTAACTTACTACGGTGGAAAGTAAAACAGCTTCACAACCGCACACAATATTACACCTGAAATATTTAAAGTTTTAAAACGCGAAATGTAAAAAGATTTATTAGAACCACCCAGCAGTTGCAAAATTCTGACAATCTAGGCAAATCTATTCTATATAACCATTAAATAATAATCCTTCTCCTAATAATGATTAAGTTTTGATTTTAAGTCAGCCCATCTGGAACAACAGTTTAATTTTAATTGATAACAAACCTGTATCCTATCATCATCGGGTTCAAGAGGGGATTATTTTTATAATGATTTACTTGACGATGGGGGAAATTTCTATACGTATGACCATTTCACTACTAATTTTAATATTAAAACAAACTTTCTCGAGTTCTATG
The DNA here is from genome assembly GCA_037179385.1 of Holothuria scabra. Taxonomy (NCBI): domain Eukaryota; kingdom Metazoa; phylum Echinodermata; class Holothuroidea; order Aspidochirotida; family Holothuriidae; genus Holothuria; species Holothuria scabra. The sequence continues at coordinate 2,739,399 of CM074197.1, read as the reverse complement.
GGATTCTTGCAGCTATGAAAACACAGAGGGGACAATGTCTATTGAACCTTAGTGATCGATTAAGCAATCCAGTGAACAGTTTTATGAACGTTATTTTGAAGGGAAAACAACTTTTGTTGTAAGCTCATTTACGTTAAACTCATCTGCCAGTTATAATAAATCCTACACAAAATGGTCCCGTACTCTTGATATCGGCAAAGATTAATGGTCACTGTATCGTTCTATTCCTTTTTACTGTTCCAGTGATGAACAAATTAGATGATTTCAATAAATGCTCCTTCATAGAATTATTCCCACTAATAAATATCTTCATCTTATCAATGCTACAGACTCCGCTGATAAATGTAAATTTTGTGGTAATCATATCGAAACGATTGAACATCCCTTTCGCAACTGTTATTACACCTCATTCCTTTAAGACTATATGCATAACATCCTGGTTAAAGCTAGAATTGACGTTGATTTTAGAAATAATAAAGTGACATTATTTGGGGGTGATTTCGCACGCGAACTCAACTTGGTGATAATTTTAATAAAACACTATGTTTTCCGCTGTAAACAAATGGAAATACTCCCGTCTACTGCCGGGCTATCGCTTTATTTAAAAAAATTATTTCATGCTTAACACCTATATATTGAAGAAAACTTAAAAGTGTGCATATGGGAGGGTTATTGGTTGCCCTGGTGTAATTTATTGGAATTATATTTGTAGGCAATTTTGGAACTTTGCAAATGTTGGTTTTTCTTTTATATATGTTAAAAGTGTAGCATTCTCTTCAATCACCTGTTTTTGTATTGTGATATTTATGTTCTGAGTGGAGAATATTGTAATAAATGACACATAAATGAGGAAAAAAATAAAATGGCAAAAAAAAAAAAATAATAAATAAATAAAACGATAATTCTCATATAAATTATGTTCCATATAAGAAAAAAATTCGGAAAACAAACTCAACCTACTACCCCCAAGAGCGGACGAAGTTTCTTTTTGTTCTGTTGCGTCGTTGCGAAAATACTGCCGGGGCAGCAGCCACATTGGAGCTACGCAGGCTAATGTCCCGTTGAAGCAAAGGGGGTTCTACTTTTGAGGTAGTACTTCCATGGTTAAGTTAAGACAGTCAATTTTCACCCTTCAGTACAATTATTTGTCGTAGTTTACACAAATTTTCAATTTGTACAGCACTGTGACTGACAGCAAATTAAAAAAATGCAGAGTACTGTGTTGAGAGTGTGTCACTACAAACTGTAGTCTTGCATATAGAGTTGAGCTCAGTTCAGTTCAGTGTAACTTTATTTCAATCTCAAATCAAATAAATGACAATAACATAATGTGACTAAGCTACAATCTGTAACATAGAGATTTGCACAATTTGTGAAAAAGGGAAACTACTAAATGAGATGATGAGATGAGATTGAGGAGTGGGCAACCGAAACTCCTAAGAGCTCATCATAAAGCATTGAACCGAGATTTTGTCTTGATGAGTATGGGATGAATACAGTTGAGGGAATTAGAACTGTCTGGGAGAGAAGATTTGACCTTTAATCATTTACTGTCGGAAACCGATGTCCTAGTTTATCTGTTTATTGAAATTACTTTCGAGGAATCGCAGCACCTGTTGTTGCCAGTCCGTGGACAACTGTGACTTCAAGTTCTCCAAAAACAAAACTGCAAATTGAAAACACCAGATTGTTGTATTTGTTTCAAATGATTTGTTCTTCAAATCTTATTTTTACAGTAGTTGTATTTCAAACGACGATCCTTTAGACAGTCGAACATTTGCAACCTACAATTTTACCCGGGGTCTTCCAAAATTTTACATTGACACACTGAGCACTTTGAATAACATCAAACTAAAAATATGCAGAGTAGCTCATGTTAAACACCATGCATCGTGAGTGTTTTAACTACTTATTACTATCTCCTTGTATACTCACAAGAGTGTGGCAATAAACTAGGATTGTGTCTAAATAAGGATGAGGTTTAGACAGCTGCCGAATTGACTGTGTAGAATGCAGAAGGTTTCAGGGAATTTGAACTATCTCAGGGGTAATCACTGATGAATATATGCGTTTTACTAAAAGGACCAATCCTCTCACCCCAAAGTACAATTCTTATAGGGGTTTATCAAAATTCTCAATTGGCTTAGCTCTTTGAATGACAGTTAATTCAACCTCATTCAGGCACAATCTCAGTTTATTGCTTCAGAGTGGGTATAAAAAAGCTCAATGTGTATGAATGAAAACACTCTCAGTACAGTGCGTGCCGTGTTGTACAAGCTTTGGCACTTTGCATTGTTTGAATTAGCTGTCAATAAAAGAGCTAAGCCAATTGAGAATTTCGGTACACCCCTACCAAAATTGTAGTTTGGGGTGAGAGGATCGGTCCCTTAACTTCTTAGTATTGAGTTAGGAAATAGCTGGATATTTATCATCCTTAATTCAAACAAGATTTACATACGGAAGCAAACATGTAGCTTGCAAGTGGATCGAGGATGTCTGTATTAGCAATTTGGAGACTAAACTCTCCTTTAGGAATTATTTCTCCAACCCTTTGTGACTTGAAACATACACGGACTTCCTGTAGGTAGTAAGCCGGTGAAGAACAGCACAATTCAGTTTCCATGGAAACATAGTAATCTCAACTCCCTGTAGAGATAATAAACTCGAAAGTTGGGTCTGAGTAAGCTCCGTCTTCCAACGAAGCATTGAATTGTTCTCAAAACTTTCCTTGGAACACCACGATAACTGGGTTTTCCCGCTGTGATTACATACTGACAGTGATACCTTCAGCCAATACAACTACGGAGAAACACTAGTGCCATTGTTGTCTACATACAGCACAATTTGCTATGCACGAATATACCTCCATATAGTTTCTCGGGAGAATTACGACTTAGCCTGAACCCTCGGCTGTTCAAATGGACTTACCTGACCTTACGTAACTATTGTAGGATGTTTCAGTCACCACTAGGACTTAAGTAAGTCTTCCAAGGAATCAAGTCTGCTGTTACCGGAAAACAATACGTTAGAAAGTTCAAAGTTGTAATTTTTTTTCTTTTTGGAAAGGTGTCATCTTGCAGTAGCTAGGGCACTGCGACACAAGGATGCTTTTGTTTATCAATCGCGACAGTGGGGGTGATAAACAGTATATATTACAAGAGTCTGTCAAGAGTCATTTCAAAAGCTAAACGTCCGAAAAGACGACGTTACAAAAACATTCTCAATAAATCGTTGATCGAGACTTGATTTGAAAAAAAAACTTTAAAGTTTCGCATTTACTGCAAGAACCATTCCAAATTTTATGATCTCTTGATCGAAGTACTTCGCTATATAGGGTTGTGTGCAGTCTTCTTACCACTGTTCAGTATTAAAAAATACTTGAGAAGATGGGGTACAGGCTTCTGTGCGTTTGGAGTGGAGTTGTTTGGAGCGTTGCTTTATTTCTTACGGCGATGACATCGATCGTATCAGCTGAAAGGTAAGTGTTATTCAGTCAGGTCTTTATGTAACACCAAAAAATATGGCAGTTGGATGATTTCTATGGGTAGGCCTTATACGTTAAAAGTTCGAGAACATGCCTTAAATTGGTTTTGAGCTAAGTGTAGGGCTCACAGACTTTAGAAGCCTATCCTCCTTGGTGGGGCACACATGAATGAAACTAACATTGTAACAACATTTGTCATTATTCTAATTAAGGTACCGGTACCGGTAAGTTTCACATCAGACTGAAAATAAATATTTTAAATAGTCCAAAAATTAGACGTTGCTTCCTATTTCTGTACAAATGAAACAGGCCTAACTGTTCAATGCAGGGAGGTGTAACTCCCTCCCTACCTCCCTAACCTCCCTGTTATGTACACTGAATACAAAAATCTATTGGCATATGCCATAAGAAAACCTAGTTTATAGGCATCACGGTAAAATACGGAGATTTGCATCGAAAATTCGGACTTGAGGTTTGCTTGCACTTGCCTTCTGTACGACGTTATATGAGAAATTATTTTTGTTTATTACGGACATGTACCTTAAACACTTAGAAAACTCCATTCAATCCATCGCTTGGATGGCAAACATAGCAGGAGTGACGCCAGCGGGGGGGGGGGCTTGGCCCCCCGTCGGGGAACACTGCCCCCTCCGTCGAGGAAGGTCGGCGGTTTCGTCGGGGAGGCCTAAAATAATAATAAAAAAAAAGAAGAAAAAAAAACCCTACAAGGTCTGAAGTTACCGGATGGGTGAACATTCTTTGTTTTGAAGTGCTATTTTAATAAACCTCGGAATCGATTTTTAATCACTTCTTCTTTACTCCGTTGTACTTCATACCATGTATCTTGTCCTTTCCCCCTCCCCGTCGAGGAAGGACGGCAATTTCCTTCGGGTAGGCCTAAAATGAACGTAAAGGACTGAAGTTACTGGATGGATGATCGTGAACTGGTTTTTTTTTTAACTATTTTATTCTTTTGTAACGGTATTTTTTTAGCAGCAATCGAAATCTGTTTTAATCACTTCTTACTAGCTCTGCTTTCCTTCATCCCATCTTCAATCCGCAAGGTCATGACCCCGTCGGGGAAGACTACCCTTCCCCCTGTTGTTGAGAAAACCCAATTCCGTGGGGAGCCTTCATCTGCATGCCCACGGTGAACTGATAAAAGATGCGGGTCTGATAAACTTCAGTGACCCGGACAGTCCTCTTGATTTTGCTCACTAGACGACCATATTCTTCAAGGAAACTTATAATTCCGAATTTTCCTGACAAAAACAGACGAGAGGTTGTTTATGTACATGTAGGACCCAATGGTCTGCCACCTGACCTCCCCCGACAGCCGAATTTTAGCAACGGTAATGGAAATCGGACAGGCCGTTTCAGCTACATATAGGCTAATGATAAACAGTAGTGTGAGAATGTCTCCCATTAAGCCTGACTGAAAATTCATTTTACGCGTGGCACCTTGTAACGTGACATATTTTCAAAAAATCAAATTCGTAGGAAAAAAAAAACATTTAAAGTATGGAGTTCGGGCAGTCACGGAGAAAATCTCATCTATTTAGCGGGCTTTGCAATGGACTACAACGAAGATTCCTAACAGAGGCAAAAACACTTGACAAAGAAAAATGACAAGAACATTGCATCTAATCGCAGAAGTACCTTTTATCTGGTAATTTTCTGATCACTTAGCAAGTTGGGTTTTTCTATTGAAGTAAAACTTTCATTTCCAAAGGAAAGCTCAAAATAACGACTGCTTCATTTCTAGTTAAAAGTCTGGGAAATACCCCTTCCGACTGTCTGATGGGTTAGATTTTGTTTTAACAATTCGCGCCAACTGATGGTTGCGCTAGATAGAGTGTTTTGGTAGAACAGATTACTTAACAGAACAGTGCCAGCTTGCAAATTATTCTTCATTTTGGGACAATATTATGAAGTGAGAATTTTATCGCGGAAGAAAGCTCAAAATAATGACTGATTGTTTGTTAGGTACGAGCCCGGGAAATGCCATTTCCGGCTATCTGGGGGTTCTCAGTTTTTCAAAAATTTCTGTGCTCTGCACTTTGATAGCCTTTCGGACAGAATTACATTCTTCGGAAAAAAGAGACAATGCTGCCCCCTCCCAAACTGGAACGATTCCCTACGTCTATGTCACTTATAAAATATAAAACTTCAAATATATGGTAAGCCAAACTGTTTCCGTGGGAGAATTTTCCATATGGTCCGAGGGCCAATCTGCATGATGATATTCAGTAACCCCAACAAAAGTACAGATCACCTCTACTTGATTTTCTTATGAGAAGATTAGATTCTTCCATAAAACCCGTACATCTGTCACAAAAAGCTTTTCCAATATAAGCCTCAGATTGTTAAAAGTGGCAAAATTTATCAATTTCGATGGATACACTCCGTACAATAAATAACCAGAGCCAACTCTGTCAGTCACCTCAACATTCTACCTAATTTTTGCTCTTGAAAGGCATATCACTTAATTAAAAACCCATATATTTCATAATAACTGTGCCCCCAAACCAAATTTTCTTTCATAAAATTCCAAAATCTCTCCAATAAAATAAGCTCTTAATTTTCCAATCTTCGTTCATAAAAGGAAAAACCTTTTCCGGCAACTTAGTCTCGTGTTGGACCCTTAGTACGTAGACCTAGTACGATTAAATGCGTAACCCCAAAATATTTACAGCTGTCGCCTTTATAACGTTTTTTATTTTGCCCATATGGAGGACAGATTCTTCAATAACCACCCGGCCAACTTTTTAAAGGTCCTCACAAAAGCGAAATTTCTTTAAAAAAAAATTAAATTTGTCTTCCAAATAAACTCTAGGATTTTAAGTATTTGTTGAAAAGAAAGCCCAAAATTTCGCGCGCTACACGCGCCTCAAAATCTTTTAAGTCACGTCCCACCGGGACTAACTCAAAGCCTTTGTCGGGGCCTTGAAAGTGCTGTCCCCCCCCCCCCCCCCCGTCGGAGAAATCCTGGCGCCACCCCTGATACATAGTGTCTTCCTAATGTACTGAACGCTGCTACGAACTCACGGCCCGGCACTTGACTATATTCGCCTTCATGCTACTACTGTACTGTACTGTATTGTACATTTGTTAACTGTATGCAGTTCAAACGAACTTGCACCGCTCTGCCGAAATTCCAGGAAATTTTCAGAAAGAATTTTCCTCATGTTTTCAAATTTATACAGTTATCTTTATAGTCACTCTATAAATCGAACATGACATACATTTGGTGATCAAACGGTTCTACTTAAATTGATGTTAGAAATAAAACGCGACGGTTGCATACAGAAACGATCTGGAAAAAGAATAGAAAACCAAACCAATGTAGGACAGCCAAACCTCTTACCCCAAACTGCAATTTTTGTACGGGGGTATACACCGAAATTCTCAATTCAATTGGCTCAGCTCATTGACTGGCAGCTAATTCAAACAATGTAGAGTACCAAAGCTTATATTACACAGCACTAACCGTACTGAGAGTGTTTCAATTAAATAAATTCAGTTTTTCTATACTCACCTTGAAGCAATAAACTGAGATTGTATCTGGGATAAGGGTGAATTTCAGACAATTGTGGGAGGGGCTTCAGTAAGAAGGTTAGGAGAATTGGTACTGTTTGGGGTGAGAGAACTGAGCCTTTAATATTGTAATTAGCCTACTCAATATTTAGATGAAACGCAGTTTAGGAAAAATGTCCCGCATTTCATAATTTTCGCCTTTTTCCACACAATCTTGTCACATATCCGAACATTCTGCTTTGCGCATCTTTCCCAAAAAGATCGGTATGTTTATTGATGGCAATCGTCCGATAAACTGAACGAAAGAAATGTGGTCAGGTGATCATCAGAAAATGCAACCAACCACAATAATGGATATGCGTTTATGTCCATTACAAATTGTAACAAAAGACAATTAATTCAAAGAAGCAGTGGAAGAAATGACGTGACTTATTTTTGACATGCGCATTAGAATACAGAGGACAATGAACTCTTGGAGGTTGGCACCATATCGAGGGTTGACCTCGGGCTGCACCCACTCACACGCCTGCGTCGCTTGGATGAACCCTTCCGGCGACCGTGTAGTATCCTGGGGTAAAGCACAACGGTCCTTAGTTGTAACTTATAATAATTAAGGTGAACGAACTAATTATCCCTAGAAAGTTTCACAAATATTGTTATATGATTCTCAACAACCATTAGGCCTAAGTTCATGAAAGAGAATCACCAGATACATTTTTCTCAGTTGGGTGACTGCATTTTTCCCTTCAAAGGGTACATCAAGTCTAGGATTTAAGAAAAATATGGATTTCAAAGGTTTCAAAACGAATCTTGTTCACTCAACCCTCAGTGTCATAGCTTGTTCCATTGTTGATACATTAAATTTTGAAGTATATTCTCCTAAAAACAAATTAATCGATATCGCAATAATTTGTGAAATTCTTGCTGTACAACTCCCATTATCTGTTTTGTTTCCCTTTAAAATTTAAAATATTTCATGACCTTGGACGCTTTCTGTTTGTAGCATAGCACGCTGTACAGAGAAAGCTTAACTGAGATTAGGAGTGCTATCACATCTTGGTAAAATGTACAGAAATTTTAAGAAACACAGAAGAAATACACAGATTATAATTTGAGTAGTACAACAATGACATCACAAATTATTGTGCGATGCTCCATTTGAAGTTGAGTGATTAAACTTTAACATTTTTTTTATCGCATCTCAGGAATGTCCAATGGACTGATGACGATAGGAGTTGTTCTGTTACAATTAATTTTTCTTGAAATATAACATATATTTTTGAAATTTTAGACTTGAGGTACACTTTAATGCAACCGTATCCTGGACTCAACTGGTTCATATCATTTACCCCTTTGAAATTAAGCAATCTTTTGGAGGGGACATTCACTTTTGCATTCTTGACGGAAATAACATTTTGGTAAAAAATTCCTCACGCAAATATAGACTTGATCAAATGATCAAATGACTGGTTTGAAACACTACCCCGGCACCCCTATAAGGATTGGATTTAATCTAACCCTAGCATCATATTTCAGAATTATGTATTTTGTAACACACTGAAGTAATTGATCGATATTTTAATAGAGTGTTCATGTTTCATACCAATTGGTACCACCCGCAAGTTTCAGTCATCAACGCAATAAATAGAAATTGTGTCCTTTAATTACCAGGATATGCCGTCTATAATTACTCCTCCCTTTGGCTCTCTATAGTCTTGCTAGCCGTTAGGTGACCGTAGTGTTGCCAACTGAGGGTTATTAACATCCATCTTACTCATGGCTGTTCCGACCGACTTCATGGTCAAGTGGTTAGGATATCCAACTTACAACTATGGGCGGCCAAAAGGGCAAAAAAGACAAAGTGCAAAACATTCATTTTAATTTCAAAAATAAAGTTTAAAGGTAAAAAAATATTCTAAGTGAGAAATTTAAAAATAAAATAAGCAATTGATTACATTTTAAAAAACGAGCAATATTTATTAAGTCCCCAAAACAAATTAAAAAACACTAAAAGTAGTTATAATTAATCTTAAAATTAACACATTGCCGTTTTATCCAAATGAAATATCAAAGCCCCCAATAAATAAAAACTGGAAAACAAATAAAAAGAAATAAAATAAAAACGCAAATAGAGACGCAATTTTGTGTTTTTGTTTTATCTTGTGTTTTCATTTTATTTCCCGTTTTCTTTTTTTTTAAATTCATTTGGGTTCCTTAATAGTTATTTGAAATCGTCTTTTTTGCCCTTTTGGCGCACCATAGGTGGCCAAAAGGGCAAAAAAGACAATTTGCGAAAAGACAAACGGTGAAAAAGACAAACTGCGAAAAAGACGATTCGTGAAAAATAATGAGGGCGTCCTGAGATTGACGGATTCAGAGCACCTAAATATGCTTGGAAATATGCTTGCAAATCGCATTAGATACCCGCACAACCAGTTAAAGCCAGCGCGAAGACTTGCTTGCAGCCATACACTCCCTTTGTTGAGGAGCATGTAGCAAGGCAGTACGCACATCAGTGAGCAGTCTTGAGTCGATCAGGGAGGTGTTATTTGCTATTAAAACCTCCATGGAGTGATAACGTTTTCTCTCGGCCCGCAAAGCAACCAGTTAAGAGGTGGGGAAGGGAATCACATGAAAGTGTGGGGGACTTTTCACCATTTGTGGTGGAAGGGGAAACGGCGTCGTCAGAATTTTCGTCGCGGAGGGGGGGGGAGGATAAGTTTTGTGATCGTTGGCATAAGGGAGGGGTCTAAAGGGACGGAGATAAGTATAAGGGGTCTCCCCCTCTCTTTTGGAAATTGTTTTAAAAAGTGAATGCCCTTGAATGTCCTTGGAGGGAGGGGCGTGGGACGCCCCCTCACTTTTTTGAAGGGGGACATCTTCAAAAAGCACCCTCACTTTTCAAAAATGATGGAACAAACAGCAATTATTGCCCAGGAAAACAAAACTTTTAGAAGAAAACTAACCTAGCAATTCTCGCTTTTTGTTCCAAATAGCATCTGAGGGCATTCAGTTTTTAAGTCTTCGCGCTGGCTTTAACTGGTTGTGCGGGTTTGGATATCTAATGCGATTTCCAAGCATATTTAGGTGCTCTGAATCCATCAATCTCAGGACGCCCTCATTATTTTTCACGAACCGTCTTTTTCGCAGTTTGTCTTTTTCGCAAATTGTCTTTTTTTGCCCTTTTGGCCACCTATGGTGCGCCAAAAGGGCAAAAAAGAGACGATTTCAAATAACTATTAAGGAACCCAAATGAGTTAAAAAAACGAAAACGGGAAATAAAATGAAAACACAAGATAAAACAAAAACACAAAATTGCGTCTCTTTTTCCGTTTTTATTTTATTTCTTTTTATTTGTTTTCCAGTTTTTTATTTATTGGGGGCTTTGATATTTCATTTGGATGAAATGGTAATGTGTTAATTTTAAGATTAATTATAACTACTTTTAGTGTTTTTTAATTTGTTTTGGGGACGTAATAAATATTGCTCGTTTTTCAAAATGTAATCATTGCTTATTTTATTTTTAAATTTCTCACTTAGAATATTTTTTTACCTTTAAACTTTATTTTTGAAATTAAAATGAATATTTTGCACTTTGTCTTTTTTGCCCTTTTGGCCGCCCATATACAACCGAGAGGTCTGGTCCTGACCGGGTCATACCGAAGACTTTAAAAAGTGGAACCTATACTGCCATTGTGCTTGGTGCTCAGAATAAGCATGGAGTTTGCCTAGGGTAAACAAGTCCAGTGAGCTACAAGTGAAGAAAGGGCAGTACCTAACCTGACTAAAACCAGTTGGTTAAATATACTGAACCCATGAAACATCACCTTAAGCTATTAAGTTCTAACTAATCCTTGAAAGCGTAGTTACATACCAACTGAAATCCCGGGGTCTAGCGCTAAAAGTACGACTGTGCATGGAACAGAATGTAAGGAACAGTTACTCTAGGAGGTTATGGTGTGACAAACTGGTTAGCTTTGGATGAAGGAATTATAGGGTTTAGGGTTGACAATAAAAAATAACCATACCAACAACCTTAACAATTACAATGAACCTTATGTAATGTTAATGCTCCATTCTGTGTCTGGTGCATGGAGTTTTTCTGTCTCTTTCCGTAACTTCATGTATACTTTTGAAGTTTAAGAATATTTGGAATACCGCAACTTGATGCTTCTCAGTTTTCAGTACCTGTCACAGATTGAAAGAAGCGTCCATACACAGACAAGACCCTGAAAGACGAGGGTTGCTTTAAGGGTAGTTTAAAATATTCAGGACGACAAAATATGTATGCACTTTCGAATTCAATCAATGCCATTTTAAAACTCATGATGAGAAAAAAAAAACAGTCCGCCGGAGGGTTCAAGTTTCTCCTCTTATCCCCATGTATACGCTACGTTTCTGAGATTCTTTTTCCGCTCATTTGTTCTGTATATGTTTGCATGACTGAATCAATTTTATATCACTACAGCGGATACATCATCACTACTTCTAAGTATTTTATGCCAAGTTCCACGGAAAGAGTGTGTATTAACCTGGTTGATCTAACGGCTCAAGTGACACTACAGCTTTTACAAACTGGACAAGTTCACGTCCCTCCGATATCTCAAGTCACCACAGATGGAAATATTCGTGAACAAGTCTGTCTGGATTTAACGGTAATAAAATATATTTTCTGTGCATCAATGTAAAAAAGTCATGTGTGAGGAAGCCGAGTAGTTCAATAATTTGGAGATAACGAGGACTTTCATGTCCATCCCAGTTTCGGAAACTCGTGAAAGGACAAAGCGGAACAACGAATTTTACCATACCATTTTACACACATTGGTGGGTGAAACAAGCGCCTTGTAATACTTAATGTTTAGAATATTAATTGATGGTTGGACAGCTTCCATTTATTTGGAGGGGTCACGAAATGTTAAAATTTAATAATTTTTTTGTAGTACACCTCTCTTGTTTTGAAGTAATCCCTTTCTATTTTGAGGGTACAGTAGGCGAGACCATGGAGGTATTACATTATAGCTCCGTGGTGGCACAAATCCTTTCTCCAAGTTGTCGGTTAACCTTCAACACATTTTCCAAAACTGGGATGAATAAACCTTTCCTATCGTCCGCCAACTTATCGGCTTTCGTACTCTGTACTCAGTCAAATATTACACATCCATTCTTTGCACGAGCGAGAGAGGAGCTATTGTAGGTGTGTGCAGGGAACTGTTATTTGGAAATACGTTGTCGGTTTCAATGATTCAAACAGTTCCAGATCATGGCGTCAAACATTGTAAGCATACCACCTTATCGAAAAATTTCCTCTGACCAGGGAGCTGCCATTGACAGCTACCTGCTCTAACGCAGCCAAAAAATTTTATGCCAAAGTTCTCCAGACTCATCTTTCCCCCCACCATGTTTTGTACTTAACTTTTGTACTCTATCCACTCTACGCTAAGTTGGCAAGTTGCGATGTGTAATTTTTGCAATGTGCGGTTTTACGCATGTCCGTATTGTAATGTGCGGTCTGAGAGAAGGCAAGTTGTGAAGGTCGGGGAGAGTGGTTTTCAAGTGATATCTTGTTTCCAGCAGAAACTGAAAACCTCACTATCTCTCTCTCTCTTTAGCCTGTATATCGATACTTAATTTCATTCCTTTGAGATATAATTTCTCTGTGAACGCGATTAAGTTCATGACAATATTTAATATTATACTGGTTGTGGGATCGTCCGTGTTTAATTCCTGCACCAACATTAAAAATCATCTACTACTTTTATCATAATGTTTGTGGCACACATTCGATGCGCAAAAAGGTGCGTATTCGATTCGACATTTCCAGCGAAGTTTTGGTGAGGGACACTCCTTAAAGACTAGCTAGACGTAGTGCTAGACTGCTCTTTGAAAATGACTTATTCTTCCCCACAAGGATGTGACTGACCTAGATAAAGGGGGGGGGGGGACATTAGCAGGAATCTGATTTAGATACCCATAGCAAAAATGAGTAGGGTGCTCCATGACTATTGCAAACAAATTGTTACCGTGGGTATACCAAACCCTCCGGGTGCTCCCTCCAGCCCAGGGGCCCAGACTTTAATAATTATACATATAATAATACTAGTTCAGCCATAGGGGCGGCCCGAAACCTGCACAAAATCTCTGAGGTGTGTGTGGGTGTGTGTGTGCATGTGCCGGGGGGGGGGGGTCAAACACTGCCCACGTAGAGTGCTGCCATTCCTTAGCACGTACATGGTGTATCTACAATTTGAAAAGCTTGGGAGAGGAGTTGTCCCCTGCCTGTCGTAGGTTACGGCCCTGAAGTTAAAGGGCAGAATTCCAACAATGCAGAGTATCAAAGCTTAAATAACACGGCATGGACTGTGTTGAGATTGTTTTGATTATACACAATGGGCTTTTTATACTCACCCTGAAGCAATGAACTGAGATTGAGTCTGGATCGGGATGTATTTCAGATAATTGCGGCAGGGGCTTAAGTGAGAAGGTCAGGTTAATTGGTACTGTTTGGGTGAGAGAATTAGGCATGGGCCTGGGCCTGTTTCGGTCTCCACAATTGAGACGTTTACATTTGATATCAGATGTTTAGGTTTTTTTTGTGTTAAAGACCGGCTCACTTGAAAAAAAATTTCTAGGAAGTATACTCTTTTCTAAGCATTTCGTCCCCACTTTGTAAACATGTTTAGATGCTGAAAGCGCCAATTCTCTCTCACCCAAACAGTACTAATTCTCCTAACCTTCATACTAAAGCCCCTCCCACAATTGTCTGAAATGCATCCTCATCCAGAAACAATCTCAGATCGTGTTGCTTCAGTGTGAGTATAGGGAAGCTCACTGTGTATAATTAAAACATTCTCAGTACAATTCATGTTGTGCAATATAAGCTTTAAAACTCTGCATTGTTTGAATAAGCCGTGAATCAAAAAGCTGAACAAATTGAGAGTTTCTGTCACCCTCTACAAGAAGTGTACTTTGGTGTGAGAGGAATGGCCCTTTAACTCACCTGTGATGTGTTATGCGTAAACCATTCCTTTTTACTTCGACGAAGACGTCGAAGTAATGCGATCTAAGCAGCTGTTTGTAGGAGGGCGTTCCCAGATTTTTGCCTTTTGATTGAGATTTCTCAGCCTTTGAAGCAGCTACCGGCATGGAATTTTCAGAGGATGTGGAAAAAGTAGCGCAAATTGAAACACTTAATTTTTGTTTCGTTACAGCTTATTTTCCAATATTTAGCCTTAAATCCCATCTCCGTCTAGGGTTTTTGATATCCGTGCCCGAAAGTTTGCATACTTGTTCAATTGATGTGCTTTTCTAAAACTTGTTCAAAAATTGGTCCATATCAGGTCAAAAGATGTTTTGGGGGCGATTTTGAACTGGCATTTTATCCTGTGTGAGGAAAAATGCCAGATGGAAGCAATTTGCAGTGAAGTCTCGACCGAAGCAATTGTCAATCAAGGAAAATTACGGTCAAAGTGTTCATAGTACGAACAATGGGCTGGTTATATCTCCAAGAAAAATACCTAATGGAAACATTTTGTTCTGCAATCTCGACCGCGGCAATTGTCAATCAAATAAAATCACGGTCAAAATATTCACGATACGAACAAAGGGCTCGTTGCATGCCTCCATGGAGGTACTTATACTGTTTGATGAATGATGCTTTACAGTTTTTTTTTATTTCAATGAACAGCGGGTGTGACCAATCCCCAAGTTTCAGACTTGTACATCAAAGGTCGATAATTATTGTACAGTGCTGTGCGTTGTTTATATAATCATGTAATCAGTAATCAGTCTTAGTCGAACTTACAGCAATTGTTGTTCTAGGTATCACTTTTAATTGTTCAGCATTTAGTGTTTAATTACTTGAACTGCTAAGAATTTAAACTTGTTTTCAATGTGGGGAGCGGGGGGGGGGGGGGAGGTAAGTATTTAATTGCTATCTTTGACTTTACTTAAGTGATGTGAGTTATCGCTCTTTAAAAGATGGCGTAATATTGTGGCTTTCTAGGTACCACCGCTACCGCGATACACCTGGAGTTTGACTCTGCGAGCGTCAATAGTAGGTACAACGAATAGTGGTGAACAATTCAATGACATCAATCAGCGGACAATTGCGGTATTTTCTCCTGGCCAAGAAACATTCGTGCAGACTGATAAACCTGTATACAAAGCTGGGCAAATTGGTAAGTGCCAGTCATATTTCAGTTGGGAAGCTGACCTCGGGGTCACCGAAATATATTAAGCTCTGATGACGTCATGCAATTTTGATTTTTTTTTTTTATTTCTGCCGCATATGGAAAGCTACACTTGGAAAAAAAAGAATGATTTATTTATTCTGTATAAATCCAATTTCCGATCTAGAAAACTATGATACTTACCAGACTAACTTTGCAAGTTATCATTCAACCAATGTCAGGCGAAATTATCGGCCAAGAGGCACAAGAATCACCGGGTGATTTTAGGTCACCCAGGCTGATCGTTGGGCGAATGGTCACAAATTTGTCCCAAAATCATCCACGAAGTTCATAATAAACACCAAATGGTAACAATTTTTTAGAAATATACTTACCCACATAGGTTCGTACCGTTCGTTGAGAAATTATTCCAGTTTTCCTGAAGACGGCCAATCCCGCTTTGTTTATGCTTCGCATCTGTTAATAGTGCGCCATCTTGAAACGCAATGCATGATAGTACAGTATAATGCAGCAATGCGCTACAAGATCCAACACAATGCCATGCATCGAGGGTGCACATACGTGGGCGATGCGAAACTATGTACATGAATAGATGAAGCAGAACAAAGACGCAGAATTCTTTAAAGCATTTTAAGTTAACCTTAATTTCTGATTTTGAATAAATCGGTTTTCTAAATCTCTTTTCAGTGAGAATACGGATTTTGACATTGGAGTATCCAAGTATGAAACCCTTTACCGAACAGGTAAGATATTTACACCGATTGACCTTACTAATCAGAGCCCCATATTAAAGAAATTATTCCGAAATATTGGGGCACGTTGGTGGCATTTAATTGCTAAAGTTGTCCGAGTCAGATCTGACGTATGATATGGTGGCCTAACCGAGATACATCATTTTTTCTCTGAACGTTCCTTGATCACATGCTACCTTGATAAATTTTAGGCTTACAATTAGGTCTCGTAGCCACCTGAACTTTAAAGACAAGAACGAAGTTTTAGTTTGGATTTTTATGTTAGAATTACAAACCGTTGATAGTTGTTGACGTTGCTATTGTTATTGCATTTAATTTTTGTCGTTGCATTGCTTACGCTTACCTGCAACTGAACAAATCACAGCATAGGGATGGGGGGGGGGGGACCGAAGTACCAAAACTCTGGTTGCCTTTAACACAATGAAGGATAATTTCCTACTAAAATTACTCATTTCTCGATGACAGTATACCCTTCAGTAGAAGGACCAGGGGCATAGAGCATTTGAGTGTTACGTACACAGGGGTAGCCTGAAATTCGTCAAGGAAGGGAGGAACCCGAGGATAGACTATCTAGAGCCATATAAATGGGGGGTTGAACATAAAATTTTGGTCGAAAGTGCCTTCCAGTTTGCTCGAAATGTCATTTCCCGGGATAAGGGTCTGCATAAAAATAGGAGAAACTTTTATCGATTACCGTGAAAGACAGAAAAACCCCAATATATGTTTAAGGAGTGGGGGACACCCCCTTGGCATGGTTCCTTAAAAATGGTCCTGGAGAAGTTGGAAATGGCACACGTAGAAAACTATCTACCGAGTTTTCTCTCAGGCGGATGTGCAGGTTGTGGTTAGGTTGGTGCAGAGAGTTGCTAGAGACTACCTGGTGGGTGGTACTTGATGCTTGGCGGGAGGAATGCTGGGCCCTGACTGTAAATGTGAAGAGTATTATTAACTGGCAGTATAGACAATGGTTTATAAGATGCGACTAACACTACTACAGTAGGTATGCATGGCTCAAGTAAACGCGAGAAAGGTAAAATTGGTTTGTACCGAAGTGCATATTTACCGACCAACTGGAATAAGTTGTAGAAGAAGCACATGGAATCGACATTCATAGGGCCTTTGACCACAAGATGAAAAATCATGGGAGAGTTACAAGCTGGAATTACTCAAGCTTTCAACGGTGTCGAAGATGTCTAAAGACCGGGTGGACTATTAGCAGAGCTTGAATGTCACTCCTCTCTCTAAAAGTGACTTCCACTACCGACGCACGTAATACACCTTGACGATTTCCTTTCCTAGTGCATTTTGTACTACAGGCCGGCGAATTGTGGGCGGAGGAGAACACTTGTAAATGGCTTGCATCGAAAACATTGTCCCACTAACGCTGGCAGAACACTCTTAAAATATTTAACCCCTTAAGGGTGAATGTAACGCCTACCCGGCGACACTCTAAATATGGGTACTTAAACACCTGTAAAAATCATATTTCATCCCACGAGGGGTGTACATTTGAACATTTGTGTGATAATTTGTGCAAATGTACACCATATGGAATAGCCTAATCGAAAGTACTATAAATGGGGCATTCCCAGTTATAGGACCCATTTCTTGGTCTTTAACGGGCTCAGATGTTTTTTCACCCTGTATTAAAAAAGGATCCGTTTAGGCTAACTCACATAACCCACATAACCCTTATGGGATTGTGGGGCCCTTGTAAACCGTGAGTGAGCCCTACAACATCCCTCAAGCATGTGGACTACCCATATGGACCCTTATAAACCTTGGATGCAAATTAAATGGCAAATATTATTAGTCTCTCGGGCAGGATCCCCTAAGATCCCCAATTTGCAAAGTCCTGCCTCCTGGCATGGACTGAATTTCGGGGACACCATGGGACAATAAAAACTGTGTTACTGACCCGATCGTTTTGGGGGTATTTTATGGGAATTTGCTGGTGTGTTGTGATCCTTGGTGTGAGTATATGGGATGCAAAGGACCGATTGGTTTTGTAGTCGGTGAAGAGAGCAGAGGGCTCGAGGGTACGAACTTTCCCCTTTACATATTCCCAACCACCCTGCTCTCGTAAAGTAAGTGTTCCGTCAAATTCCTCTCAAGTGATTTACAAACTAAAGTAGTCTGACTCTGACGCGCTCTTTCTCGCATGAATTTTAATTTTAATAAGATAACCTGGAACCTCACTCTTGTCTTATGTTTGTTCTCCTGAAATGATATTTTATTTAATTTTATGTAACATCAATTTCAGTACAATGAGGTTTACATCACATCTCCCCATGACATCCGAGTTAGACAATGGCGTACCATCGAAACTCAGGAAGGGTTGATAGACCTAGAGATGCAATTATCAGATGATCCGGTTCTTGGAACATGGACCATACACGCCACCGTAAATGGGAGAACAACCAGACAGACTTTCAAAATTGATGAATATGGTAATTTAAGTTGTTGAATTCAAAAGGTATGTAAGTGATGAAGAGCTTTCACATGACACCACAATTGGTAAGTCTCATCCAGAGTAAGTCTCAGTTTATTGATTTCAGGTTGAGTGTATCCAAACCCAAATGTCAGAATGTGTAATCCAAACACTCCTAGTACAGTACTTTTTAATGTGAGCCAAAGTACTCAGCGATTTTTTTTTAACTTCAATCAAATAGTTGCACCAATTGAAATTTTTGTGGACTACAAAGATGTGTTTACAAAAGATCTACTTTGGATGAGAGCTGACTGCCTTTAAATGTTGAGTTCTTGTCGTATAGTCAGGCATCTGATTATTGTGAAAAGAATTGGTAACATGCTTTCAGCATTGATACAGGGTAAATATTACACATTAAACGAAGACGAGCAATGTCCAGATTTATTTAAAAACAATAGCTAAGCCTCAACAATTTCCTCCCATTTCTCCTCTAAGTGTATTTTTCACGACATTTCAAGACATAAATACTTCATATAGTCAGGCACGTAGCCAGGATTGTGTCATGGGTAGGGGGATTAGGGGTGGGGGTTGGGGGTCGGTGCCATGGGGGTTTGGGGCACGATATGAAGAAAAAAGTCTAAAGATAGAGAGAAAACCGCTATTTTAGGTGTTTTTTTGCATTGCAAGGTTGGGTCATGGGGGGGGGACGTTCTAATTACCCCCCAAATAAAAATAATTTATAAATAAAATAAATATTGAAACATGTGTTGATGAAGCAAATGTGAAAGTCCCGGCAGAGGAGTAGATACTGTTTGCATTCACAAAGAGCCATACGAGGCTGTTTGCAAATGTATAATGCATTTAAAAAATTCAAAAAAGGTCATAGGAAAATGGGCTTCACTGTTTTCCTTGTTTGTTGCCCCCACGAGTCTTGCACACCACTGATGGTATTTACAGCTTACTAAAAGAAGTTGGAGTATGACTATGTTATACGCAAATGAAGACACTAACAATGAATGGATGGTAAATTAAATCAGCAGACGTGATAAAGAGAGTGAGCAACACATAAAGTTTCTAACTTGAAGCACTCCATCAGGCAAAGCGTGGCAAACAACAAAAACTTGTACAGCGACTTTCTCACGCTCTTAATCAATTATTTATTTCAAATTTTATTTTGTCGTTTCAGTTCTGCCCAAATTTGATGTTATCATCAAGCCTCCTTCATATGTTTTTGTGTTAGACGAGACTGTTGAGTTCTCCGTTTGTGGATTGTAAGTATAGTTATCCTTGCTATTACTAAATTGTACAAACTGCATGAAATGAGGCTGTTACTTCTAGCTACAGCTAGGCCTTTTCAGAAATTAATGTTTATTTTTTCCTGCATGATAAACATTTCGTGAGATAACCGCTTTTGGGAGAAAATGGATTTTCAACTGGGAAAAAATCTTGCTATAAGTATCGCCACTTTAAAATTTTCCCATGATGCATACTACGGCGCAAATTAAACTGAGACGAATTTTCAAAACAGCTGGACATTTTTATCAATTCAAGGAGAGAGAAATTCTGGCATATGAAGAAACTTTGCTGCTAAGAGAGCAAAGAAGCCAAATTATGTTTTGAGTTTTTGAAATATCGAGCAATTTTCCTTCGTTTCATGTAGTTTGCCCTATGCTTAACTCATAAACGTGATCGACACCATGGCAAAAGCTGTGCAAGTGCATCGTACTCCTACGTGTGCTCATCAAGGGCATGTTCCGGGTAAACAAAATCCATCGATTTCAAAATGTGCCGTAAAATGTTCTTTTTGTGAAAAATGCGTCTCAAATAGCATGAAACGTTTAGAAGAAACATGTAGCGCTTAGAAGGTACGAATTTTCAAAAAGCTGCCAGTTTTTGTTCAGATGAAGTGCATTTTGGGAAATATGTGATGTCATCGCGGCACATAAATTTGACATTGCTTCTTATTTGTTTATGGTATTGCCGCTGCTGTTAGAAAAAGCAACATTGTTTGCTGCACTCTACATATGTTGTAGGGTTTTTCTAGAGTTAAGTATTTGAATTTAACATATCGTCAATGCTATAACATATTCTTGTTAGTGTTTTGTTAACCATCCCATCCAACTCGACAATTGTGAAGAGGTAGACTCTTAGCAGCTACAAGTGGTCAAAAAAATTCATGCTTTGAGTGAGGCGTTTGTCTTAATTTTTAGTTTTTCCAACGTTCTTTTACAAGGTATACATACGGTCAGCCAGTTCGTGGAAACATTGCTGTCAACGTATCAATCGAACGATTAGACCCAGTTCTGGCTCTCTCCGTGCAGGTAAGTTCATCTGGGCTACGTACAACAAATATGTTCCATGAAACCTCTCAACGGTCAAGGAGATGCAAATGTTTTCTGTGCTTGTTCCTTATGCAAATTATATTTACTGAAAGGGTTGAATCATAACATTGCGTCTTGTTAGGGCAGGGAACAAACTTACTCAGTGTAGTGAAACTTTCATTGAAATCGAGTCTGTATTTCGCGAGAAATCTGCAAATTAGATGACGACATTTGTGACTCAAATTGAACTTGAAGCAACTTTTATCCCTTCCCTCATTGATGAGAACCGCATGCTTTGTTTCCTTTGAAAATTCGCTCCGTTGTGTTCGCATTAAATTTAATAGAGAAAAGAGGCTTTCAGAAAAGAATTTGAAATCTTTCACATGTCTACCACATGTCTCAAATTTTGACATTTTGGGATGGGGGCTAGCCTGTTGTTAAAAGAACAGTCCAAAGCCAGATTTGTTTTTGATATGTTAAAGAGGAACATATTCTAAGCATTCTGATAAAAGTTTTATTCATTCCCCATGTTCGGTTCTCGAGAAATTAGCGATTGAATGTGGCAAATTGTCTACATAAAATAAACTTTGAGCATGCAGGAATGATGTCATGGCTTCACATTGTCCTGCAATGGTTCGTATTTATTTATAATTTACCACCAATTTTATGCGACAAAACCTAATATATACATATATATATATATATATTTATATATATATATCTATATTTATTTATATATATATATAAACATATATATATATATATATATACCACTAGATTGAACATTAGGGAGAAATTTGTATATCTTCATACGTTAAGGCGAAACAAAAAACAATAAAATACATAACTGTATATTTCGCCTTTAAGGAAAAACATATACATGTACGTAAATTCAATCGTCCATTAGTTGTACGTATTAACAAATAGGCGTCCTTAATTTGGTCAACATTGAAGTAATTAGGTATACTACGTACCCCCATATGTACTTTACTATACACTAACGCATTCTCATTAAAACAGTGTGTGAAAACGTAAGGGGGAACGTAAATTTTCCCCCTAACGGTAATTCCCCCTAACGTTGATATTTTGCCCAAAAAATTCCCCTTATTCCACAGTTAGGTATATATATATATATATATATATATATATTATAAGGTCGAAATGCTGCGGAGCACTGTTGAAATGTGTAGGTCGAAAAGAGTTAGTAAAAAGTGCTTAAAAGTTTGCGGAAAACTCCACGACGTTTCGGGTATAAACCCTTCATCAGGTGGCAAAAACCAAACTGAACAACCAACAGTAACAATTGGACACGACAAACATCAAATCCGAAGCGATCGCTGTAAAAGTAGAACCAGACGAAAGTGACTGTCAGAAAACATGAGTGCGAAAGATGAAACACAAATCAAAAAAAGAAAAAGACGGTCCTGGATGAAAAAGTGCACGTACAAATCGAATATGGTCGGAAAAAAAGGGGGGGAGTAAACAAAAACTAGGTCCGGAAAAAAGAAGAAAAATAATGATTAGGTCTACACAGTAAAAAATGAGCACGAAAGGGTAAGTGTAAAAGAAGTAAAAACTGGCTCAAAAAGGGGTGAATATTACAAAAGGTCAATTTTAACGTTGTACGTGAACTTTTTCATCCAGGACCGTCTTTTTCTTTTTTTGATTTGTGTTTCATCCTTCGCCCAGAAGAACCAGAAAAACCAAGAAATACAAAGCCTGTAACTGTAATGTACAACAATGACATTACAAGTTATTGCGCAATTTACCATTTTCAGTTTTCAGTGGATAAACTTCAAGATTTTATATCTTAGCTCAGGAATGTCCTATGGAGATAGGAAATAAACTGTTCGATTCATATTTCATGTTCTTTAAGATATGTTTTTCATTTTTTTTACTTGAGGTAGGCTACAATTTAAGAACTTCATGTGCCTTAGGGGCAAGATAACATCCCTAATCAATCCAAGGTCAAACTAACAGGAAGAAAAATAAAAGAAAATCAAAACATTGGCCAACAACGTGAATCCATGACATCACGTCAGTTTGCTTCAAGTCCACTTTTCATAGAAAATGTGTCAACTTCAATTGCTGACATCTTGAGAACCGAACATGGGAAATGAATGAAATCTTAACCAGAATGCTTAGAATATGTTCCTCTTTAACATATCAAACAAAAATTTTTGTTCTGAACTGTACTTTTAAGTAAAGGAGAAAACTACTGCTCATTCATAGGGGGATACGATGACATTTGGGTTACAGTGTTTCAAGATTACTTAGAATAGACAACGACCGGCTCTCATTTTGAGAAATACACATCGGATTTCAATGAGAATTTTTACCAGAACACCTTAAATAATTACCCTTCTAACTTATCAAAACCTGACTTTAAATTAAGACCTTACTTATAGGCCACGTGTGGTTGAGAATAATCCTGCCTTTTACCCTTCCACGCCAACCCGAACAATCCGAACCTCAGTACGACGGCACTTCGGAAATAAATAATTCGCAACAGAATCCATGGTCTTTTTTGCCCGTTTTTTGTCAGCACGCGTTTGTTTTGTAGTCACTTTGTAAGTTTGTGAGTAGTCTGCAGCCTCAACACGGAGCAACTTGAACCCGCCCTTAAATCCATTTCCTGGAATTCACATCTCGTATAGCCATTCTGATCGCATCCCTTGAAGACTTCGGCACCAACCTTGACTATAAGTGGTGTCAGTGGTAACTACGACATCCTCTCGAGGGTACTATTGTTATACATCTTCTATGAAAGTCTTCGTCAAGTCAGTAAATTTTTACTTCCCAGGTTCCCGACTATGGTGACTGCCCTATATTCTGACACCCATTTGTTTTGGCACCCCTTTGTTCCCAAAATCTCATTTCTATATTCATCTACAATCGAGTTGTGGGAATATAGGGGTGTCGGAACAAAGCTTGTGTTGGAGGGTAATATTTGTCGGAAAATGGGGGTGGCGGATTATAGGGGTGTCGAAATATAGGGCAGTCACCATAGTCGGGAACCTGGGAAGTAAAAATTTACTGACTTGACGAAGACTTTCATAGAAGATGTATAACAATAGAGTCTGCAGTTTGGTTGGTTAATTATAGTCAGATTTAGTTGTTGAATATTCCTCTTCTTCTTGTATCGTATTTCGTAAATATACAATTCTTCTTCAGTTCTCACATAAATAAATATTTTCAAGTGAGCCTGTGTGAATTCATCTTGAAAATTGGAGTCATTTTTTCCTCCATTCGATCACTTTGAATTCATAGCATACACTCTCTCTGAGGAATTATGAAAACTTTGTTGTAAATTAACCTAAATGTTTGTGGAAATTTTCCACTGCTGGATGTGGGTGTTCCACTTCATGAAATATGTAGGATGTCCACTCAGAACTTGTTTTATGAGAGTGCCAATTTTTACCAACAGGATACCGGAGAGGATGGATGCCATGGATTTGTTTTCCCTCTCAGCCACTTTCCGAATGTACAAAATAAATACAACAAGTATTTCATTTTAGACGTGAATTTTACAGAAGCCGCAACAGGTAGGTGTAATAACGAGTTGGTATAGTTACAGTATTTTACCACCCATTCCTTCCCCTGTAATACAATAGAGTCCTTCCACTAAGTAACAAGTCCAGCACATGCGACGTGCAAAAAATTAGTGTAGTACCAATAGCTTGCTGAGAAGCAACTGTGGACCAACGTGATAACTGTAGTGTTTTGCCCGACAGAGGGCGTGGCAGCCCAATGATGATGTCTCATATGAAAGCATTTTATAGTTGGTAGCAGCTGGTTGCCGTCAATTGCAAATATTTATCCAATCAGGTACCTGTATAGTAGCGGACAGCCGCTCTAAACATTTGCTTCCCATTAATGCCATTCATTCATTACATGATTTGACGACGACTCTATAATATTTTAAACAAAATTTACTACGCTTGAATAGGAAACAATTTCACATATTTTTGCAATACATGTAGTGATTTTTACCTTATCTTACATATTTCGAAAATATTTCAACTGTTGAACTTAGGCAAAAACCAAACTTTTACAAATTTAACAAACCATAGCGGAGAGCCATCTTGCTACGCCTATACTCACACATGCGGTAGCGATAATCTACGCATGCAGTATGCTCTGTCCATGTATATAGGAAGTCCGCGACTTTCCTTCAGTTGTATCACACACGGCTAAGGACTTGGGTTGCACTTCACTTTTTATATATACCAGCTATTACAAAATATTCAATTACGTATCACACATAACATTCGATGATTCAATAGCATGGAATAACAGCATGTCTGTCCATTAAATCCAAACCGTTTTGGAAGCTAGCGTAATGTTCTACTTAATATCGATACTCAACAGGCGTCAGCAGGAATGAGACACACGGAACTACCAGGATAACGCAACAACCGCTGACTCTGCATTTGTCTGGACCTGATGGCTTCAAACCGGGACTGAAGTATAGATGCAAGGTCTGTTTAAGGTTCAAATTTTACACAAAGTGTGTCAAATTTAAAAGAACGGGACGTTTTCTCATTGATTGTTTGCAACGCAGTAAAAATCTATACTTTTAATCCAAACGTTATCAATATTAGATTTCCTTTAAGTGATGTAATTTCCCGTTCTAGTTTTTCATAAGCCAAAGTGTGGTAAATTTTTCTCTGCATTTCAAAGGTACAAGCAAAGTTACCAGACGGACTTCCCGCTCAAGAGAAGGATTTATCTGTCAGAATAACTAGGAGCGAAGGGGACGGTGATTTTACTTTTGAGACAACCCTTACAACTGATCTTTCAGGAAAAGCAGATCTGGAATTTGCTGCAGCTGTAAATCCGTACATTACAAAGCTGCTTGTCGAGGTAAGAAAGCAAAAAAGTCGACATGGCATTGCACCGAGCGAAACCTTTTCAATTTTAGATAAAAGCCAAATTTGAAGATCGCCGTGTAACGTTGTTCCAGAGGGAGACAGAAGATGGTTTGAAAGGAAGTTAAAATATAAATTGAAAATTGGAGTGAAATGTTGAGCCATATTTGGATTTGATTAATGTTGGAATTTACGTAGTCCCCCCTTTTTTTTATGCCCGTTCAACCGAGAAAATGTTTACACGAAATGAAGGTACTTATACAACGTATTTTAAGAAAGGGAAGTACCAAATCCCATAATGAGTATGCAAGTTGTGTTTTTAAATAAACCATTTGCCTCTTATGAGGTCACATGTATTCTGGGGCCACAAAAGTGTGAAATATATTGCAGAAAGCTGTATTCGGTTGAAAACCCTTTTGGGGTAGGGGTTGTGAGGCGTCATGAATGCCATTTCAACACCAATTTCAGAAACAAGTATTAGGGGGGTTTTTTTGTCTGAGTTTCTTAAAAAAAAAAAAGAAAAAAGAAAGAAGAAGTTATATCGCAAAAAATCAATAGTCTCAAAGATGCAAAGGTCAACATAGTTAAAACTGTTATGCAGGTCAGCGGTCATACAGGCCAAACGTGATAAGTCAAACTTCATGTTATGTTTTATGCGAAACGGTAATTCAAGCACTCTCTTCATTTGGGTGAAGTCAGATTATCTAGATTCGGCAGAGAGTCTAATGTTGGTAGTACTAAACAGGGAAGACCGTATGGGAAGGTACTCCACATTGAAGGGGAGGGAGGGGAGAGATATCCTTACTCTCAGATTTTACCTCAATGCAGAGACCCTTCACACTATTATACTAATGCAGACAATAGTCAAGAGATTGCAGGTTTAGGGAAGACCGGGAATGGCAAAGAAGGAAAACAGCTTTTGAAATCACAAACGTTTGCGAATGCAACGACATTCCCGGTGTTTCGGAACAAAATTGCTATAAGAATCAAGTTCTCCTCTGCATATTGTGGCTTGACAGTATATGGTCACTGGGGGAACAGTGTCTCCTGGATGCACCTCTTGTAGAGAGGTTAAAATCTTTCCTTCAAATGTGATCACATTCTTGCTTTGGTCTGCATTTTTGTTTCTGATGTTCCGTTTGTTTTTGTACTATAAAATCAAAGCAGGGAGGAGCGGGGACCTTCTCTAAAACCTTCCTAGCCAAAGCAATTATTACATACAATGATTCTACTCATTTTATTATGGGAACTTAAATAGGTTTCTTAAATACTAAAAAAAAACTAACTGAATTTCAGAGCACACACTTTCTCCTTTATGCAGGTATCTTATCAAGATACAGGCCTTGGTATTCCTAACGTTGTATCCACAAAGAGACTGTCTGCCTGGTATTCTCCGAGCGGAAGTTTCCTAGCAGTGCGCCCTCTTTCGTCAACGTACTTTGTTGATCAAGGTCTTATTGCCGAACTAGAATTTATCCTACCATCGTCTGAAACAGAAAGCATCATTGAATTTAAATACAACGTAAGTTTCTTTGCACGTTCAACAAAACTTTTCAGTTGAAAAGGACCAATCTATGTGTGTGTGTGTGTGTGTGTGTGTGTGTGTGGTTTGGTCTTTTGCATGAAAACGAGGACTTAAACAATAGATTCTAGGTCTTCGGTAGTAAATTGAATAGATTTCTCAAGTCCTCGGTTGTCTAACAATATTTAAACAGTTTATTGTTAAGGTAAGGGTTAAGGAAGCAGATCCAAATGGAGATAATAATTAGACCCTTATTGTTGTGTTAAAACACAGTTGGGTGAGTGTGTGTGCGTGCGTGTGGGTTTGAGAGTGAGATAAAGGTAAATGAGAGTCCCGTAATCTGTTTATGGGGAACCTTCTCGGACAGTTTAAACAACGAAGGGAACGATTTAAGTAACATGTAAGTTGAAACTCACCCACAGGACTGATAATTTCTCCCATTGCTGATACTGATCTGGTTGGTAAAATTCCTCTCTAGTGTGGGAGTATCGAACTAACATCAACAAGTTCCAACAGCTAATTGGTCAACTAATGTGATACGTGTTTGTCTTCTACACACGTGGGACAAATTGGGTGCGGTCCACCGCTCCATATGTGTCCCACGCAGTTCAGTGGTGCGATCATGTGTTTCATTGTTATTCCCCCGAAATGACGTCAGCGTGTCGTCAATGCTATAAGGTCTGGAACAAAGAAATGATTTTCCTACGCTCTGACAGAATCAGACAGTAATTGATACAATCTGTAAGGTTAACGTTGACGCATATGCCGCGAGTTACATAAATGAACGTGTTCGATGTGTTTACGGAGCTACCTTGTTTAAACTTATGACTGCGGCAATATTTGGAAATTTAAAAGTTTTGAGTATGTGGATGGAAGCAGACCTGCAACTGTGAAAATTGAAGTGCGGACAATAACATAACATGAAATGCATTTTTCGTTTTGCTCTCAGGTATTTGCAAACAGAAACCTTATTACAGCTGGAACACAAACTTGGTCCAGCGGGTCTTCAATTACAGATACGTTTGTGACAAGAAACGCAAATGTAAACGGATTGGGCAATCCGAGAATAAGCGGTCCATCGACGAGCAGGCTCACCACAGGTTTGTTTCAGCGAATTAATTTTAAAGAATAAGTGAATGAATGAAAGAATGAATCAACTAATTAATCAATCAATATTATTTATGTCATTCCATAATCATCAACAGGCTCTAAGAAAGAAGAAAGATGTAAGAGTTTCGGAAATGTCCAAATCGAGAAATTTCGCAAGCGAAACGTTATCTAAGCGAAACTCAATCATTTGTTGGTGCGGAATGTACAAAAAAGTTTGAAAGTTTGACCCGTTACATAGCCAAATATTTGAAATGGACAGACAGCTTTCATCGAACTACGCGTGTCCGATGAATACTCTCTGTCGGTGTGATGTTACGAAAAATACGGATTCGCACGTTACAGCTCAGCTCTTTAATCCCTATGTGATAGTCAGACCGAAGTGAGGTGTAGTTTGTTATTTAGCTAGTAAGCTACTTAGTCAGATGTATTACGGGACAATTTCTAAGCAATTGATTTAAAGGCATATTCTGGAGACAAAATTCATTCACATCAAAATATGAAGAAAATTTTTCTCTTTCAGGAGGTGAAAGCTGCACCTCAATAGCATATAGCGTTCAGAAAATACAGATTTTTAAAGTAATACAATTTTTTCTTGAGATTTGGTGCATCATGGGTAATCTGTGATGTAATCGTGGCACATTAATTTAACATTGCATTCAGTTCATTTATAATATCGATTCTGCTCCAGGCAATATTAAGCAACATTGTTGGTTGTACTCTACATATGGTGAAGGGTAATGCTAGATCTACAGAAAAGATATTCAAACATTCCAGCAGTATCGAATTTCAAGGACAAACAGGACGTTCAACTAAAAAGAAAAACACAAGGAATTTGAGGCAATGTGACCACATTACATAATTTCCAGATGCTTTGTTGAAAAGCAGATGTATTTTTAACAAAAATACCCAATCTTTAAAATGAAATATCTTGAGTTGGGAAAAAGGTATTGAGACAGGATTTGCAGGACATGGTCTAGAATAGTTTTGTTTTTCTTACAATACCCAGATGAAAAGTCACCAGGATATGCCTTTAAGTTGGCACGCTGTTTCGATTGCGGTACAAAAGTTGATTTTCTAACGTCAGTAATCTATTGTTCAAGTGAGGTATATCAAGTTTCCAAACCCACTGGTGGATGTCTATTATTATCACTTCACCGAGCATCTAGTCCACTTAGGTTGCAGAAAATTGCACGGTACTTTGGGCAGGATTGTAATCAAACCCCCCTCTGCGTGCTCTGCATACTGTGGCTAGGGTTTCTTGACTTGGATTAAATGTCTTTGCATGGAGCATTACTGTCTGTCAATCATCATATTGTGTAATTGGGCAAGGAAGGAAATCGAGTGAATATTTTACCGTGACCAATTCGTCATGGGCCTGTCACCGTCTGTTTACCAGCTGTGGCTTACTGGCTTCTTTTCCTTATACCATTGCCTATGCTGAGCACCAAGCACAATTACAGTGTGCTCCATTTTTAAAGTCCCTGGTAAGACCTGGACAGGGGTGGAACTCAAGACCTTCCGGCAAATCGGGTGTTCTAACCACTTGACCATGCAGTCGGTAAAGTGGACACTATAAGGAATAATACATGGCAGTATTGCAAGAAGGATTCGAAGAATTGCTCTTTGATCAAAACAATCTCACCAGATACCTCATTTCGATGTACGTTTTCCAAACACCAGTCCCTGACTGATATTGAACTACGTATTCCATCTCCCAATCCACCCCTCACTTAATTAGAGACGAAATATTCGCTGTTCAAAAGGAATCACAAGTTGTGACGTAAGACAACCTTTCTTGCGAATACAGGGATGAGATATCAGCAATAACTTCTTAAGAAATATTCAATATGTATAAATAGAAAACAATTTTTGTAAACACTCACTAGTTGAAAGGGATTATTACACGTTTCAGACAATCCTTATCAATCCTCATTTTTTCAGATCCACCTGATTTAAGTGAGTATCCTGATGCTCTCATCGCCACAACTACCCTTTCAATCCCTGTTTCAAGGAAGATGGCACCAGAAGCCGTCCTTGTTGTCTTTTTTACGAAAAACGATGGAGAGATTGTTTCAGCAAAGCAAAAATTTAAAGTGAAGCTTGCTTTTGAGAACGATGTAAGTTGTGTGCATTTAAGGCCTGATCCTCTTACCCCAAACATTCAGTTCCAATTCTCATAACCTACTTACTTATGTCCCTCCCACAACTGTCTTAAGTTCATCTTCATCCAGACACAATCTCAGTTTATTGCTTCAGGATGAGTATACCAGACCCTGATGTGTAATTAAAACAATTTTAGTACAGTACATGCCGTGTAATATGAGCTTTAGTATTCTGCATTTTTTGAAATTAACTGTCAGTCAAAGCGTTGAGCCAATTGAGAATTTCTGCGGACTGCTGCAATAGTTATCGTTTGGGGTGAGAGGATTAGCTCTTTAAAAAGCAATGAGCCTGCACCCCAAACTAGAATTTTAGTAATCAGGCCTTGGTTGGCAGTTGTTTTACGGACGCTAAGAGACCACGAACGTGGGAGAAGCCATTGGCTTATGAATTTCAAGTTCACGTTCTATGCCATCCAAAT
Organism: Holothuria scabra; assembly: GCA_037179385.1. NCBI lineage: Eukaryota > Metazoa > Echinodermata > Holothuroidea > Aspidochirotida > Holothuriidae > Holothuria > Holothuria scabra. The sequence continues at coordinate 2,708,601 of CM074197.1, read as the reverse complement.
CAACAATCAGTAGATCAAAATCGGTATTTTGGAAGACCAGTTCAGAAAGAAAAATCGAAGATTTCTCTTGGATATTAATCTCATCATACTTATACCCGATCAGGAATCGAACTCCAGACCTCTCAGTTGCTATAAGCCTCATCGCTTCAAGTTAGTTAGTTACTTAGATGGAGATTTACGGCCCAGTTTCCAACCTATTGGTTCAAGTCGAGCCGGCCACGGCCTTTTTTCCAGTAGTGGCTCACTGGCTTGTTTTCCCTTCTCCATTGCTTATGCGAAGAATGACGCACAACGGCAGAAGGTTCCATTTTTAGTGTCTTTGGTATGCTCTTACCGTAAGACCAAACACGCGGTCCTCATCGCTTCAAAGATAAACTGCCTTTATTTACAATTGGTATCAAATTTACAAAATGCAGAGAAGCTCACATTAATTACACAGCATGCACTGAGTTGTTTGCACGTAGTTGTATGTTCATCACAATATGCCCTGAAGCAATTAATAAACTAAGATTGCGTAGGGCAATAAGAATGATCTGTTGAGTTTTAGATAACTAGGGAAGGAGATGGAAGTGAATAAGCTGGAGGGTAAGATTAGGTAGATGGAGTTTTACAGCTCAGTTTCTAACAATTGGTTTAATTAAGTCGATCCGGCCACTACCTTTTTTCCAATTGAGGCTCACTGCCTTGTTTTTCCTACTCCATTGTAAGTAGGTTGGGAGTATGGAAACTTTCTGGGTTTATGACCCGAAAACCCGCCCTTAATATCTACTTCGTCATTATTAACATATTTATGTATTCGATTGGGTCGAATATCTTAAGGTTTTAGTCGCTCGTAACTCTTCAATGTTCGTTTTGACACCCCATAGACTAGGAAAGATGTTCTAAGCATATGGAAACAAAAAGGTTAAAGACTATGTTTTGCTATGTACGTAAAAAACATTAATTCCAAATTTTATAGTTCCCTTCGTTCATCGGTATGTAAAGATTGAAACTTAAGGTTATTCCCGAAATTCTGTCTACAATGAATTCTGTTCCCGGCCCACGAAACAAGTTTAACTAGACAGTCTAGACATGACTTGACATCTTGACCTTAAGGTTCCTCATGGTGGCACGTCGCACAGAATTGATTAGGTACGGTATACTACCGTGAAGAGGCTCTGTATGCAGGTATGATTCACATTGTCTCATTTTCCGACATGTTAGTTGTTATGTGTAGTATAGTATGTAGGGTCATGTACTGTACAAAGCAATGTAAGTGTAGATGCAACTGCGCCAAGTTGGGATTCTCCCAATTTCCAAATTATGCAAAATTTGCCATAACTTGGGTTTGCCCCTTGTTAGTTTGAATCATTTCGGTATTTTCTTCATCTTCAATTTGTGAACCTATCATTAAGGAACACGCAATGTGTTAGTGCATGAATGTGTGTTTGCGTGATAATGTTAATCGGGGAGTCAAGTGCAGATGGACGCTAAGTGGGAATATCTTCATGTTCACTCTTAAAATAAAAACGTGTGCCTCTGATTGACACATAAAGCGCGTGTAAGAGTGTGTACTTGTATTGAAACAGAGAACCGGAACAATTGATTTTAGGTTTTCTGGTGGACATTCAATAGATCGCTGGAGTCCTCTCTTGTCCGAACAATAAAAAAGCTATTGTGAAGATTATGGTTAAGGAAATAGGAACAAAGGAAAGATAACGAGGTCCTCGAATTGCATGGCAAAAAAGGTTTGTTTATGTATAGGTGCGTGTGCAGGCGATTCTTTTCGATTATGCAGTTATAACTGAATATGGAGGAGGACCGTTTACTGTGATATGCTCTTTCCCCATCTCTCACCCTATAAGAAAAATACAATTTATACAGTAGATGTTAATAAATTATAGTTCTAGTAATTATTATACAGAAAAGGAGCATCCGGCGGTATGTTGTACATAACAAGTGTGAGGGACGGTTTTCGTCAGCATAGGGATTGAATCGCGAACACTACCTTGTCATTTATCCTATTTCATGAATCACACAAAGAATACATTATGGACGTAGATGAGATTTGAGAAAGCAAAGGATTGTTTCACTAATTTATGAATGAACTCTTCCAATGTACAGGTTCAGCTATCCTTCAACAGCGGACAAGTCTTTCCGGGGTCTGAAATATCATTGAATATTCATGCATCTCCTGGTTCTTTGTGTGCTATTGGTTCGGTTGACAAGAGTGTACTTCTCCTGGAGGATAGTAACAGCATCACACAAGAAAAGGTAACCACATTTATCACTTTATATCTTTCGTCAAATAATACGCGTGTTTAAGAATAATTGAACCATCGAAATGGATTCTAGTATCAACTGTCCGTGTATGGCTCACGTTTTCACGTTCGTGTCCAGATATCTTCTTTGTCGGGCTGACGCCCGCTATATCACCGTTTGCGGCAAACATGGGACGTCGTTTGGACTAAACTGGGACCGTTCAATGAGCTTGATTGTTTCAATTCGTCCCTACATCAACACGGAGACTACAATTTAAAGACTCTCATCTGACGTCGAATCTATGTTAAAAATAGGTCCTCGGCCAGTCCGACGTTGGACCTACCTCCAATCATTACCAGACCGATTGGACCAAAAACCGACGTCCACCTGACAGCAATTTTTTTTATATAAGCAAAGGTTTCAACAGTTTAAGTTCTTTCATAATTATATTAAAGCTTTTATCACTGCAACTTTGCTATATTAGTAGCTCGTTATCATGCATATTGCTCTTTCTATGACATGTGCATAGCTTGTATCTAAAAAAACGCGACGACTCATTCTCTCTCACTACAGGTTTTCGCACCAATGTCAAGGTTCGAAGTATATGGTGTTTCGAATTCGACTTGCCCAAGCTCCAACTCACTCGTGAGGGATAAAAGAAGGAGTCCCTTTTTTCGACCTTATCGGCCTCCATATCGTCCTCCACAGACATCATCACGGTCATGGAGTAATTCAAAACATGTCGATGCACTATGGGCCTTTGAGGTATGGTATTGGTTTGCAATGTTTACATAAAAGGACGGTTGGCTCCTTGTAATTTTATCCATTACTCCTAACATTCTTCACATTCTCATAATGATGATAGAGTTATATAGCCTGGAATAATTACTGAAGATGTTAACTTATGTTAACTTATGTTTCTTAGTTTCGATTTAAAAAAATATTTATATCTCCTTACATGGTTCATTTTATAAAGATATTTCAAAGAAAGTCTTATTTCTCCCTAGCGCGACCTTGTTGGAGTATATGTAACTACGTAATAGCCATACTCGACGGTAATGCTCGTTCAATGTGTAAACACCGAGAATTAGTGCGCAATAATTTGTGACTTTTTGGATTGTGTATGAAAGGTTTTTCCAGTACTTCATTGCTTTCAAATTTCATGGAGGATTGCAGCTTGGGGGAAGCTGATGAAAAGGATGGAAAGGGAGAGAGGGATTGAGGAAGGGGGTAAAAAAGACATCTGATCTGCTTTCCCTAAATTGCTTATGCTACTGTCCTTCACAAACTGGTCACATTTATGATACGCCATCACTACAACTTTAAAGTATCTGATTCCTGCCCTCATGAGCAGCATTATATAAGGGGAGGAACTACTGTAGCTGTAGAGATTTATCTCTGACACAGTCCAACTGCTGGGTGAACCATGCTTACATGCTGGCCAGCCCAAGTGGAATAGTCTGGGTATGTATTAGGTGTACACCATGATTTTGTTCAAGATAAATTTAAAGCGAAACTGGTAACTTTAGAAGGGTTGAGCGACAGTAGCTATGCTACTCTAGTTGTAACATGCTTTAGCACAAAAGTCCTAATATACACATTTTAAGCTAGCCGCACAATACACGACTTTGCACGCCGCAACTCAACTCGATCGTCGCTACGACTGTGATTAGCAATGTTTAGATCAGTTTTAAATCGCACCGACTCCAGTCGGGAAGAACCAGCATGTTGCTTCTTCCCGACTGAAGTCGGCACGACTTAAAACTGATCTTGCAATTACTGCCAATCGCAGTGGTAAACTCACGCACATTATAGGACTGTGGGAGATCCGACGATCGAGTTGAGTTGGAGTGTGCGAAATCGTGTAAGTGTGCGGCTTGCTTTATATATGTGCAAGAATCTAAAATTTACCTGTCGCAATCGTACGTCGCAATAATCTTACGTAATCCGTCCCTTCTGACGTAACCCCGATAAAGCGAAAGACGAAAATAAAAACCGAACAAAGTATTTTATTGGGGCTTCAAATAAGCTATGTCTTTGAAAATGATGCCTATAAATATTATGGTCTTCAAGAACGATTTGACAATTTTCGTATCACCTAAAGGTGTTGCATTTTCCTTCAGTAGCTTGCACTTTTACAGTGATTTGTTTCCTTTTCCTAGAGTTCTGGAGTTGCTGTGCTTTCAAATCTTATTTTAGAAACAAGACCCTGCTACAGATATACGGAAAGTAAGTAATACCCTGCTCTTGAGTTGAAATGAAAGATCAGACTTACCGATTGAAAAAAAAACGTGGGTCACGAAATGAGGGAAAAGTCTAAAGATAGAGCAAAAAACCGCTATTTTCGATGTTTTTTGCATTGCAAGGTTGGGCCATGGGTTTTTCCACCCCCCCCCCCCCCCGTGGCTACGCCACTGGTACTGTAAAATGGTTTCTTGAATAATCCGAATTTTGCGGTCAGATGAAATTTTACGATACATCAACACGATCGTGTGATAAATGGTCAACTAGATACAACAAGTAAAGGTTAAAAAGGTTTTGAATACAGAACAAGTAGTTCAAGTCCTTTTTTAAATACATCTCAAACACGGTGCCTGTTCTTCAGTCCCGTCATTTCCTTTAATCGCCTCTTACACCAGCAGACCGGAGAGAGTGGGACAAGTCGAAATTTGCAACCAAATGAGACATTATTTTTCCAAGGGGCGTACACTCTGGAATCAAAAGAGTGAAATTCGTCACTCTTTTTTACAAGTGATCATTGCAGGCAGGGGCGTCGATTTGGGGGTGGGGGTGGGACATCTGGCCTAAATTTTTTCTCCTGTCCTGGTAAGGTGGTATACCGGTACTATGGCCGATTGGATAAAGGCGGTGGCATTTGAAGCGATGAAGGTTAGCAACCGGGAGGTCTGGAGTTCGATTCCTGGCTGGGTCAAAGTAAGGTGGGTTTTTCATCAAAGAGCAATGTACGGTTGTACCATCTGAACTGGACTTTCAAAAAAATACCAAATTTGATCAAAATTGTTAAATTGGTTGCCACCCGACCTGAAGCTTCTCCCACATTCATGGTCGCTTAGCGTCGTAAAACAACTGCCCTTCAGTCAGGGCCTGATCATCATCGTCGTCGTCGTCGTCGTCGTCGTCGTCGTCGTCGTCGTCATGATCTTGAAAGTGTGGGTAATTACTTCAACGAACTGTACGGTCAATAAGAGTTTAAATACCGGGTGAACTCCATACGTAATTAGAATCACAACGAATATTGCCATAGTTTGCGAAAGATTTGTGCAAAAATTCTAATAGTAAAGGAACCATTTGTAATGGTAAGAAGGTAAAATAAATTCATGACTTGATCAAAAGCGCACTTCAATCTGCTTTACCGGAAAATCACAGATCTAGGGTGGGGGAATGGTACCCACTGGTACGTTGCTACTGAGACACCGTTGCACCGGCCTACAGGTTTAAGATTGTTGATACAAAAAACATAAAAATATGTTTTTTCGAACGACACCTCATCAAACACTATCTACAGACAGAGGATGGAAGTTTACCTCTAATTCCTGATTGAAGTCTGTTATCAAGCAAACGTCAGTGTGATTTTACTTCTCTGATAATGGTCTAAATACGATATGGTCGAACCGCTGTCAGTGTTGTAATCGAGTCACTTGATGTCGAGTCACAAGTCGCCTCGAGTCACAAGGTGTCGAGTCTCGAGTCACGTCGAGTCTTCCCTCAGCTCGAGTCGAGTCACTTCGAGTCTTTCGAAAGCTTCGAGTCGCCTCGAGTCACAAAGTGTCGAGTCTCGAGTCACGTCGAGTCTTTAGCAACCCTAGTCAAGTCGAGTCTTCCCTCAGCTCGAGTCGAGTCACTTCGAGTCGTTCGAAAGCTTCGAGTGGTCTTGTGACTCGAGTCACCTCAGTCAGAATGTGTTTATTTTCTTTGAGTCACTCCAAGTCACCTGATCTCTAACATGCATGTTGAGTTACCTCGAGTCCATGGTGTGATAGGTTGATCTTTCGCGAATGCAGTCCTTGGCTAAGTGACTGCACATTTTTTGTTGGAGGAGGGGGTCATAGGCGTAAGGGGTAATTTTCTATGAGGGGCAAGAGCATGTTTTGCCCGAAAAATGTCACCGTTTATCAGTTGTGCACGAATAGACCATCTGCTTTCACCCAAATTGGGAGGGAGAGTTCCCCCTGCCCCCACCCCAGACTAGCTACGATACAACCTATTAATATTCTGCGAACATATAAATACCATTGCTACCAGTTACACGACACTAAGGCCCCAATGTTACGCAAACTAGTGATAATTATAGTAGGCCTAAGCTGTGGTTCATCAGCAGCCTCAGGTGTCCCTGACAACTCCCTGATCTGTCTATGGAGCCTAGTGCACTCACTACGCTAGCACTGAGCCGAGGTCTAGGGAAATCTTAATGTTTACACTGGCACCGTACCATATTAGTACTAGGCTACACTCAGGTCACTCAGCTTCGGAGAAGTTTGTTATACGAGTTATCCCGTGAAATTGACGGCGCTACACACGTTAACCAGAGTTGCATGTTAGGATCCCCTATGTACAGATAGGAACGCATATAGAACTGGATAAAGCCGTAATGAACGGCCGTTGCTTTGCTTCCCATGAAGAAAACACATTTTAGTTTCTGTTTTATTACTCTCGGGTGTGACTCGAGTCATTGTGGACAAAGACTCGAGTCAAGTCGAGTCATTCACTTCTGTGACTCAAGTCATGTCGAGTCTTTCAAATTTTATTTTATGGTGACTCGAGTCAAGTTGAGTCTTTGGCAAGTGGTGACTCGAGTCGAGTCGAGTCTCGTGAGTTTGTGACTCGAGTCAGACCCGAGTCACTGAAATCGTGACTCGAGTCAGACTCGAGTCACATCTTTGACTCGAATCGTTACAACACTGACCGCTATACAAACAGACAAATGAATGATGTGAGCGTGTCAAAATTTTGCATTAGAAATCATACATTTTCTAAAAAAGTTGCATGCAGACTGTGCACCGAGACATTTTCAGTTTCCTTAAAATCTGTCCCCAATTTCGGCCTGCCTGGCTGGTCATTCAATATAAAGACCACAGATTTCATTAAAACATAGTAGGGGGCGATTTATCTTTTTCATATTCCTAAATATTGTGCTCCTTCATAACCACACCTGCTGCCCTATGCACACAAACAATCAACATAACCATAGGCACCGATGAATAATGTATGTCTGATGTGCAAGTGAAAAAGAACATCAAGGAGACTGCAAGCGTGCGGATCGTGCGAAAAATTTGGGGATTTTCAAAGTAAACATGTGGAATTATTGATACAGAAAGCTAGTCGATCGTAATCGGTAGAGGACACCTTTTGTAACCTACATGTATAGTCTTTTTGGTAGTACCTAATTTTTAAGTTTCACCTCACAAACAGTGGGGGGGGGGGGGGGCTTTTACGTTAGTGTCCCCTCCACTCAAAAAAGTGTGGGGGGGGAGACATGTCCCCCTGTCCCCCCTAAATCGACGCCCCTGATTGCAGGCACTCAATCTAAAGTAAAACTTTGCTCTGTTGGAGGGACCCCTTTAAGAGGGAATTTACTACTCCTGGATTGAATTAGGACTCTAGTAGAGTGGCCTAAACTTTCCACAATATTAGAGAGAGGTTACGCGTTTGATTTTAGATCATATATTAGCAGATTGAGGGATACCACTATAAGAAACATATACTTTAATATACTCCTTATTAATGTTTGAAAAATGACACAATTCTGATTTGGTTGTGTATTTCTTCATGTCAGTTGTTTCTCGACAAATAGTTTTGGACGATTTTTGGGGTATGTATCATCTAACTCAATAGGACAATGAAACTAAGGTATTTAGTTACTATCATATTTGAGCCCAGACCCCAATTGAATTACCGTATGGTCATTATTACTGAATGCGGTGAGTTGTTCTCAGTTTTGGAGATATTACCTCGATTTTCAAAGGGAATGGTGTGTGAAAGATCAAAGTCAATGAGGGACCCCTCAAATGTTGAGGGAGTGCCCTCGATCCTGCCCACTCCTGGATCACCGTCCATAATTATTACCACCACTGATACTTTGATACAGCTCTTACCTTAAAAAATGGCTCATTGAGTTGGTTCATGAAATTCAGCAATTTTTTCAAACCAGTCCTTCACATAACAATGACAAATGGTCAAACATAGACAATTCCCATATCCTATGTACAAATAACTGTTTTAAGAGTCATGATTACTTAAGGATTCAATTCGGTTTTTCAATTTCGTGACCAGACACTTTTTCAAATTATGCCCAAACCCTTGACAAGTCAAGACACCCCAAAATTCAATATTTTAACTTTTTCCGTAACTATTGGATATGAAACATGACTCATTTGTAAACTATAAGCATTGCCATGTGGTAGTGACCTCTTAACACAAATATTAAGTTATCGATATCAATTCAATGAGCCCCTTTAAACACTGATATGATCATATTTTTTTTGTAAAGCAATGCTTTAAAAACTTTCGATTACACATTGATTACACTACAATTCTGCTTTCGGTTTTTTGTGTTTTGCCTTTGAAGGATGGGGACAGAAACGGGTTAGGGTTGGGAGTTGGTTGGTTTCACGGACTTCCTATATACATGGACAGAGCATGTAACGTGTACGTCCCATCCGTAGATTGTCGCCACCGACTCGGGCACAAAAGACGCACCAAGATGGCCGCTGCGAAGCGATAATTTGTATGATTTGACGACGACTCTGTTATATTTTAAAAAAAATTTGAACTTGAATGGGAAACAACATTATATTCCTGCAATACATGCAGTGATTTTGACCTAACCTTGCATTTTTCGAAAATATTTCAACATTCTTGCAAAATCTGTTGTTTCGAACTACTTGTGCAAGTCCAAACTTTCACACACAAAACCATAGCAGACAGCCATCTTGCTACGTCTACACACACACGTACGGTAGCGACAATCTATGCATAGTATGCTCTGTTCATGTATATAGGAAGTCCGTGGTTGGTTTACTTCGTGACGTGAGGAGAAAACCTGCTTTCATTTTATATTTTGTAATTATTCTTCTCCAGGGAGGACATACAATCCTTTCACTAGATACGATATTGCACCCATGTCCAGACCAGGAGGAGCTTTTGGCCCAAGTGGTCCATCTGGTGTACCAGGACCAGCAGGGCCAGTCCGACCAGAGTTAAAACCCATTGGTCCTGAGACCGAGGAATCGAGTGGCCCTATTAATCAGCTAAGAACTCACTTCCCAGAGACGTGGTTATGGCATTTAACAAGAATAGGGTAAATAAATGTTCCATTTCTATTTTCTTACTTTTAGCTTATACCGGTGACATCAGTGGCGGAGCCAGAATGTCAACATGTGGGGGGGGGGGGACAAATTAAGAGCACAGGATAATGTTAGGGGCACTGCTTCTTGGGCGCAGCGCCACACTATCCCAAAGCTCCCGTTCGTGTGGTTGGTGATCCAGGGGGTGAAGCCCCTGGAAGCTCTGAGGCTTTAGCCTATATCTGGATGAAAAATCAAGTCTCTGGAGAGGTACATTATTTTTTTCGGTTAACCCAAATCCTTACCTAACTGGAGAGGGGGGAAATGGGGGGGGGGGGAGAGGACAAAATTTTTGGGGGAAGAGTCAAATGCCTCATTCTGTAGCCCTGCCACTGAGTGGCATGCATAGAAACTATGAGGTAGCAGTCAAATGTTGAATTTCCCAGACTGACCTGGGTAACGGTCTACGGGGGAACCAGAACGCTCCCGCCATCGAAACTGACTATTAAAGACAAGATGATGCCTTCTGATGACTGATATGAAGGTATAAAGTTTATTGGGGCATGTCAAGTACTACTGTTTTGTTTAGCTGGTTACCAGTTGGAAATGATTTTAAGAAATTTCATTACACTGTTGGCAAAGGTTGATTGTGTGCTCTCCTGAGGAAGGGTCTAAGGTTGGAGATTGTCCCTCATTATACTAGCTAGAAGATGCCTCCCTATTAGCAGGAGCGGCGGAATGAATTTTGAAGTGTGTGTGTGCGTGTGGGGGGGAGGTGGGGATAATCGCCAAAGTGGCCCAATATGTTGAACAATATAACAGCAATGTAAGGCGGCCGAAAATGCCTACGGCAGGAAAAGTGGTCGGAGGGCTCCAAGCCAGCAAACTCCCTGTCTCCGTGGTCCCTTCGGCTGTTTTTAAAACATTTTCAAGCATATTTAAGAAGTCGTAGTAAACCGTCTATCTGGTTTCATCTAAGTATATTTTCTGCAATCTACAACACACTTTAGTGTACCTCAAGTCAAAAATTTCAAAACTGTACATTAAAGAGCTTGAAAATGAATTCTAATTCCATTTCCCATCTTCATAGGCCTTTCCTGCGCTGAGATATGAAATGTGAAGTTTATTCACTCAAAACAAATTGGTCCATTGCGCAATAATATGTGAATTTCTTGCTGTAGAACTCACATTATCTGCTTTGTTTCCCTTTAAAATTAGAAATGCTTTTGTGACCCTGAACACTTCCTGTTTGCTTGCATAGCATGTTCCACAGAGAGGGCTTAATCAATTACAGTACATCACCCCACAAGAGTAATAGTCCTATCACACCTTGGTACAAGGGGCATTAACTTTTGGAAAAACAAAGAAATACAAAGATCGTAATTTGAGTAGTACAACAATGACATCACAAATTATTACACATTTACCATTAAAGTGAGTGAATATTCTTCAACATTTTATATCTCAGCTCAGGAATATCCTAAGATAGTAGTTGGACCGTTAGAATTCATTTTTCATGGTCCTTAATATATATTTTTGAATTTTTTTAACTTGAGGTACATTTTAATGCAATCAAACCAGTGGTGTAATAAGTTAGCATGTATATGGAGAGACAAATTGGGAAATAAATGGAGGTGGATCTGTCTGTCGGTGCCACTCAGCCATATGTAGGTCTTAATGTAAATTTTAAATCAGTCATATCTAAATAGCACATATCCAACCAAACTTTGGGATACGTTGCATACTTAAGGCATATGGAATCAAGAGCTTTACCTATACCGGTATTTAAAAGGGGAAATGAATGAGTATAGTAGACTGTCCTGTTTCATGATTGGTCCTTGGGCATCATGTGACATTATTGTTTCTCCTCAATTGTTAAATTTACTGGGAGAAACTGCTTGATCTATCTTGAATATGCAATGTTGAAGTCCCAAAATAGTTTGAAAGATACCGTTACTCGGGGGTAAGATTGGGAGTAGGAAGAAAATTGGCAGATAGATTTCGCTCTTGCTTCAAAATAAGCTTAAGGTGACTGCTCTTCTTTCCATTTAACTGAAATAATGACTTAAAGGACAACCAGAGTTTGACAGAGAATATTAACCTTTTGTTCCAGCACCTCGTTTTCACTTCTGGGCTGATTGTGTAATAGAATATAGAAACATTGAAGAGGTCTTTCAGATTAAAAGGAACTGCACTCAACAAAGACCTCGGCTTTCTTAACCAGGACCCCTTTCATCAAACTCATTAATCCTGCTTCCTCTGTGTGGTCTACTACAATGGGGTGACCGTCGACTGCGCAGGCCCATCGAGTTTGCATTTGCATTAACATTACGTATAAAAATCTTGAAATGATAGAGCTCTTAGGTACGCATTCGGCGGTACTCTGGGTATACCAACACTTTGTATGTTTCAAGTTATTGCTTTGAATTAGTCACCCACTTTTCTGTATGATCTCACTAATCTGGGCGAGACGCTACGAATGAGCAATAGGGTATGGAAACAATTAAGGCCCCCCCCCCCCAAAAAAAAAAGGGAAAAGCCTGTGTACTCCACTAGATTAAACCAGAGAGATGAAGCATAAAACCCAAACTAACTGACTTACACCAGTACCTCATCTAGCTGTCTGTTTGGGATAGTCAATAATTACTAAATGTCTTTACTATAGAGTGCTTTTAATGACGTCACAAGCACCGCCTCTTTCGTCGGGCAAGAACTAGTGTAGTACGCTAGCTAGTTTAGCTAGCTGAGAAGCGGCTGATGACAATCGTGCGACTGTTACACTGGACCACTGTTTTTATTTTGCCCGGCAGTGGGCGTGGTTTACAATTATGACGTCACGTTAAAGCACTCTATCAACGAAAACCCTATTTCCAGGTCTGATGGCGTTACGTCAGTTGCCCACACAGTTCCTCATTCGATCACGGACTGGATTACGACTGGCTTCTGTACTTCATCTCAGGATGGTGTAGGCGTGGCTGAACCCATCTCGCTGAGAGTATTTCAATCTTTCTTCTTATCTGTGACACTTCCGTACTCAGTTGTTCGTAATGAAGTATTCCCACTGAAGATTACAGTGTTTAATTACCTCAGCCAATGCTTTACGGTGAGTTCAATGCACGTTTCTATTTTATCAAGGATTTCCACCTATGTTTCACGGAGAGGGCTAAGCCAGTGTTGCCAAGGTTCAATGTGTCCAAGGTTCAATGTTCCCACGTTGACAGGAACATCAAACCCTGGGAATAAAGAACCCTGTAACCAACACCATCCATTGAAGTAATACGAAAACAGGGAACACCAAACCTTGCGAACATTGAACCTCGGACACAGAGAACCTCGGTCATGGAAATGCTTTTTTGTGCTGGAAAAGTCATGCAAAAGTCGTGAAAATTGATTCCCCTGAAAGTGCGGGAATGATAGGGTACAATGGTAGAAAATAGACGATAGCGAAGTTGCCTTCTGCCTTTTCGCGAATAAAATACTTTACACCTTAGGAAGCCCTACAAATAGGTTCTCCAAATGCTTTGTTCCAGACTACATGTGGCAAATAAAAAAAGTTGGAATAAAAAGGATAGTATATTTACAGTGCAAGCTAGGAGGTGACAATACCTACCTTGCGTTACCTCCCCTGAAGGGGGTTTACTACTTTATACTTTGCAACAGCAATCTATTAGGCTACTAACATGTATTACGCCAGAAGTAGCACTGAAATATTTTAGTCAATTTTAAGGTTAACTTCCAGAGAACAAAATATGAAAAATCATCTAAGGTGGTAACTGGGCCATATTCGATGTACCCCTTTTTCATTTTAATTGACATTCTTACACAGGCTTAGCTCTACTTGAGACAAAATTACGCAAGATCAGTTTTTAATTGGTTCATAACAAATCTTCATTTCCCCTCTTGTGCAGGAGCCCCATTTCCCGGCTCACCCCTGCTTGAATGTGTTTTAGAGTAAGTTTTACCATTTATTTCCTTTATATTGTCGAATTTGTAGGTTGCTGTTCGAATTCAGCCAACATCTGACTACGGTATACGAAGTGCAGAGTTTCACAGATTTGCTTGCGTTTGTGGAAACCAAGCAGAAACTGTAGAATTTGACATAATTCCAAGAAGACTGGGAAAAATACCGATTACAGGTAACTTTACTTTGCCGAATTCTAATAGCATCATTCTTCTCGCTTCATAACCACGATCAACACACCTTGATTTTATGGTGGTGGCATCAGAAGCTCTTTTTATCGTTCCACATTTCACGAAGATTCCAACCAGCTGACTGTCGTCAGAGTTGGAAATGAATTAAGAAAGTCTGGCAAGGAATTGGAAGGTTTGCTCTTCACTGTTTCTTTGATTTGATTCGTTGATTTTCCGTTGAAAGATCGGAAGAATTTAAGCACGTGTTCAAATCTGCGTTTGTGAATATACCATAGAAAATAGCCAATCAGTAAGACCATGAAATTCAAATCACTTTCAGTGAGCTTTGTTACTAGTTGACTTAAACAGAAAGTTCACTGACGCATCCTCGGTTTGAACTCGATTTATAATCTTTTCTTCCAGTAATGGGACAATACGTACCGCCATCAGTGGATTTACCGCCATGTGGCAGCTCCACCATTATAATGGATGATCTCATTGATGTAAGGGATGCTGTGAACAGAACAGTCCTAGTGGAAGTAAGTTTCACAATGCCAAATTATTTTCATTACGTTAACCCTGCACAGAGTACAAAAAATTCCTGAACACAGATGTGCTGAATTAAAGCCAACAAATCTTCCCATGATGGGAAAATGTCCTTTTCAAATTTGCTTTCAGCCCCTCGTCAAATTGACCATATTCAGAGGCATATACATACATCACAGGAAATTACAATTTCCTCAGTCTACTGACTTCTAGCTTCAAATATAACTTCCTAAAACATATCCATATCCAGACACAATATTAGTTGGTGCTTTCGGGAAAACATAGGTAACATACAAGTACCTAATTAGAACACCCTGAGTGCATGCTGCATGATATAAGCCCCTGGATTTTTTTCATTTTATGTCACTCGAAGAGCTGCACCAAATAGGAGCATCGGTTAGCTTCCAGTAAATTTTAATTTGGGGTAACGAATGACTCTCTTTAAGAGAAAAACACTTTTTTTATCAGTACACCTCTTCAACATACATTAGCAGTTTTAGCCTAATGTATTGATTTCAAATTGCCAAAGGCCACATACTGTGGTGTGAGTGGTGGGAGATTGCTCCAGACCAATCAGGGTGATGCTTTGGTTTGCACTAATGCTAACCATAGGGTAGTCCCAACTGGAACTGCATGAACAAATAGCTAGCTACGATCACATTCGTGTTTTTTTTTTTTTTGGGGGGGGGGGGGAGGGAGGGTTGATGCAATATACGACTCCAATCTTGTTGTAAGGGTTTGTCTGTTTGTGTTGATATTTGAATTACTTATGACTGAAAACTCCCTGGAAATGTAGATGTAATCCAAGAAACTCTGATTGTTCCCTTTGTTTGGGATAATGAAGGTTGCAGACAACATTAAAACTAATACCTTGCACAAAAAGAGAAAGGTGGAGTGTATGCAAGGGCATACTCCTTTTCAGCTGGCTAATTGCCATTTTTGTAAACCACACTCTTTCATACGCATACGAGACCCCAAGGGAACATCTGACAGAGTTGCCCTTACACTTTCAGGAGACCTAAATATCCGGCAAGAAAAGTGCAGTCATTTGAGCCTTGAAAAACTGGTAAACGTGCCCAAATTCTTGAAGAAAAAAAAAACATGTCGAAATGTTAAAATGTTCAGGCGAAAGTTGCAATGAGTGGTGGGATGTTTCAATTGCCAGATTAGGTGGGGTATACAGGTGTATACAGTGCCCAAATGTTTACCCGGAAAAACACATCAAAAGCAGGTTTTTGACATATCATATGTCTTAGTAAAAATAACACTTACAGCTACCAAACGGTGGAAAGTCTAGGGTATAGGATGGAGTTTATGTGCTCACAGTTTAGCAGTTTTTCAATATGATTCACCGTAGCTGTACGAACCTAGTTCAAATTGTTTAAGCTGCCTTGCTGTGGACCTGAAATTTGGACAGCAATGCTGATACGCTCTGCATAGTCAGAGCATCCAGTCTGACCCAAAACTTAGATGGCCACGTATGCGGATGCGTTACCTTTAGACCTCAGACGGCGTTGTTAGTCTAACGGTAAAGCACCCGCCTCTTACGCGGATGGTCCGGGTTCTATTCCCATGTCGAGTCATACCAAAGACTCTAAAATGGAGCATAGCTACTGCCGTAGTGCGTGATGCTCCGCATAAGCAATGGAGCGTTGGAATCAAGCCAGTGAGCCACAACTGGAAAAAACTGAAGGCCGTTGCCGGCTCGAACTACACCAATACGTTGGAAACTGGGCCGTAAGCGCTATCTATCCAACTAACTGACCCCATGCAGGACAGTGGCGATTCAAATGTGCCTCATGCTTGCCCGTAGATCTGTATGGAACGCCAAACGGCCAGTAATCGTTCTGTGGACATATATCGTCATCGTGTAAAAAAAGTCATCAACTGAAAGAACCTCGTCATATGATCTGGCGGTTTTTTGGCGTTACATACGTCTTAGGTGTGACGCAGGTAGTCAAAGTTCTCAAAATGTTGCGTCAAGGCAACTTAATGTATGGCATAGGTGCCAAAGGTACGGCATATGTGAGTCATATCTGGCAGAAATGGTTGGTTAAATGCGTGATTGAGAGGTGCACCACTGCAAGAAATATTTATCACGCTGTTGACGAACATCGACCGACCATGCCCAGAGACGGAGGTTGTGTCATGTAAATGGCACTTGCATCATTGAAATTTAAGTTCGATGACGATATCAGTGTTGCTTCTACTAGATTTGGTATTTTATTTTTTACTATCATGTAATTTTAAGAGGATCCCAATGAGAAATGGGACAATTTCCAAAAAATGGTTGATTTTGGAATAGTTTATCGCAGCCCTTAATCCCGTCCTACTCGTTTTGAACAATGTTTGCCCCAAAAATGGTTGAGTTCATCTTGTTAATACTACATGGGAAACCTTCAAAAGCAAGTTTTACTACCAAAATCATTCAAAAGCCGAAGAAAGAAGTTGGAAAAATAAGAAAAAATTGTGCAAACTGGTTGTCATTTTCCATGGGATATTATGCATAGACTGTTAAATGTAATTTTGTTGTGTGACTTCTCCCAAGGCTGAAGGCTCGGAGGTGGAGAGAGCTACAAGTTTCCTGATTTGTCCGCACAGTGAGTTACTTTTTTCATTTTTTCATTTTTATGAAAATTTTGATAAAGGGAAAATGAGGTTAAAAGAAACAAGTTATGAGTGATGAAGTTATTTCATCCATATCAATATTGATGTTTACTATGGGCTAGAACAATAAACTCAAACACGTCATTTTACGCGTTGAATTATCCTTAAGTACCGTATTTGTTTCCGACCAGTAATTCCTTATCCATACTCTTCAGTCGGTACGAAGTGGAAATTTAATTTGTATTATGATTAATATTTGTGTTATAATTATTGCTTGTAATGTGGTACCGATAACTTTGAGGATGGCGCTCCATTTACTTACATGTACAGTAACATCTATTTAGTGTTCAACATTTTTTGCTTATTCAATGGATAGCTCTCATGTGACGTCATAGGAGCTTTTCACATGGATTTTTAATCCATATTTGAGGGTATCCTCGATAAAAACTTAACGGCATGCCCTCAGACATGACGGGTGCGCACCCCTAGTTGTGACGTCATCGATAACCATCTTTAATGTTTTGTATGTTTAAAGTTGTTTAAAGTTTCAAAAAACAGAAAATAGCGGAGTCGGTGGGAACTTATATCTCCTGATATTAACGTAAAGTGATTTGAGATACAGAAATGAAACAGTCTTGATTGTGATGTGAGCCCCCTGAAAAATATTGTGAAAATAGTCAAAATACCAAAGGGAAACTAAAGCCTGGACGGAAAATTTTGTTCTCACTCGTAAGAAAACATGTTCTTCAAAGAGCTTCAATAGAAAAAGTTCCATCAACTTATTCGTTTTCTCAATGTATACAAACTCTTGTAAACACAAACTCTGTAAACACAAATTAGTCAATACAGTGCCTAATCTGACTAATCACGTTAGTCAACGATATTGAGGAATGTTTGACTAATATTTGACCTAGTTGAATTAGTTTTTAACAAATATCAAGCCTCCTAGACTAAGTGCCTGATGTTGTCTAGTCCATTACTAGGAAATTAGTCAAATGTCATCTTTAATTAGTCAAATATGAGTAACTAAGGTGTGTTGTTAACTCAGACACAACATTGACTAATTTGGAAACTAACGTCAAAACAAGGTTTCAATATGACATCTCAGTGTCCACCAAAACTCTGACAAGGGAGATTGGTTGGACAAAATGTGAGAAAGTAACGATTTTCGACGCACAAAGTTGTTCGAGCCTTCCAACGTAGCAATTGAAAATTTTGCTTTGTGACAGCAGAAAGTTGGTACATCGGGGAAATTTTTCCCATTTTTGAATTGGAGCGTTGATATAAGTCACAATAGCCCTTAGTGACCTTGACAGTACGCTTGATTTTGTTAATAGAAAGTATTGATTCTTCAATAAAGAACACAAATATTTCTACAAAACTCCATTTTGTAAGATTAACTTGCAGATATCCTCTTAAAAATCGAAGCGTTTTTATATTTCTTTAAACAAAGGGAGGGCAGATGTGAAAAGGATTGTGCCTTGATATATAAAGCTGTGTAGACATTTTATAAATTTAAAAATGAACGCTTCTGAGAATCCAGAACCTAAAGCATTCTACAGTTATAAAATGGATTTTAAGCGAACCATCTAACCAGTACCAGCCTTTTCTTATTTTCCATTTGTTTTAACTTTGCAATTAATATAATCATAGACTGTTTTTGATGTTCTCCATGGATGGCCAAATGGTCGTCAGGAAGAAGTGGTGAGGGATACTGTCACACCTCGGAAAAGAAAAGACTTGTATTGCATGTCGGAACGGACCATACGGAAGACTTTAAAAATGGAACCTACAGTCATTGTGCTTGGGGCTCGGCTTACTCAATGAAGTAGGGAAAACCCACCTGCGAGCCACAACTGGAAAAAGCCGCGGCCGGCCCGGCCCGGCTTAAAACCAATTGATAAGAAACTGAACCGAAAAATTCGTCCAAATAACTCCTATATCTCTGTACTTCACTAACTGTAATCTTTCTGTTTCCAGCCACGGAAGATGACTCTTTTCTCAGAGATGTTCCTCTAGAATTTCCAAATAACATAATACCAGAGACAGAGTCGTGCAAAGTACAGATAACCGGTTAGTATCAATACGCCCTACAGTTTGGATAATGTAAGAAACAAAACCTATTGATAACAGACAATTTGATATTATATAAGTTTAGCCTTCACTTCCATTAATGTTCTCTCAACAATACGTTTACGTTTGGATTTTTGCTGAAAGACGTTAAAAAGAATTTCCATGGTAGAGTATATGAAGATCTTTGTATATTAAAGAATTAAACATATGACGCTTTATCGTGTCCTCGAATTCTGAAGCCGAGACCCCGTAAGCTTTATGTTTAACATCAAAATAAAAAGGGAAAAGCCGAGAATTATAGTCGACATATGAATTAAAGTTCCGAAAGTCACTCTTGAAACTGGCTCCCAGCTTTAGTTTGTCACTTATCGGCTACCGTACTTCAAAACAAGGGCACTTGATCAACAACGTCGTTACGATCGATTTGTTCATACTGTAGGCCTACTCCTTATTCGTGTTGTTAGTTTTCCGTTTAGTTTATTCTAATAACCAGATAATCATGTCTTATTCTATATAATTTCTGTCTGAAGGGAATGTCCTAGGTCCAGTCCTCACCAATCTTGGATCACTTCTTCGGATGCCAACTGGATGTGGAGAACAAAACATGATCGGTTTCACCCCAAATATATTTGTCCTCACCTACTTGAATCGAACAAATCAGCAAAATGCCCTGCCCGATGTATATTCTCAAGCAGAAGAGTACATGAGAATTGGTAAGTCTGACCTATTTAAAGGCCTCATCCTCTCATCCCAAAACAGTTCCAATTCTCCTAACCTACTTACTTAAGTCCCTCCCACAACTTTCCAAAATTCATCCTTACCCGACACTTTTTCAGTTTATTGCTTCAGGGTGTGTCAGCGAGACCCAATGTGTAATTGAAAAGCTCCCTACAGTAATATGATCTCCAGTACTCTGCATTTTTATCTTAACCCACGAAGTTTGGTTAGAACTTATGTTATATTTTAGAGGGACAAAATGTCTGTCTCACTGAAAATGTCTGTCTCTCTTTTTAAAAGGTTTCAGCCTCTGTGCGTAATTGCCATCGGCTTTTTCTGAAATTTACTGTGTATGTATCATTTAGGATGGTAATACATTTCCTTCCTAGCTACATAAACTAAAGAAAAGTGGTAATTTTTGCAATTTTTATCATTTTTGCCTCAAGGCAAAAGTCTGCATGAAACAAGTTCCCAGTCAAGGCATTGTTCCTGTTCTTGTAATTGCCTGTGACCGCTGTGTACACACAATTAGGTTCCAGTCTGCTACAATTACTTATCCTTCAGTAATTTTAGTATCTATTACACAGAGCTCTCCTTGCTGTGTGAGGACACTTGCATAAAGTGGGATCATTGCTCATCCAAAGAATTGCTGTTGGGCTCATCAACACAAGTTTGTTTCCCTGGTCAAGCTGGAGCCGGTGGTGAAGAGATACGATCTTTGCTTACATTAGGCATGTTTAAATTTGGAATAATGTCAATTTTAAATCTACATAAATCAGCATTTCCATCAGCATTCAAACTGCAAATGGTTTGCGTATTCCTTCAGTACTTCAATTCTTGCTTAGAAATTTCATGAAGGACTACGGCGAGCTGGGGAGGGAGAGAAAAGAAGATGGAAGGGATGTAAAGGATTGAGGGAGGGGGAGGAAATCCATTTGGAACCCCTATGGCTTATGCTACTGTCCAACACAAACTGGTCACATTTTCTATACACTATGACTTTGGTTTGTGATCCCTGCCCCTGTATGTGGGGATGAACTAGCTAGAGAGATTTACCCATAACACAGTCCAACCTCTAGGTAAACAGTGCTATGATGCTGGCCAGCCCCACTGGAGTTGTGTGGATGTTTATTAAGTGTGCTCCATGATTTTGTTTAAGAGTAATTAAACACTGATCAGGTAACATCAGAAGGGTTGAACAACATTTGCTTTGCTACCCTAGTTTTAAACTTGCTGTAAATCAAAGAGTTGCCCAAATTGAGAATTTTTGTAGACTACTACAAAAATTTAAGTTTGGGGCGAGAGCTGATTGGCTTTGAGGTTTCTGTACTATAACTATACTGTCAGAATTGATGTTAGTCCACCAGCAGGTAGGGTTTTTAGTCTTATTCACCAAATTTTTCTTCACCTCCTTTCAGTTAGATAGTAGGTAGTGGGTGTAAGCTATGTACCTGGCAAAATCAGCTTAAACGCCATTAAAACCCATCATAACCCAAAAAACCCGCTAAAACCTGACACGTCAGTATCAGGTAGACTGGAATTTTCAGCAAGGCTTTGAAATTTTCATAAAATGCTAATGACAAATTGTCAAACTTTGGCATTGTCTATATACTAAAAATTTCATTAGTGAGTAAAATTACGATTCAACTTGTGACCAGACACATATTCAAATGATTCCACCTTGAGACAAGCATTCAATCCCTAGGCAATTGACCAATTGAAAGACCCACCCTAGGACCCCCAGACAGTGGTGAGGCGTATGAGTGTCATGTTCGTCCGCGTGTGTCAAAGGTGTATCATGTTTTACAGAAAGTGTGCGTCAAAGCCAATGAAATGTTGCGCGATAAAATGGTGCGTCAATGCACAAAAATATTTGAAGTTTCCAGCCACCATAATTGACTTTGTCCTGGCAGAGAGGGTGAACACGTCTTACAATTGATAAGTGCATTGATTATAGGCAGAGAGAGTGTATTTTGCCGTCGTTCAGATTGATTAAACGCCACCTGGTTATATTCACAACCACCAGAATTCCTTTTTCGTTTTTGTTTCAACATTCCAATGAAAATACAAATACTGATGGATATGTGTGCTTTTATTTAAGTTACCGTTTTCTTTCTATAAGGCTATGAACGTGAACTACATTACCGTTTGTCGGATGGTTCGTACAGTGCATTCGGTGAAAGAGACGGCGAAGGAAGCACTTGGTATGTCTATGACTTATGAATATATTTTGCCTTGCGTTGATTTGATGTGGTTTTTTGAACAACAAGGCTCTATTTTGGGACCTTTACATTTCACATTATTTTTCATTGATGTGAATAAATCGTCAAAACTACATAAGTTTGAACTTTTTGCTGATGACACGTCTGTCAGTTGTAACAATTATAATATAAATGAAGCCATCCATCTTGCACGCTTAGAATTAAACTATGTGGCTGACTGCTTTGCTGCTAACAAGTTATCGTTAAACATTAATAAAAAAAAGTTTGCTGGTTTTTGACAAGAGCAGAGGGAATGGTCACGATTTTTTCTTAAATTTTAAAGGTACAATTATAAAGAAAAGTAATTATCAATTTTTTTCAGGTATTAAGATTGGCAGTAAGCTTTTTTGGTTAAATCACATAGACAATGACGCAAAATCTGTTTCCAGAATATTTGGGGCTTTGGATAGATTAAGATATCTTATTCCCAGTAACATTTTGTTAACTGTTTATAATTCTTTAATCGTCCCTCATCTTACTGACAATATTTTACCCTGGTGCGATTCCTCCTAAAGAAACATTGACATACTCTTTCTTCTCCAAAAGCGGTCTGTCCGTTTTATCTCAAATGTTCCACCTTACACCCCAAAATTCCGTATTTTAACAAACTTAATATTCTTACTGTAAAAGACAACTATAAATGCCAGTTAGGCATCTTTCTAAATAGACACCACAATGACCAACTTTCCTATGATTTGAATTCGTTTTTCCTCCCAATTAGTACCCATCATAATTGACAATTGGAAGAGATAATCTGATACAACCTTTCACAAGAACAATTTTTGCCCACTCTCAAGTGAGAAGCCGTGGTGTACACCTCTGGAATTCCCTTGACACTAAATTACGAAATTCAACTAATATTAATTTGTTTAAGGAGTACTGTTTTCCTTCCAAAGTAACATATTTTCATGCTCAATTATAATTGTAAATGATGTAACCGTTAGAGTTATGTTTGCACCAGATCAAAGCAATTTAATTTTTTGCTTGCACACGTTTTGCCATTCATGTCTCAGTTAAACATAACGGTGCTCTTGAAAATACTCAGATTCTTTATTTTTTGTTTTAAAATACGAGAAAAATGTTCCATTTATCTTTGAGGCACTTGAAGGGATCTAAAATTTTGCTAAGGAGATTTTCAGCTTCGTGACCTATATTACGACGCTTAGAAGGTCACATTCAAGAATTTTTGTGATTCTACTAGTAAGGTGTTAAAATAAATCCGTAAGAAAGAAGAAAGTACCATGGTTAACATACTTGTCTATGCTTGGGAGATTTCCAGCTGCAGTTGGTTATTGAAACTTATCCAGGATCCCCGTCAAATATTTGATTCGCCGGATGTGTAGTTAACAGTGGTCTAAAGCAAGTGTGTTCCTAATGCTACTTGCATGACTCAATGTGTAAATTCATATTTCCCTTTCAGGCTGACAGCTTTCGTTCTCAAGTCTTTTGCACTTGCCTCTGAGTTCATTGATATCGACAGCAACGACTTACAAGTAACACGAGATTGGTTAGTGAGCAGCGCCACCCAAGATGAGAGGTCTGGATGCTTTAATCGAAGAGGGCGCGTTATTCATAAATCAATGCAGGTTTGTGTGTTACTACCACTAGTCTGGTTTATACGTTTTTACGGGGCGACACTAAAACCAGGGAGTTGTTAGAGACTCCTTGACCAAGGAGTTGTTACCTACTTCCTGTTTAACAAGGAGGGAACTTGTACTGTACCATATGCAAAGTGAACTCACTGCTGGGCTATTCAGGATTTATCATTACCATTGCTGGCTGTTCGGGCAGCCTTCATATATGCTTTGGCCTACTTCTCGAGTCACGCTTTCATAGACGCTGGTCATCGAGAATCGCACCCCACGGAGTCTAGTGTCTGAGTAGCCCAATGCGAGCAGGCTATTTAGTTCGCTTCTACCCACATCTAAAAGTACGTCCCCTGTAAATACATGAACGAGCCTTGTTGTTTTCGTGAACGACTCTAATCTTTAGCGACCCAGCTAGGGAGGGAGGAAGTACACGAATCCTAAGCTATGATGCGTCAAACCTATGCACAGCCGTCGAGTGATGACGTACGTACGCCCCTGTAAATCACTATAGCAAATGAGTAGTCGTATTGATTATAAAGTGGGGTACACTGTGCCAAAGCAAGGTAACAATTAACAGTATAAAGTAAGAATTTCTAGAGACAACAAGCAGTTGGGTGCTTCAAAATATCGTCTCCACATGTGAATCAAACTTTGTGACCCTTTTTTGGTTTTGGTTTCGGTTTTGTGAAATGAGACAAGTATGATGGTTTTTATGCATTTTGTTGTATTCTTCATGTTGCCAGCCTTAAACCGGAATGAAGTGACACCAGCTAATCCTATACACACCAAACTGTTCAATCTATAAATCTCCCTTCAATGCCTATCAATCAATCTTCCGTTGTGAAGCTTTGTGACCCTTTTTTGGTTTTGGTTTCGGTTTTGTGAAATGAGACAAGTATGATGGTTTTTATGCATTTTGTTGTATTCTTCATGTTGCCAGCCTTAAACCGGAATGAAGTGACACCAGCTAATCCTATACACACCAAACTGTTCAATCTATAAATCTCCCTTCAATGCCTATCAATCAATCTTCCGTTGTGAAGCAACCAAAGGAGTAAGAAATTATCCAATTGCGTAGATAGGGGTAATAATCCCGTAGGAGAGAATGGAATTGTTTGGTGTATACTTCATGTGAGCCAATCGTATCTAATCGTAACTTCTACATAACTGGATGGTTTGTAAATCCAGTGGATGGGTGCCTTACAACAGTACTCGTAACTTCTACATAACTGGATGGTTTGTAAATCCAGTGGATGGGTGCCTTACAACAGTAAAACGACGGATGGGCAACTGAAAGGAGATTCATAGACTGAATAGCCTAACGTGTATTGGATAATTTCTTACTCCTTTGGTTGCTTCACAACGGAAGATTGATTGATAGGCATTGAAGGGAGGTTTATGCATTGATCAGTTTGGTGCGTATAGGATTAGTCGATGTCCCTTCATTCCGGTTTAAGGCTAGCAACATTAAGAATACAACAAAATGCATAAAAACCATCATACTTGTCTCATTTCACAAAACCGAAACCAAAACCTTGTACCAGCAAATTACTGTATTGATCCACCCACAGCCAACTGATCAAAAATATTACCATGTAAATGTGTCAATTTTCTTATATGATTTAGGTTTTCCTCGGGCAAGAACGGCCTAGACCCCTGGAAAATATCTAAAATGACAAACTACAGATTTTTTAACAGAATCCCCATTTTCAATTTTCAAGTAAAACTTGTCTCACATGAAAACGGCAAGATTCTCCTTCTAATCAATGACGGGGAGGCTTGGATAACGTGTGGATACAAGTTAATGGGCCGTTCAGTTTTCACAATTCAGCTCTTGGTAAACCAAAGACTTTAAAAAAAGGAAACTAAACTGTCATTGTGCTGGTTCTCAGCATATAAGCAAAGGAGTATATACAAGCTGGTGAGGAACAACTAGTGCAAAATAGGCCGTGGCAGCCTGACGGAAACCAATTGGTTAGAAACTGAGCCGTCAAACCTCATCTTACTTATTTCGCTTACAATTAAAGTTCAATTGCAAACTATATCAGAAAGAGAAGAAACTGATATTTAAAAATACGATCTCGGAAGTAGCTAAATCTTTGATGAGAAAGTTTCTTGCAGATGTTGAATTGATCGGGTTTCTCTGCCATTATCTGAGCGCAAGTACTTGCAACCATTTCTACTTTGTATTGTATGTATACATTGTAGATATAGATTAGTCAAGAGGTGTCTGAAATGACTCACTCATATTTTAATTACTTCTGAAAGATATCTTACTAATTTTGAAGTAGTGGACTGCAAAGTATCAAACACTTGTACAAAGAGGATTAATATTAGTTTACTTACTAACTTATCCGACTGGGTAAAATATTAGTCAAATATTAGTCAATATTGTTGACTAACGCGATGATTCAGTTCAGGCACGGGTTTGACTAATTTGTGTTCACAGTGAACCGAATGCGTGTCAATACATTTTTGCACCATTACCCGAATGTGTAACCATTAAGTTATATTACGTAGCACCATATTGAGAGCGGTTGGAAAAATCATATTTGTGACACCGTTCTCTTCAACCAGGGCGGTCATTCCAACGGCATAACTTTAACTGCTTACGCTACCATTGCTCTTCTAGAAGCTGGAGAAGATCCATCGGTGAGTCATTCTTAAAATACTTTTAATTTTACTACATTTGAACGCCATTGGCAAAACCACAGACGTCACCCTGTAATGTATACGTCTGGGATTACTTATGATCTAAGAGTTTTGGAACATACCTGCCCCCAGTACAGGTATGTCTAATTCTCTCATGAGACTTTACATTGGTGTCTTGCCAGTTTTCAGTTCCTTCGTAACCAAAGGTGATGTTTTATCTTGAATATACTATCAATGTTACTATGCAGATTATCAGGTAATCATATCAAATAGTAATAAAACCTCATTTTTAAGGATTTCATCATTTCGTTTTTATTAAAAACAAGAATTGATTTTCTCTCCTCTAGAGCATAGTTATGTTCAGGGCCGTGCTTTGCCTTTCTCAAGCACTTAATGGGGGAATTGATGACACGTACGCACTAGCAATCGTGACCTACGCCCTTGCTAAGGCAGATTACTCCTTTTACGTACACGGACTGGATGAGTTGAATGAACGAGCTGTGAACAGTGGTAGGTCTCTTTTACTATTTTTTTTTATTATAGTCCATCACTTCAATCAAACATATTGCATG
Organism: Holothuria scabra; assembly: GCA_037179385.1. NCBI lineage: Eukaryota > Metazoa > Echinodermata > Holothuroidea > Aspidochirotida > Holothuriidae > Holothuria > Holothuria scabra. The sequence goes on along the minus strand of CM074197.1, from coordinate 2,681,908 downwards.
CTCTTGTACAGCAACTGATTGGTAACACCATTTCAGTAGGTTTTAACGTTACTACTACTGGTGTCTACACATCTGTGTCTTTATTGGAAACAGTGCGGTCGGACAGATGTTTCGTCTCAATGTTAGTAGAAGTTAAGACGAATCCATTCTTTTATTTAGTAAATTTAAAGCTGTGCAAATTGGAATCACCTCTGCGGTTTGTTTAACGTACAAATTAAAAATATATTATGTCGAAGAGCCTCATTGAAGGCCTACACTTTCGACTTTTGGATTTAATCAACGTTTGAAGACAATCTAATACATACAAGTATAAATATGTCCGTTGTATCAATGTATACCTACAAAGAGAATAGGAACATTTGTCTTTTTTTCTTTTTTGTATTAGGCCCAGCCTTGATAAACTTTTCTTCTGCTGGATCTCCTCCATTTTGACATGTATATGTAATTTTTGTGTTGTTATTATGTTTTGTATAAGGATATGTTAGAGTAGAAATAAAGAACTTCAAACATCAAACTTCAGGCATTTACTTTAACTTTGGATGATGAGTAACCTGCTTTTAGTAATCTTTAGTTTCCATCATTTGATTGTCTAATAAACTTTGTTTTCAAAAGACTTGTTACCATTATAATCGTATCTGCGCTCGGAATTTTTTTTTTGTTGCAAAAATGGAGTGAAGTAACCAGACTTTGTCAGGGATAGGAAAGGGGAAGTGGGAGGTGGCAAAGCCTTCAGTCATGGAGAAAGCTTAAATAACACCATCTAAGAGCAGCGCCACCATCAGTTGGCGCTCTAGCAACCAGATAAATCTTGGCTAACAATGACCATCACATTTTCAGTCGGGAACGAATTAAGAATCCATACCTTTAAGAGAAGATGGTTTTTTTTTATTGTGAAAACACGTTTTGCCCAAAAAATTTTCCCTTTCCTCCCTTGTGCCTTTTTCACGTTACGCTACTGGAGAGCTAATCCTACAATAGTCAATTTCTACTTGATTTTACCAAAGGTTGTAGTGATTAGTTGTAAAAAATATATCCCATCGTAATATACGATTAAGAGTTTGCTGAATTCAGAGCGAAATAAAAACACGAGTTGAAAATATTGTTTACTCTCATAGAATTGTTGGGTTTTAAACAGTCAATCTGGCATGGCATATAGTGTTGTTCAGAGAAATTTGTTTAATCAAATACTCTAAAATGCTTTAATTTTGAGGCAGAACTGTTAGTCAGAATTAGAATGCTGTATTGATACGCTGTTGAAATTCTGTTTGCTCTGTATTCAGATGGTGTAAGGTATTGGGTACGTGACGATGCTCCTCCGTGTGTGGGGAGCGAGAGTTGCAAAGCTGACCCAGCCGAAATAGAGATGACCGCCTACGTTCTCCTTACATACCTGGAAGCTAGCCGTACTGACCCACAACAATTACTGGATGCAAGATTAATCGTAGAATGGCTAAATGAACAAAGAAATGGCCATGGCGGGTTTACTTCCACACAGGTAAGACACCAATGTTTTCTACTAGTTTCATTAACCGCAAACAAACCATCCTCGGGCACATACATAATCTTAAAATTTATCACATCGTTTAATCAATAAGAATTCTTTTTCAGATAAAGTTATTCGAATACCGATAATAATTACAAACGATTGAAAGCTTCTGAAACTGCTTTCAAATATTAGGTAAGTTTCAAATAAGTGGTTCATGGGTGATTCGCCCACCTAGCAAAGTTGGCCTCACACACTCGCCCAAACAAAGAAGCACACTTGGTGAGCTAAGTCGCCTCTAAAAAGTCGCTTCTCACCACATCGTCCATGACAAACTCGCCTCCTAAAAAGCCCGTCCGTGACGAATTCACCGGTGACGAAGGCAATTTTGTAGGGAGCGACGTCGTGGATCTGGAAGGGATCGACGCTTTTTTAGGGAAAGGACTAGAAGGATCCATATATAAATATATAAGCCTATAAGATATTTTCACTGTTTTATGTTTTTATATCTATGAAGGGTAACGAGGCCGAATATCCCCACAACAAAGTTACCTTAATTGTGTTTGTGGGGACAATGCAGTCAAGTCGCCCCCCAAAAACTCGTTCCCTCCGATAACAAAATTGCCCTTACAAACTCACCACTTGACAAACTCGCCTCCTAACAAACTTAACAAACTCACGCAACAAAGTCGTCCCCTGACAAACTCGACGTGCACTGGCGACCTGTCTTCTTGTGAGCAGCACTCAAGGAGCAACAAGGAAGTCGAGAGAGGTTTCAAGAGGAACTGTTCTCAAAGGTTTTCGAAATGGGGCTAGCGGCAGAGTGCCCCCAAAGAAAAATCCGGACAATCTGAAATGGGGACAAGAATTTTGGGAAAACTTCGGGCAGAATTTTGGGAAAAATTCGTTCAGCCACTTGAGTTTTAAAAACTGACAACGTTTTTCAGGAAAATTCCTAAGCGTGCCCAAAATCTTAGAAGATATTCCTCCAAAAGGAAAGAAACGTCATAGTAGAGGTAAAATTTTCATGAAAAATCAACAAGAGGGCAAAAATTTGCCACACATTCGGGTGGTGTAAAAAGGATTTTATTCATGGGTTTTGATTCACAGTTTTTTACAGCACAATGTTCTTTATAGTCGAATACCCAAATATTTTAAAGCCTTTGCCGTAAATAGAACAGTTTTGTAGTTAAGGGTACACATATTTACAAGAAAATCAAAACCTTCAACATCAAACCTTTGTCCTTAAATCAGAACATGCTACGTGTAAAGTTAAAATTTCATGGAAACAAAAATGATAACCAAGATTTGCGTAACATTTGGGCAGCATATGAAAAACATTTTCCTCATTACTTCTTCATACTGTAGTCTTGCAAAAGCTTTGCCCGGAATTGTAAAATATTCGGGCGAAGGGTCACAAATGCTGGGATGTTTTCAATTGCCAAATTAATTCAAATGGACATAAGGGTGTTAAGGTGCAGTGGCCAATAGTTTACCATCTATGAGGCAGATAACATGATGATTTGTTTTTAATTGCAATGACTTTTGAAGTAAGGAGGATGACACTGTTAAACATTATTGGGCGAACATCTTTTGAGATATATGGTAAGATTTTGTAAATAATCGAAAAAGGTCGTGAACAAAGAAGCTGAAGGAAATCAAACCAACGTGAACACACCTTTTTTGTTGCAGTACCCGTCCGTTATGTGAGATTTAGTTCCGTGTTTTCAGGTTAGTAAAAATGGAAGAGTATTTGAACCCCATGATTCTAGTAACATTTTTCACTAGGTTTTAAAGTTGGATTACGACATGTTGAAGACGAGTAGTCTCTTTAAACAAACGGACACGTAAATGAAAAAACAAATCATGAAAAAATCAAATATTTATCTGGTTTCGGTACAAAATGAAATCTTTTCAGACGCATACTTCACCAAAATGGATAATATATGACTGGTTTTGGTTCAAAAATTCGACTCAAATGGATCTTATCTGTCATATATTAGATTTTCTTTCGATAAGTGTCCATTTGATTCCTTCCGGCTTCAGTTTGAACTGAAAGTAATTAGAACGTTTCTTGCTATTTACACAGGATACAGTCATCGGTCTTCAGGCTTTAGCACAATATGCTGAACTGGTTCATGGTGATTCGAAGCATGTCACTCTAAATATAACAACAACAGAGGGCGCTTTACAAGAGGAGGTGTTCAATGTAACAAACGAGAACGACCTTGTGATGAACGAATACAAAATTAGAAGGTGTCCAAACAATCTTCGAGTCTTTGCAGAAGGGGAAGGATGTGTTCTCTTTCAGGTAAGATAAAATATTTTGACTGTGGATTTTTTGAATTGTCATGTTACTTTTTAGCCATGTAGTTTGTTAGTTAGATGGAGTTTTACGACCCAGTTTCCAACCTATTGGTCTCACTGGCTTGTTTTCCCTACTCCATTGCTTATGCGGAGCATCACGCGCAACAGCAGTAGGTTTAGCAGGTAGGAGGAACATAAACCTATGTTATTTCTTGTACATATTAAAGGGTACCTCAAGTTAAAAAAATCAAAAATATATATTTAAGAGAATGAAAAAGGGATTCTAACAGTCCAACTCCCATCTTCATATGATATTCTTGAGCTGAGATATATAATGTTGAAGTTTATTCACTTAAAACAAATTGGTCCATTTCACAATAATTTGTGACTGTCTTGTTGTACAACTCACGTAACATGCTTTGTTTTCCTTTAAAATAAAAAATGTTCTTATGACCTTGAACACTTCCTCTTTGCTTGCATAGCATGTTGCACAAGGAGGGTTTAATTAATTACATCACCTCATAAGAGTAAGAGTGCTATCACACCTCGGTACAAGGTGCAGTAACGTTCGGAAAACAAAGAAATACAAAGATTGTAATATTAGTAGTACAAGAATGACATCACAAATTATTGCGCAATGTACCCTTTTAATTTGAGTGAATAAACTTCAACATTTAATATCTCAGCTCAGGAATGTCCTACCAAGATAGGAGTTGGACTGTGTAAATGTATTTTTCATGGTCTTTAATATATATTTTGGAATTTTTTGACTTTACGTACACTTTAATGTGGTAATAGTCTGACACTTACCACTAATTTTTTCCTTTTTTGACACAAACGCCTTGTAAATCTGGTCTCTTGTCTGATTATTATTTTAAAAGACAAAAGAAACAACATGTTTGAATGAAAAGTGTTTTTATCATTTTGATATCAACTACCGATAAAAGGAAACACCATATCAATGGAAAATAATGAAAACACACAAATAAGAAAGCAAAGAGTAATTCAACTGCTCGACACTACTGCATTCTTAGTACTATTCTGTTGTATTCTATTCCACGAATTGCTTCAACGAACTTTACTGGTAATGGTGTTCTATACCTCGTTGTTTTAACTGGGGAAATTGATATTCAAGTATGTAATTTTTAATTTATTATATCCCCTTTTCACCTAGGCTGTTACGCAGTTCAACCTTGAAGTTCTTCGTTTGTCAGTTCAATACTTCAACATTCAGGTGGGAAAACGTGACTACACTTTTGGACAAGATTGCAGTAGAATTTATCTGGACATCAGCATTTCGTAAGTTGGCATGAGTTATGAGATATTTGTGAGGGATGCGTTACATCCGATTACAAATGCAGCAAATGTATGTGCAAGAAAAATATACGATAGCCAAACGGCATTGTGTTATAATTAAGGAGTATATGATCGTCAACTGGAGGTACGGAACTTATCTTGTGTAAATGATCGTGCTCATTCATAGGTTTAAAAAAGAATTTGTAGTGGTTTGCAGAACTTCGAATATGTATTGTAACGATTAGGGGGTTGTGGTTGCTTCGTGGGTAGCGTCTGGGCCTGCAGGGTGGGGTTCTTGGCCTAAGGTGTGGTTTTGTGACTGACCATAAGGAATAGCATGAAGTCGACATGAAAGTAAAAATAATCCAAACAGTCCGAGTTAAAGTAAAGAAAATGGTGTATTTCCGTTACCGAATTTCAAAGGAAATGTTAAATGGACTTCTTCGTCCTAAACAAGGATAAAATCAAGGATAAAATACGGTCAGAAGTTACAAACAAAAACGATGAATACAGCTTCAGAGGTCTATTCCCAATGGTACTGGCTTCAGGGCATAAGCCTGCCAAGATACCAAAATACTCACAACCTTGCTGCTTAAAAACTAGACTAAAGTGTGTCCTATCCCATTTGTGAACATTCTTATATATGGGACCTAATTTGCTGAAGCTTTACAATGACTCTTGAAAAGACACAAAAAGAGCACGGCTCTCTTAAATCTAATAATCCCGTGAAAAACGGAATACATTTTTAACCTTTATAAAACATGACATTATGAGAATTAGTCTCGCACAAAGAATGTACAAGGAGGTAGAGGACAAAGTCCGTCACGAAACACTCAAGAAAATTGAACATTTTCATTGAAAATTGAAATTTAGAAATTGAAAGTAACTGGCACTTTTATGAAGGACAGAGGAAAAATAACCCGAAATCCCGAAGGCGACATGGAACAGTCAAATTGAAATACAGTGCTTTAGATGGTGATGCAAGAGTTTACAAGAGCTGGGTCGTGATTGTCCACGTCCCTTGCTCAAGTCCGTTTCCAAAGTCCCCCACATTTTGTAGACTAGCTGGGAAAATGCGACTTGTCACATTTTGAGGTATTTTGCATAGGAGTGAAAAGAAAAATTAACCTATTGTTGAGTGAGTTGGTTTTGTCTTCAATTAACGTATTTTTTCTTCTAATGCAAAGATGTATATTTGTCGGCTTAATTTTAATCTCCACAACAGGTACATAGATTCTGCTAATGAATTTACAAACATGGCTGTTGTGGAAGTAAAGATGGTTTCCGGCTACTCTGTAGACACCCATGAGCTGGATAGATATTTAACATACTTGCAAGCCATTGGACACGATATTGGTCTCATGAGATACGATCATTTTGAAGTTGACAAGCCATTCTCTCTCTACTTTAACCAGGTAACCTTATTCAATTTTTAAAGCCCTCAAGTCATTTTTATGTTTCAAACATGAATTAAACTATTGTTATATTCATTACAAGAGCATAAAAAGGATGGATCAATATTATTTTAATGTGGCAATAACGTGCAGCAATTGGCAATGCAATGTTTACTCAATTTAGAGTGTTCGTCTTTGTCGCTAGTAACATTAGGCTACTTGGGAAACAGCAACATCAGTCAACTAAAATTTCTCTTTTCTCATCATGTTTTGTTGTTGGTAACTTGGTGTATAGTTGAAAGAAGCTCCGGAACAGACGAATCCGATTAGCGCTTGTTTTTAGTGACTGTAGGCCGCCATTAGTGGGATCCATCAGTCTAAATCCGTCTTTATTTATAGTTTACATGAATTTCAAATCCTCATATTTATTGGAGCTGGAGAATTTAAGATACCAATTAGTGTACAACCATTCATGATAGAGGTAAGCAAGGAAATCGAAAGATTTCAAGGTGATGAACCCCAGTTATGGCCGACTGAAATCTGACCATCACTTGCTGTCCGGATTCCTGTATACTACGTCGAGACTGATATTTTTATTTCTGTAGATGATGTTTAAACATGTTTACACTCAGCGTACGACACAGACGAGAAACTTACTGTAAAGATTTGCATTCATTTGCTGATAATCATTATCCCAGAAAAGCTCATTAGTGAAACAGAAAAACGGTTCCATTCATGGGCATTCCTGTGGAAAGTACCTGTTTGTATTATTATTGCGCTTGCCTGGTACATCCAGCTATATTCACTCATAGCCATAAGCTGTGGTCTCGTTGTTCATACAAGGAATATTTCCTGTTTAGAGCTGAGCTATTTCGAAGTTCTTATCGTTAATTTTCTCGTTTCTAGTTTACTCGAGAGCCAATAAGCTTCGTTCTAGTCCTGAACAAGGAAATGCACATCACGAATTCAAGGGAAGCATTTGTCAAGGTTTACGATTACTACGAAGGAGGTTTGTACAACATTTCTTTATATCACAACAGTTCTAATATATAATTTTATATAGCACAACAATTATACTGTATAAAGGACAAAAATTCTTTGAGTTACAACTTTATGTATGGTCAAATGTATTTCACCATAGTGCTGCTAAAGCTTTAAATCACAACGAGGCCATGAGGGATATGGACACCCGACACTCACGCATTTCACCCGGTACTCGTCCCAAAATGATGTAGACACCCGGCCCTGTTTTCAGTTTTCTAAACAATTAAAAGAAATCCTCCAATTATTCAAAATCATTCAGTAACATCCACAGTAGTGTTGAACCGATAACAGTGAATATATATATATATAAAAAACAAAGGGGAGAGGGACACCCTCCCTTAGTCTACTGTAGTCCTAGACTTCTCCCCCAACGATGCGTTCAGATTCAGAATACCCGGCACTCAGAATCAAATAGCCACATCCCATGGTCCCCGTTTGTTGTATGACGCCTTCTACCTTGTTCGTCTACCACACCTGAAAGCTTCAATCTTTAGCCACTCTGAAATTAATTTGTTTTCATTATTGAGCAGACCATCTCGCATAAAAACATAGTTATGCTTGTATTGACAGTGGAATTCACATTGCTCTAGTACTGGTCTTCTCAAACATATATGTGCATTTGCGTTTGGCACTAGGATTTTGGTTTAAAGTGGGGGAACATAAGCGTGTTTTGGCTCAGGAAAAATCGGATACACCTGTAAGTGGGGAAATCATCAATTGCTACTGTAAAAACAAAATTAACCATGAAAATGGATTTGCACCTTTCAAAGACGGTCAACACTTAAATAATAACAGAATCTTTGTATTTACTCTATTTTCAATTTTGTGAACCTATCATTGGGGAACACACCATGCCCTAGCGGTGATTTGCGTAATCCGTGTAGATCGAGTGGACACACCCAGCGTTGACAGTTAGAACTTATTTATGTGTGACTGAGGCTAAACGTCAATACTTGTGAAAGTCTGCAGTCCTGATCTAGTCTCGTTTCCCCTTTAATTTATCTTTTCCACATTTCTCATTACAGGTGTCATCACATACCAAACTTATCATCCTTGCCGGGATGTGTAAAAAGAACTGCGAAACAAATGCCAATATTCTGTTTTGTACCATCATGGAAATACAACAGCAGTTGTAAATTTGTGACTGATACATAGCAAAATGAAAGAAACTAAAGACTGGAATAATTTCATCATAGCCATCATCTTCGTTATGTTCAGATAAAGACATTCTGTAGTTTATTTTTAGTTGGTGGTTTTTGCTGCTTTCCCTTTGGTAATTTCCGAGATTTGTCTTTAAGTTAACAAACCTATCCACATTATAATTTGAAACAAGTAAATGTGTAGGCAACCCATTAATTAACTTCTGTGAACGTTTTCATTGGCAAATAAAATAGTTTACATGCCATGTAAAAGTACACGATGAATTCTGTTTCGTTTTTTCTGTAAGATTCAATTATAATGTAACTGACATTTGGTTTTATGAGGCTTTTTTGACAATAAAATAAAATCCACCAAGAAGAACTTGGAGTTACATTTAACAGGTGACGATTTTAAATAACCATATAAATGTTGCAATACGTCCTTGACCAACATTTTTGATGTTGGTGGTCAAAGCATTACACATCGTAGGTCTAAAAGATGGAAGAAGACCTGTCAACAAATGTTGATTAGAGTGAATGGTACCGTAAGGGATGTTGCCTCTTGTTTAACGGGTCATAATGCACTTATCAGTCGTGCGACGAACCCTTTGATCCTAGGTCAAGGTAAGTCAATGAGTTTGTTAGGGGTGTGAAATATTTTTGTGCCTTGGTCGCACTCCTTTGTCAGGCAATAGACATAACAGTTCGTGGACTATGACGCACGTTTGTTGTAGAATATGGGACATTTATGCCGAACATGTGAGTTTGTTTTGAGGGTGCAACATTTAGTGGATTTCTACGCAACTCTGAGGACCATGACGCACACTTGACTCACCTAATTTCCGAGGTCAGAGTCTTACTGGGCATAGCGTGGGTTAGTTAGTTGGACCAGTGACCAGGGGCCCGTTCCACAAAGAGTTACGCACGATCTTAAGTTTGATTTACTGTTGGCTTAAGTATGGTGGATCAAACTTAAGATTGTGCGTAACTCTTTGTGGAACGGGCCCCTGGTCACTGCCTTTTTCCCAGTTGTTACTCACTGGCTTGTTTTCCCTACTCCATTGCTTATGCGGAGCATCACGCACAACGGCAGTTGGGTCCATCTTTAGTCTTTGGTATGACTTGACGGTATGGGATACGCAAAATGAGATCAGCACATAGAGTACTGAGTTTCCCTGTTTTCGCACAGCATACGTGTACACAACACTTAGCATAAATCTAACTAGCCAACCCGAACGGAAAAAGGGACTCGGTCCAACTTTACGGCAAATTAAAATTACACTTAAAGGCAATTTAGAAACATGAGCCCGCTGCAGAGAACCACGCTTATAATTCTTCCTCACGTAATGGGTGGATTTTGAAAGAATGATATCAACAAATTTCCATGTTAACTCAAATTCTGGAAAACGTAATGTAGGTGCAGGATTGGTTTGTTTATCCCAAACATTTGGAGGATGTTAGCACGTAGCATGTAAATAGCCACCATAACAAATTATCGAACTCGCTTATTGTAAAGTACACTCAAAATGTAAATGTTTTTTACCCCCAAAAGTGTTGTTATGACGGTGTTATATTTATCCTCTAAGTTTTGGCCAGACAAATGTAAAAGGTACCTCACATCTAGACTTTGCACAGTCTTTCTCGGCGATATCATTCCCTGACTAATGCCTGTAACGCTTCTTCCAATCCAGTAAATCCATGCGCTCTGTATTCCCGTATCACCCCATTTCTAGTCCGATTATGGACACTGAATAAGGGAGCACAGATTTTTATGGGAGGCAAATGATTGCAGGTCTTATTAAAGAGGGAGTGAAATTCGATTTGGTAAATATTATCCGAGCAGACTCTGCAGAGTCTACCTTAAATTTTAAATGTTAAAATTAAATGTATTAGAGGTTGCAAATTTAATCTTATTTATCCAGCTCCCATTGTCATAGCTTATTCCGTTGTTGAGATATTCATGTCTTAAAACAAAATAGTCCATTGCGAAATAATTTATGACTTCTTGTTGTACAAATCACATTACCTGTTTCGTTTGCCTTTGAAATTAAACATGTTTTATGCCCTTTAACCCTTCATATCACTCTGACAGTCCTAAATGCAACGAAATACGAACAAGGCTAGTTTCCTTTTTCAGTGGCGGAGCTAGGAATTTCGGTCAAAAAATGGTCTGCCAGGGTGCTTCGAAGGAGTAAATATCCTGAGCCTCAGCACCATCTATTCAGACTTTCCATTTGATATTCCGCACCTGGAACTTGAGACTGCTTTGCTATTTCTCCTCAGCCAGTTTTTCTATAAAAACATGTTTAAATTTTCTATCCATGGGCCGCCGCAGCAGAAAATTCAGGAGAGGGGTACAAAATTCTTTAAGGAGAGGACGCTACGCGCCACCATGAGTTGGCGCGGAGCGGAAGAAAATTTTGGCACCAAATGCCTCTCAGATCACTAGAAAATTGCATTCCTAAAGCCTATATACCGCATATAAATAGGGTAAATACTGAGTGAACTGTTAGGAAATGTTGATGTTAATTTTTCTTCGTCTTTTTCTTTATGTTTTCTTCGTTTTTCAGGTTTTTTATTTTTCAGGGGAGGGCAAGTTCCCCCATGCCCCTACAGTACCTACCTACAGTACGGACGCCCATGTTTCTAACCCTCTCTTTCACATTCTAGTATCAAGGTGTTCATTATATTTTGTTTTATTGTCAGGCGTCGATTTAAGATTTTAATGTAATAATGGGCTACTATATGAAGATAGAGATTAAACCTGCTTTAGCTAAATAGCAAGCAATCTTGCAGGGGAAAAGTTGTAGAAATTAATCACCACTCGATGTATATTTTGGCATCTAGAAATCAAGATAAGTACACGAAGAAACATTGACGTAATTTACATCATGTGACCACTCTGAAATAGTCATTAATTAAGTTTATTGAAAGAAATAGCCAAGACAAAAGGTCTGCTTGGCTCTCTAGATACCGAATTCTTAATAAATAAAAGAAGCCTAAACCTATGCTTATTAGATGCAATTTTCTGTCTTTTGAGACCACGAAAGTACAGAAATAATCATTTTCATGGGATTGTCGTGCAGTGTCAGAAATAGCCATTTATCATGAAACTGCTCATCAAAACCCTTAAAAAATCGCTAAAAATCGCTCTTTGAACGATTCCTTACAGGGCAAGGAATGCATGAATAGATGTTTCGTTATTTTTCCCCGTATGAGCGATTTTACACAATGAGACGAACGTGCACGCACTCGTAGGCTGACTCCCGTCGCGTATAGACCTTGTGCATTGACGACATGCTGAGATCACTCTTTGAGAAGAACAATGGAACACGTGGCCATGGCACACGCATAAGGATTCTTCCTGCGCCTGTAGGAGACTATGCGCGCATTCGACTGGTTTACAAATCAGCTGTCGGCATTTGTAGGTGTTGGTTTGTTTTGCCCCCAAAGAAGGGCGTACTTTCCGCACTGTGACGTCATATGCACAAGGTCTATGGACAAACGAGAGCATATCTCCAGTCCATAACCACTTTTCATAAGCCTGGAAAGGGTTTTGGTTCTTTCTTCTTTCTAAGAGGCTGAGCAGGGCAAAGAAGCATTCTACCCGCTGTAGTTGGCGCAATGAGTGGTGAGGTTATTATTAATATTAAATGAACGAGTCAGTTCTTAGAGACGGGCCGTACATCAACACCGAAGTTTGAAACTCAACAATATCAACTATGATAAGAGAGTTGGGTCATACCAGTCTAGAGTAGTCCAGTTTGGATTTGCGATCAATAGCACGAAAGATTTGACTTTAAACTCTATGAATTTTTGTCTGGTGTATTGGTCGTTTGACTCTTAGCTTGTGTGTGGTTTCGCCGAACGGCCCTTTGCCAGAGGGTCGGGAGGACTTTAGAATAAGCTTGTGTGTGTTTGTTACGATTTGGGATCGGGGAGACGGATTTGCCTAGTATTTGTCACCGGTTGGTATGAAAAAATAATATAGGGCTGGTCACAGTACAACGTTATCAAATTGGATTACAATCCAATTTTTGTGACCTTTAGTCACAAATTCCTCCAACTGTGGTCAAAAACATTCAAAAATGTGGCAGAAAAAAGTGTAAATACATCGCAGGACTACGAAAATCAAAATTATACGAATTATTTCGAGAGGTCACAGCAACAGACACCTATTATTGGGATATGCGTGTCGATAAAAGCTGTCTGTCGCTGACATGTCAAGTCAGAAATTAGAGTTTCAATTTCATTTTCGCAGTCCTCTGAAGCAGGACATATATATAATTTTTGGCCGTTTCCTAACAAAGGTGAAAATATTTTTTACACAAATTCAGACCGTAATCCGATCCGAAATCGCTATAGTGTGACCGGCGATGTTGGTATCGAAATAGATAATATAAAATAGGCCTACAGTTAACCTTTGCGCAAGTTAAGCTATATGGAGGCAACAAGGCATGACACGTAAATTTTCTTTTTTGAATCTGTCAAAGAGTCAAGGATAAGACTGATTTAGTCTGTTTTGAATCAGTTTAGTAAACCACAATAGTATTCCTGTCGTAGCTGATTTCTTTTCATTTTGTATTAAAGTGAGGCTTACATGTAATATTGTACCTTTACGTGTACAACATCTACACCTATATCAATTTTGTTATACGTTGAAGAGCGTTTGCCCATATTATTTGGTACCCATGTCGATGTCATGGAGTGCATTTCTTCTGAAGGAAGCACAGTATCTTCACCTCACGGGATAAAAGAGAGGGATTTCTACATGACTTGAAGTGTTGCTCTGGTTCGAAAAAGGTTCAAAACTTCGAAATGCCTACCTAGTTGAATATTATCACCCGGACACTTTGTTACGTGGAGTGACAGGTTATAAAATCAATGAATGAATGCTGATAGACGTTTAGCAATATTTCGAGAAGTAATTTACAATTGGCCTAATAGGTAAAGCGCTTAAGACGGCTACGATGCTTCTTTCGGTACTTGAAGTGGTGGACGTAAAGACGAATCCTATCAGCGCTCGTGTTTAGTGGCTGTAGTCAGCCATTAGTGTGGCCTATCGGTCTAAATCGTCTTCATTTATTGTCTGCATGAATTCCAAACCCCATATATCCAGTGAAATCGAGGGAATCAAAATACAGTTCAGTATACGTAATCAAGGAAATAGAAAGACTAAAGGTTATGGATCCCAGTTGTATCCGACTAAAACCAGACCATAGGCTACAACGAAGGCTGATCATTACGACTGGACGACAATGAACATGAACTACTTCACGGGCTTCTCAGTGTAATGCAGCACTCATGGCATAATGAAATTTGAAATGCAATGTGAGTATGCTCTGATGGTTTGATATAAAACCGACCGTGAGGAATCATCATACCTATACAAAATAAAATTTATCAAGCTGGTTCGACTAAACATATCACAGGAGCTGTATTCACATGTCTGTGAATATTATTCAGATTCAAGTGTTTTACACGAATAAAACCGTTATTTCACATGAAAAAGAAAACTGTATTTAAATAAGGAACTAAGTTTGGTCAATATTTTAGGTTGTCGGCTTGCTGCAATCTGAAAGCGAGCAATTTGGGTAAAATCTGAAGTATATACGTATTAAAAGTATTCATATTAAGCAGTATCGGAAAAAATTATACAAAAGATGTACCGGGTCTAACATGCCACTGGAATATTGAGAGATAAAGTAGAGAGCAATGTAAGTGCGCAATGAGCTGGACACAAAGGAACATTAAGTCTTGTTTTGTAGTTGTGACGTTTCTTTTCTTTTTTGCTGGGCTATTAATAATGCACTATTCAAGATGGAATGGTTATTCGAATGGGTTGTTTCGCCACTTAAATCTAACCTCGAAATTTCAACTTCGTATTCCTCTGTCACCAGTGGTGAAACAAACCAGTCCTTCTCAGATCCAAAATGCTAAGACAATATCTCATAGTTCTAAAGTTGATTTCCCAATGTATTATCAAGTTGATGGTAAAGTCACAAAACAATCCATACTGACTTACAATGCAAGCCTGCACGTCAGTGACAAAGTTTCTAAGCACTTGGACACACCAGTTAAAAGTTCAAAATTAGATGAAAACCGCAAACTATGGGGATGTTACCATTACTTCGGCCACAAACTGGGATCTTCACGGTCACGGAACCAAGCCAATTTTGATGTCTTATCAGAAATGAATTGTTCGAGAAGAGCACCTTCCGCAATACTCCTCGGTGTGAAAAAGTGTGGCTCTCAAACTTTGACCGGTTTTATTGATCTGCATCCAGACGTCGTTTCCATGGTGTTTCCCCCTTCTGCATATTCAGACTCTTTTATTTTACAGGATAATGATGGTTTTTTGAAGAATATACCATTGTCGACTCCTAACGAGTTAACGTTTATAGATATGATTGAAATTCAAAATGACCCGCTATCTCTCGAGCATCTTATTACCAAATTGAATAGCAACGACACGAAATACTTGCTGATACTTGTCAATCCTGTTGCGAGGGCGCACTCAGACTTCGTTCACGTCAAAGTGAAAATGAAACTCCAAGAAAATTCAAAACTCGTGAAACATAAGATGATGAACGTGTGGGGTGAACGAAGGAAAGAGCCCAACATTTTTTTCAAGGGTTACAGGATTGCTCAGACGTTTGAAAAGAGTGTCCGAAATTCTTCTGGAAGTGTTGATATGGACAACAATTTAATTAAAAAAGGAATTTATTATACGTATGTTAAAACAATCTTGAAATATGTGTCGGGAGACCAATTGTTAATTGTTGACGGTGAACAGTTTATATCGGAGCCGTGGATGGTTCTCAACCAGGTTGAAAAATTCCTCGGTATTAACCCATATTTTAAGGAATCATTGTTTGCGAAGAAGGGGAAGTTTTACTGCCCAGTTACTATCGAAAGATCGGATGCTGATTGCTTGAAAGGGAAAGGTCGAAAAAAGAAAACGATTAATGAAAAGATGCAAAGGATGTTGAAGCGTTTTTACCAGCCGTATAATCTCAGGTTAGAGAATCTGATCCGAAAAAGACTTTCTTGGATGTGACAGGTACAACTCACTGCACGGGATGTAATTATATTGAAAACCGGGGGAAACTGATGTCTTGAAAAGGAAGGGTCAGGTTGAGCCAGTTGGAACAACCCTGTTGTACTTTGAAAGCTATGTGAGGGGATTAAAAAAAAATGGTCTTAACTCTTAACGGCGAAACTGCGAAAGCGTTCTCTCCAAATTTATTTTTGAAACAACATGATAAATCCCACAATGTTTTTCTGTTTACTCTTTCAAGAATATGTCAGGTGATTTTAGGACGTGTTGTATATTCAAAGTTAACCAGGCAGTTGTCAGTTTCTCTTAGTAAATTTCACAATTGAAAAAGAAAACTTAGGCAAGGGCTTGATAAATTAAAAATTTGTTCAGGAATTGTGCATGAGGGCGAAGATAGGCCAGCAAATAGTGAATTCTTCTGACTGACATGAGAATGGACGCCGCATAGGGGACCCAGAATATATTGTACTTAGTCATTATTTAAGGACTTGGGTCCCTTTTTCAATGCAATAGCATGAAGTGAATAGCTGACCAATTCAAATGCATTCTTTGGCAAAGGTTCTCCTGGCACAATGAAATACTTTAATCGTGAAATTAACCACATTTCTCCGAACCTCTTCAGTTCGCATTACATATTTATGACGAATGATCAAGCAAAATCCCATATCACACATACATATCATTGTTTCATGAGTAAGAAAAAAAACAATGATTAGCTCAATCCAGTTTTAAATATTTGTGACCAGACATTTCTTCAAATTATAACATACTACGGCATCTGTTACAGGCTTGGTTACAAAAAGTGAAAATTAGTACTTTACTTATTTTATTTTTGCGTGACTATTGAGTGTGAAACTTGCCGAACTTATGCTAATTAGAATCATTGTCCTGCGGTTCCACCCTACAGTACCCTCTTTAAGATATTGATTTTAAACCAATTGGCCCTTGAAAGCGGAAAATTCATCTGAAAGTGTAGAATATGAAACAACCACCAATAAAACACAGTAAACTCAACGCATACTCATTCATACAAAGTGATAATCTTCAAATTATGATGGCAATTATGATCAGGTAACCGTGAGTTATCAAGGGCTAAATTCATAGTAATTGTATTGTTAAAAGCACTCATCTTTGGATACTCCATTTTATTCTGGGTAGTCAATTACATCTGCATTTCCACTCTTCTTGGTCTTTAAAATTCAAATGATGTTGTGTATAAATAAACAAATAATGTTAAAATTGGACTTGTTCATCAGAACAGGAAAATGCACCCTCGATCGGAGCTGGGAGTTTTCATTTGGCCAAATAACAGCTTCCTGATCGGAAGTTTAAGTTATTGGCCGTATATTGGCCCTGCTATCCCTACATGCACTGCACTCTCTTCAATCGCTTCTTACATTGACCCCGATTGGACAGTATCCTGTGTGATTCATGGTCCATCCTTTTTTAACCTTAAAAAAAAAAAAAAACAATTACCCATTACAGTACTTCTTCGTGAATGTGAGCACACTTTGCAAAAGAGCGAAATTCATTCAAAAAAGTGCGCCCACTCAAGAACTACTCCTTATAAGAAGGATTGTTGTCCCACGTAGAGTGACAAATCACTCAATAAGGAGTGATACTTAACACACAGGGAAAGAAATATCGCTACTTTTAGTGTATCGTTATTTTACTCCGGTGAAACATGGAGCTAACACGGTGTTAGCTCCATGCCGTGTTAGCTCCATGGGTGAAATTAACCCTTACCTGGTCACTGATCTCACTCTTTTCCCAGTGGACTTCGCCCAGTCTTTTGTTTTAGAGTATACAGTCCTTAGCACTAAGGTGCTTGAATCTCACAATTAACCATCCTTTCAGATATACTCACTCCTCAGCTCCCGTGGTGGGAATGGCCAGATATAGTGTTTTTGTCAGAATTTTCTTTAATTCGTTGAAAACAATGGTTAGATTTACGCGTAAGGTTACAATATCTAACAAGTTCATTCATATTCAAAAGACCGAATTGCCTACGACAAAAACAAGCCGAATAGAAATCGTTTTGGATTTAGGGATGCGACATACCAAAGAGGGTGATTTGTCCATTGGTATCAATTGGCTATTCCCTCGTAAAAATATTCCCCTCCTTCCCCTCCCACATCCTTTGGGTAGGCCCCTTTGCAGCTACTTTGTTGCACCGCCTAGCGAAACTGTCTGAACTAAAAGGTAACACCGCATGAAGCCCTGAGTTAAAGGCATATTTTCATCATCCCAAACAGTTCCAATTCTCCCAACCTACTTACTTCTAGCCCCTCCCACATTTATCTAAAACTCATCTTTATCCAGACACAATCCTAGTTTATTGCTTCATGGCTTGTCCCAGTGGCCACACAAGTCCATAATGTGTAATCAAGACACTCTCAGTGCCCATGCTGTGTAATTTAGCTATGATGCATTGTTTGAATGGGATGCCAATCAAAGAGCTGTACCAATTGAGAGTTTTGATATATGTATACTGAAACTGTAGTTTAGGGTGACGAATGACTGCCTTTAACAAATAACAAACAAACAAACCTACAAGTAAGAAACAACTCTTGACAAAAATACATGTGAAAAAAATCTGCGATCCTGCAACATTAAGAATTGGACCGGAGTGGAAAATGGTTCTCTGTATACTCATTGCATGTTTTGTCCCATACTTTTTGCATAGGATTGTAGCTATCGCACCAGATAAAGGGACCGAATCGACCGACGTCAGTTTTTGCAAGATTAACCAAGATTTATACTGAACCTTGCATCCCTGAACGACATAAGTAAGAAACTAAAAAGGCACTCATCAATTACAAGACGCACAGTCTGACCTCCGGACAGTGGTGAGTCAGGGGTGCGTCATATTCGACCGAGGCAGTTTGACGCATGGTGTGTCAACGTTTTCGTCAAACTAGCAACCTGACAGGGGCGAAATATGTGCTCTATAATCTACAGAAAACGTACACGTCATGTACATTGAATGTTGGGTCAATTGCATGACGGCTGGGCGAGTTAATGCAAAAATTATGTTTCATGCTCCTCTCGAACATTCGCCTACCTTACCTAGGGTCAGCGGGGAGGGAGGGACCCTTACAATTGATAAGTGTACAACGAATTAAAGACCTAGAGTTTATAAGCTGTCCTCTCAACTTTATTTTGAAAGAAAAACATATAAATTTGTATATACCTGCTGGTTTCCGCTAAAAGGAATACATTGTGTTATAACTAATTTTAGAACATGAAATTCCAAGCCGAGCAAATCCGGTCGATCTGGGTGAGTTTTACAACCCAATGAAAAACATGGGAGCGGGAGCCAATAAGACATACCAGCTAGGGCACACTGGTAAAAATTCACGGTGATAACTGAGTTTTCTCTGATAACAAGCCTTAGGGTTTAAGGTCATATCCAGTATCGATATGTCAGAGGGATACCTATACTAAGCATTTTGGTGAAATTTATATTGAAATCCGATTTGTGGTTCTCAAGATATGAGCAAGTACGGTAATCACATTTTCTACAAAAAAGTGACTTGAAATATTTACGTATGGCATCATATCCTCACACATTGTTGAACAGTCTTTTGTTTTTCTTATAGTTTCAGACCAGCCTATTTTCTCCTCAATAATCCAATACCATCATTGTGATTGCATAAGTGGCATGAACACTTTACAAAACTTTGCAGATTCACACAGCACGGCAGGTTCTATTACTATTAACTTCAAGGTCAACGCAACAGTGTGAAAAATAAAGGAAAACAAAGCATTCCTAGTCAATGAAAGAGATAAAACTTTTGCTGCCCTTAAGTTCACGTTGGACCACAGATCTACTTACTTCATTCATTGATATCTCGAGAAATACATGTCCGTTTTAAATGGAAATTTTCCCACACTGAGTAGATTTGGTTCCTCCTTCACATATAAAATTAATTCTCTGCTTCAACTTCCCCTTCAAAAAAAGGGTGATCTTCCCATTTTGTCTTATTTCTTTACTGTATCCATGATAAATTAGCATCAATTGAATCACGCAACAACTTATTTAATGGTCGAAAGAAAGACTTCAAGGATTTTAAAACAATTTTGTTCACCCGAGGCTTGTCACGTCCTTTCCCCCTTAGACAACCTGAATCTGGCCTTTCTTTTACAACCGGACAGAAAAACTTTCCTTTCTTCTGGAAGTTTTTCCTGGCAAAAAATTTCGGCACACCCAAAAATGATTCCACTTGTTTCAGAACTGACCACGGTTTCTCAATGAAAGTTTGTCCATCTAAAATGAGCACTCGCTCTTTTGAAATTTGAGAAAGTATGGATTGAACGTATTCGCAATAGAAACCCAAGTATATTAGTTTATTTGTTGCATCTATTTGGCCAGATGAATTCAGGACACTTTTTTCAAACGACTTGGCAACGCGGTAACCTTTAAAGTATTTTACTATCTCGGGTCCAATTTTCTTGTTTCTATGGTAACTCCAGACATGTTCTTTTTTCGACGTGGTTAAATTTTTTCCCTTTGGCAATTCCATTTTCAAAATGACGTGCTCATAATCGGAGAGGGCTCTTTCGATGGGGTCTCTTAAAATAAGAATAATTTTTGCATCGTGGCTTGTAAATTGTAGTAATTTTGATATATTCTCTGACGAATATTGCATCGCGATCATATCTAAAAGAGCAATCTCATTGGCTGTCGTCATAGGTGTGCTTCTTTCAAAAGCATCGTTTGTCAAACTTAAATTTCCATCGTAACCAACAGGATAATTACCAGTTACAATGTTCGGATGAAGGTCTAACATCCCCTTCAGTGTTTCGGTGCCACATTTCTTGATACCCAAAATGATAGCCTCAGGTGGGCGTTTAGAACAGTTCAATAACTTCTGCTGGGAACCTCCAACGTCCGATCTAGATGTGGAAAGTCTCCCCTTGCAATATACATAACATCCTTCTTGAAATGGTGAGTATGTATTATTTTTGCCGCCGTGGGGAAAATGTGCACCATCCCTAGGATAACTCCTTCCGCCCAAATTGTCTTGTGACTTTCTAAAGTAACATAAGTCACAAAGTCTTATATCTACTTCCGCATAATATCAGGCGTATATAAAACCAGTTGGCAGTAAAAACATGACAAATATTAAGGAAAGTTTGCAGATTCGTCTGTATCTGTATTCCGTTGCCATGGCAACATAAAAATTCGTTTTCAGGAAAAACCAGGCCTTGGTGCAACAGAAAATGATCCGACGTCGGTAATTAACTCAAAATAACCAGAGGCTGCATCCTTTTACACGACTCGAGGGGCCGGTTAATATTTTTTTCCATTACGACGGCTACATGTTATCTGCTCTCATTCTATGTAAGTAATATTTGCATATAAAGTGTCGCTTCATTTTGATAATATTCTCCTCTTGAGGTGTGAGTTTTTGATATAATTTCCATTTTATACACAACACGTCTTGATTATTGGAATCAGCTGTATAGGTCCATATATACTCAAAATAAGACGAACAATCGGCAGCACGTGGTGTCTGCATGCGGGTTGTTCAAAACAGTTCGTTATTATCTTACTGCAAACCAGAAGTAGAACTGGTGTATACAGCTTATGAGCGTAATAAATCAAACCATTTATATTGGTCATGACAGTGTGAGTGCCCCTTTCAAGCTGCAAAACCATCCATCACTACGGATATCAATTAAAAGGAAGTCATAATCATACTGCCAGCCGATATGTTTTTGAAGATCAACAAATCTTCTGCCTAGAAAAGGTGACACAATGAAGACTTCGAATGGGTGTGTTACGTTTAGATATCCTTTCAGTTTTCACAGTTTTTTCATAAGAAACTTGTCACCTCGCACTTCATTGCAATTTGTATATCCTCATTGCCAGTAGATTCTGTCATTTATTTTGATCTAATGGACCGTCCTAATACAAACATATCGACAATATATTTCTGCTGGGAAAGGCGTTTCATTAAGAAGGTGCACTCAGCTGTTGCAAATATTGAATACAGCATTATAACAAACTTGTAACCCATTGTGGTATCCCGTGAATAACAGGACCGTCTTTCAAGACGTCACCATAATGCTATTAATTCAAGTCGAAATACCAGCACAATGCTCCGACTTTACTTAAAAGAAGGGTTTCAGTTAAGTTGCACAAAGTTTTGATATGTTAGAGAAGTACATGCATGGAGGAATACTTTTTCTAAAGTCCTTCCGACCCTCTGGCAAAGGGCCGTTCGGGGAAACCAAAACTATACATTTACGGAGGGGCGATGCTCACTGTTTAGCAAGAAATTTCCTAACTGGCTAACGACAGCGCTAATCCCTAACTTTATCCCTAACCCTAACAAAAATACAATCGATACAATACAATGACATGTTTAACAAGAAATTTCCTTATTGGCTAACGATAGATAGCCCTAATCCCTAACCCTAACAAAGGATACAACCGATACAATACAATGGCAACAGCCAATCAAGAAATACCTTGTTAAAGAGAGAGCATTTACTTCTTTGTTATTTTAATTTGTTCAATCAGTTATAAAACATTCTTTGGGTAGGAATTAGGTTAGGTATTAGGATTATTGTTAGTCAATTCGAAAATTTCTTCTTAAACAGTGCGCATCGCCCCCATTCTTTCCTGCAGTTCATTAGCGAGTCTTACATTTTCATATTAAACTTAAAGCAATTCCAAAGATTCCTAAAGAAGTGAAACATCTGCATATGTTCGATAAATTAATTACGGCTGTACTGAACCCTTTTAAGAGGTGAGCACTCGCGTACTTTTGTAGGGTAATTTTTATTTTCTTTGACGACTGGCAATATAGCGTGGCAATTATCGGCGGAACCACGTCAGAAAGAACAATTGCGGTTAGTTTCTAATCTCTTATGCCGTCTACATTTTTCAATATTAAGACAATCTGGGGCTTAAAGTCGGTACTCATGATATTTTTAAAGGAAAGTACGTGGAGCTTTATATACCATCCGTAATACCTTCGTATTCAAGCATCTCAAAATTTGCATTGAAATTCGATGTGTGGTTCCCAAGATATGAATTTGTAACATTTTCAACAAAGAATGACTTTGACTTGAAACAGATCAAACACGTATGATCATATCCTGATATTAATAGAGAGTCCCTAGAGTGTACTGAGGGGCCACCGGGGTGAATGTAACCAGGACTGGAGTGATCAGTTACTTAAAGATATTTCACACCTATGAAATGAAATATCCCTATTTCTCACCCTTACTAGTATCTCAGCACACTCTTTTGTAAGTATATATCATGCTATTGATTTTAGAGTGTGCTTGACTTTTTACTAAAGTTGCCTGCAAAACTCATGCAAGTCAAGTGGCCGTTGAAAATGGGAGTTGTTAAGTTGACCTGTGAAGTATAAGTTACTGGCTAGGCATGTACCTGAAGTGTCGGCTATGTGTCTTCTACATATATACAGTATTTTAGAGGGCGTAGTATACAAAGGTAAGCATTAATTACTTGTCAGTCTGTTACAATGACGGATATAAGGAAATTTGATTGGGAGGGGGGCAAACTCAACTTGAGGCCAAGACGTCTCAAATAGTATCAGGGGATGTCGGGCAAAAATATTTTTTTTTTTTTGGAGGGGGGGGGGGGGGAAAGGGGAGAGGCATGAGTAGTGGTGACTGACTGCCCGAAAGAATATCTAAGCGAAGCCCCACCATCAGTTGGCGCGGAGTGTACAGAAAATTTTGAAAAATCGCGACCTCTCAGATAGCGGGAAATTGCATTTGCCAGGCTTGTATGTAAAATTTTACCAGTCGTTATTTTGAGCTTTCCTTTGCAATAAAATCTTCATTTTAATAAAAAGAAAATCAAATTGCAAAATGATCAGAAAATTACCAAAAATGCACTGGCTCCTTTACAGGACGATATGACATTTTATCATTTTCTCTGTTGCAAAGTAAAATATCCATTAAAAAGAATAGACCAGAACCAAATTTTTGTTTAATATGTTAAAGACGAACATATTCTAAGCACTGCGGTGAAGTTTTCATTCATTTCTCATGTTCGGTTCTCGAGATATTAGCTACTGAAGTTGACACATTTTCTACAAAAATAAACTTGAACCAAGCAGGTGCTATGTCATGTATTCATATTGATGGTGAATGTTTTGTTTTGTTTTTTATTTATTTTTTATCCTGCTGTTTGATCTTGCAGTCTTGAATTGATTAGGGATGCTTTCTTGCCCTTAAGGCAAAGTAAGTTTTTATACTTCCATTGCTCGGGATGTACTTATCACTGTCAAATTGTACAAATATGGTGTTAAATTTTAGAGAAAAAAACAACTTAACATTTCCACCAATGTGAATACATGGCATCACGTCTTCTTGTTGCAAGTTCACTCTTTGTAGAAAATATGTCAACTTCAATTCTAATATCTCGAGAACCAAACATGGGAAATGAGTAAAAATTTCCGCAGTAAGCTATGCCTAGACGGCCATACGCAAGCATTGCGCATTAGTGGCGCTACCAGCACCAATAACAGTACTGATCAGTATTGATTGGTGCTGGTAGCGCTATGAACGCTTCTGGGCGGCCGGCACTGGGCTAAAAATTTGATACAATTACGAACTATATCCTTGACAATCACGCATTAGTTTATACTTTATAAATAAGACAAGGCTGGGATACTTGCCAAGATTAAGAAAAAGACTACTTTTTATTCATGTCATATCGAATGACGTTATTTTTGGAACATTGAAGACCATGCTGTGGAAATGTTTTTTTTTTTTTTTGGGGGGGGGGGGGTGGGGGGTGGGTGCAAGTGCCCCCGTGCCCCTATGGAGAGCCGCTACTGACTCAGTTATCAATGTCGACGTCGGTGACCCTCAGCTCCACAGAGCTTTAAGAGTTTTCTTTGTCTGAGAGAGAACAACAAAAAATTGACCCTTTTGTTCGCATTATTATCTCGGTATTCCGACTTAATATCTCGGAATTTTGAGATTTTGGAATTTCAAGAAAGCTTATACGAGAACCTCATAAGAAGCTTTTGATGTCCCCTCTCGTCCACCTTTTATGATGACCGAGAGGGGAAATCCCAAAGCAAATGCGTGGAAATTTTTTAGCATATTACCTTTCTCAGAATTCTGTTTAAGAATCCTAAGATATCGTCTCACAATTCTGAGATAGCATCTCGGAATTCCGAGATAGCTTCTCAGAATTCTGGGGTCAGACTTCTCAGATACTACATACTTAATACATACTACCAGGGAGGTGTAACACCTCCCTGGTACTACATACAAAGCTGCTATTTTGTATGATGAAATGCGCATGTGCGTCCTGTAAAGGTTCGGGTCCCCACTCGAACATAAACCTATTTGCATCAGAAATGCTAGCTTAATTCCAACTCACAAACTAGTCCCCGTTTCCAGTCATCCTTTGAGTTAGTTAGATAGAGTTTTACGGCCCCGTTTCCAACCTATTGGTTCAAGTCGAGCCGACTTTTTTCCAGTTGTGGCTCACTGGCTTGTTTCCATACTCCATTGCTTATGCGGAGCATCACGCACAATGGCAGTAGGTTCCATTTTAAGAGTCTTTGGTATGACTCGACCTGGGAAACGAACCCGGGCCTTCCGCGTGAGAGGCGGATGCTCCTACCGTTGGACCAAACACGCGGTGAGTCATCCTTTGAGGCAACGACAATTGTGCGCCCTGAAGGGCTGTGATATTTAGGGGAGGTGACATGTGTCCTCTTTGTCCATACAGCTTCTCCAAGCAGGGCCCTACCGATTTCGTGTTTTGCGTGATCAACCTCGCTAATGCAGCGGGTGCGGATCATTTGCGGGCTGAATTTACGGAGAAGACTTCCTGTTCAAAACCGAACTTCAAGACAGGGGTCATAGGTTATGAGAAGGAGTGTAGGATACTCCACCTCTCCCATTTTCGGCCACCAAATATTTGGGGTTGGGGTGGTGATAAAACTTAATAATAGCCTACCGGCGCGGATTCAGAAATTTCGAAAAAGAATCCTTTGAATAATATCCTACAACTAAATTATGCTATTTTGCACTTATTTGTTACTGTTGATGTGGCAAAAGAGGTTCTGTACCGGAGAGGCGCGTAGCGAGGATTGTGTCATGGAAGGGCGGGGGGGGGGGGGCGAATCCCCTTCCCTACATAATTCAAAAATATCTGCAGCAAACAACATGCTTTCGCACATGAGGCGTAAAAGAAAACTTAGCTGAATAACGATAAAACAAATACACAAGTAACTTTTGCTATGTTTCAATATATTCCGATCTTTTTTGTGAAGACCATTTAACAAACACAAATGATTTGAACGCCACGTGATGCACGACAAAAAAGAATACACAATATTTTTTCTTTAGGTTAATCTGAGTGATATATCGTATAGCTACCATTCTTTCTTTCGACTTAGTAGGCCCTACTGCATCATTTGCAGTGCAAGTAACAGAAAATTTGTACACACCATCAAATATCACCCATCCAAAGTTGAGCCCCAGAAGGATATACTTTCTTTGTAATGCCCAAAACAGAGTCCACCACCCTTCACAATAATAGCTTCGTCCTCGGTGACTAAAATCCTTCCACAGTTTTTCAATGCCGGCGGCTTCTGTTATGTTTGGAAACAATATACTGTAGATTTCTAATCTAAGATGGAAACTGGACATAAGGCAATATTCTACTGTAAGGTTGTTACTAATAGTGGCAAACTGCCACTTTTTCAAAAGAAAGCAGAAACCTAATTTGAAACGATTTAAGTTTATCAGACGGAATCACAGCAACTTTGCATTAAGCCAAAAAGAGGTCCATTTCCTCGAACATTGTTATTAAGGTTTGTCAGCAATCAAAGGGGAAAAATTCTCCTATGAAAAAGCTTTCCACAGAGAAAGCCTTGGTGCAAATGGTTCCATTTTCGTTTTTTAAAAATATTCATGGAAATTACACCCCCCCCCCCTTCCAACCAAAACTTGTCTTTTTCTAGCAAGATGAATTTCATGAGAATTTTGCCCGAGACTTCCAAATTCCTCAAATCAGGAAAGACCCTGACCTCTTACATCTTTGACCTTAGTCTTTGAAAAAGACTATGCAGTTGCATTCGCCGTCTTTCTCTGTGGTACAGGGTACTTGTAAGGTTGACATAGTACACCATCCTGTTCAAGGACTACCTTTTTCTATATTACAGCTTACAACCCAGGCCATGGACCAATCGGACACAAGTAATGGTGACAACTTCAATGGGTTCATCAAATTCAATTTTAGAAATACATTCAATTAACAATACCACAGATGACTGCAAACAAGCCCCAAATCCATGATAAGCAGATTAAAGGAACAATCAGAGCTTGACATCAAATTTAACAGTTTCTTCCAGCACTTAGTTTTTCCTGTTTAACTGACTGTTTATCAGAATCAACAGATATGACAAGATCTTTCAAGTTAGTTAGATAGAAATTTACAGCCCAGTTTCCAACCTATTGGTTCAAGTTGAGCCGGCCACAAGATCTTTCAAGTCACAGGAAACATTAATTCTGCTGTCGAATGGGAATTTTATACTTATGTTTTGTAATATTTTTGGTGCAAAGTCTCACACATTAGACGCAACACTAGACAGCTTCATACCAGCCTCCCTGTTCATACATACAGTGACCAATCGCAACATCGAATCCGGATGACAAATCATTTCTTGTTAGATTTAACTCAATGTATGAGCTGGGAGGTGTTATTATGGTATGAGTGTGGTGCAGAATATAAGCAGTGGAAGACATGTAAAAAGAAACTATGACTGTCTTTTTAAGCTTGAGCTTTTCTTTGAATACAACCATTCATGGTGCCGTTTTTAACTGAGGTTTTTGGTAAAATATTGATCATTCAAAACAGAGGTGAATTCGCATGAAAAACTACAAGCATACATCTTTTTCACTAAATGATATCAATGTTTAAATAGAGAGAATATAAAGAAAAAGCTACAAATAGAGACGAATAAGTTCAGTCTGGTCTTGGAATGTTTGCATATAGTAAAATTTGAGATATATAGAATATTGGATAGTAGTACAAGGATTTATGTCACAATTTTGAATAAACTTTTTCTTCTTTTTGGATCAGGAGAAACGCCTGGAAGGCTATCCCGTCCTACTACATAATGTGAGGCTTTGGGAGTCAGATGATACAAATACTAACATCAATTTTGCAAGTTTAAAGACAAGAGTAGTCAGTCTCTTTACAGAATCTACAGATGGGGCACAGCAAACTCTTCATTGACTCCTCAACAAAGAGCTTAGAAACAAGTGAAAAATTTTAGGAGTTTGTTTCTATTCCTACAGCCATTCATTTTATTTGTCATCAAGAAGATATGTCAAATCTACAGAAAACCAAAGAAAACATACACCTGTGCAACTTGCTCTGGTTTTACAAGTTGTCACTTACATGAGAGTGTACAATTCATGGCAAGGACGGAAAGCACTTATGGACTTACTGACAAGCTGCATCAACCCAAGTTGGTTTAGCAGACTAAAAGTCTGTTCGTAAAATACACTTAGCCACAGGTAAATGATCATGTGTATAAATTTGTACACTCATAATAACCAGATAGTTGTTATTCTCCATACTGTACATGGCCAGAAATGTGATTAATCACTCTATTTTTCAGTAACGTCAAGAGATTCACTCCTTTTTTGTTTGACTTGAGTCCAGCCAGTGACTGAAGTCAGTGTGTGTAACTTCTATGGGAAATTTATGATTTAATTCCTCAAGTCATTTGAATTATTTCCCTTCTAAAAGAAAGTGACTACTTACAATTATGTATATGGCTTACAAACACACAGCAACACAGCAGGCAAAAGGATCCCACTGTCATACTGGAATTGGCAGTCATGGCCATGTCAGTAAGGTGATCACATGATCTCTACAGTAGATGGTTGTTTATTCACTCAATGACCCTATATATGGCATAGATAGTGATACCAGTGGTATGCAGGGGACATGTT
The DNA here is from genome assembly GCA_037179385.1 of Holothuria scabra. NCBI lineage: Eukaryota > Metazoa > Echinodermata > Holothuroidea > Aspidochirotida > Holothuriidae > Holothuria > Holothuria scabra. The sequence continues at coordinate 2,653,204 of CM074197.1, read as the reverse complement.
CCACCCCCAAAATGGTCCACAACAGCACTCCTGGCCAAGGGTAAAATTAATATAGGCCCCAAAATTTTATGGGACTCTTGAAGAAATTGTGAGACCCTTCAACTTTTGAAAAAGATGAAGTATCTCAGGACCTTCAGGTTTTAAGCCCTGAAAGAAACACTGCTCATGGTGATGTTTTACTTCTTTCTCCCTCTCCTTCTTACAACTAGAGGCTATCCAGAGATGAAAGCAAGGTAGAGGTCCATTCCCTTCTATTTTAATAATCATCAGGATTGTCAGCCTGGGTGTCTTAGCACAGGATCCCCCTTTGAGAAACTTTTCACTGGGGATGTCTAGATACCACAAAATTGATACATATACTGTTTTTCAAATACTTGCAACAGAAATTACACCACAACTTTGCCCAAAATTTCTGTGCACAGCAAAATGAATTTCCCAGTATTTTTGCTCAACACTTCCAATTTTTTTCAAAAAGGAAATTTTCCTAACTCTTGCTTACTTGACCTTTCTTGTATTCCAATACCCAGTCTTGTAGGAGGAACAAAATGGCACCTAACATATCAAAAATCTACCATAACAAATTACTGTATATTAACATGAATACTACAACAACTTCTACAGTTACATCCTGTACATCTTTAGTTTGAACTACATTATACATGGACATATTTAAAGATGGCATCACATACAGTACTTCAGAGTGCCACCCAGGGTTTCCACACCTTTAAAATTCTGAAATTCAAGATGTTTTCCACACTTTCGAAGACTAAAATAGGAAAACTCAGTACTTACAAATTCAGAGAGTTGTACAAAATGGTTTTTACATTTTTAAATATTTACCCAGCTTTAATAAATGCATACTGTAACTTATCACAACTTCTGAATGAGTAAAGTCTTCAAAGTTTAACACCACGTGGCATTTTTTCATTACCAAACACCTCAAATTCAAGGATTCTCTAGACTTTTATAAAACTCCAAACTTTTTCCAGACTTTTCCCTACTGAGCGGGAACATTGGATCTTATCTTCTCAACAGGAGAGAATGTTAACAATATTCTTTCTTTGCAGTTTGGGCACATTACACTTAAGATATCACTTCAAAGCAGTTTGGGTACATCATACTTGTGAGGTGTATTAAAAAACAAACTCCAATAACATCTGAGTTAGTACAACAGAACATCTAATTATTAGTATGGAACAGCTGTAATCACCCCTTCCTTGTCTCTCCTAGGGAATGTTTTTAAGAAGGAGATGCATCTCTCTCAATCTCTTTAGGTTATTGTCACCATGGTAACACAATATTCTCTCTCTAGCTCTTGTCAAGACTTACACTAAGATAGTGAATTTGTCATCTGCTACATCTATATTGAATGTTATTTTTTTTTTTTTTCATTTTTTTTTCCATAGCACTGCTAGTTGATAAAATAAAATTATGAATTGCATGTATCTGTTTTTTCCATAGCACTGCTAGTTTATAAAATAAAATTATGAATTGCATGTATCTGTGTTGTGGATCAGAGTGAATCAGTAATATTGTTTCTGAAAATGTGAACATGGTGCTATACCTGGCCATTTCTGGAAATTTGTGGGAACTTTCCCACTTTCAGAGGCAAATATTTGGCTTCTGCATCTGCAGCTCATTTGCATGAGAATCCCTTTGTGTAGGAAAAAAAGGCCTCACTGACTTGCTTCAGTTAATAAGTCACTTTTAGTTTCGTGGCACATGCAATAACATTAACCGGTGGCAGCATGGATCTACTTATCAAAACATTGTTTTGAGTAAGTCTCTTGTGAAGAAATTGCTTAAACATGAATGACATTGCTAGTGTACTGATCTCAAATTGAGGACATCAAATAAGAGAAAGAACTTCAACTAGTTCTATAAGTAGCATATAATGGGCTTTCTTCCCAGGATATTGGCGCTTTGAGTAGTAGCACTTCTTTTAAATTTCTATTGCATCTCCTTCCAAAAAAACAGCTCCATGTACATACCAAGATTGTGTCTGTGGCTGATGTGGCCTGGCCACTTAAAGAGCCAAGCCTCTCACCCCAAACAACACTTCTTGTACAGGGGTACAGAAACTCTCCATTGGCCCAGCTTTTTGACTGACTGTTAATTCAAACAATGCTGATTACCAAAGCTTATATCACACAGCATGAACTGTACTGAGGGGTGTTTTGATTGTGACATAGAGCTTTTCTGTACTCACTCTGAAGCAATAAACTGAGGTTGTGACTGGATAAGGATGAATTTCAGACAATTGAGAAAGGGGCTTAAGTAAGAGGGTTAGGAGAATTGGTACTGTTTGGGGTGAGAGAACTGGGCTTTTAATAACTCCATACCAAACCAGACACAACTTACATTAGAGTGTCAACACATCAGTCTAGTCACCAATCTCAAGGATAACAGACAGCCTTTACATCCTCAAGATGGGATCAGTTGTCCATCTTTAACCTAGCTACTGGACTAAGGAATACTGAGGGAGACATTTATTATTGCATTTACCCCATATTTTTCATGCTAAATGTAACCTTGAACCTTGATAAGAAAACAGATACTAGGTGTATCTTCTACTAATCTTGGAATTTTCTGTTTTTGTTGGCACCGAACAACATTTCTCTGATCTTTGGTTGCATCTGAAAGAGAGCACAAGAAAAATTTTTAAAAAAATATGAAGTGAAGCAAGAAAGTGAAGTACAGCACCTTGTTTATAGACTGTGACTTCCATTCATGAGATTTTGCAGCATAATTGCGACTCAAGCATTAAAACTTTAGTCTAGTTCCTTGGTGGTAGTTTGACTGTGGGTTCGAATGGTCTATTCAAACCAACCTCATGCCGTGTAATGCTCGATACTGAATTCTCTAGCAAGAAAGGCTGAGTGACCGTCTTCTGATGTAAACAACACTGAGTCAAATACAGCAGTACAAGATAACAGCACTTAAGACTCCACCAGCCTGGTCCCAACAGCTAATGTGCATTTACAAAACTTGTAAAGTGTGAATAAACTTTCTGCGCTCTCTAGTGTCTATGAAGATGGTTACATGGACATTAGCAACTTAAACCCATGTCATACATGCCCTTATCAAAGGTTGCTCTAACCAAGACAAAAGGCTGTTCTTTGGCAAACTGATGCAGCAAAGCTGCTTTCTCATTACCCAGTGAACTGCAGGCTAAGTTAATAGGATCACCTATTTGATAGCATATGCTTGATTGGACATGCGAATGAATAGAAAGTGCAAACTCAGTGCCCTTGGGAGGAAATGCGCCATGTGATGGCTCAGGGAGCTAGATAATATTAATTTAAAGGGCCAATTCTCTCACCCCAAACTACACTTCTTGTAGGGGGGTTAAGAAGCTCTCTATTGGCCCAGCTTTTTGATTGAGTGTTAATTCAAACAATGCAGACTACCAAAGCGTATATTAAACAGCACAAACTGTACTGAGAGTGTTTTGATTATACACATAGAGCTTTTCTTTACTCACCCTCAAGCAATGAATGGAGATTGTGACTGGATTAGGATGAGTTTCAGACAATTGTGGGAGGGGCTTAGTAAGAAGGTTAGGAGAATTGGTTCTGCTTGGGGTGAGAGAACCGGGCCTTTAATGTGGTATGAAACTAGTACATAAGTCTTGCTGCAAAGAAGACATACACTCTCAAATTTTCAACAAACCTGTTGACTGATCATGTCAAGTCTGCTTTCCAAGGTGTTTAACACTTTAATCTTCCCATTCTTAGCAGTTAGTTCGACACCTCCGCTTCTGCAAACAAATGACAGACATTGAAATTATGATTTTCTTCATTTATGCATAACAAACTTGATTAACAATACACAGATTGTGGTAAACACATCACAACTTGGATTCAAATAGGGTTACATAGTTGGATGGGGTTATACGGCCCAGTTTCCAACCAATTGGTCCCAGCTGAGCTGGCCACAGCCTTTCATCTAGTTGAAGATTCATAAAGCCAACATTGGAACTTTTATAGGAGAAGGGAAGAGATGCCAGAGAGCCATGGCCAGCTCAACTTAAACCAATTGGTTAGAAATCGGGCCGGAAAACTAACCAACTAGTAAAAAACAGAGTCATATAACTCAATCTAAGTAACTAATGCAGTTCAAATCCTTCAAAATGCAGTTCATTCACTGGAAGCACCCTTCCACTTTATTTAGTAAATCTTTGGTGTACCTCTAGGATAAGTGGTTAACTTTAAAGTGGCTCAGAGCAATTTGCTCTTCATTCCAACACACACTGTGTAATGAAGGATACACCTGTACTGCCCCCTGTGAGCTGTGGGTTTCAGATTATGCCCACAGTATTTCCCGCCTGTCTTAAGAGGAGACTAAACGAAAACCAAACTTGCACTGGAACCATACCATACTTTCACACTACCTTGAAATACTGTACAACTTACATGTCAGCAGGCAGGTACTCTGTATCTATTTTAACATTCACATCAATCTTGGAGGTTTCTTTAAACTGTTTTACAGCACCACCTAATCTTTCCTGAAAAGAATAGGATAAAGGATACAGTCAGGATTTCCATCAAGAGGGGTAAAGGAGTGATTTGACCCCCATTCTTCTAAAAGAAGGAGGTTAAGGTCTTCCCTTTCCATTTCCATAAAGTCTTCCCTTTTCATTTCCCTAAAAATTAAAAAAAAAATGTCAGTATCTTGGTTTCTTATTTTAGAAGTGGACACCATTGCAGAAATGTTCAAACTTACATAAATACAGTAAATATTGTTCAAACCCTTCAGACTGTGCCTCACAGGGCCTTCTAGTAAGCGTTTTTCCCATGGACCCACCTGTAACTTTGACCAAGGACAACATCAATTTGGACTTGTTGTTAAGCACTTTATTTTGAGTGTTGAGCAAAATAACTGATAGTAACAAATCCAAACTGCTTTTGCATTCAAACTTGATCTTTGTTTAATGTTACTTTATCAATTAGTCCACTAAATTAGCTATGATTTTATTCAATTTTCCCTTTTCATCCATTAACATCAAGAAGCAAATCAAAATGGGACTCTGAAGTCTAAATTCGGTAAATATATTTATCCATTCCTACAGCTTTGAAACTTCAATGCTATCAAATGCATTTTAAACATACAGATGTAGAATTTTTTGGGACTTCAATCAGGGAATAAAGACCCAAGTACATTATTTCTTCTGCAGGTTTCTCAAATTATTTTTCACCTAAAATATTTTCCCTTTCTGTACTTGCTCTTCTGCAAGTGAACCAAAGCTCACCAATTTTAGGTAGAAGGGAAAGCAGATCAATACATGTTAAATAATGATTACACTCCTGTATTAAACATAAGAGATATTGCAAACCTTTACAAGATCTACATCAACCTCCCTGCATCTGACGACGACATTTTTCTCTAATAACTGGAATAAACCTTGTGCCAGAAGACCATGGATTATATCTCCATAACGCTTCCTGTCTTTCGTCACTTCCCCAAGCCTTGTCCTGGCTTCCTCTAGGATGGTGTGAACGTGATCTTCCCTTCGCTTCAACACTTCTAGACGAGCTTGGTTCAGGAGATTTGACTGTTGACTGTGTGAAAAACGACAGATATCTTGGTGACAAGCTTTCACGATTTGATCCCCCAGTGACACAGATACTGTACAGTATTTTTGGAGGTTGAAAATATTCAAGAAATTCTCCTTAATTTGAGAAAGTAGGCCCATTGAAAATATGGATGTAGTTAGATTAGTTTCTGACCAACTGGTTCAAGTCAGGCTAGCTGTAGATCTCATATTATACAAAACATTTCCATCAGAGACAGCTGGGAGATATAATAACATCATTACTCTCAACATGCTGGGATCTGATACAGTAACAAATATTGGGTATCACTTGACTAAGTTCTACAGTAGAATATTAAAGAATGGTAGCACTGCTTTGGCTTTTAGGGTGTAATCTTCACGCCATTTGCCAAGAATTAAGCACAATATCATACTGTAAATTTATCATGCTATATGACCTCATTACAAATCCAGTCAGTCAGAAAACCTTGCCATTTCTTGTGGGACAACTTGAATGAACACTGGAGAAATAACTGTATCTAAAAATAGGCCCAAGTCATTTTTTTGCCCAAGTCACTCTTACAATCTGTTTTCTATTTTTGTTTGGCTTACACTTTTTGCACTCAAAGGGGGCAGATTAAGACCATTGACTTGGCCTGGGACCATTTTAATATAGGCACACAGGAAGTCATGGGTAGCATGGGTGGAAAAAATTGGGAAGCTCCTTCCTGGGAATGTTGGCCATCTGGAGGTAAATTTCTGCTATTGGAGGGAAATTTCCCATTGCTCTACATGAAAATATTGTGAAAATTGTGGGAAATTTAACTCCCTTTCAGGAAAAATAATGTTGCTCCCTTCCTGGGAAATGAACACTTTTTCCAGCCCTGATGGGTAGTTTCCAAGGTAACTGTTTTGGGATCCTTAAGGGCACCATACGAGCCAGTAGGCCTACATGTTGGCCAAGAAATTTAACGCAAAGACATTTAACACCCATGATTCCCATGGGGCCTCTATGGTCAGATCTATTAGACCCATATAGGATAGTTTGGGAATCCGTTTGGTCTACGATATCTGGGTTAAAATGCAGTTATCCATTGTTTTCCATTGCGTATGTGATGATACCCATAACCCAGTCCATTAAAATGCCCACATAACATTAGTCTGGTGTGTTCCCCATATGGTTCAATAGCCCAATAAATGCCCATGTACAGTATGCAGTGCCCCCACATTATTCTCATGTGATGAATAAGGCATACCCATAATGGGGCAGCCCAGATAATACCTACAGTACATGGGCCAACTCACATGGACTTCATATGGAATTTATTGGCCTTACAAATAGGCTAGCACATTCATAGATGGTCAAGGTTAAACCCATTAGGTGGAACTCTATAGGTTTATAAGAAAGCTGGATTAAGAGTCCCTCATCAAAAATGAAGAGGGCTAAAATAGAGCATGCAAAATATACTCTATTAATTTCATCAATGATTTCAAGTAAGTGGTGTTCCATAGCTGGGCTTTTGCTATACCTCAAAAAGTAGAAAATACTGCATTTAATTTCTTTTATGAGCTATAAAAGGCTGGTCCTGTCATCCCAAACTACAATTTTTGTAGTAGCCTACTGAAATTCTTTATTGGCTCAGCTCTTTGATTAGCAGTTAGTTCAAACACTAGGGAGTACTAAAGCCTATATTACACAGCATGAACTCTACTGAGAGTGTTTTGATTGAATACACATTGGGCTTCTGTAAACTCACCCTGAAGCAATAAATTGGTATTGTGTCTTGATCAGGATGAATTTTGGACAATTAATAGTGGGTGGGGCTTAAGTGTTTTGAGAATCGGTACTGAATGGGGTGAGAGAAAAAAGCCTTTATCCTACAACTCAAGGGGGGCTATACAGTAGCTATGGCCATCAGTCTATAATATTCTGCCCTCAATTCACAGTCCTCTAACATGGTATTTTGATCAAGTGGTGTCATGACACTTAAAACTTTCCTCTAGAGGGAGTATGGCCCATGTTATGTACCCTGCTGTCCTGGGAAGACAGATGCAGATGTAGCCTGTATTATTGCAGGGATAGCTTCATTAGTGACACCTATGTAGCCTGAGGGAAAGGGGTTCTAGGGACAGGGATCATTTGCTGGGCAGCAAACCAAAAATTTCCATGTCTTCAACATTAATTAAGCTACCTCACCTTGTCTTTTTTCATTTCTGGAAATTGGTCAGACAAAATTACTTTGTGTGTTGCTATCGGCTTGTACTGTACACTAGGGTATTCAATTTCAATTTTTGCCATTTTATCATCTTGCTAATGGTCTTCTGGTAAATGGAATTGAAAACTTTTTCAAAAAAGTGTGTTATATCCTTCCTTCTTCCTTATATCCCTTGTCACATTCTCTCCAAATGAGTTTAGAATTGTCCATAGACCTATTTCCAAATAGCAATCACAATGCAGTGTGGGATACGTTTTGGGTATACGTAAATTTTCACCACAGTAAAATGCCATTGACAAAAATGATGCACACCAAAACTCTATCCCACAATCCTTTGCAACTGCTATTTGGAAACAGGTCTATATTTTACATATGATTGTACTTCAACTTCAAACGACAACAACACAAGATTGTGTTTGGTTGGTCGACATGTTTTCACCAATAACCTTCCCTGGTTACAAGTTAGGTGAGGAAAGATATGTACTTTACTGCCCAGTCTCCAGCCAGTCTGCTCAAGTGGACCCGATGACATCACGGCCAAAGAATCAAAAAGTATTTACATATGTAAAACCAAGTAACCACAGAAAGACATGAAGTACTCACATTTTCTTTTGAAGTTCTAAATTTTTTTCTTTCCGCTCATAGTATCCCATTATCTTGACACGCTCCTGTTGAACAAGACGACCTTTCTCAATCTGGAACTCCTCTTCTGCCTATAGACAGTAGTAAAAATTGTGTGAATGATTCACGGACATCCTATACATGGACAGAGCATACTGCATGGTACATTGTCGCCACCGAAGCGTGAGAAAAAGCACACCAAGATGGCCGTCTGCTATGGTTGTGTGTGAAAGTTGGAACTTGCTAAAGTGTGGTACCATACTTTGCATGAAAGTTGAAATATTTTTGAAATATGGCAAGGTAAGGTCTGAATCACTTCACACATTGCAGAAATATGACATTTTTTCCCATTCAAGTTTAACTTTTGCTTTAATTTATTACAGAGTTGTCATCAAATCAAACGATTTATAGCTTTGCGGCAACCATCTTGGCCATCTCAAGCCGGCGGCGACCATCTACGGATAGAACATACACGTTACGTGCTGTGTCCATGTAGAGATGTCTGTGCAATGGTTGAATGTACTTTATGTGCTTGTACAGTTCATGTACAGTATGCACTGTACAGTCTGCAGTATGCAAGTTACTGCACCGATACTGCTTCAGACAACCCCTACCAAAATATTTGGACAATTTCATATTTCATTGAAATTAGTCATTAAAGTACCTTTGGATGGAGGCCATATTGTACTACAGGCTTTCTCAATAACTGTTTATATTCTGTGAAGCACCTTTGATTAAGTCAAAATACTCAAGTGCTACTGCCTTGACTGCATGACTTAACTCCCCCCCCCCCCCTCCCCACCAAAAAAAAAGCTCTTTTGGAGAGGGCATACAGGTACAGTATCAATACAGCAGATTTGCAGGTCTGGCAGAGTGGTCTAAATTGTGAGGGGGTGTAAATTTTTTGATGAGCTGGAATACAAAGTAATAAAAAATTTTGACTCTGAGAGAAACAGTTTTGTGAGTTGAGTTTTGGTGATTTATGATCAACGTTTTTTCCTCCTTCAGGGCAAAGACAATTTCAAAGGAAATTCTAGGGAAATGTGCCAATTGTCCCACTCTGTGGTTACAGTCCTTTCAAGCTTGTGACTACTGTATTTGTCCCATGGAAGTAATTTTTGAGAGGAGGACATACTTCTGATCATGAATCTTTACCTAGGACCTTGTGCTTTGATATTTATATGTCAGCTACAGTATTACAGTATTAATACTCTTATTTCTAGTTTTCCAATTCCATCTTGCACACAAGGCCATATTTTTTCAACAGATGCAATACTACAGTAATCCAATGATGGAGGACATCTGTTTTTCTTAGATCCAACATTGACAGATGCAGGGCTGGAAAAAATGTAAATTTCCCTGCAAGCAAATCTAAATTTCCCAAAGACTTCAAATACCAAAATTTCCTTGTAATGAGCTTCCCAAATTGCTGTTTTTTTCCAGCCATGGACAAATGTTAGAGTTGGCCAAAGTGTGCAGTAGCTCTGTTGCTCTTTCCATATGCTGTTCCAATTTGAAATTTCAGGGTTTTTTTGTGCAGTCAGCTGCTGGCCTGATGCCCCTACAGATATGGAGCTGTGCCTCTTTCACATACTAAATAAATATTGAGCTACTTTTACAGTAAGTAAAATTTCTTCTCAATCAAGTCTTTAATCACTGTTTCAACTTTTTACTGTACCTGAGGCTCTGACTAAAAAGTGTCTCCTCAGAGAGAAGTTTAAGTAGGTACTTTATTGTAGGAAATTTCATTACCTCCAAGAGCTTTAATTAAACAGTACAAAGTCCTGCCCATGCTGTTTGTGGGCTACTGTTACCTTTTTGCAAAATGATTCATTCCACATTAGAGTAAGCAAGTTTGCAGTTTTGGTGGTTATACAAATGCACACGTCCTCCAAATTGTCGGGATAATTGAACCAATCCTGCACCTACTGTACAACACATATTCGAAATTTCCAGTTTGCATGAAAATTCCTTGATATCATCTTTCTTAGTTCATCCAAAACATAAGTAGGGATATCAAGTGTGACTTTGTGCAGTGGACTGTGAAATTGTAAAAATTTGCATTTCAATCTGACGTACTACAAAATTAGTGTGAGACCCCTATTTTTTTTTGAGTCGGGAAGACACTTGAAGTGTTGCATGTGCCATCTGACCAAAACACGGGAAGGCAGTAGAGTACACAAGGTGTTGAGCCTGGATTGCATATCCCACACTGTGCTTCACAATTCCATGCTGTAATGAATTACCGAACTCGCTTGTTGTGCCTCACCTTTGCATCAATTTCTTCTGCCTTTTCCTTAGCTTCTTGATCAATAAAGCTCATCATATGATGAATCTAGGACAGCAAAAAAAAATAAGTTGTAAAAGATTAAGAATCCATTAAGTAGTATATCTGTAAGCAAGTCTCAAGCTTCAGCTTTCAAGGGGTAAGGATCTGGCCATTGTTTAGTTTTGATTCCAGATCAGCAGTACCACCAGTCAGGGCCTTGAGGCCATTTCACTTTCAATATCATACAGTACAGGGTTACAGTAGGGTGTGTGCCCACTGACCTTCTCTCAAGTAACGTACATTTCACCCCCAAGTATTATATTACCTGTTCTTATGGACTTGAATCAACTGAGGAAAACAAAACAAGTGATAAATGGATAGAAAAGCAGGAGAAAATACTGTACATAAATAAACCATGCAATGAACAAGATCTTAATCATTCATCATAGCCACATTACAAAATATTGGCAAAAACAACATTAAAAACAATAAGCAAGAATATATTGGTTTTTTTTTAACATCTAAAATCAAAATTTTGTCCTGTAAGAGTAAGCATCAAATGTTAATTTTCAATTTGTTTTTGTCACCAATCAATCACTTCCTCAAAATGATACTGTTGCCATACGATGAAGGAGCAGTACTGTACTGGGGGTGTTCAGTTTATACCATGAGTCTTGTATACTGTATACTCAAAGCATTAAACTGAGATTGCATTTAGAAGAGGATGATTAATAGACCACTGTGGAAGGGACTTTAAGTAAGTAGGTTAGCAGAATTGTGTTTAGAAGGGGATGATTGATAGACCATTGTGGGAGGGGCTTTAAGTAAGTAGGTTAGCAGAATTGAGTTCAGAAGGGGATGATTGATAGACCACTGTGGGAGGGGCTTTAAGGAAGTAGGTTAGCAGAATTGGGTTTAGAAGGGGATGATAGATAGACCATTGTCGGAGGGGCTTTAAGGAAGTAGGTTAGCAGAATTGCGTTTAGAAAGGGATGATTGATAGACCATTGTGGGAGGGGCTTTAAGTAAGTAGGTTAGCAGAATTGCATTTAGAAGGGGATGATTGATAGACCATTGTGGGAGGGGCTTTAAGTAAGTAGGTTAGCAGAATTGCGTTTAGAAGGGGATGATTGATAGACCATTGTGGGAGGGGCTTTAAGTAAGTAGGTTAGCAGAATTGCGTTTAGAAGGGGATGATTGATAGACCATTGTGGGAGGGGCTTTAAGTAAGTAGGTTAGCAGAATTTCGTTTAGAAGGGGATGATTGATAGACCATTGTGGGAGGGGCTTAAGTAAGAAGGTTAGCAGAATTGGAACTGTCTGGGGTGAGAAGATTTGGTCTTTATGTTTACAAGTTCTGAAAAGATTTTAGAGATCTATCAGATTTAAAAAATTGGTGAAGCAGCTGCCTTAGGTTGTAATAATTTGTTAGTAGTACTTTTCCATGAAGTCACAATGACTTTGGCATACTTAAAATACACTGTAAGGTTTTGTCCCTTTATGCTGTCAAAACTTCAGCTACAGTGCAACCCTATTAATCCGAACATGAAGGGACCGCACGTTGTTCACATAATGGCAAAGTTCTGATATACGGCGTTTCACTTACATCCTTTATTTGCTACCCAGGTGTTGGGTGCACTTGTTAAGTTGTTAATAAAGTGAAATTAACCATTGTTACTGCATGTTGTCGCCATGTTATTTCTTTCATTTCATAGTGAAAAATAAATATTTGTTGAAGATTCAAACTCGGTCATGTGTTTTAAAGACTGAACTTCAAAGCGGGGTATTTTCTGTGTGAAGATACTGTACTTATTACTTTCTCAGCATTAGGATAACACATAGCCTACACAAAGAACCCTAACCTTATGAACCAAAAAGCAACAGTACCTTCTTGAAGATTTTTGTAATGAATAACAAACATGAAGTTAAAATTTTACATCTACGAACAGGATATACTGTTTACAGTATGCTGGCAGACAGCCTGACACTGAAAAGGGGGACTTAAAGTGAGAAGCTACTGTACGCCACTTAAGAACCCAGACAGTCTAACTGCTACTGTAGTACCACTAACTGCAAATTTAGGGGACCATACTAGCTATGACAGGACAAGCCCAGAGACCTGCCTTTCAACGTTTGAAGCCTAGGATTATTGAAATCCCCGCAGAAGAAAACTAATGAGCTCTGGGCAGCTTGCTAAACAGAGATGGAAATCAAAAAGTTTCCCCATTACTAAAACTAAAGCTGGTGATCATACCTTTTTTGGTGCAGCTCCATCTGAATTAAGGAAGGTGTTCACCCAGTTTACTTTGTTATAAGACTAAGCTAAAGTCATACTTACAGTACTTAATGAGGTGTTCTCTGTGTAAAGCACCCCTCGAACATATACTATGATGGTGGCACTATATTAAGTCATTTACTTATTATAATTATTTTAATGGTTTAACGTTTCTGAAGTTTAACAAGGTTTTAGAAGGTTGCTAACTTTTCACAAGCTTGTTGAGGGCTGTCACTTCCCTTGCCACAATGCATGGATAATTTAAAAGAATTGTCAAAAGATGATACAAGAAGGGTTTTGTTTTGAATTCTGAAAGTTTTATGGAATTAAGCAAAAAAGGCTTAGAGTTTCCTAAGTTATATGTGCTTGTTAATTTTCTAATATCACAAGCTTGTTAGATGTTAACAGGGATATCAACTCACCTAAATCTCACCTATAACTCCTTACTGTACATGTTTAAGTCTTACTAGTTAACAATTTTCTATGTAGTCTTAAATTTTAATCACTGCATTGGTAAGTGTGGAAAGAATGGCTGTTGGGCACCCCTTACACTAAGCAGGGCTTTGCCTGAAAAGCCTAGGCTTAGTGCACTTGGGTACACTTTGAATTAAAAAATAAACCTATGTTGACCCTATGGACAATGAAGAAAGAAAAGACACAAAAAATTAGCATTACTCTGTATCATTTATCACCATTCTACAGCCTGATGGTTCAAGTACTTGGTACAGTAGAAATAATAATTAATATTTTTTTGTGTTTAACTGCAATAAACATCTGTAAGGATCATAAAAGTAAAACAGCTCTACACAAAATTAGGGCTCAACCTATAATTGGATCGAACATCAGGTCAGGCTGATACTCACCAACATCAGTAAAATACTGGATCTGCATGATTTACAGTACTTTAGTCAAGTGTATTTACCAATGTTTACCAATGTTCCATAACCTGATATGTAACTTAGTTGAAAGTATACAAGAAATTTGTCATTACATGATCTTTTGGGTTGCATAGATCACTACTCATATTAACAAATATTGAATATTAATGTCCAATAAAATTTTAAAACTTCAAAATAAGTGAAAGTGTTATCATTTTCATCAAGCCAGTCACAGCTGTCGACCTAGATTTTTTCTATACTTCAGATTAGGTCAACAGCTGTAATTGCTTGGTGAAAATGGTAAGGAAGTTATTTTACTGATCATTTATATTCAATATTTGATAATATTTTGACCTATGTCTATTGAACACAATGTTGTAAACACTAAATAAATTTTTTAATAAATTTAACAATAATGTTGATATTTTGATGAACTTTGGATAACAATGAAAGGACATTTACTGAAAAGTGTGGCAGTGCTGAATTGTAACTCTTCAGCAGCATTCATCACTGAACTGTTACTACAGTAACTTGAATTTAATTTTTTGAGCTGGAAGTGGTGTGACATACCTTTCTGTGTTAAAACTAATTATAGTGATTGATCTTGAGTTGGTAGTACCTTGAGTCAGTCACTACATACCAAATGCAAAGGCATACGAGGCAGATGTGCAAGGGGGGCCCTCGCCTTTCCAATTGGGCAAAAAAAGTTGGCCTATTCAGGCAAAACATGGGCAAAACTAGCTGTTGCAATATCAGGAATTAAGGTGAAAATTGATCACAGCATAATAGCTTATTCTTCAGCTGATTTCACCATTACTACCCTATAACAATTGAAATAAGTTTTATGTCTATTTATAGCTGACAAATTATGCAATTTTCTGTTACTTTCTGTGGCAAAATGTTACAAAACACTTACTTGATCATCTCTTTCAGCAGCAACCATTTTGCTGTTTTGAGAAATGATGGCACTACACGAACTTCCACAATTGTGGACAAGTAAGAAAAGTGCAATTTCTCCAATAAATATCAAAAAATCCATTTTATATTTAACTCGAAAAGAAAGATGTAAATTCTAACCAATATATTAATGAAATTGTTTTAAAAAAACTTTTCAGAATTTTAATAATATAGATAAATTTAATAAATTTATCAAAATTTTCTGTAAATAAGGTCATTTTATTATAAAATGGAAACGAGTGTCCAGGGTTTTCCCTGGGCGTTTTGAACGTCGCGCCCCGCGACGTTCAAGCTTCAAAACCAAAGAGGCCGCGACGTTCAAAAAACGGCCGCGATGTTCAAAATTGCTGCCAGCAGCAAGCCTCCATAATTTTTCTTCTTTCTGTCAACTACTGCTTTTGTTGTTAATACAATAAACGACAAAATCATTGACTTATTTGTCAAACTGCAACTTACTTTTTTAATTTCCATGCACATACCACTGCATGCGAGTCGGAGCTCTGTATGTATATCCCATAGTGCCTACTATTGAACGAGTAACAACACAGTATTATTATAATTAACTAGCCTGCAGTTGCCGTCGTAGGCTTGCATCAGGAAAATGTTTTGCCCACTCCGGAGCACAGCAGCTATGTGGCATAACACGACTTGCATGACCAAAACACATACGCCCGCCTTTGGCAGGTTAGAGGCGGGGCTAGTTGCTCAGATTTGCGAAATAATCAATCAAACGAACGAACCATGTCATTGTATCTTCACGATGTTATCTCACATATTTCCTGTTACCTCGCTCTTAAAACTTACGACACGATTGTTTTGCCCGGCTACAACCAAAGTTTGGGAAATTCGATCGTAGCAAAATGTATTAGTATTAGAATTCTATGCGAAGACGGTTGGTTTCTACTGTACATGTTTTTCCTACACAGTAAAACTGCATTGACGACTTCACAAGTATGATTGGCTCATTAAACGCAATAATGAGCCAATCACGCTGACGTAACTTAAAATAAGTGCGATGGACCTTATGTGTATGATGTCATAGAACCCTTGTTTTCCCAACATGTTTTCAAGAAAAGATCGTGACACACACAATCTGTGATTGCTTGCAGCCACGTGTTCCATTGCTTTTATAAATTCTGGCACTCACTTGATCAATACTCCCGATTATTTGCAAACTGAAAAAGGGGTTAAAATATACTTGAAACTTGCCCTTAGTTTCGTTGAATTCCTGTAAACTCAATCCTTTAACTTCCCGCCAAAACTGGTTGCATTGATAATCACAAACGTAAAATTTTTACCCCTGCCATGAAAGTGATCCTTTGATATTTTCCGCTATAACCCTGTAGTATTACATGGAATTAGATTTAGAATTGCATTCAATTTCTTTTCCTTGCTTATCGCAATGCGCATTGCTGTACCAACTGTTCTGCACAAAGCAGACTATCGAGCTGCAGTGTTTCGCCTCTTTTTAATCCCAAAGCTTAGCATACATGTCTGTGGACGTTTTGTACACGTAGCTCCTAGAATCTTGTGAAGTCCGGTGATTATTATCTTGCATAAATTAAGTAATTCCCAGCATTCCTTCTGCAATGTTATTTACAGTAGGACTTGTACAATGTTGTCATGCAACGTCATAGCAAACAAAAACCGTGATGCACGTGGTCCCGTGAAGCAAAATTCTTTGCACAGGCATGCAGTAGACTTCCGTGCGTGTCCATTTTTTCGTCAAACAAGGCATCATGTTTTGCTTGGTGACATCATGCATAAGACCCATTTCGAAATTTAAATTGGTCCCTGCATCGTGATTGGTTCAATGGCATTGATTCTAGCCAGCCAATCACAATTCGCGCCTTCGCCTATGTGATTTACTGTGTGAAAATACTCGGTCTCGAGACAAGTTTACCCATTGAGTTTGTGTTACGACGATCGCACTGCCAATGCTTATATAGCCGGCTAGCAAAGCAGGGCGAGCCCCGTGCCAAGTTCACCATGAAACGACATCACAAATCTCTGCGTACGTGGATTTTACGGGGATCTGACCTACCTGCATTTCAGTTGTAGATTCTTTTTTAAACAAGACATAAGTTTTGGACAAGAACTGCTTAAATATCCGGGGATGTTTATACCAGAAAGGAACCATAAGATACGTTAATCGGGTGCAAATGTTGGCTGCCCAGAACTGCTAAGATTCTACTTCTAAGATTATCATGATATCATGAATGGTTGCTCTACATGGGGTTCGTATTAAAGCAGGAGAATAGCTTCAGTATATTATAGCAACTACAACCGACCAGTGCAGAAAAGGAATGAGCAATAGTTTCGAAATGATTGGGGGATGAAAAATAGAATGGGCATGATGTTGGCCTAAGAACTAAATTATTAAAGCCTGGGGCATGTGACATCGACTGCAAACAAATCTATCGCATTAACAGTTGATTTACATCTCCACTTTTGAAGTGAAAGTATATTTCGCCTACAAAAATGATATCCCATTCGTGAAACGAACGGAAATTTTCCCAATATTTTCAATCCTGAACTGGTAATATTGCAAGCCGGCCAACCACGTAAATTTTGGTGAGCAACGGACACGAAATAACGGCCAACCGGGGGTGAAAATCTTCTGGTGCCAGCGCTTAATAAAGGTCATGTGGATGAACCAAAACTTTTGAAGTAGAAATTACGGTGACATGGAAGCCAATGTGACCGCTATCAGTAGATCAAAATTTGTACAAATGTGAGTATCGGTGCAAATATTTTTGCGTCAACTTACAAAAATTGTGTTGACTAATTTGGCTCAAAAATGTCACCATTTTGCGTCTAGGGACTTGCATAAGTCACAAAATTTCCAAAAGGGGAGGGGGACACCCCCTCCCCCAGGCCGGCAATCCACCAATGGACGCATCAGATGCGCGACGTTCAAATTCTAAACCCAGGGAAAACCCTGGTGTCTTCTATAACATCATAAAGTGAAGTCAGGGTAACCCTTCTGTTGAGAGACCCTGCCTTGTTCATACACCTTGCGGTGTATAATAAGGCAGGGTCAGCTCAATGAAAGGGTTTCACTGACTACATGAAGCGATTGCACTGCGCCATATGATTACACTACAGTCGTAGGCATTTCTAGATCTTGTAACATAATGTATGATAGAGTCAATTTTTAATTCCAAATTTCACCAGCTAATTCCCCTTGTTTGAAGAAAAGCCAATTGAAAATCCTAGATGGGGTGTCAAAGATGGTTCACGGCAAGTATGGTAATCATCAGTGCATTTTTGAAGATGTGAGACAGTTGTAGATTGCGACCTGAGCTCAGCGGGAGAACTTCTTGGTTTCAGGAGGCGTATGGTCAAGGACTATACAGTACGAAGTAGGTCCTACCGTTAAGCGTAGAGAAATACATGATGAACGGTGACATTATTTGGACAAAAAATGCACTTGCCCCCTCATAGAAAATTACCCCTGTACACCTGTGACAAAATGTATGGCATGTACTTGATGTATAACACATTTTATTTGGCCGACTCAAGGAAACAATGATATTTTGTGTGTGGTGTAGGCATATGAACTACATTGTAGGGGGCGCAGGCCTAACGTTAGGGCCTACATTGGACTACTGTATTTTCATAACAAGACCATTGAAGGGTATGAATATGATGCTGGGTCTGTCATGTACCGGGTCCATGCAATTCCTCCATCAGTACTTTGGGCCATAGCAAATGTGCTAATTCTGCCATAGAGAAAGTGCCATACCACCATGGTGGAAAGGAAGTTTTTCTATGGTGGAATGAGAACATAAATTCTCTGGAAGGTAGGATAGGTTGGAACTTACCAGACTGCAGGAACACTGGCTACATGTACTGTATATGGAGTTTAGACATTTGTTGGAAGAATAATCGATGGGTGCTTCATGGTTAAATGAAACATGCAAAATCACTTTACCCACTGTTATAGTCAGTGTCAATGAATACTTACGTCTGTATTGTAATCAGTGACAGTAATCCACTATACAAGTACACAGGTGGGCAATTCCATGCAAAAGTGGACATGACCATCAAATTTTAAAAATTCTTCAATATCAATAAATTTGGTATCAAATTGAAGCTAAAAAGTTGAATTTTCCAATAAAACCATTTGGTTCATAAAAAAACAAAACTTACTCATATTTCATGCGTAGTTAATTAGCAGCAATCAAAGTTTTAATACTTTCACAAAATGTGGAATAATCAAAAGCTTTTTGGCATCAACTGCATTAAGGTTTTTCTATGAATTCATACTCTATCATGGAAATATTTTCATATATTTACAACATTTGAAATCAAATTATGATTCCAGCAATGTCTTCCACACTAACGTGCAACTAATAAAGATGTCTCATTATGTCACAGTGTACCCTAATTATTGCAATTTTTAATATTATGTACTGTAAGATGCACAAATTGGAGTGGAATTTTTTAATAATGCAAATCACACCCACCCTGGCCTACAACTTCCATGCACTAAAGTTATGATATCTCTCATTGTTAATTAATTATACCAATTAGAAATATGTCACAGAGTTACTTTTTTGGTAATGCCGTGACAGTAATGCTGTGACAGGCGCTTTTTTACTGTATAGGGACTGACAATTATAGATAGTCACTGTGGTTGCTGCTACTGAAGTAACAGCACCTACTGTATGATAATGATTTGTTTGACAATTATTTTTTTCACTGTAAAAATAAATGCACAACTGTAACCTTTCTTTTTTATGGCAATCCCCCTGTTATGCTCAGAAGCTATAGTGATCTGCTGGATTGGGTAGTGACTGTTTATAGCATCCAGTCAATCCATGGTACACTCCCTGTATACCATTGACTCCATTGAGCATAAGAAGCATAATTTCATAAAGATTTTGATAACAGAAAATCTATTTAGGCTTTGCAGCCAGAGAAACAATCACACAGATAATTATACTGTAGTAACTGTACAGTATAGTTTACAGTAGTAGACACCACCAATTACAATCCAAAATGGTCAAGCAGTCTAATGCAGAAAACGCTATCACTTTACAGTTCCGATTCAGGAGGCAAGATATTGGCACACCGACTGCGAGCATGACTATTTTTCTCAAGATTGTTTCGCTAAAACAATGTAAAAACAGTCCTTTATCATCTACAAAGTGCCCTAGGTACCGTACACTTGAAGTTGAAGCTCTGTACAGTACACTACCAAATATTTTGTGGAGATTGGAGAAGGCAAATAGAGGCAAAGGCAAAGTTGAAAGGCAAAGTTGAGGACACATTTAACCTAAGCCTATAAATAAAAATGTGACTGATGAGACCCAACAAGTTTGGCCAACACTGTTCTATTTTGGACATTTATGACTCACTGTATAACACTTAACGTAGTCTGCAGACCAACAGTATAGTATATGCTTAACGTTAGGCACCACAGTCTATTTAACATTACCTTAGGCCTAATGTTAAGTTGTATTATTAACGTTAGGGCTACTCACTTGTTTTTGGACGTCTGTTTCACTGAGAGCCATGTTGACTGTTTCTTGTAATTTCAGTGTCTTGAAATCTTATTTAACAACCTCTCTGGTAGGATTTCAAACAAGTCTGTGCAATCAGTTGCAATAATTTAATAACTTCCTACCTCAAGGTACCTGAGTAATTTCTGTACTAGACAGAAGTGAAACTGCAAGCAACGATCATGTGATCAGCTGAGCAGGCGGACAAAAAACGGCGCTCTTTAAGAACGCGTACAAAGAGGTTTTAAACCAGTGGTTCTCAAACTTTTTCAAAATACCCCTCCCCTTCCCACGGCATCAATGACTGATCCAAAGCCCCCCTCCCACCCAACAGGCTATAACATTTATATAAGTCTTTGACTTTGAGCTTTCGACTTTCAATTTCCAGCACCAAAATGACCCAGACAAGTTTTATATTGGGTAAATTTTTGTCAGTTGTTGCTAAACCTTTCGGTGAAGACAGTCTGTGTCAACCACTCTGCAACCTCCTAGCTTCCTTTATTGCACGAATTTATGAGAACCTCCAGGGACCCCCTAGTCAATGCCAACGCCCCCCTATTGCTTGCAAACTCCTCAGCACCCCCTTGAAACTTTTCAACGCCCCCAGGGGCGGTAGGGACCACTTTGAGAACCACTGTTTTAAAAATTTAATATCTTTGAACTGCCTAAGGTAATATGCACGCCGCACGGACTTCCTATGGACAGGGCATGCGCGTTTGGAATACCGTTTAAACATTTATTCAGGAACTTCAGATATCTCTAATTAATTTCAGATATCTAAAATTATTCACTATTTTAGATATGTGAAATTATTGAATTAAAGATTTCTAAAATTGATTTAAACATATTCGAAATAGAATTAGAGATATCTGAAATATTGAATTAGAGATATCTGAAATTGAATTAGAGATATCTGAAATAGAATTAGAGATATCTGGAATAGAATTAGAGATATCTGAAATTGAATTAGAGATATCTGAAACAGAATTAGAGATATCTGAAATACTTCGTTATTTCGAGATATCTGCAATTATTTAAAGATATCTGCAATTATTTAAAGATATCTGCAAATCCTTTGAAGATATCTGCAATTATTTGAAGAAATCTACAATTATTTAGAGATATCTGAAATTAATTACAAATATCTCAAATTCCTGAATAAATGTTAAAACGGTATTCCATATGCGCGTACGTCCTATCCGATCCGAAGATTGTCGCCACATACTGGGACAAGGCTCGCCGAGATGGCCGCCGTGATTTGTAAAAAAGTTAAACTTGAATGGCTAACAACATTGGCGGGATTACAAGGGGCACCCCCCACCTTTTTTCAGAACTTAGTTTTTACGCCTTACTGGTTGCTTTCGCTACAAAATTAACTGAGTTACGCGAGTGATACTTAATCAAGTTGTATGTTTAAACAGGTAATATGCTGCATTTAAGACTAAATAAAACTTGACAATATTCTTCCAATAGCCTAAATGTCTCAACGCTGTTTTTTTTTCGACACGCTTCGCGCGCACCCGTTTTAAATATGTCAGGATTCGGGGTCACTTCCAGTTAATTTCACGTTCTGAAGGTCAGGAAGCCATTTGGCTCATAGAAGACCCTATGCCAGAGAGAGCGTGGATGAACATCGGAGAACTTCGCCTTCTCTTTTCGACTAGTGCTCAGACGTAACGAGGCAGGCGTGTACTGATCGCTCCTAATCCTGCTCCCGGGATCGCCATTTTCGGCCCATCACAAATAAGGACTCTATAAAAAACCTCATGAAAAAGACTCTATAGGAAACCGACGGTACGTTTTTGCTTAGTACAAATATCATAAGAGGTCACCCTTATTCAGCTGTATTGAAAACAGGGACCGCTCTTTGTCTAATTTTATTTCAATTTCACTATTGAGATGAAGTAAAAATTCGCTCGCCCCTCTACAGGTAACGGCTCTGTCAAAGTCACCTGAAAAAGGCTATATAGGAAACCAGAGTATGTTTGTGCTTCAGTAAGAATGTCTTTAGGGGCCACAGTTATTCAGCTAAGGTTAAAAGTGGCCCATCCTTTCTCTAATTTTCATTCAGTTTCATTACTGAGATATGTCTGAAAAGGTTTAACTGTTCTGCTCGCTTTGCGCGCCCCATCATAGACAAGGGCTGAATTCACATCACATGAAAAGCCACCTAGCTTTCTGAAAAGAAGATCTGGGTCACCAAGGAGGGAGCCCCTGAAGAACCTCAATTTTAAGTAATTCATTCTCCCTCCCCGTACCCTCTGCATTATCGATCCTGGCCGACTTTAATCATATGGAGTAAGGATATAACTGAAGAATTCAAATTGTAATATTTGTGTTCTGTTAAGTGCCCAACTTATGTAATTTTAAAAGAAGGGTTTAAGGTCATTTCAAGTTTTGATATGTTAAAGAGGTTCTTATTCTTAGTATTTTGGTGAACTTTTTATTGAAATCCAATGTGTGATTCTCAAGATATGAGCAAGTGAAATTGTCACATTTTCAACAAACAGTGAACTTGAAGCAAGCACATGTGACACCATATCCCCACATTAATGAACAGTCTTTTGTCTTTCTTTAAACTTTACAGCCAATTTTCTCCTCAACAGTCCCATATTAAAAAATGTAGGCCCAATTGCATAAGTGGCATGAGAACTTTTCAAACTTTGCAATCCCCATGGGGAGTTCCTTTTCCTATTGACGTCAAGGTCAACACAACAGTCTGAAAAAAGGGGAAAAAAGCATTCCTTGTCAATGTGATGAAGTCATACAATCTCTGCTGCCCTCAATCTCACTTTGAAACACAAATCTGGTAACTTCATTTGCTGATATCTCGAGAAATAAATGTCCGATTTGAATGGAAATTGCATCACACTGAGAAGATTTTGTTCCTCTTTCACATGTAAAAATTCATTTTTTTGCTTAAACTCCCCCTTTAAGTTGAAGATAAAATGCATCAATTTTATGCTTACAATTACGTAAATACCCAGGAGCTTCCGGGAACTTCCCCCCTGGACCCCCAGCCTTTGGCGCCGTTTGGTAGTCTGCCCGAATCCCTCCCCCCCCCCCCTCCACTTTCAAAGTCTGATCAAATCCCTCCCCTGGCTAAAATATCATAAGTCCTGCTATATGTTGTACTTTCGACATGAGCTTGTGTTATTTCGAAAATATTTCAACTTTTTTGCAAAACCTGTAGATTTACTTGAGCAAGTCCAAACTTTCACACAAAACGAAAGCAGAGAGCTATCTTGGTGAGCTTTTTCTCACAGGTACGGTGGCAACAATCTACTGTGCAGTATGCTCTGTCCATGTATGAGAAGTCCGTGGTTACATGTAATCCCAATACAATGTGTTATGACCCATAGACGGTCGGGATCCAGGGCAGGATTAAGGGTTAAAGGTTGTTTTTCTTTACTTCATATAAAATTGATCGAGAGTGAATTGTGAAACATGCTTCCGTCCCCCATCATTTTTCGCTAGGGGAGGGGCTTTCGCCTCCGCAATCCCCGCCTTCCCCCCCCCCTTCCTTCGCCTATGGGGTACCTCATACACCTCTCCCAGGCTAGCTATTCCGACTATAATCGATCTAAATTCCAAGTAAATCTTTTTTTAAATAAAAATATCACGTTGCAAGGTGGGTTTATATAAATTTTTCAGACACTTTTGGGTAGACAATCTTACACTGCATTATTATGTAATATTGAAAAACAAATTGTTCGATTTTTATAACCACTGCCCGAATTTGGTTCCATGGGCAGCCTGGATAGATCTGAAAGTACTAAAATAATCGAAAAGATTTGAAAGTATTAAAATAATCGGCCATTCGACCGCTGTGTAAACAAAAGATTTATTAACGGGTTTAGGAATGAATGATTCTTTCATTAAAGCCACATGTTTATCAAATTTACCTGTAGCGCCTTTTTATTTCTTTGATTCTTCGTAAATATGTTCCCCTGACTATAATACTTTGCTATTTTCGCGGAAATCCTTGAAATAATTCGGATATTTGACCATTTCGGGCATTGTGTTGTGAAAGACTGAAGTAAAACTCCTGAACAGCACAGCAGCTTTTTGAGCTGCCTGAATGTATAGAGAGTTTTTGGAATCTCATCGATTTTTCATGAAAATTTTACCGCGACTAATAAACTATGGACTATGAACTTTCTTTCCTTTTTCGGCATTTCTTTTTTAAGATTTAGGGCACATGTTGGAGTTTTCAAGTCTTAAAAACCTTGCAATTTTTCCGAATTTTTTCCAGATTATTGCCCAAATTTAAGAGTTTGCGGAAATTTGGAAGGGGGTAGTGTGTCTCCTGCTCCCTCCGCCTCGTACTGTCGTACACTAATGCGCTTATCCTCGGAGACTACGAAGCTTTTTTCATAGCCGTTACGAAAACAGTGGCAGCCAAAGTGGAGCTACGCAGGCTGACATATTTTCTCTTAGAAGAGCCTGAGGTGGAGCAAAACATTCTTCCATAATAATAAAAATTAAACAATAGAAGCCACAAAGCAAAAAATAAAGCATGGGCAATTCAGTTTCCCAAACTTGAACGGTAGACTGCCCTGTTTCATGTTTGGCTCTTAATAGTCATGTGACAATATGTTTTTCTCCTCAAATGTCAACTTTACGTAACTGCTTGGTTTAATTTGAATAAGCTATGTATGTTATACTGAAGTTCTAATATACTTGGAAGAGAAAAAAAATATGAGATGTAACCCATTTTTTATAATAAATCGTGATGCCCTGTCTCAAGTAAACAACTTGTGAAATAAAAAATAATAATCTGAAGAATTAATGCAAATTTTAATAATCAATATACAAATTAACCAAAATGCAAACTTAAAGGGAAGAAAACTTTACAAACAACATACAGAATGAAACCGACGGAAGATTGGTTAAATAAATGCGGCCATGGTAAAAAGTCAGATTGAAACCCCCCCCCCCATTTTCTAAAAACAAAAGACAGTTTCTTCTCTAAAAACAGTTTTTTATGTGCAAACAAATTGTCTCTCTAAAACAATTATGAACGAAACACAAAAGCGCGACACGGAGTCCGGGAAGTGACGCATCATTTGTGTATCTTATTCCATTGAAACAATCGTTGTTTTCTTGTATGACCCAAACACATTGTGCCCATTTTCAGCATTATGTGTTAATGTAAGAACGTGTTTAATTTCACCATGTTGAGAGCTAACCTTTCTTGAACAGTTACAAAGTATGGTGTACCGTGCTCAGCGTTCGTAGAATTTAATGATTCATAGTTCAGAGTTATGAGCTTATTTTTAAAGTGCACGTCAAGTCGAAAATTAAAAAATATGTGTTAATTAAACAACATGATTAATTCTAACAGTCCAACTCCCATCTTCATAAGACGTTCATCCTTAGCCAAGATATAAAATGTTCAAGTAGAAATTTATTCATTTCAAACAAATTAGTCCATTGCGCAATATTTTGTGACTTTCTTGTTGTATACAACTCACATTACCTGTTTTGTTTCCGTTTCATTTTTTTATGATTATATGACCTTGAACACTTCCTGTTTACATTCACAGCATGTTTCACAGAGAGGGCTCAATTAATTACATCGCCCCATAAGAGTAAGATTGTTATGACCCCTTGGTACTAGGTTAGGTAATACCAAGAAAAACAAAGAAATAGAGAGATTTTAATTTGAGTACAGCAATTACATCAAAAATTAATGCGCAACGTACCATTTTGATTGAGAGAATTAACTTCAACATTTTATTTCTCGGCCCACGAATGTTGAGTTGGACTGTTGATAGAAGATGAGAGCTGGACTGTTAGAATTCATTTTTTTTTCATGCTGTTTTATTAATATAATTTTTTTACGTACGGTACACTATAAGTCTTTTATAGTCTAGGTATATCTAATACAGCCAACCATAATTGGTCGTCCTCGAGCAGAGCATAGGGCACCCAGTGCTAAATAGGCCGCCTCATAGATGCTATCTCTGTCACTCCATGAGCTTTGTAAACAATATGGTTGGATCATACTTTACATTTTTTTATTTTTTACCTAGATAGACGTATCCTTCGATCCCAATTACCTTCTGATTTACCTTACCATACCTTTACTGGAACAATTTAGAAATTTTGGTATAAAATGAGTCAATCATAGTTTTGTGTGCAAACTGTTTCGATTTTTTGACTGACCTTATACTTAGGGTAAAAACTTTTACTAACGGAGGGTGGGACAAATGGATGGTAAATGGTGCTACATTTTTGCTAGATTTGACTCCTTTTGGATTTCCTCCTTTTCTCTTTCCCTCTACTGCTTTTTCCAAATCGTTTTCAAGTGGCGTCCTTTCGTCCCATCTTGCTATAATATTGGACCCTAATTGTTGTTGTCAATGGTAATTTCTCTTCGTGGGAATAAATCACAAGTGAAATACCTGAAGATTCTGTTCACGGTCGACATTCATTTCTATCAACGACATCATAGCTCTCTCACATCTTGAATACAAGTAACTTTGCTGATGATCTTAAAGCAACTTGACCCTCTCGAGATCCGCCTATTCCGTAGTGTAACGCAGTTGCGTTTGTATTGCTCTCGTAGTAGATAAACTGAGAGTTTGCGACTCCGACCGTTCTGTGCATAGGACCTCCACAGTCAGATACGCGACTAAGCTGCCACGCACTGAGTGAGATATCAGACCAACAGACTGAATCTCTGACTGCATCTCTATCCGTTACATGTCATCTTATCAACACATACAAAGATTTTACAAGAGTGAAAGACCTAAAGGTCAAGATCAGTCCCTCCAAACTTATTTTGAGGCAACAACTAAATATCACAATTTTCTGAAGACATTGAAAAGGACAAAATAGTTTTCACCATCATAAACCCCTTTTGGGGGGCGCGTTTCGCGAGCTTTAAATTTTGACTGAGTTCTACATAATTTCTGCGACCTATTGCATCCGTCGAGCTAAGGAGTAACTGTACTCACATTGCTTTGCCCAGCTATGTCATTGTTAATCCATGCAAGCAGCACGTCATGACTGAACTTGCTTTCAGCTTTTCCTTCATTTGGGCAACGAATCATACCCCTAATTTTACCCCAAACATTGAATTTTTGTAACATCTTGAATATTATGCCCCCATCTGTTGCCCCTTTTAGACTCCTTGCCATTACAGCGACTATGAGAAAAGTTTCAGGCAAGCTATGCCCCACTTACAAAATCAAATCGACGCTCATGGAGTCCTGGGTATCATCATGGGCACACGTCACACACGATGCGTATAAAAGTGGCTCAACGTGCCGCCGTACTGTGTCATACTTTCACCACCAGACCACTTCGTTTGCGATTTTGTTAATTAGCCGGGTCCACAACTTGTTGCTCTACTAGAAATTTATGTCTTGCGGGCAGTGTTGTAACAAGTCACGACTCGAGTCACTTCCTCTCAAAATGACAGTGACTCGATAGAATTCAGGAGTAATCTCCCCTTTGAAATAGTACAGTGGCTCGAGTTAATGACTCACTCGAGTTAAAGTTTGAAAACTGGTGACTCGAGTCACTAATCTTGTCACTCGATTACAACACTGCTTTCGGGTGCCATAACGTCATTGTGCTGATATTGAGCCCAGGCTTGAAAGAATAGCTCGAAAACGTGTTTTTGCGATCCGACTAGTCTTACAGGAACAGTGGTCGCCGCTCTCTCCACACACGGACACAGTGGCGTCACCAAGGGGGGGCCAGGGGGGGGCACGTGCCCCCCTGAAAAATCGTGTGCCCCACCGTGTGCCCCCCCAACTGAGATTTGAGATTTTCCAAAAAAAATATGTCTTCTGTAGTCAGAGTGTGACTATGAATTTTTTAGGATTCGATTCCTCTGTTGAAAAGAAAAGGCAGTAGATTTTCATGTTTTCCAAATGAAAATATCCCCCCAAAAAAACCTTGGCAATGTCATTTCCGGCTGTCTGAGGGGTTACATTTTTTCAAAATTTTCTTCACACTTCCGACTACGTCAATTGGAGGTGGCGCACAGCTCAGGTAACCCTTCAAGCAGGATTAAGCCTACATTTTTCCTTCAGAGGATCACATCTAATTGACCATCAACTGCCTTTCTTTCTCTTTATAGTCACGGTGCAGCTCACCTTCCTCAAATTGTCAGCCTGATACGCTCTTGAGAGTAGTTTCACTAACGTTTGTGTTGTTACCAAAAATAAAATCTTACTCGAAATTGCCCTGTAATTTTTTAGGCCAGTGTTAAAACAACCCTTTTAAAAAACAACTTTAAAACCTTACAAACACGCTAAAGACCCAGGAGCTTCCAGGGGCTTCGCCCCCTGGACCCCACTAAGACTAACATTGAATTGCCCATCAACTTTCTTTCTATAGATCATCTACCCCTTTTTTAAAGTGTCAGCCGGATCTGCTCTTGGTTGTTGAATCAGTGGTTTTTTACCGAAAGTCTTAGGCTACTTGAAAGTTACCCTGGAGGTAACTTTTAGACCAGTGTTAAGTCAATAAAATTACCCTTAAATAACGTCTATAATACCTCAAAAACACGTTAAAACCCAGGAGCTTACGGGGCTTCGCCCCTGGACCCCCACCAAAATTCACATTGAAGTGCCCATCAACTTTTTTCTCTATAGATCATCTACCCCATTTTCAAAATTTCAGCCGGATAAGCTCTTAGTAGTTGAGTCAGTGGTTTTTTACCGAGAGGCTTACTTAAAGTTACCCTGGAGGTAACTTTTAGACCAGTGTTAAGTCAATAAAATTACCCTTAAATAACGTCTATAATACCTCAAAAACACGTTAAAACCCAGGAGCTTCCGGGGGCTTCGCCCCCTGGACCCCCACCAAAATTCACATTGAAGTGCCCATCAACTTTTTTCTCTATAGATCATCTACCCCATTTTCAAAATTTCAGCCGGATAAGCTCTTAGTAGTTGAGTCAGTGGTTTTTTACCGAGAGGCTTACTTAAAGTTACCCTGGAGGTAACTTTTAGACCAGTGTTAAGTCAATAAAATTACCCTTAAATAACGTCTTTAATACCTCACAAACACGCTAAAACCCAGGAGCTTCCGGGGGCTTCGCCCCCTGGACCACCACCGGGGCTTTGCCCCTGGACCCCACCCGTTGAGCCTCGCGCTTCGCGCTCGGTGGCGCCTCCGACGCCATGAGTGGAGTCTAGCAATGCCCCCCCATAAAATCGTTGTGCCCCCTCAGTGCCCCCCCCCCCCCAGAATGAAACGTCTGGTGACGCCACTGCACGGACAGTTGCCAGTAACGGACGATTTCCACCCGCCGGAAAACTTTCATCTGGATGACGGTTGCCAACTCAGACAATTCTCACTTCAGGCAAATCGATCACACCTGGACAATTTCCAGCCAGGACAATTGCAAACCCAGAAAAGCTTGTGGAAATTTGGAATCGAGTATTCAGGAATTTTCTTAGGGTTGTAACACGATGGTGGGGTTGATTTATTCCACAAACGTACGGAGCAGCTGTGCATGGGAGATTAAAGAGCTGGAATCCTTTCAAGTTCTCGAAATCTCTAATATTCTCTTATGTTGATTGGGGTTCAAACTAATAAGGGCAAAGGATAATGTTGGGGCAAAAATTTTCTGGCGCAGGGCAAAACCGAACCCAAAGCGTCCGCCGTTTCTGGGGTGGGGCCAGGTGGACCGTGTAGCCCCCAGAAGCTCTGAGGTTTTTGCATTTTTCTCGATGGAAAATTAAGACCCACGGACTTCCTACACATGGACAGAGCATACTGCACGGTAGATTGTCGCTACCGTACATGTGAGAAAAAGCGCACCAAGATGGCCGTCTGCTGTGACTGATGTGGAAATTTGGACTTGTTCAAGTAAATCAACAGATTATGCAAGAAAGCTGAAATATTTTCGAAATAATAGAAGGTAAGGTCAAAATGACTACACGATTATGATATTGTTAGCCATTCAAGTTTAACTTTTGTTTAAAATATTACAGAGTCGTCGTTAAATCATACAAATATAGCTTCACGGCGGCCATCTTGGTGCGTTTTTTTTCCCCAGTCGGTGGCGACAATCTACAAATGTACTGTCCATTTACTGCAGGAAGTTCGTGGTAAAATTCAAAAGTTTCTAAAGCCCCGTCCACACAATCAGTGGCTTAGCAACGGGCTGGGCGGGGTTGGGGGTCAGAACCCCCATGACCTAACCTTGCAATGCAAAAAACACCTGAAATATCAGTTTTTTCTCCCTATCCTTAGACTTTCCCCTCAACCCTATTTCCCCAACCCCACCCCCGCAAGACACAACACCCATGACACAATCCTGACTACGCGCCTGCACACTATGCGACTCGATGCAACGCAACGTATTGCGACGAGATTGTTTACATGCGTTGCAAAGTGTGGAATGCTTTGCACCTAGTTGCAAGCAGACGCACGACCCATTATCATGCGACCGAACATGTTCGGTCGCATGAGACTGAAACGTGCAACTGACCCAGGGGAGGATCTAGGATCTTTTTTGAGGGAGGGAACAACTTAAAAAAGGGCACATTCATTTAAAATTTTTGTTTCCACAAACGTCAACGATTATGCCATTTACCTAGACAAGGTCGAACGCAAAAAAAAAAAAAAAAAAATATTGGGACGGGGGGGGGGGGGACTGAGTGCCAGCAGGACTATCGAAGCGGAGTGCCACAAATGTTTGGCGCGGAACGTGCAAGGGAAAGCTTGGGCTAAGCTCTCCAGATGGCCGGAAACGACATTTTCTAATCTTCTGAGCTGAATGTGAATTGGACCGATAGGAGATATACTCAGCACCCACTCCGAAGTTCTTCGCGAGAGCACCACTTTTTGGAGTAGGGAAGAGCGTCGCTAGTTGTTACAGAGGCAAGTTGTTACAGTGCCAGTTTCTTCTGGCAAGAATAGGGGGAGATTTAAGCTCAGCATTTTACTCTTTGCGACGTGTCTGAATAATCTCCTCACAAGGATTTGCATCGCAGAGATCGCATAGTGTGTAAAGCCCGGTACACACTGCCACGACAACTAACTACTCTAAGCGACAAGACGTCGCGTCAGATGTAGTCCTGGTGGTGTGGCCAGTTTCACCACCAGAGTTCCGTCGTGTAGTAAGCAGTCGGTCCATTGAACATGTTCAATCGCAGTTGGATGCAATCGGTGCGTTTTAATACCGGGTCACACGGTCATGGCTACCAAAGAAGTGTCTACGATCAGTGGCGCACGCAGGATTTTTCTGAAGCGGGGGTATGCAGTATATTGAGTGATCGCCGACGTGGGGAAGGGGTGTAAGGCATGGGGACACTGTCCCTTTCCGGGACAGTGTCCCCTCCGGTTTGAAAATTTTTGGCCTTTTCAAAGAGCCTAGATGCAAAGTGGTGCAAATTTTAGGACTTTGATAAACTCTTTTTTCTAAGATATATTTGTCTTTTAATTTGCAGAGTTTTAAGAGCAAAAAAAAAAAAGAAAAAAAAAGAAAATCGATCGGCATAGGCGAACGGAAGCATTTCAGTTTGCGGTTTTTTCTTGGCCACAAAACGCTTTTTTGCTATGAAGGCTATCTAAGCGGAGCTCCACCTTTGTTTAGCGCAGAGGGTGCAGAAAATTTCGAAAAATCAGAACGCTCAGATGGCTGAATAAAAGCATTTTTTCCAGACTTAAGGTGCGTTTTCATATACCTGCAGCGGCAACAGCAACGGTAACGGTGACGGCAACGGCAGTACTGCATATTTTTTTAACATTAATCAGGTGTAAAGAAGTGTTTAGAAGGCCGATTGGGCTTACAGGAATCTTCTCATTCGAGAGGAGATTTTGTTATTTTGTTTTGTTTTATTTAGTCTATAGCTGCCTCATAAACTTTGATATCCATAATGTTGTTTTGGAGCAGTGGCGTAACCAGACTTTTTCATTTAGGGGGGACTGAGGCGCAAATGTTGATATGGGGGACTAGCAAATAACACTATCTAAGCCGAGCGCCACCATTGGTTGGCGCGTATCGTACAGAGAAAATTTTGGCTAAAAATGCCCTTCAGATTGTCGGAAATGGCACTTTCCAGTGTCTTTGGCCCTGTGAATTTCAGCTAAATATCCCTAATTTTTTTAAAACACAGGTTTGGAAATTTATATTTCCGCTATGAATGTTTGCTCTATGCCAACGAGGGACCTGCTAGAGTCTTAATAGGTTGGCGAAAAGATTCTCCACTGCGTCAAAGCATCGCTTGTTCCTCCGTTTATTGCACAAGTTGACCATTTTACTGCTTTGTACCTGTGGAAATAGTCATACCATGCCTTAATTTAAACTATGAAAATCTGAAACTGCACATAAACTATATTTAATTAATCATACGCATTTCAAGAAAAGCATATGCAAAATTTCTCAATTGAATGAATCATGTATTTTATATGTATAAAGTTTGATTTATGCCTAATCAGAATCACGATTTGCCACTCTTCCTATCAAAAATGCTATTGTATGGGGACCCTAACAATTTGCTTGCTTTTAAAATCAATTGTTTGCTTTTACTCTCTTATTTTTGGTCTTGGCTTTTCTTCAATATAAATTAAGCTGGGCTATTTCTTTCTGTTTTAAGCAAGCAAAAATAAAAATATATTAGTAGGAATGAGAACAAGAAGATTTCAGTAACTGCTTACAATATCCCACCCTACCCCACCTGATACGTAGTATCAGGTAATGCCACCGCCTACCCATTTTCATTCAGTTTTTTTCAGCCTACGAATTTCATTTGGGGGTGGCAAGGGGGGGGGCAAGGCATTTCACTGGGGGGTTCCGGCCCACTGCCCCCGCTGGTTATGCCACTGTTTTGGAGAGAAGTACAGCCGACCCCGACCTCCCCATTTTGATCGCCATCCTAGGGAGGAGTATAAAAGTTCCTCTCCCCTTCGCCGGGAAGTTTTCGCTTACAAATCTTACCTCTCTTTTCAGATTTTTCCAAAACTTAGAAAATTCTGGACTTTGCATACTTTCCTTTCGTATATCCTGGTACTTTACATTTCGTTGGATTTTTCCATCGGGATTTATTCTTCACCAAACAGTTGAATTTTCAATAACAGCAGCTTGAAAAAGTCTGGTTGTTGAGGGTTTTACGTGTACGAGAATCACGAAGGCTTTGAGGTTACATTGTTGCTGGGGATAATTTGCATGGATACCATCCGGCAACGGCAATGAATCGCTCGACGACGGATTCTATTTTTGCCGGATGCGGTAACCATAAATTGCCGAATAGCCGCATTACCGTTGCCGTTGCCGTATCAGTGTGAACAAACTTTAATTTTTTCTATATGAGTGAATTTTTTGTCGTTACCGCAGCGTTTGCCGTTGCCGTTGCCACCTGTTCTAAGTCGTCCTTTTGATTCTTGGCCCTTCGTTCTCTGCTAGGTATATTGCTCCTTGCATAGAGCTTGTTCGCGACGTACGCTACATGTCTATGACAAGCGAAATGTCCAATAATTAGAAAAACCAAGTTTTTCGACCGATAAACTTGGTTTTTCGATCGAAAAACTTGGTTTTAAGTTATTCCTAAGAACGTAATGGGACCTAACGACCACTTAAGGTTAAATAGATCACGAAAACACGGAACATCACTCACTAACTTACCTAAGGGAAAAAGATGAGATTTTCCAAGATTAACCTTTAGTCCAGAGGACGTTTCAAAAACATGAAGAATACGAACGGTTTCTTTTAAAGACTCAAGGCTTCCATCCAGGAATAAGGTGGTATCATCAGCGTACTGAGTAATTTTAACCACCTTGTTACATATGTTAATACCCTTAACATTACCGTTATCATTAAAGGACCTAGAGAGAATTTCAGCACAGACCAGAAATAAGTAAGGAGAAATAGGGCAACCCTGCCTGACGCCTCTTGAAATTTTAAAAGCACTACAGGAATAGCCATTGTTAACTACCGAGCCATAACTATTTGAAAACAGGGTCTTAATCCAATTTTTAAATACCTCACCAAAGCCAAAGTAGTGCAAGCATTTGTGTAAAAAGCTCCACTCAATTCTGTCGAAGGCTTTTTCAAAATCAACAAACAAGAGAAGACCATTTTTTTATGCTGAGTACAGTAATCAATCAAGTCAAGTACAAAACGAATGTTTTCCCCAATAAAACGATTTCTCAATGAAGCCAGTCTGGTTTGGGCTAATTATTTTGGGAAGGACTCTTTTAAGTCTAGTGGCGAGAGCCTTGGCACAAATTTTATAATCAGTGTTAAGCAAGGAAATCGGGCGATAGTTTTTAACAAATAAAGGATCTTTCTCAGGCTTTTTAATAAGGGATATAACCGCACGCCCTTGCTCATCAGACAATTTTCCTTCAATGTATGCAAAATTCAAAGATTCCGTAACACAATTACCTATTTGAGCCCAGAAATGTTTATAAAAATCAACAGAAAATCCATCTGACCCCCGGGTTTTCCCATTTGACAGACACATAAGTGCTTGACTACATTCATCCTTTGACAAGAGTTTCTCACAAATCTTATCATCGTCAAAGTTAAGTTTAACATCATTATTTATTGAACTGAAAATAGCATCTGGATCAACATTATTGTGTGAATAAAGATTACTATAGAAATGCCTTAATTCATCTAAGATCTCTACTTTACTACTGAGATTAATACCCTCATTAGTTTTTAAATTGGTGATAACATTATGACCTTTATTTCCCTTTTCAAGATTTAGGAAATACTTGGAATTTCTTTCCCCATTTCAAATGACACATTATTGTGGGGGAATTCCCCCAAATTATTTTGTCACAAAATTTTGAAATCATCGAAAATCATGTATTTCGAATGAAAATCGGCGATTCAAGGGCTGCTTTCACCTAGACATATTCATTTCGAAGCATAACTGTTAAAGCTTAACTTAATGAGAACAATTAAGAAATTTTGGTGTAAAATGAGCAAATGATCGTTTTTGTACAAAACTTTTCGATATGCGGGAAGGGGGGGGGGGTGGGGGGCCAGGCCCCCAGATTTTCTTCAGCTGCCAAGATTTTTGGGATCCTGTTAAAGTAATTGAAAAAACTTAAATACTTGAACGGAAATAAACTTGAAAGTATTTCCTCCAAAACCAGTAAATAAATTAAATATGCAACAATATGAGACAATACGAGACAAAATTTATTTACTTCAAAATATGGAGAAAAAGTTTCTCTCTCAGGAAGTGAAACTGCATCTCAATAGCGCATACCGTTCAGAAGGTACAGATTTCTGAAGTTATGCAATTTTTCCTGAGATTTGGTGCATCATGGGTAATCTGTGATGTAATCGTGGCACATTAATTTGACATTGCATTCAATTTATTTATAATATTGATTCCGCTGCAGGCAGTATTAAGCAACATTATTGGTTGTACTCTATGGCACGAGAAAGCGGAATATATTACCAACAAAACATATATTATCAAAATTGAAATATTTATGTGACAAAACACGAAATTTATTATGAAGCATCAAACATTATATTTGAACACAAATATAATGCTGCAATCAAAATTTTGGCTTCCAACCAAAAATGCATTTGTAGAAAAAAATTATGTTCTTAACAAGATATATATTTGCATATAAAATATATTTCCAACAAAAATATGTTTGCATTAAAAAATATATTTAGAAGAATAAATTTATTTCCAGCAGAAATATATTCATAAAGAAATATTATATTAACACCAAAATATATTTGCAAGAAAAGGTATCTTTCATGAAAATATTACCATGTTCGCCACAAAATTATATTTGCAACAAAAAAAAATTCTTCCAACCAGAAATATATTTTCAAGAGAAAAAATTAAGTTTGCAATATAAATCTATCTGCAAAAAACATTATATTTGCCAAAACATTTATTTGCAAGACTAAATATATTTGCCAAACTAAAAATATGTTTCCACCCGTTGTGTTTAAAATATATGTTATCAAACTCCAAAAATATATTATCATCGTAAAAATATATTATCAACGTAAAAAAATATTAGCACCGTAGTCTCAAACAAAGCCATTTATTAAAAGGCGTTACATCTAAAAAGTTGCGCAACATGCATCATTTTTGAAACAGTTCCGCACTTCCCATAAATAGTTTGTCAAAACATGAAAGAGTAGCCCACTCACGCAGGCGCGCACCGATGAACTGACGACAATCTGCTGCTCCAATTCCGTTCCTACAGCGTGGGCTTCGCACAGCTTATTAACAGAGTAATGCATGTGCTTGAAACAGCTTGCTGTCGTTAATTTTGTGCACTTGCTATGCAAGATACTACAGTATGTATGGCGGGAACCATCATATTCTTAATGATGTATGTAAAAAGAGACGTTGGAATAAAACTCTTCTTACACATGCGCGAATCTCTTTTTTGGTATTTTAGATGTAACGCCTTTTAATAAAACGGCTTTGTTCGAGACTACGTTGCTATCATATTTTTACGTTGATCATATATTTTTACGTTAATAATATTTTTTGGAGTTTGATAACATATATTTTAAACACAACTGATGGAAACATATTTTTAGTTTGGCAAATATAATTAGTCTTGCAAATAAATGTTCTGGCAAATATGATGTTTATTACAGATACATTTATATTGCAATTACTTATTTTTTTTTCTTGAAAATATATTTCTGGTTGGAAGAATTTTTTGTTCCAAATATAATTTTGTGGCGAACATGGTAATTTTTCATGAAAGATATCTTTTCTTGCAAATATATTTTGGTGCAAGTATAATACTTCTTTATGAACTTATTTCTGCTCGAAATAAATTTATTCTTCTAAATATATTTTTTAATGCAAACATATTTTTTGTTGGAAATAGGCCTATATTTTATTTGCAATATATATCTTGTTAAGAAAAA
This sequence comes from Holothuria scabra, assembly GCA_037179385.1. Lineage (NCBI taxonomy): Eukaryota > Metazoa > Echinodermata > Holothuroidea > Aspidochirotida > Holothuriidae > Holothuria > Holothuria scabra. Next base: position 2,616,096 of record CM074197.1, on the reverse strand, counting down.
ACTTTTAGTTTTTGTACAAATGCATTTTTGGTTGCAAACCAAAATTTTGAATGTTACATAATAAATTTCGTGTTTTGTCACATAAATATTTCAATTTTGATATTTGGTTAGTAATATATTCCGCTTTCTCGCGCCATAGTACTCTACATATGGTGAAGGGTAATGCTAGATCTGCAGGAAAAAATATTCAAATATTCCAACAGTATCGAATTTCAAGAGCAAATAGGACGCTCAATTATGAAGAAAAACAAGAGAAATTTGAGTCAATATGCCTGAAATACTTCCAGATGCTTTGTTTAAAAGCAGAGTTATTTTTAACAAAATACCCAATCTTTAAAGTGATATATCTTAAGTAAAGAAAATGGTATTAAGACAGGGTTTGAACGACATAGTGAAGAAAATTTTGCTTTTCTTACAAAAACACCCAGGCTAAAGGCCACCAGAATGTGCCTAGTTTAAGAACACCTGTATGAATGTGTGTCAAACACATAAGTGTGGACGGGGCGTTAAGAGCCGCGGCCGAAGACGGGCTCCTTATCATCTCATCGCTCCGTGAGGAGGATGAGATATTGTAGTCACTTTGCCTATTGGGCTATATATGGCAATGCCAGCTTAAATCGCAATGGTTGCCATGGTAACGAGGTCTAACCCATGGTGAGGTGCCCCGGGGTGACTGAAGGTCCAGGGCTGAGAGAGGGGTCAAAACCTGTCCGTGTGTGTGTGTGTTGGTGGGTGAGTGTGTGTGTGTGTGTGTGTCCAATTTTGTTTTCTTAATATCTTGTAAACGGCTGGGCCGATTTTCTTGAAACTTGGTAGGATGGTACCTCAGGTGGAACAATTGCATTTTGATACACAACCGGAAGTGAAAGTCAAAGGTTACAGGTCAAAGGTCAAATAAGGTGAAAATCACATTTTCTGCTATATTTAAAAAACGAAACGTTCTCCTGACACGAAACTCTACACATACGATGATTGCATCTAGACCTACCAAAATACGTGGTTGCCATAGCAACAGATGTCAAAGGTCAAGTGGTAGAATGGAACAAAAAATTTTCAAGTAATAATTTGTTCGTAAAACAACGTTTTTGTCCCTCAAACTCCTCCTAGTGGGCTAAACCGATTCTTTTCAAAATTGGTAGGTGGGTACCCCAGGGTGGGAACTTGTGTCTCCCAGACCCTCGGAAGAAAAGGTCAAAGGTCAGAGGTCAAAGGTCACATTTTGCAAGAAAACACTTTTTTCCCTATTTTGTACTAAAACTTCAAAAGAAAACCTTCATTTTACATGAAAATTCACAAGTATAATAGGGTAGACTAGTTCTACCAAAATATGTAGTTTCCATGGCAACCAATGTCAAAGGTCACGTGACAGGGGGTCACATACTTTTTATTGTATTCACTTTAACTCTTAACGGACGCATCCCACAAATCTGAAAGTTTAAGTGTAATAGCCTAGGCATGATACTGTAAGTTGTACCGATATGTGCTGAGGTTGTCATGGCAACCAAGGACATAGTTCACGTTACAGATTGTCAACGGTTAAAGTGGGCATGACACGGCCATAAAAATTTTTGTGTATTGCAAGATTAGATACAGTATTTTATCAATATCATCTCACACCCCATTAAAAAACCCGTACAATTCGACATAAATGATATTCGAAGGAAAACTGCGTTCAAAATACAATTTCGAAAAATGCCGCAACACCTCGCCTGACTTTTATGACGCAACTACGGCGCGCATCTAGATGTGGAACTAATGTAAAGCTGGGTAAAGTTATCGTATCTAAGCAACCTCATGAAAACGATTGCATCACAATACAGAGTCCAACATACCGAGTGGAAGGCGCAGACCATGGTGGGGATTCGGAGCAAATCATTGGCCAATATGTTCGTGTGTTTATGCGCGCGGGTAAAAATAGTTCTGTTTTATTGCAAGAAAGACGCGGTTCGGTCGTTATAAAGAACAGCAATGAATATGTGTGGGCAGACCAAAACAAGCGCGTCCCCACTGCGAGCGCGTCTTTACCGTATGAGCTGCTTGATGAAGATGCTATTGCGAATACTAAGCAGTCACCGGGCAATGCACAATTCACAATGTAGTCAGTGGCCACGCTCACTGCTATTGTAGCACCGGTGTTTGCAGTTATGTATGCGCTTACACGCGTTACCATGCACATGATTCGATGATTGTGAGCTCCCTGGTACCCATTTTTGAGACGCGTTCACATACGTTTTTTCGCATTAGTTCGAATTTCAAATGGGCTGAGCCTGGCCTGTAATTGAGAATTGAAAACGTCGTATGTCGGTATTTATGGACATAAGTTAGTAGGGAAATCATTCTCTTTATGTCAAGGTGTAAGTACCCAAAGAACAGTTACCGAGGAACTTACTTTAAAAGATTTTCGGCCGACGCATTAATCTTTTCTGCGTACTGGCCTGTGGCGAATCCAACCCGTGGCAAGGAATAACCCAAGATATGAAACTGTGGGTGACTAACATTAGGTTAGGCATAGGACCTACCTATCTTACATATTAGTGCCCTTAAAAACTTGGCGGTTTTGAAGCATCGCCAAAAAAGGTACGTGACAATTTCCTTGCCACGGGCTAGCATTCGCCACAGACCAGTGTGCAGAAAAGGTTCGTGCGTCGGCCGGAAATTTTCTAACGCCACGCGTTCAACATGGCGCACACACCCAGTTTTTTAATTGAGACGCACATGATGCGCATATCAGCGATCCGGGGCACACGTGAAGTTTGCCGTCGCGTCAAAATGGAGAATACGCTCATACAGCTAGTGCCTGAATAATAACAATTACGCACTTGTCTGAAGCGTCCGCGAAAGCGTCTTAGGTTTTAAATCGTTGTTTCATATCCATATCAGTTAAGTGTAACAGTCAAGCTAGTTTTCTTTAGAGTGTTGCAAGGGGATACCAACATTTTAAAAATAAATTTGTTCCAAAATCTTAAATAAACCTACTGGATTAAAAGGGCAACCGTTACAAAGATTGGGTAGCCCTTCCCCAGTTCTTTTATAATCCGGTGTCAGAATTTAAATATTCAAACGATGTTTTTTGTTTTTGAATAAGGGGTGCGCCTATAGTTCCAAGAACTTGATTGGTCTGTACCATATTCTTTCCCCTCGCTATCTTACGAAAAAAAAACTTCCGTCCCTTGGACCGAAAAAAGTCGATTCCCAAATGGACTTCAAATAGGAATTTCAAAGGATTGTGGCATGCAGCTTTAGTATTGCAATTTTTCTCAATGAAATTCTACTGTAGCATAAAAACAGCACAGATAAAACTTCTAGCACAAGTTCTGTAACCAACTTGGGCACATGTTAGCGATGAGATATGCAACTCCGTGGATTGCCCTCTTGTCATGATTTTTTTTAAAAAAGGAAGCCCGCCTCTGTACACAGTTACTCTGCTTCAAAGAGAAGCACGTTGGTCGGGCACGGTCTGTAAGGAGCACTCGAAGGTACTGTCCGTCACGCATCCGAAAGGTACTGTCGACCTGTTGGGTAACATTTTCGTCCCCCCATTTTCATACTTTTCATTTGGCCGGAATTGAGGTTTTACCAAGTCTGCAGTCTCCAAAGACTTTCGAGAGTGGTTTTGTGGAATGTTACAGGTGAACCATCGCGCCGAAATTCGATTACTGCTTTAGGACATGTTGAACTTACAGTACCGTACCGGTATCTAAATCAGTAATTGACTAAAGTTAATAGGCCTAGCCTAGGCTAGGCTAAGTAATGAATAGTAGGCCTAAGTTACGAAGCAGGCTAGCCTAAGTCGTCCCCAAGCCAACTCGTCCCTAAGCCAAGTCGTCCCCAAGCCAACTGGCCCACAAGCCAAGTCGTCCCCAAACGTTACCCAACTCGTCCCCAATATGAAAAATGGTTTGATTTTATACTCTTATATTACGCAAAAGTGACTTGCGTGATATTAATATTATCTCTCACACAGGTTCTACAACAGGTGTAGGCTTAATTTACGTTGGTATCTCAAGAAGTGACTTGCGTGATTTTATCTCTCACACAGGTTCTTCAGCAGGTGTAACGTTTATGCCATTATTAAGTAACTAAGTTAGGCCTAGGCTAGCCCTTGAACAGGGCTGTGTGTTACGTTACATGGCCTAAGCTCATTACACTCCACATCACAGCCCTTGCCCCGCTAACACAGGGAATCCCATCGTTAGGCTTTCAGAATAAAATACCTTCTAAACTGGTAAATATTACACACATCGAACTTATATTACCACAAAATTATGTGCAAGTGACTTTCCATCGAAAAGTTACCAATAAATCGGCTTTCATGGACAGTCTAAGGTCAAAATGCAGCAAAATGACACTTCAATTCTGGTTAAAAACTCCGTCGTTTGAATGAGCCCTTGTACAATAAGTGTTCCTACATGAACTTGCAAATAGTCAAAAATCATTCCTAGAATGTTGTAACCATTTCACCAAATCTGTACTTTACTTTAACGATCATTCCACCTAATGAATGCAAATTTCATATGAAAAATTCTTGTTTGTCCGTATTTGAAGCTTCTAAGTGTTTTTGAAATTGTTGAATCGTTGTCAGAATTTCTCTAAGTGTGAAAACTTTTTGAATAAGTGGAAACCCGTGCTATGACCTTTGACCCCAAAGTGGATATCACAAAGACGACGAGTCGTACTATTCCACGCGCTGTCACCCGCTGACACCCGCTAGTACGCCCTGTCTCAAGTTCCACGCGCTGCCGTACAAATTGTACGGCAGCGCTTGGAACTCAGTTGTACAACAGCGCATGGCGTTTCGCAGAACTAGTGGAAAACTCAGGAATCCATTCTAACATGTGTAATGATTAGCAACATTTGCGAACAAAAGTAGAAAATTGGCACAATGGTCCTTTGTATTTCACTTCCTAATCAGTAATGATAACATGATTAATGATAGCATTTAATGAAATTAATATCAGTGTGAAACTCTTAAACTCATCAACGGACTAAAAGATGGTAAAGCCCCAGGAATCGATGGAGTCCCTGTTAAGCTCGTGAAATCCATCTCTCATGTATTAGCACCCATACTCACATATATCTTTAATAATGTCTTTACCTCTGGTGTATATCCCGATGCCCTTAAAATTGCAAAGGTTATTTCATTATTCAAAAAGGGTGATCCCTCGTTACCTGAAAATTATTGGCCCATTAGTTTACTTCCATGTTTAGATAAGATTCTTGAAAGTGTAATTGAAAAAAGAGTGCGATGTTTTCTTAATAGACACGATGTTTTTTATAAATTTCAGTTTGGTTTTCAGGAGGGGCATTCAACATCTCATGCTTTATTAGAAGTTGTAGACAACATCTGCATAAATTTAGATAAGGGTTATAATGACCTAGGGTTGTATTTAGACCTCAAGAAAGCTTTTGACACTGTTGACCACGTGATACTATTACAAAAACTCCTACACTGCTGTATTCCTGGCAAAGCTTACGATATTCTCTCTAGTTACTTATCGAATAGAAAGCAATGTACTTTAGTTAACGATTCCTATTCACACTATGCAGATATTACCACTGGAGTACCCCAAGTTCCGTTTTAGGACCTCTACTTTTTCTCATTTATGTTAATGATATTCACCATGCTGCCCCCAATGTATCAACTCGTCTTTTTGTCGACAATACAAATGTTTTTCTAGCCAGTAAAGACTGTTCACATTTGATTGAAATGGTTACTGATACACTAAGTCAATTAGAAATATGGTTTGAGTCAAATAAACTTACCCTCCATGTCGATAAAACCTCCTTCACAATCTTTCATTCGAAAAAAAAAACTGTAATCATGCTTGCATTGATAGCTTTTGCTTCAATGGTACCAGGATTAGGAATTGAATTTTACAAAGTATTTGGGTTTAGTTATTGACGAAAATTTAACATGGAAACAGCATGTGAATGACTTACGCAATTCCCTCTTTAAATATATTGGTATTTTTTATCATATTAGTGATATTCTTCCAGTTGATACTGCAGTTCAGATTTACTACTCTTTTATTTATTCTAGACTTACTTATGCTATTGAAGTCAATGGTACAACCTGTGCTACCGTCCTTAAACCTCTCCAGACATTTCAAAATAGAATACTTAAGCTTCTCTTAAAGAAACCGAAACGGTTCAGTACAAATCAGTTGTATTTTGATTATAACATATTAAAAATCAAGGATATCCACAGGTATTGCATGGGTGTAATCGTTTTTAAATATTGTAATGATATGCTACCGAAGGTATTATCTAAAGAAATAAAGCCACCTAATGTAGCCCAATTCCCAATGCAGATTCGCCACAATTGCCTCTTTTCAGTAACCAACCACAAAACTTTACACGGCAAATAAGTTCTCCAAAATTATTGTTATGTTTGGCACAAACTTTCCCCTAGTGTTAGATCAAACCCTTCATTCCATTCTTTTCAAAGGAATTTGAAATCTTTCCTTATAAGTAGTTACCATTAGCAACTATTTAGTTGTTAGTCTCAAATCTCATCACTTTGTCAAGATTTTTTTTTTCTCTTTTCTTTTTGTCATCTTTTTGTCTATGTTTGTATGGTCACTAGCCTTGATAAACTGTATTGTTTTTCTAGTGTCCATCATATGTACTTTGTTTTTAGTATTTGTTAAATAATACCTCTGTTGATGATTGTTGTACATATGAGAAATAAATTGAATTGAACTAAATTAACATCCAGCGTGTCAGCGCATGCCCGGGTACACAAGGAATAGCCAGGCATGCCAGCGCATGGTTTAGTAGGATCGAAGACTGACTATACAGTACCGGTCCGTCGAGGTTGAAACGAACGTCGAGAACCGACAGTCGTTTTAAGCCGACCTACGTCGATCAAAGTAAATTCACAAAACCTGCCAAAGGTTAGAAAACAAGATCGTCCATTTTGACGATCTGAGCAAGACAGTCGAACATAGTAAAGATTATACACAAAAGGCTGTGGTTTCCAAATGAGCTCTTTGCGGTTTGCGAGCTCGGTCGTGTTTATGTGTCATTATTGAAAAGGAGAAAGGTGAACAATGGAACTTTTCAATAGTGAGATTGTCATCACATGATTGAGCTTGACTAGCCCTGGGTTATGACAGCGATTAGCAAACCTACACTAGAACGCCTGCATGCTTAGTTTTTGTGAGAATGTAATAAGTTGTAGAGTTTAATTCCAGTTAATAAACCTTAACACTCACTTATAGCGTGATATATCCATCGAAAAGACAATAACGTTAGACCTAATTGAAACGTTATCAAAATCATTTAAATCATAAGCCACGTAATTGTCACACGGGTCGCGGGATATCAACCTCGCTCGTAAGCCCAACTTACAGTACTTTCCGGTACGGTAACACTGTCATACAAGATTTACGTTTCTCTAAGCTTGTCATGCGTGTACAGTTAAGAAAATAATACTCCGTGCAGATATTGCAATCGGCACGTAATGCGCTACTAACGTTACTCGTGTCAAATTCCAGAATTGCCTGCTTAGTTTAATACATGCTGGAATTTGATTTGAGCACGAATGTCGCAGTTCCCTACATAATTAATTGTACAGCAACTGTTTTATTGAACATAAATTGACAAATATGACCAGCCGTTGGAGTAGCAAACACAACAGTAACGCAACTAACAGATCGTACCGATTTGTTTGGAAAACTCTAGGTGTCAATCATGTCACGTCCTTTTCTTCCCTACATGTTTATGTGCCAGCAAATAAGTCTTTTTGTACGAAATAAACCCCCGTGTCTGTGTCTTCCTTTTACTACTACTTGATTTTCTTTTTGACTTTTCCCTGTTTTTTTTTTTTTTTTTTTCTTTTCGAAGGGCCTAACCTGATTTGCAGCACGGGGTTTTATAGGGTTTGCTGAAATGTAAAATCGCACGAAAACTTCAGCTGTTCTCTACAATATAAGCACTTAAATTCTGCACTTCACAAGGCTGAATTTGTTCGACAATGTGTCCCGCTCTCATGTTAAAGACTTTTCCAGCCAAAGAATAGATATTAAAGATTTTTCCAGCCAAAGAATAGATATTAAAGATTTTTCCAGCCAAAGAATAGGTTACCGACCAGTATTAAATAAAAGCCCATGCCTTTTAGACGAGACGCGATAACATGAAAAATTAAAATTTATTGAATAAAAATAATAATTATTCACCGTCAACGGAAGTTCCGCGATGGATTGTACTCCGTCATAGTTAACCACCCATCTTAGAGTTGAGCCAACACCATTGCTTTATATTTGTTCAACAGTGGCGACGCTGAGGCGCATGAGGGTTTTATTCCGCTCAGATTTCGCCATTCCTTTCTGCCCTCCGCCAGTTAGGCCAGATGTTGCCCTTATAGTTTGCCCCCGCCCCATTTTGCCATAACCTTGGCACCGCCACTATTAATTAATGTAACTCCCCCAAGCAATTGCCTCAATTTGAATCTTACCTGGTTAGTATGAAATCTCTCACACCTGATCGTCCAAAGGAGAATTATTCCATTAATATTCCATGCAGAGAAAGAAATTATAAGATGGCAAGCCGAGTGATGAGAATTATTCCATTTACATTCTAGGCAGAGCAAGGAACTGTAAGATGACAAGCCGAGCGATGAAATTTGCGATTAGATAGATCTCAGGGCCTTCAACAACTCAACTTAGTTGAATATAACACATAAGGTCCACTTCATATTTTGTACAGGGATCGCCGTCATATTTACTTCGCGGCGGGCTGTGTCGACATTGTCCGACATTAAACCCGGTCCCTGCACCTTCCATGACACCCAGTACTGTGAGACGCTATGTATACGATCAGGTGCCAGCCAGCTTGCAGGTTTAACAATGCAATGTACAGTGCTATTAATATTAACGTGTGGCCCGAACCGATTCCACATCGATTCGTACGTTCTACATGTTGCGGCGACCGGTAACAAGTTCTGAAAATGCTTGGGAAGTCCCGTTTCTTGTCACGGATATATCCAATCGCAGCTAAGGACAAAACACTCACCCATTGGTTCAACGCGATCGTTCCGTGCAGCTGGGTGAATGACCTCGATTTTCTCACGGGCAGCACTTTGATGTTAACCGCGGCGTAGACTGAAAGGCGCGATGGCTGTCTAGAAACTTTTTGAGTGTCAGTCTTCCGTCATCAAGGCGCCGTACGTGTGACCTGTCTAGGCCGTGCCCTGTATTTTCTTGCATTGCAGCTAGAGAGACCGAAACTACAGAGTCCGCGAGATCAAAAAGTTAAAAACTTGCTGATCTTTTCAAAATTTCGATTTCCGGATCTTCAGTCTCATACCTTTGGTCTCAATGTGCACTGCCTTTTACAGAGGACTTAAACAGTATTTGAGCAGTAAGACACTATATAACACATATAACCGTGCAGATACTGTATAGTCTCCCTTCATGATTATTACATTACGGAAACCAAGTCCCCTCATTCCCAAACTGATACGGTATCATCCCCACAGCTCCCACCCCTAAGTTCATCCACTATATCGTTTCAGTGCCGCACCTATAAGCGTGGTGCTTTCCGCTTAAGTGTACTCTCCAAAAATGACCGAGCATTTGTAAAACATGAAACGACCCAAAATGTATTAGACAAACTTGAACAGAATCTAATCAATAGGCGGACGAATTGCAATCTTTTCCAAAACTTTGACCAGAGTGGGGCTCATAATTGAAACACCAAAGAGAATCAAGTTTATTCCAAACAAAAGAGTAATTGCCACCACGATGTTGAAGTAATCCTTTCAGAAATAAATAACTAAGTAGGCTACAGTATAATACCACAACTTTCATTGTTCATTGATCCTAGCAACAACGGTACTGCATGCGTCTCTTCGCAACGGGGAAAAGATGTCCAGCGTGGCGATTCTCCCTTTTGTCTTGTATTAACCAAAGTCGCCTTGGGCATTGGTCAAATTTACCCCGAAACGGCGTGGTAACCTGGCGGTCTGGGTGCGAAATACATCCCTTCGATGATTATCAGTGTTTAGCGCCCTAGTTTGGAAGTTTGGACATAAATCAGTTACCCTTTAAACTTTCAAATCTCACTGTTGGCACTGGGGGGGGGGGGAGGGGGGATTGGGGTGTTGGGGTACCCGGTGTTCATGGGGTTCAAGGTTCAGTGTTCCAGCCCGTATTCTTTTCATCTCGCTGGTTTAAAAATGATTGCAAGGTTTGTTATTCCATGGGTTTGATTTTCCAAGAAGTGTCGATGTTCTCAAGATTCGGAAACATTGAACCTCGGGAACAGCGAACCCAACAAAAATTGACATAAGCTTCCTGTTGGGTCGCTGTATCATATTTTAGAATGCCATAATCTTGTAAGTTTGTTATATAAAACTACGGCATGCCGACCAACTGAATTTTTTCGTCCGCCCACTGAAGACTTATTTTGCTTATATGTTATCAGTTTAGCTATTTAAATGATTTTCTCAGGTTGCAAACATCGTTTCCTCCTTTCAAAATATTCCGAAGTGGGTATCTGGAGAAATTGTTAACAATAGCGTTTCACCCTATACCAGATCTTTGTGCAGTTCACCTTACTGTACGGGGATTTTGTGGAAGAGCGGTAGGCTTTGACCAACTCTGTTTAACTTTCTAGTTCGCCGACCAGTTGAGAAAAATGTCTCGCCAATTTCGTAGGGCTCCTCCCTAGCCCGCACAGCCATGATAATGATCAGTACCTAGAAAATCGGCTATGTACGGCACATTTTGGAAAACCGCCAAATTGTCATGTCAAAATGTTGACCGCGCGAAAAGCAAGAGTCATATTCCCAGGCACCTGTTCATCATGAACCTCGCAGGTGACCTAGTTCTCTGTGAAATGTACTGCACGGTACCTTGCAACGTTAATATGCAAATAAATTGCTCGGATCACCAGTTCATGTACTGTATCTGGCCGGGTACATAATTAAGATGCGCGTGAGGCCTTGCGTGATTGGTAGGTTGGAACAGGGCGAGTCCAATATGTGAATGTATAAGTGAGTGGGGTTTTTTTTAGTTATGTGGACGTGCGGTACCAACAAACAACATTAATTCATTTCCCTTGGTTTCAGCGTGATACTTGCAAGGACCTGTTTCGTAAAATTCTGTATCTTCGACGGAGACCGAAGTGTTGGTCACCTCCGTGCAGAAAATTCCCCTACTTTTCATGCACCTTTGCTGACATAGGTTGGGTCCACGTGTTGTTACCAAATATAGATAGGCCCTTGCAACGTTATTTTGCATACTGTACGGTACGTGATAGTTAGCTTCTTGGTTGTGCTTGTTAGGAAAATATTAGTTGTAGTTTGCGAACCGTTAATGCAAGTTTCATGTAGTAAAATGTGTACCCCAATAATGCGGGATTATTACTTTGGATTAAAAACTGAAAGCAGAGGCGCAGAATAGGATTTTTGCTGCTGTATAAGGTAGGGCATAAAGATAAATGACATTGCTATAGAGTAACTTCGTTACTAGCAGTACAGCTAACATGGAGACAAGATCATGAGATTCGTGACTCATGTCGGTTTAATGGCGAGCCCGAGAGTCAACGGTACTTCGGAATAGATCAAGTCTAGTAACAATAATTAGCTACAGCAGGACAATGGTTAATCATTTTCGTTCAGTCAGAGAGGGGGGGGGGTGGTAAACACATGAGAGCTCTAGATGGGATTAAACCTTTTTCAGCGCGAATTCTAAACATTGATATGCACAGTGGGTACAGATATATTGCTTTTCTTTTTAATGCTTTTTCCAGTTTCTTTCAACAATCTGCCAGATTTGTCCTTCGCCCGATAAAACATGACAGCCCACTGTACTTGCGCCGGTGGGATGGGAGGTTACTCTGCCTGCAGGATATTGCGTCCACCCCTCCAGGAAATTGCGGGAAAAAAATTCAAGTGCACCTCCCTGCTTGGAATGTGCAATTTCCGTTTCTGTTCAGGAACTGAGAATAGTTGTAAGCAATTGTGCCTAGCAACAAAAAAGGTGCGGTAATCAATAGATATCTTAGCCTTTAACCAATTCATATGAAAATGGTGCGATTATCAGGAAGGGTTTTTTTTTACATTAAGGGGTGCCCAGTTCATTTCAATGTATTCTGTTGCGATACTGTAGAACTTACTTGCACAACAATTATCGGATTCCAATTTTTTCCACGCCGACAAAACCTGGTCAAGTACATACGCAAAAGACAGAAAAAGTAGAAGATGAAGAAGAAAGAAAGAAAAAAACTACATGCCAACTTCGAATAAGAACAAAAAAATGTATCAAGTGTATGCACGTTTTTTGTGAACTTCCGAATGTATGATGAATGAATGACCCGAATGTTCGCTTGAAAAAAACATCATTCCTACGTATGAAAGAAAAAAGTGCATGAATAAAACGAAACATTGGGGAGGGGGGGGGTAAACAGCAGGAGGAAATAGAGAAAACATAAGGCTGAAGGTTTAAGGCCTGCTGCAGAACAGATATTACAGCAAAGTCACATGAAATCGCGATGTAAAATTTAACAGGAATATTACAAAAGTAACGCAAAGTTGTGGGATACAATCTGCACGCACTTAAAAGAAAAACAGTGCAGTAACATGCACCCGATTCCCCGGGCCGAAATTGGAAGACATTTTGCAAGATCAACTGCATCCAAACTAGCAAATGTACTATACGCAACACTGGTTTTTACCCACGGACCCAAGACGGCCAGGTGTTTGTGGTTTTGATTTGTGAAGCGTTCGTTGTTTGGATTGTTTTGGATCGCTATTGTTTAGCGCCGTGTTTAGGGGGGGGGGCATTTTCGTATTGTAGCTGTTCACTTTAGTTGGGTTTCCGCCCTTTACAAACTTGCCCTTTTAATGTCGGTACACCCAAGAAGTATAATCTCCACCATGACAACAGTTCGTAAGAAGTTAAAGATCGCCTTAGTAGTTTTGTTGAAATTTCTTTTGCCAAATGAAGCGATAAGTATTGCAACATCCCCCCATGATCTGTCTACATATTGAAAAAAATTATTTCATCTCTTACGCCTATAATATGTATTGATAAAATTAGAAAGGGGCAAAAACAAACTAGCAACACACAATAAATGAGTTTTTTTTCAGTTAACTTGATCATTTATTCGTTAGTTTGATTAACCCGTGAAATGGTACAGGACAAGCTAGCGGTCCTGCATTGTGTGCTGGTGCGTTGTTGAACATTTCCCGATTTTACAAAAAGCGTGTTGAAGTACTAAACAAAAAGTGCAACAACAGTGCAGTTTCCCATTACATATTTTGGAGGTGTAATATTTGTACCTTCTCCGAAAGCGCGTATCGTTGTTTTGTAGACAACTGTGGTATGTCGCACAATTCCAACAGCTTAAACAATTGCCCGAGAGTTAAACGTTATCAAGTTAGTTAGAAGAGGTTTCATGCTATACATGAATTATCCCGTCTTTTTGCAGTAGAAAAAACGTAGCTGTTAAAATATTTTGGACTGGCCACACTGTCGTGCAATCTCTTTTAATTTTAATGACAAATCAGTTCCTCTGCAGTGTGACCGTGTACTCTAAACAAATTCGGTCAGTGAAGAGGATTAACGATGGTGTCTGCATTGTGTGCACGGAGGCAATTTGCGAGAAAACCACAGTCGAAGATCGACAAGATTAAGGACGATCTTATCTACGGTTTGGAAAACCACGATCGATTTAAGCCTTTAATGAATAGCCGCTCACCAAGTTAGATAGGGAAGGAAGGGTTTTACGGTTTTTGACGATCCATAAAATTTAGGTTAGATTGCTGAAAGTCCTTGTAAGTCGAAGTGCGTCGATGTACGTAGCGTCCGTCAACGTATTTCAACCTCGACGGACCGGTACTGTATATATATATGGGAATATATTGCTAACTGAACAATACACACCAACAATCCTTTGAGATAATGCTAGCATTGAGTAGGCTGCAGGCATACAGTGTTCAGTACGTTGCACTACTGTAGGCAGTCTTAATTCCTGGTTGAAACAGGGAACTGGTACAGTACTCCTTGTTACTGAACTCATTGCTCATTGGTTTAGTAACAGATGAACTGGCAATTGGTTACACTATGTAGAAATGGTGTTCTGTGCATCTATTAATCAATCCATGGATCTATCCATTCCCAATATTTCTTTGACTTGGACTTGGTAAAATCTCATTGAGCATGGTTTGAGTCATGTTATGAGGGTTGGTAAGATGCAAAAATGATTGAATCCCATGTCTGGTTCATAGAGAACAGTAAGAATTTCATCCTGTTTTTAAATCACCCCAAAATGAGTACCTTACACCACACTGTGGTACAGTATTACTAAAATATCTGATACTGTTTCCAAGTTCCAACTTGTTGCTAGGACAGTGTTGGTGGGGAAGTTAGCATACTGTACCAAGCCTGTACTTTCTAACACTTACAGTTTCATTTGAGGGTCCTACTGTCCTCAACCAACTTCATACAGTAAAAAGGGCTAATGATCACTAAGAGTTGGGTTGGTTTTTTCAATGAAACCCGGTACATATCACTTGATTTATATTGACAGTCTGTGGGAGTATGGGGTCAATACCGATGCATCTCTTACTAGGGGTGCACATTGATTTTAATCATTCTAAACTGTGTTGTTTCTTCAGATTAGGTGAATTCAGTGAATAAACCAATCATAAATATCTTTTTCTGGCCATAAATAAAATTTTTCCAATAAAGTGATATAAATCAATGATTTTTTTGAAAAAATCAGTTGATTGAAGTCACGATTTAAATCAGTGATTTTAATGAGGGCGATTAAAACCAAACGACCCTGTCAGGTTTGTAAAGAGTCTTCTTCCTCTCTGCAATAACTCTTAAACATCCCTGCTATTGGGAACTACAGCTTAGTCGGGAAGCTGTTTCAAGTTTGATTTTGCTGATCGGCCTTTGCCAGTTCTAAGGTCGGGAGGACTGTAGGAAAAGTATCCCTGCTGTAGGGAACTGGCTTCAGGTGAGTTTTGGGGAAAGGCTTGCAGATAGAGGCTGCAAGACCACATAATAATAAGTTTCTCGCGTAACTTCAACTAAGTTATCAGGATACGCAGCATAGGTAAAAATTGGCAAGTGCACTTGGCTAAATCATACCAATCCAATATTTTACCGATGTTGGTGAATTTGGCCAGATCCTATGTCTGATCCTGTTATCGGTTGAGCCCTAGACAAGACCCCTCCATTGTTTCTCATAGAAAGATTTTCTAATCTTGTTCAATAACAGAAGTTTTACATTTGTTTGAAAGTGCATGAATTTTATTTACTGTACTTACTTATTAACCCTTTGAACTTATACTGTATTACACTGCATTTTTAACTTTGCTGTTTGTAGTTTTCTTATAATGGGGAGAAGACTGAGATAAATAATTTAAACCCAGATTGGGAGAGGAGAGCAAGCCCTTCTTATATCCAAAATTCAAAATTTTTAACTGCCCTTTTTGGTTCCTTGCAGTAGCAAAGGAACCTATGTAGTCAGGTTGGCGTGTGTGTGTATATGTGAGTGTGTGTGTACAGTATGTGTGTGCATGTGTGACATTTGCTTCAGTACGCTCTAACTTAACAAGAGAGGCTGGATGGAACTTGGATTTGGTATATATATTTTTCATAGGGAGAAGGTGTGCCCTATTGTTTTTGGTGGAGGTCAAAGGTCATTTGGGGTCACCAGAAGTCAAAAACTAAAAACCTTCTCAACACCATGTTTCAAGGTAGGAAACTTGGATAGATGTCATACTTGGTGTGTGGTGTAAGGATGAGGTCTGATATGTTTGGTGAAGGTCAAGGGGTCACCAGGGGTCAAATACTGAAAAACTTTTTAGTATAGTATTTTATGGTAGAAAGGACAGATTTCAAATCAATTTGTGTTTGATTAAGGTGAAAGGTCATCAAGGTCACTGGAGGTCAACCACTGGAAATGTTGTTCAGAAAATCTTGTAAGTTAGATAAAGATAGGTTCAATAGATTTTTTATCTCACCTGGTTTTGCATGCTTACACACCCAAACACCTTAAAATTTGGCCTTTACGTTCGTTCAGTAATGATTCCTTTGGGTGGTACACACATTTTGGTTCATTCAAAGTTGTAAAAGGGCAGTAACTGAAATCTGTAGATTTCAATGAGCACAGGTCACACTGCATTAAATTGGTCTCTCTGCCAGTGGAAGGAATGCATGGATTATACAGTATATCTCTTTAATACTGCTGTGCCCTGTGGGGTAACCTACAGGGTTGTCACCACGCTGGTCGGCGCCGGTCGGGACTCACCAGCACTGGACATTGCCGCCCGGTACAGCACCTAAAATGCAAGGCTTCCGACCGGCACAAAAATGATCTTTTATACTGAGAAATAATGAAATTGACATTAGCCTATAGCTGAAAAAAATTAATGGGTCAAAAATTAGGTGGATTCCATGGGGGTAGGGTGAGATATTGTACAAATATTGAGTCAGATGTTTAGCCGGCACTTAAATCGGGCTGGTGACATCCCTGGTAACCTAATCCGCATTCTATTATCACACCCCATTAATTACTTGCTTTCTGCTTAACTGCTGAAAAAAACCCTGTTTTCTGTGTAGAGATAGCAAACAGGACAAATGGTAGATTGTTTTAAAGTAATAGCAAGTTTTATTTGAAAGCAGGTAAAAATAACTTATGAGAGAAGTACAAGGGGTGTTTTTCTCTTACTAATCACATTGTGTATTGTTTATTGGTGGTAATATCAAGTTTGATTACAAGCATAAATACATATGGAAATGAGGAAATGTTTTTGAAGGATCACCAAGCATTATACAAGTTGAATGTAAGTAAGGCCACAAAAATTTATGAAATTGATTTCATGTACTATTAGTACTAAAAAATCCCTTGTGAAGATGTTACAAAAATTGAGTGTGAGCTTTTGCTTACTGTAGCTCTATATCAGAGACTGGCTGCACAGTTCTTATAATATCCAGCAAGGAACCACAGTGCCCATTGGGCTCTTGTTTTAAGGGAATGTTACCTCAGTAAACTTAAAGGTTTCTCCTGAACAACCTAATCTTAATGGTTTATGCTTTTCTTAGTTTGCATATATTGTATAGGATGGCATAGCCATAGAGAAGGATAATCCTGATTCCTGCTCTATGACAATAGCCCCGCCACATTCATACAGGCCTATTATTATTACATGTTAGGCTAAGCTACAGTCATTCTAACCAGACCACACTGTATTTGCAAGCAAATGCTTCGTTCTAGTTTTATTGGTGTTCCCAAAGTCCATATAGTTTAATTACAGATGGTACAAAACAAGGCAGTGCGTTGCTTGCATAACCTTAAAAATATGATCATATTCACGGCTGGAAAAAAAGCAGCAAATTGGGAAGCTCATTGCAGGGAAATTTTGGTATTTGGAGAGAAATAAGACTTTTTTTTATGTAAACATGTGAAGTCTTTGGGAAATTTTGATTTGCTTCCTAGGAAATTTGACAATGATTTGCTTGCAGGGAAATTAACATTTTTTCCAGCCCTGATCATATTTTACCTCCTACATTTGATCAGAGCACTGGGCTCACAGTTGATAAAAGAGTAAAGTTTAAATTGTTTTTAATAGTCTATCAAGGACCAAATTATCTCACTGACATGCTGGTGAAAGATTTTAATGGCATTCACAGTCTTAGATCTTACAGTTTCACATTACAATTGTACAGTAGTTCTGTTCACCACTTCCAAGTTATACAATGCCCTTTGCATTTATTATTACAGGTCCTAGACTTTGAAATTCCCTTCCACTTTCTCTCAGAAGTGTCTCCAATACTGTACCTCAAAATTTTAAGCTGGACTTAAGACTTACTTTTCCAACCTACAGTAATCTCATTTATTTTTTCTATTTATAGAAATTGTACATTCTTATATTAGTGCATCTGAACAACTTTGTGACATTGTGGCCAAGTGAGCTGTTCCAATTGAGAATTTCTGTTGACTGTACTACAAAAATTGAAGTTTGGTGTGACCAGGCCAAACCCAGACCTTATGACTGTACAGTAAGTGGGATGCTCTTCAGTATAAACCACTTGCTCTATAGGGAAATATTTTGTTTACAAAATTTCTTTATGTGCAGCAAAAACCCTAAGCTATAGTATAGTGATGTACAGTGTTTTCAGCAAGGAGGGGGTGGGGGGACACTTAATTTAGCCTTCCCTCATAGAAGAATGAGGATAAAATGCCTCCTTTCTTTTTTCCATAAAAATTACAAAAATGTCATTGTCTTGGTTTCTTATTTAAGAAGAGTACACCTTAGCAGCAATGTCTGAACCAGTACATAGTGTTAAAACAGTAGATTGCACCTCATATTGTAGGAGCCATGAAGCATGCTTTTGCCCCCCCCTCCCCCACCCAAAACCACCTGTAACTTTTACCAAGGGAACCATCAATTTGGACTTGATGCTTGGCTGTTTTAAATCCCCCTTTTTTGAGTTTCTGGTAGAATCCCTGTTTTGCCCCTCAAACAGAGGTGTCTCCAGACTTTGCAGGGAGAACTAGGGGCAACAAGTTTGCAGGGAAACAGCTATACTAGAGACCTGCTTATGGTGCTGGAGGTTCCACGGAGCACATAGTATGCAGCTCTATTGGGTGGGATCCAGGGTTCTGCCTGAGAGCCCCTGTGGGGTCCAGGGACACTCAGAAGCTCTTCAGGGCTCAAGGAATCCTGGGTTCTTTGGGTATTTGTGAGGTACTGCTTTAAAGTCATATACTAGAGAAAAATTTTATAGCCCACACAGTGGTCTAAAAATTACTTGCATACAAATAAGAGTAACCAAACAAGTGAAACTACTACCACCAATGGATTCTGCTGACAATTGAAAAGCAGGAGGGGAGCTGAACTAGAGAAAGCAGTTGATGAGCAGTTAGATGTGATTCTTTCAAAGAAAGATGTAATACTGCCTGGAGATGACTTGAGCTCAGTGCCACCTTTGGTGGAGCAACCTGGAGGGTGCAGAAAATTTCAAAAAAGAAAAAAAAAAAGCAACCCCACAGACAGCCAAAAATGTTTTGGGAATTTTTTTTTCGTTTGAAAAGAATAAAAATTGCTGCATTTTCTTTGCCGAAGAAGAATCAAATCTTATAAAATCTGGTAGCCACACTCTGACTACAGAAGAGAGACTTTTTTTTGAAAATCACTAATCTCACTTGGGGAGGATGCCAGTGGGGGGAGGGGGAAAGAAGGTTTTCTAGGCTGGTCATGTTTCCCATGGCCCCTTTAGCAATCCACTGCCCTCAGATTATCTCAATTTCATGGTGAGGAGCTCTCCCATGTCACAGGTATCCTCTGCTGAATCCACAGTCCAATGTTTTTTCATCATGTACTAACATACAGTATACATGGGCAGATTATGAGGGGTTTCCACAATGGTACAACTACATCTTGATGGTATAGTATTTGTACTGTACAGCACATGTCGACAATATGAATTAGTGGGGTGGGTCTATGCTGAAATGCTGTAGCATGTCATTACATGTACAATACATGTAAACAAGGAAATTGAGTTCTGTAAATGACAGTACATACATACAGCTGTGTCAACTTTCTACTGCAGTACACCCACTCAGGGGATGAATCTAGGTGCAGAGGCACTTTTTGAGTCACCTTAGGAGTAAATCAAATACAGTAGTCTTACAGCTTGGTATATAAAAGTAAATTGTTTATTTGTGGTAAATTGGCATTAATTCCCAGCAGATGTTGAAGTTCTGGTGTGTTAGTTTTAGTAGACAGGATTTAAACATACAACAGTCACAGTACAGTTAATATATTAAGATGAGATTTTACAACTTGGAGCATAGTTTCTAACCCAATTGGTTTACATCCAGCACTTCCAAGTTGTGGCTCTCTGGCTTGTTTTCCCTACTCCATGCTGAGCAAGTACATTGGCACTTTCAATTTTTGAAATGTTTATGTTGAAATTACTTGGGCAGGAGTGGAACTCGAAACCCTCTTCACATACCAACACAATGTGTTAAAGGGCAAGAGCAGTCACCTGAAACTTTTCATGATTGGACCTTTTATCCCCTTGTGCAATTTATCTAAAATTCAACCTCTTCCTGACATTTAATTTTTTGCTTCAGGGAGACTATGAAAGGGCAATGTGCATCAATTGAAACACCCTCAGCACAGTTCATGCTGAGTAATATAAACTGCATCTTTTGATCAAGCTGCCAATCAAAGGGCTGAGCCAATAGAAAATTTCTGTAGACTACTACAATAATTATAGTAGTAATACAAGAGCTGTAAAGGTCAAAAACATAAGTTAAAAATTGCAGTGTCATGGGATTCTTCAATTTAGTATCTGGTGTATCTAACAGAGTACACATTGGTGGAGACTCTATTTACTTTTACACAGTGTTCAACTTCAAACTTAGAGGAATTTAATTTATATCACAACATACAGTTGGTTACACTATGTATACACATACACAGGTCTTGAGTTTCAAATTTTCCAGGTGTGCTACAAATCACACTTCTCAGGAAATTGAGGTGTGTGGTGGGTGTGCTATTTTAATAAACTTAAATATCTTTACAAGAGCTCACATCTTCATTTACTGTAGGTGTGCAAAAAAATTACACTCCTCAAAGCTCAAGGCCTGTACACAGTGCTTTATTTGTCAAAGGGACCATTGGCACTGAAATATTGCTTAACGTTGGCAGGAACGCTATGTACAGTAGATGCTTCGTAGCTGTGCTGAATTTGTGTGGTGTAAGTGTCTGCAGGTAATGTACAGTACAGTACAGTGGATTGTCTATTCATCTTGCTGAATGCCAAACACAAAAGGATAAAAAATGAAGTGGCAATGTTTGAGGTCAAGTCATTATATTTTTACAATTGGCTGAGTGATATCTGAAATATGGTCAGATATTTTGTACCTGGCCTCAATTTTCAAAAAATTTCTGGTTGTCCTTTGGGCAACTATTTCACTAGTTTTGGTTGTCCAAAATGAAATTCCGTTGTACGAAACATTTGGATGTTGGAGAGACAGCAACACTTCAAGTCTGAAACATGGTAGATGAAAAAAGTTGAAAAGTTTATCAGTCAGCTTTATACTTTTTCAATCTAAAAGAAAAATGGTTGTCCGTCGGACAACCAATCTTTAACTTTTGGTTGTCCGGATGAAATTTTAGTTGTCCCAAACAATCGGACAACCATGAGCCCTGTGTACTGCAATTAATTATTAGGCTCTGGATGTGGAGAAAAGCAGTTAAATACTGTAGTTCAGCATCATTTGCAATTATTATTAATGTACACTGAAAAAGCATTACCACTATGAAAAAGTACCAGAAGAATATTAGCTAACACCAACCAAATGGGTTTCCGTGCTAGGTTTAGGGTTACAGTTAGGTACAGGGTTAAGTTAGGGGTTTTAAATGGGGTTAGTGTTAGAGTTAGTGATTTGCGATTATGGCTGATTTACTGTCCCAACATTCTAGCTCATCGTCGCTGCTTATTGTTATTATGAGGCTGATGATGTCAGTGCAATATTGCACCTATTGCTGTACTACAGTACATAATTACTGTACAGGTCTTCCACACTATGCTGCACATTTCAGAGTATGCAAGAATGACCCATGCCTTTCAATGGATGTTTCAATTCTATGTATACAGCAGTACATAACAGCAATGCATGTACTGTACATATACTGTAGTACTTTGCAGCCGTATGTTTGCAGTAAAACGCAATGAACATTATACTGTTAGCATACCATATAAGTCTTCAGTTCCTGCATCAAACCCGATGATGGATGGTGGTTGAATTTATTTACAGACCTTAACATGCTTTGACTTCACCGGAAATTTATTTCGAGTATTGTGCATTACACTTGGACTTTCGTATCCTGGTTAGAATACAAGTCCCAAATGTGGGTGTAAACAGAACACTCTCAGTGCATGCTGTGTTAAATATGAGCTATTCTGCATTTTTACAGTTCAATATTGATCAAAGAGCAGTGCTCACGCCAATTGAGAATTTGGATACACCTGTTTGAAATAGTTTTTGGAGTAAGGAATAACTGCCTTTTATAGTCCATGCTTTTTCCAGGAATGACACAGTAGAGGTTACCATTAACAACAAACCTGTACCTAGTAACCAGAGCTATGTTTCAGTACATGGAGACATTATTTACATTTTATCTCACCATGACATTTTTCTCACAGCAGCATGCTCATTTGTGGACAGCTTTTCTTCATGAATGTTCATTTGCAACTAATTTTTGGTGCTTGATGTTCTTTTTTTTTTCAATTTCTTTTTCTTGAGTTTGCAACACAGGTGTTGTATCAGCTTTGTTGAAAAATGAAGGCAAAATAAATCGAAACCTGATCACCAGTCTTGGGTAGCAGTCCCCTCTCCTCTGAGAAGAGTTGAAAAAGTTTTGAATATTTAAACACATGCATGGGAGCCGTACCAACTTGCTTCAAAATGTGACATAATTTTTTTGCACAATCTGCAAGGAACTTTCTTAAAGCCAGTGAATAACTTAATAATGGTGTGCATTAAACTTGGCTTTTGAAACACATACATTGCCATGTCATTCCATCCATTTGGATACATTTTTTTGCTTTTGGGATGCTGTACAACATGCCTGCGCACAAGGTTTTGTGTTACCAGGGATGGGTGGGGGATAAGGAGGCAGTTACAGTATACCTACAGAGTATGCCTGTAATGACATGTAATGATAATAAGTTAAAAAAATTATTGCGGATCATGGTGAATGCGGGACAGGTAATTCAAATGTTAGATTAGAAATCATTTATTTCCACCATAAAAGTTTCATCCAGACTGTGCTGAGACATGTTCAGTAGGATAGAGTAATACACTAATTTAAGTTGAGGTGACTGCATATTCCCTTTAAAACAAGTGTTTAAGGTCACATCAAGTTTTGATAATTAGAGAACAAGCCAGTGAGCCACAACTGGAAAAGATATGAGCAGGTAAAGATGTTACGTCTTTAACAAAAAATGAACTTGCAGCGAGCACATTGGGCATCATATCCACACATTAATGGACAGTCTTTTGTTTGTCTTTAAAATTTACTGATAATCAGATATGGACTCAGTGCATATTCATGCGGACAAGTAGACTTAAGGAATTCCTAGCCCGATGGACAAGTAATAAAAAATGAATTTATCGAAGCCTGCCCACAGGGAAGTCCTATTCCTATTAACTTCAAGGTCAACACAATAGTCTGAAAAAAGAGAAACACAACTTTCCTTTTCAACGTGAGGGACCGATTTAACCTTTGCTACCCTCAAATTCCCCTTGGAGTGCAAGTGTAGTGACATCATTTGCTCACAGTATATATCAAAAAATATATGTTCCATTTGCATGAAAGTTTCACCACACTGTGTAGATTTGGTCCTTCTTTTACATGTGAAAATCAAATTTTTGCTTAGACTTCGCTGTAATGCTCTGCTTGCTGTCGTCTTCTCTATAGCCTTGCTCAACAACCTGCTCCTTTCCTTTCATCTTTTTAGCTCAATAACACAAACTTGTTTCCTTTCAGGTATCATTCATGTGCATGGATGTCGCCCTCTACTTGGAGTTTGCCAGGTATGTATTTCTCCTTGTGTACAGTAGATCATGTTCAGGACTTTTGCAGCATTGGTTTTTAAGGCATTACTCACCAGACAATATTTTGAACGTAGGTACAGTAGGGTAGTGCCAAAAAGATGTTTTCAACTCAGAAAGAAGAGTTTGTCGTTTGACCCTGCATGATGACCAGCATTCAGTGAATGCTTTTAATCAACTAGTTTTTCATTTTGAAGTTCAATAGAACCATGGAAACAATTCAATTATTTCAATCAAGGGTGGTCCCTAATCCTCAACTAGTTTCCAACTTGATCCATTCATCATGTCCCTGATCCTATATTGTGTCCTTCAGAGGAATTATGATCCACCATTCAGTGAATGTAGTTTATATGGACTGTTTGTTGTGGTGAGAAGTAAGGAGGATGTGAGAAGGATATATCTGAACAATGGACCTTACATCCAAAGGAAGTTCCACAAAAGTGTGAGGGGCTAATTGAGTTGAATCCAGTTGATAGTTCTAACAGTTGATTAAACAGCATAAGGTTTACATTTAACTAAGTGTGTGCTGATCTGTTTGGCAGTACTGTACTATAACCTACCTACCATGATACTTTATTGGTGTGTTGACATAGTAATCTGTTTGTGTTTGATTCTCCTAGTGTGTGCAAAACTAACTTTGTGACAAGTGGAAAGCACAATACTGTAGTTGATGAATGATGGATGTTCCATGCCTGTTTTCAGATTTTGTCTTACATTGTCAGGAAGTATTCTATTGTTTCCACTGTCCTTTGGTTTATCATAAAAAGGATAAAACTAAAATCATCATCGTAAACATGATAACCTCAAAATAGAAGAGATGAAGTTAAATTTTAAATTTGCCTGTGGGAACATCCTCTAAAACCTTACTGGAGAAATTGTTTGGGAAAATTGAACTCCTTTTGTTACAAAAGGTTGAGATTCTTCTTTGAATTTTAGCCCCAATAGAAATATTTTGCACTGCAAAAATTTTTTCTACTCCTAATTTTGAAATTTAGCATAAGCACTGGTCATGAGAGGTGAAATTCTAAACATTTTTTTGGTTTGTATGATTACTTTATAAATAAACACTGTTCATATGCCAAAATCGCCAAACCGGGTACTGTACATCTTCTAAGCACCACAGTCAGCTCTGTATAGCCCTGCCCTGTGTTGCTCTGCACATAGCACCATCCAGTACTGCTTGGCACTGCCCGTTATTCTGCTTAACATCACTTAACTGCTTCAAGTTGCCATCCTGCATTCTGCTTAACACCATTGAGCCCCTCTTGACCCTGCCCTTTGCCACTTTGCATTATTTTTAACACAACAATAACACCTCCCTTAGATGCTTGACTCTACCCAGTTCCATTCTTCATTCTCTTTAATACCACTTAACACTACACTCTAGACCTGACACGAATGTTGAACCACCATGTACCATCATCTGAGCTGGAAAGTGTCAAACATTGCAGCAGTTGTTATTTTGTCATACTGTATATACACCTTAATTTTTCCATGTTTTCAATGTTGTGCAATAATTACATTCTGTCACATACTGTATGTACAGTACCTCATCTAACTGCAGTGCTGTAGTTTTCTCCCCAATATGATGTCAACTGTGATTTTATGGGCTGACATTCATCACCGTAGATGTTTCAATTTTTGAACATGATGCTATGAAATGGAGTAGGGAAAACAAGCCGGTGAGCCACAACCGGATAAAAGGCTGTGGCTAGCTCGACTTGATCCAATACTGTAGGTTGGAAACTGGGGTGTAAAACTCCATCTAATTTATTAACTCAATCCATTTAAACCTTCTTACTTCTAGCCAATCCCATAGGCTGAAATGTGTAATCAGAACACACTCAGTATATATATACTCTGCAGTTTTTCAATTTAATGTCAAAGCTGTGCCTATTTAAAATTTTGGTAGATTTCAGGTAAAATTGGATGTGCTATGATGTAAAATCTATTCGAAACCATACTTGAACTTGAACCGTATTTGAAACAGTCTTAAAATTTTACTTTTTTATGTAGTTGACACTACAGTATAACACATATTGGTCATATGTTGTGAAATATCTAACAATAAACTACAGTAACTAATGTCATGAGTTCATGCATTTAAGCTTTGCAGTATGAATGTAATGTTTCTTAAGGTTTACATGCTTTTGCAAAATGGGACATAAAATTCAGTCATTAAGAAGTTTTGCAAAATAGACCCATACTGTACTGTATTGCCATTGCGCTTCATGGTGCTTAGCATGAGCAGTGGAGTGAGTGGGGAAACAAGCCACCAACCCACCACTGGAAAAAATGCCATTGCAGGCGTGACTTCAAGCAATTGGTTAGAAACTAAGTCATAAAACCTTATCTTACTAACCTACAAACTGATATTTAAAAATGCTAAGAACTTGGAAAGATCAAGTGACGTGTGTAAGCACGTGCGTAAGCAGTCAACAACATGCAGTCCATGACTGCTGCACAGGCCTTTAGTATAGTACATGTGTGGGTACCATGGTATTTGCAATTGGAGGAATTTTATTGACACAGCGTGTGTTTCATATGTACACGTGTATAAAGTCTGAAGTCTATTGGACTTTCCACTTGGAACTTATAACCATGTAAATTGTGGTACATAAAATTTTGTTAAGTGTCAATTGACATTTTATGTATACAGTGGTACTGTTATTCAAAGCTTTATTGGAAATCTTAAAAAATCCTTTTTTATGTTCATACAGTAATTTTGTACTTTGTCTTTTTCAGTTACAGTATGTCTATAATCTTTACAGGCAAAGCATACTGTATGTTAATTAGCTTTCCTGCTCGTCTCAGTTATATATGTATGTTCTGCCTTTGAGAATACTTGTAGACAAATCCGAGCAGCAAGTGAAGGCGGCCATTATTTAGGGCCTTTAGCCTTAAATTGTATCAATTTTATTGTGTATGTACAATTCTAAACCTTCATATTCAGTGAAATCGAGGAAATCAAGGAATATTTCCTTGTACAACCATCCAGAGACAGGTAAGCTGAGGAATTAAAATTTTAAAACTAATGGACCCCAGATTTGCTTGACAAAAGCAGACCACCATTTTACTGTTTGGATTGGTAGATAAAGTACATACAATGCATACAAAGATGTACAGTACTGTAATGCTCTTGTAACCCCTTTGCTATGTATGGTTTTGCTGCGAAACCTTAATTTACCATTACTCTACAGGGGGCTGTTCCACAAAGAGTTACGCACAATCTTAAGTTTGATTCACCATACTTGAGCCAACAGTAAATCATACTTAAGATCATTCGTAACTCTTTGTGGAACGGGCCACAGGTGTGGTTTTGCAAGTACTGTACCATTACACCCAGCTGCATTCTAGAATACTGTCACTCATTATAGTCTAAACCTTTGGTGTGTAATCATGCTTTGGTGATGGAATAGGCTTGAAGAGGATATATTTTACACATATGGTATGCATCCCATTGGGGGATAGTGAGTACAAATATGGCAGCATCCATACAGTACAAAAACTTTGTCTATACTCTACTGTACATGATCATACAGTGCATTTAGTCAAAAAAATCATCAAACATTTGAATGACAATGCTAATAGACAAACTCATGACCATGTAGACTGATTTGCCAACAATTTGAACCATGTTCAATGTGTGTATGAGGATTTCAAATATTTCTAGGCTGCATGACAAATTTTCAAACATTTTGTATAACATTGATATTTGTGAACAAATGTAAATGATCGTGTAGATGTGGGTTAAACTTTGCAGCTTTGCAACTTTAATACATTAGTACAGTATAGCACTGTAGTGTACTGTACTTTTGTGTAATGTACTGTACTGTGCAACTTTACATGCGCCAAGGGTATAATTTGCGGTCAACATTGATACTGTTGAGCATCCAACTCTTACTCTGAAGGTTCAGGGTTTGATTTCCAGGCCAAGTAAACATCAAAGACTTTGAAAATGGGAGCAAGTGTTACTGCCAGAGGGAGGTAAGGGAGATTCCCTCTCCCTTTCCTGAAGAAAGTAAATAAAATCCCCATTTGAACTTCCATAAAAATTAGAAAATTGTCAATATCTTGGTTTCTTTCTTCAAAAGAAGAGCCTTTGCAGCAAAAGGCCCTTAAAACCCTTCAAATTGCATCTTACAGCAGTCTTGAAGCAAGTTTTTGTCCCCTTAAACCCATTCATAACTTGAGCCTAGGACAGCATAACTTTGTACTTAGGGTTTAGCAAATGTTAATAAATTCCCCCTTTTTGTGTTTCTGGCTGAAACCTTGGGAGCTACTGATATTGTGCATGATGCTCTGCATGAGCAATGGAGTAGGGATAGCAATCTGCAATAGTGTGAGAGAACTGGAAAAAAATTCAGTGGGTACAGGTACCACTAGATATAAGCAAAAGATTATTACAGTACTTGAGTTGTAAAACCAGTATTTCCTAACCATCCAGGGATATTTTGTAAATTTTAATACTACTGTACAATCTACCTGCAATTGCAAAAAGGGGGCCTTCAGCACTACTAGATTAAACTAAATGGTTATAAAAGTTGGAGCATAAAACCTTTTTAACTACAGCACTCTTATTACACTCAAATTCTTAAATCTTCTTGTATGGTAGTCTCATTGTGTTGAATGATAGTTGTGATCAATATGGAATAGCACACTTTGGGTACGGTGCAGTATGTATGCAGTATAAACGTGTGGATCAAATTCTGTATCCAAAATACTGCATTCCCTCAGGTAGAACTAAAGACAGTGCAGTAATATGTATTTGTATTAAAGCTGGCTTGCTGAGGTTTCAAAATAAGCCAGTTTGGTAATTTGTTTTCGGCAGCTATGCGCACATACTTTAGCTTGTTGGAAAACCAATCCCTCACCTACAACACGTTCCAAAATTTATGTTTACGTGAAAATTTGGTGAAATCATTCTTTCTCAATCCATCCATAACATAACCTGGAGGAATCCCAAGGGTTGTGTTGTTTAGTGGATTGTATCTAAAGTGTCATTTTGGTATAAAAAAATTGCAGTTTGCTGGTGTTACTATTAATAACCTAAATAAAAAATTTGCACACTGTAAACCCACCCACATTAGCGACAGAAGAAATCGGGTGGGTTCTTCACAAATCTTCTGAAGGATTTGAAGGAATGTTTTTGTCATGGAGTATTTAAGACACTTCTTGACTTTATGCAGTGACAATTTCTATCTTGCATTGAGTTCAGTTTGCAGTGATTGGATCCTTAACTGTCACTATATGACCGTTGATACAGTTGGAAAAAGCAAGTTCTACCTTAAGCGTGCTGAATACTGTACCTGCTCTTCAATACGTATTTTCATCGTTATATACAGAGCAGGGCTCGAAATAAGGTTCAAAAAGGTCATAACCAAAATGAGCAAAATGGCTATTTTTCTGTGTCATTCCAGTAGGGCATTTTTGAGGGGCACCACAGCCATCAGGAAGGGCAAGATAGCCATGGCTATTGGTGCTGTTGGTTGTTTGTAGCCCTTATGCAGCTCTCTCTTCTAAACCCCAGAGTTGTTATCTCTCCTTCATGTATGAAGCAAATGAGCTCCTAATCAATCCCCATTGACATCAACTTCCTCATGGTCAAGTTGCCAGGCCCACTTCATGCTAACTGTCAGTTGAGTCTATTGTAAGAGGGATTAGATATGCACCCCTGTACAACCTCTCAGAATAAACATTTCAAACAAACTAAGTAAAAACAGGCCGAGACATCCACTCGATGGGATTTTGAGTTTCCAGAAGGTGCTGCATTTTAGTAATGGGCATTCTAGCAGCATGCTGTTCCAGTGTAATTTTATTTTGAAAGAAGACTGTGATTACTGAACGTCCCTGTTTCTTGTCACATATTGAATTGCATTTCCTTAAAATTGTTCTTTCAGTATTGCCTCTGTTATCTGAGATGAGGAGGCCTCGCTACAAAAGGGTTTTGATGATAGGTTTGTCATCAGTGTCCATCTTCATCTTCTACCGTTACTTCATGTGGCAGCTGGAGATGAACAATATGTCTCCCCTCCTCATCAGTAGCTCACAAAAGTACAGCTTTGCTAGAATAAAGCATGCAATATTCAATGCTGATGTTAAGGAAGGTGAGTCACTGAAAGGTGTGGTCTCACCCACCCAACCCCCAGTCCCCAGGGGTTATCAGCTGGACTTGGGAGAGAAAAATGGGACAACGGCAAGAAACGTGCAAGTGACAGCAAGTGGTACGGGTAAAACAAAGTTATAGGTTGGGCTAAATGTTCTGTTACTGCATCTTCTTACTGTATCATGTCTTTCGTTTCATTCGTTTCATTTATTTGTTTCCATAACAGTCTTTGAAACTGTTTCCTACTTAATGCAGAGTTCCTGCAATAATGAAGACCTGGGAAAGTTACACTATGAAAATTTGAAGGATAATTTCAAGTCCTGAAAACATATTGAAATTCAGAAAAATTGTGTGAAGTACTGGGAAAAGTCATGTAAATGTTCAAAGAGTGATATTGTTTCATATTCAGTCATGATTAGCCAAAATGTATTTTAACTCTATAATAGCAAAAAAAAAATTGTATTCCCTTTTTTGCCTCAAATTTGGTTTCTGTAGTTGAATTTTTAATGTAAGTCATCAAGATTAAGGCCATTTAAGTTCACATTTTGGTCCTGGGAAAATCATGGCAAAGTCATGAGAATTGGTTACCTATAAAGTGCAGGAACCCTGTTCCAAGTAAACTTGATTGGTTTATCTTTGCAATTGATAGGGAATGCCACTGAGATTTACTTTCTACAAAAAATGTGGAGTAATTTGCTAATGACAATTAAACATCTTGGCACTGAATAGACCTGCTCTCTAGATTGCACCAAAATGAGCATTAATGATTGCATTTTAGATTTCATCTTGAACCAATCTTTGGACCTGTACTATTTTTCATTAGCATTGGTATGAATATTTTTCCTTAAAAGCACATTTTACAATTTTCACTTTCCAAGAAAGCATCCTTCACACAGGATGTATTTATGTTGCGTTGGGCATCAAATTTAGATAAGCTGATGAAGTACAGTTCAATGCAGCAACATGTGGTACAGTAAATCAGCATGGTGTGAGTTTGTCACCTGTCCATGAAACTTAAATAAATATTTCAACCAGCACAAATACATTTTTGGTTCCTTGTGTTAACAAAGGAACCTATGTAGTCAAGTTGGCATATGTGTGTGTGTGTATGTGTGTATGTGACACATTGGAATGTGAGGTATGTGACACGATAACTCAATAACCGATTAAGCAATTTTCCTCAAACTTGGTATGTACTGTATCTTATTCAGGAGATGTGCCCTATTGTTTTTGGTGCCCATATCTTGCATATTAATGAGTGTACAGGGCTTAATGTGCACATTGGAATGTGAGGTATGTGACACGATAACTCAGTAACCAAGGGCTCAATTTTCATCAAACTTGGTTGGTACATGTATTTTATTGAGTAGATGTGCCCTATTGTTTTTGGTGGTCATACCTTGCATATTAATGAGTGGGCGGGGCTTGATGTAAAAATTCTTAAAATGACAATATCTTGCCACTGAAACATTTTAGAGGGGTGGTGTAATGGAGATTTGTGTTCGTCTAAGTGAAGTAAATGTGATGACCCAGATTGACCTCACTTGACCTCATTTGACCTTGTGACCTTTGGAAATTTTTGGGGGGATCCCTGGATTCGTCTTGATCAGACAAACCAAAAAAGCAATTACACTACCCTCCTAGGATGTTCCTAACTTGAGTTATTGACAATTAAGTGACAAGAAAGTTAGTGTGTTGGTCATATATGCAAGGTATGGAGAGCAATAACTCAATAACCAAGTAACATACAGTAGGGGGATGGCATAATGGAAAGTTGTGTTCATCTGAGGAAAGTGCATGTGTTGACCTACTTTGTGACCTCATTTGACCTTTGTGACTTTGTGATGCCTAGATTTGTCTTCTTGAGACAAACAACAAAGGCACTAATACTACCCTTCTATGATGTTGCTAACTTGAGTTATTGTCATTTCAGTGAAAAGTTAGTGGTGTATGTGTATGTTTGTGCATTATATGCTTTGGAATGCAAGGCATAAAGTGTGATAATTCAATAACCAAATGATAAAGGGAGGTCACACAAGCAGGGATGATCCTTTAGCAAATATATCAGGTTGTCCAGAGGACAGAAAACCTGCACTGGAAATTGGTTGGCCTTCCCAAAACTTGGTTATGCCTCCCATGACAAATGCAAAATACATTTGCAAGCTATAACAGTATTTTTTAGTAATACTAAAGATCAATAAAAAGCTCTGCTGTAAGCTATGGTACTATAGCAACTTAAAATTCAAGAGAAAAAGCAGAAGAGGCTCATCTGGATGCTTTCGTGCCTTATGGCACACATGTCCCTTAGACTTTTTGGGTGATATGTCTTTGTTTAATTGGTATAAAATCCAACTGAAGTTTAATGCCTTTTGACAAATTAATGCAATGTATAAAAGAAAAGAAGAATTGTAACCCCCTCTCAGTCTAAAAGCAGTTTAGTTAGCAATCATGCCAGTAATGCAATTTTTATTTAAAAAAAAACGTTTTGCTCATATACAGTATTAAAGTTGTTAACAAGGCATGAAGTTTTGACTCCCAATTTTAATAATATTGTGTATATATCACAGTACTAAAATATAAAAGCAGTTTCTCTTCTTTACCTCTGCTTTCACACTACTGAGACTACTATGCCTTTTTGAACACCCTCTTCAGGTTGACAGGTCAAGTTGAAAGTCATTTATTAGATAAAATTACAAAGCTATGTTTGTTTCTTGTTCTCTGGTGAAATTGTGAAGTAGAAATTGTAGCAGACTTTTGGGCCTTTGCTTATTTTTCCTTTTGAGGCAAATGACAACCATGGCATAATTTCTAGTTCTCCATCATAAGTTTGGGTTGTCAGGGATGACCAGATGACTGTTACATTCCTTCCTTGCACAAGGGACAGTTGTGTTTGTAAAATGCAGTGTTGACCTGCTTTGACTATATTTGACCTTTGTGACTTCTTTGTAAGGTCTGGATTTGAATTATTGAGATGGACCATAAGGGCAATGCCAATTAACTACCCTCATATACTGCCCTAAACTCAAGTAAATGACAATTTAGTGAAGGTGATGTGTGTATGTATTTGTCACATGGAAATGGGATGTATGCAGAGTGATAACTTGAAAAATCCAAGTGTTCAATTTTTTGAAATCTAATATGCCTGTATGTTTTGGGAAAAGGCCAAAAGTCATTGGGGCTAAAGGTGCCAATTATTCCTAACCTTGCAACACCCTAAATAAAAAAAATCATCTTAAATGCAAGGAACCATAGTGCCCTTGGGCTCTTGTTATACATGCACTCTTTCATGCTTGGATATTTTGCTTGCATGGCAATATCTTGTACATGTGAGATTCAGCTCAACATGCATGTAATTATTTTAAACCTTCAGGAATACTGTATTTCTCTATAACCATGTGGATGCCTCTTTTTATCGCGTGTTTGGTCTAACGGTAAGGACATCCGCCTCTCACGCGGAAAACCTGGGTTTGCTTCCCAGGTCGCATCTTACCAAAGACTCTAAAAAAGGAACCTACTGCCATTGTGCGTGATGCTCTGCATAAGCAGTGGAGTAGGGGAAACAAGCTAGTGAGCCACAACTGGAAAAAAGGCAGTGGTTGGCGTGACTTGAACCAATTGGTTAGAAACTGGGCTGTTAAACTAACCAGCTAACTAAATAGCCTCTTTTATCTAAAGATACTGAAGGTTTCACTCATAGAGTTACATTATCAAAATCTTCAAAGTTTTGATTCAAAAGAGAGAGAAGCAACTGACCAAAATTTGTGAAAATTTTATTGTTGTTGGCTCTGATTTGCATTTACAGTTATGTGTTAGTATATGCCTAACATGAACAAAGGACCATTAAGTTAAATACAGTATCAAATTTCCCAGAATGTGACTACATATGGTTGAAATAAAATTTTTGAAAGTTAAAAACAGAATGTAACACTTTGTGGTTGTAAAACTGTGGTTGTCCTCAGTTGTGAAATTTACTAGGTTGCTAGGTTACTGGGTGTTCAGTACCTTGAATATTCAGTAGTATTGAAGTCCAAAAGTATTAGAAAAGATACATAATGCAGATATGTGGAAATTTTGAGATTAAGCTGTTGCTGGAAAATATGTTTTGGGCTACTGGTTTTGTCTTTTAACTTCAGTATTAAACAGCTGTATATTTCTTTTTCTT
This sequence comes from Holothuria scabra, assembly GCA_037179385.1. Lineage (NCBI taxonomy): Eukaryota > Metazoa > Echinodermata > Holothuroidea > Aspidochirotida > Holothuriidae > Holothuria > Holothuria scabra. The sequence goes on along the minus strand of CM074197.1, from coordinate 2,582,233 downwards.
TTTTTTTTATTCGTTCAGGTAGTTGCTTGTCATCATGGGATTCCAGAGAAAACATCACAATATCCAAACACAGGGTGCCTTTATCACGCCTCAACATAGACAATGCCATAAAGGAGTCTGGACTGAATTTAAGAGATGCCTTTGTCTCTGACTCACAAAGTAAGGAATCTAGAGATTTCATGTTAGATTTAAATATACCAATTGCTTGTGTCCTCTTTGAAAACTATTGAGATACAGTAGGATACAGTACCACCTTTTTGGAATAAGTAACATAAGAATGCATTCAACAAGTTCCATATCAAAATGTTCTAATTTGAAGCAATGGCAAGGGAAAAGGCTCTTCAGGACCATGTGTGTAATACCCCTCTCACATAAATCGGAAACCAGTACGAGGTCACTTCGGAAAGAATTTTTTGCTGCAGCATCCGTAATTTACGTTTTTTTGTCCGTTTTTTATGTCGCCACATTTTAATTTCGTGGTCACTCTTTTTCACTTCGTGGGTAATCCGTGGCCAGGCTGGAAAAAAAGCGGGGCAAACCTGTCCACATGTCAGTTTCCTGGAATTCACAAATTGTATCCCGGCACCATCTCATGGCCTGCCCAATTGTATCCTGTAATGACTTGGACACCATCACAAGACTACTACATGGTGTCAGTGGTAACCATGGCGTCAGCTCGAGAGTACTACGTAAAGTCCATAAGCAGTTCATATCCAACTTGTAGACACTTCCTAGGCCACGGGGGCTCATTTATACATCCGTGAAATCCGATGTTACTTCGACCCAACCTTGAGGACACTTCGAGAGTACTTTGACAAAGCTGTATTGAAAACATTACCATATCGGCAATAGATTTCCGAAGTGCCCATGTTTCAGTTTTTCAACATGTCCAAAATTTTTTGGGGTGATCCGTGGAGCATCAGTGAGAATTGGCCCACGAAGGGAATTGACACGTGGTCAAATTGTGGTTAAATTGTGGCAACCTGTGAGATCCAGTTCCATTTTGTGGTTACTTCGATTTTTGAACTTTTGCTCTCAGGGACACCTCGAAGTGACCACGAAATGGCTTTCTGGATTGGTGTAAGAGGGGTATAAAGCAGATGCCTGCTGGTCTTCTCAGACAACACTGTGGTCTTGGAGTACATCAACAGAGAGGGTAGGGTACATTTCTCCCAGCTCTGCCTGAAGTTGAAGAATACACTTTTTGCAGTAGTCTCAGAAGCACAACATTGTGTTTTGAGTCTCTGACATGGCAGGGAAGGATAACACTCTTGTGAACACATTGTTGCCAGGGACCAGGAGAGTCAGACTGTGGAAAATAGTTTCCAGATGGATTTCCAGATGGCCATTCATGCAGATCCACTGGACCTGTTCCCAACAGCAGAGAATTCCAAGCTGCCAAATTTGTACTCAAAAACATTCCATCTGTGAGCATAGGTCTGGATACCATGTTGATTCCCTGAATATGCATGGCTAATTGGCTTTCTATACATTCCTGCCATTCTCCATAATGTACAAGGTCCTGCTCATTGCTCAAGACTGGAAAATCAAGGACCAGCGATGCTGGAGGCCCACAGTTCCCCCAGTAACTGAGCCCCACTCCTACAGTACTTGATCTGCTGGGGGACCATCTTTTAGGATTTCAGTGACTTGTTGAAGAAGCAAGATTCTTTAAAGTCCTGTCGACATGAAACAGTTGGGTATTTCATATAAAAAGCATCAAAAACCAAGAAAATAGCTGCAGTCCTCATCAAAGTCTGGACCATCTAAAATTGACAATTCTACAGAATTAATTTCTGATTTAGATGTACATGTGATCATTTTGAGGTAATACAGTATGCCAATCCTATAATACTTCAAAGACGAAACATTGTAACATTAGCATGTCCTCAGGGTTTCATTGTGGAAGTTTAAAGTGTGTCCTTGTAAACCATCAGTATCGATCACCTAACTGTTAACTATCTGATGGGTAATTAAGAGATTATTTATAAAGGGTTAATGAGAAAAATGTCAACACTGTGCAACTTTGCAAATCATTATTTTTGCATATATCTTCTAGTTTCTTTAGAACCGTTCAAACTTTGAAAATATAGGACAGTGTGTCTTGAGAACCATAAAAGATACTGACATAGTTTCAACAGATTTTCCAGTCAAAACGTTCATCCTTAACTGCCAAGTAAAGTGTGGGTCTTTTTGCTGCCAGGTCACACTACTTTTAAGGGCAAAGTGTATAACACTATTCCTGCTGAGTGGAAAGGAAGGCAAAAAAACATTAAAATGATTGCATCTGTGGAAGTTATTCCCAGTTTAATATGTACTGCTAGCAAGTGTAGCTGTTTGAAACTTTGCACTTTCTATGTACCCCACAAATTGCAGGGGAAGTTTTGAAATGGCAATATATCGCTTGGTACTTTAATACAGTAATTCTTTACCGAAACAGCAATTTGAACTGGAGCCTACCAAAATTCTCAGTTGGCACAGATCTTTGATATACTGTACATCTATCAAAAAGAAAAGAATGCAGAGAAGCACATACATATATCACAGCATGTGCTGAGAATAATCTGAATCACTCATTTGTGTTTCCACCCAGCTATGTCCTGAGGCAGGTTAGCATTGTGTCTGGTTAAGGATGAGTTTAAGGTGGTTTTGGGAGGGGCTAGAAGTAAGAAGGTCGGGAAATTGACTGCTGGCTTGTTAACACTTCCCTTGGAGGACAAGCCCTTGAACAGGGTTGTAAATTGGGGACTCGGGATTGAAGTGTGTTCACTAAAAACAAAATTTCTCATTCCGTTGCGCCTGTAGGGTACGAGGCAACAGACACTTGGATGCCTATATCCGGGCAAGTAAAGGCCACTCAACCAATTTTATTTTGAAAGAATGACATGGGTCCCTGAGTAAGCAGATTCAGGTGATTCAGTTTGATAGTTAGATGGGGATTTAATAATGACACACCAACACATACACACACAAATTTGGTATGCTTTTATCATCACAATCTTCAGATCAATTTTCTAGTGTGATATATAACTTCACTCATCCTAAGCACTATCAAGCTAAGTCATTTACTTCTTTTGTGTCCCTTTTTTACTGGTCTTTTGACTGGTGTTGAGGAGCATTCAAAGCTGCTATGTAATCGGATTAGAAGAACTAGGCTATTGTTGAAACTTGTCTCTCCTTGCTTCCTGGATAAGCTTTTTCACCCTTTCTAACAAAAACTTTTTTAAACTGCCCACTTTATCTGAACGCTGACAAGTCTCATTTGGGACGAAACACTGCTGAATTTTAGTAAACGTTTACTGGAACAGATATTTTAAAATTTTGTCACTAAAAACCAAAGAACACAAGAAACCACAGCAACTGCATCATTACAAACAAAAGCAGAAATTTCACATCAACTAACATGAAAAGAGAACAAGGAAAATGTTTGCGTCAGCATATGCATGAAAGAGGTTTATTTGTTTGACTCCATGTATGTGCGTGACCAAGTGTTATCTTACGTGCCAGTACTTAACATGGAACAAGTTGGATGTGGTTTCACATCTAATCTTCTAACCAATTTTTTTTCGTCAGCCGGTCACAGCCATTTTTTCTTGTTGTGACATACTTTAGTTTTCTATTAAATGTTGCACATCAAGCAAAGGTTGTATCATTATTTTGCAAGTAAGTTCATGACATGATGCATTGTCTAAACCCAAAATGAGGTCATTAACATTTTAAACATTTTCCTAGTAGACGTGATGATTTTTTGAGCGCCGTGGCTGTGGTTTGAACATCGCAGTCTCCTTCGTGTTTTTATTTGAAAGTTGACCGCGGAAATGCATCGAAGGCATGGAATCCCTAACATTTAACACACAGAATAAATTAAACAATTTCGGATTGCAGAAGTTCCCAGCCTTTGGTATGATTCCCCAAATTCATTTGAACCAAAACACAACATACGGTAGATTCCCTCTAACCCTCCCAGCTCTAACACATAAATTCTACCAAGCTGTGTTCGTGAAATATTTTCAACATCTTTCAAAACGACTGGGGAAGAGTGAGCAAACCTATAAAGATCGATATGCTGACTATGGTGCAAACACAATGAGGTTTATCTGTGCAGAGGAACATTGGGGATTATACTCAGTGTCAACTCGATTCAACTTTTCTCTGCTTGTTTCTGCCTTTCTGTGCTTTGCTCTGCGGGTTGACATGTCCAATTGGACGTGAGCTGTACTGTAGATCACTATGTTAAAAGGTCAGACTCCCAATGACGAATATTCTATGTGTGTGTGTTTATATTACTGAGCTACCTTTAGTTATGGTTTGGGTTGTAATTAGGGTCCAGGAGGGAGGGTAAAGGCCTACACTGGTTTTTGGAGACCCATACTTCTGTTAAACTGAAACCCCTTTGAGCCCCACAAATTCCCACTGTTAACATAAACATACCTACAAATATACAACCAAATATCTGCACCAGCAGTCTCAACTCACCTAAGTCAAAATTTGTCTATGTTTGGATAATCATTGAAGCAGTTACATCCGTCACACATGTATTTGTCTAGCTACAATCTTGGTTATGGTGCAATATTCTGGCAGGCATTGAAAACTATTCTTCAAAGTTTTGTGTTCAAGTTCATTTCAGGTGTACTTAGCAGTATAAACTTCCATAATTACGGTGTGCAAAGTTTGTTTTTCCTGTGCGAAACTTCGAGTTTGTTAAATATTGTGCATACCATGACTTCATACAAGAATACTGGATTGGACTTTTGTTCGTAATATTTTAGAACTGTTAATAAATCTGACAGTTATTTTGTGTAAATTTGTTTTTGCAGATATATTTTCAGATGAGGCTATGATGGTATCAGGTCTACCACATTTTACAGCAAGGTATTAAATATCATTTTTACAACAAACAGAAAGGTTTCTTCTGTATAAATTCACTGTGTGTCTCTCTATTTGGGAGAGTATGTAAAGGACCAATCCACTCACCCCAAAGTACAATTCTTGTAGGGGTTTACCAAAATTCTCAATTGGCTCAGCTCTGTCAAGGACAGCTAATTCAAATAATGCAGAAGACCAAAGCTTATATTACACAGCATAAACTGTACTGAGTGTGGGCATTTTGATTACACGAAAAGCTTTTTTTATACCCACCCTGAAGCAATAAACTGAGATTGTGTCTGGATTAGGATAAATTTCGGACAATTGTGGGAGGGACCTAAGAAAGAAAGATAGGATAATTGGCACTGTTTGGGGTGAGAGAATTGGGCCTTTGAACCTTCAGAGCCCAAGCTGCTTTCTGTATCTCTGATTTGTACATGTATGTGGTAAGGACAAAATTAAAAATGAAATCAGGGAAATGTAGAACTGAATGAAAAGAAAAGAGAATCATGCATTCAGTACCTGGCAAATTTTTCTTTCATACTTGGTAATAGTCTTCACATTTCTATTGGTTCATTTTGGTCAGGTGACTGTGCAATATCCTGTGATAAACTCCTGGTTGAGAAAAATGCACTCATTTTGGGCTTTTAATTTAATGTGGTTAGGTTAGATGGAGTTTTATGGCCCAGTTTTCAACCTTAATTTTATGTGAGGTTGTGCTGTGTACCTGTGGTCATTATCAAACAGAATAACCTTTTTCAACCTTTTTAAATTAATATATACACCTTCATATCACTCTCATGGGGTAATGCCAATCTGAGAAGACTCTGTCAGCACCCTTGTACATTGCTTGCATTATCCTTCCAGCCTTGCGCTATCCCATATTTATACCGGTTCCATTGTGTTATATCCATTAATTATTAGGACCTCTTATGTTTCCCCCAAGAGTGTTAATTGTTTTTCAAATTTTAACGCAAGGTGATAGTTTTAGAGCACACAGTGAATGTGGCATGGTAATAAATACCACAGTTGAGTTCAAGTTTTTGTACTGTACATTCATCAACTCCTTATTTGCAGCAAGTACTAATGCGTGCATAGTATCTGCTGTTAAACATTCTTTGCCAATGGTACCACTTCTTTCTTACATTTTCAGAATCCCTGCTGTGGTTTTTCATAAAAATGTCTTCCTGGCTTTTTGTGAGGCCAGGTTCGAAGGTTATCATGATTTTGGTGAAATGATGATAGCAATGCGTCGAGGTACGCTTTTAGAAGACGGAGATGTTTCATGGCAGAATATACAGTTAATTGCTGGTGTTGAAACATTTAGGTAAGATAAAACTGGGAACTTTTTTCCAGATAAATAAGTTGTTTTTTTTTTTGCATTTGTTTTGTCTTCTTTTTCCACCTTTCATGCTTTATCAAGTACAGTACTGTAAAATGTATATTTCTATATGGACAAACCTAACACACAAGTGATGATCTGATTGATGTTGACATACACCACCTTTAGTTTTTCAAATTCTTTGCAATACTTGTATCATGGATAGTTTTACACTAAAATACCTCTCAATTCTCTCGGTAAGAGCATCCACCTCTCACACATAAGGCTCAGGTAATATTCCCAGGTGGAGGCCTACCAAAGGCTCTAAAAATGGAACCTACTGCCATTGTGTGTGGTGCTCCACATAAGCAGTGGAGTAGGGAAAACAAGCCAGTGAGCTGCAACTGGAAAAAAGCTGTGACCGGCTCGACTTGAACCAATAGTTTGGAAACTGGGCCGTAAAACTCCCATCTAACTAACCCTCAGTTACACTGAATATGAGAGTTTAGAATTGCATGTTGATAGTCATATCAAAATGATTTAAAACTGGGGGTCCAAGGTCTGATGTTACTAGCTGTGAGCATTAATCTTCACATACAGTAAATAAAGGTTTCACGGTATACCGGTATTTCCGTAAGTACCGGTACGTACCGGTACAAGTACGGTACGTTACCACCAACCTAAAGGTACCAAAGTATCGTGGAGACTGGTACTCAACTGTAAGGTGGAAATCTTTTCTCAAAATTATAGCATTTAAATTAGAATGATATTAAAATGTAACAAAAATCCATTTGATAAATGCCCCATGTCTCTAAACATTACAATATAAACAGGGAATAGTCACTTGATAATCATTTTGCACCATTTCAGTCACAAATCTCCCCTAAGAATTTCCGAAATTGCCGTTTAACGTTACTTTTGCAGAACTAGTACCCTCCACACTAAAAAGGAACTTGCTTTCTTTCAACATTCTGCCCAATCTCAGAACGATCCCTGCCAGCGCTAGCCTCGCCTTCACATTCTGTATTTAGACTAAAACACGATTAGTCAACTTTGAGGTGAAAATCTTTTCTCAAAAATAAAGCATTTGAATTAGAATGATACTTGAATGAAACAAAAACCCATTTGATAAATGCCCTGTGTCTCTAAACATTGCAATACAAACAGGGAACATTCATTTGATTATCGTTTTGCACTATTTCACTCACAAATCCCCCTAAGAATTTCAGCAAGTGCCGTTTAATGTTACTCTCGCAGAACTGGTACCTTCCACACTAACAGGGACCTTGCTTTCTTTCGACATTCTGCGCAACCCCCGAACGATCGCTGCTCATCAGCAAATGCTTTCACATGGTGTATGAAGATTAGATACCATGCGTTGATTGATAGAATTCACTTTGATTACGATAGCACACAACATTATACGAGTGAGAAATTCGTTGTAAGCAGACAAAGAATCATAGCATTGCAAGCTCTGACATGAATGTTGCATCGACCATTTCTGATTCTAACACAGTGATGTAATGGGACTGCTCCATAACGCTCACTGTCTGTGGAAGGAAAACTTTCGTACGAACGCAACGAACGTTCTTTCAGAAATTTACAAAGTGAAGCAATGGGATTGAACACACAGTAAATCCCGCTTAAAACATTGGCTCGCGTGTTCAGTTCACCTGATCAACTCACTTGCTTTGTTGTATTGATAGCTACTGAAGAATAGTAGTGTTATTGTACAACGGATTGCTTCGAGATGCATTCGTAAATTCAAGAATGAAGCACTTTGATTTAGTTTTGATAGTGATAACTCGGCTGGAAGAAAGCTTGATGAATCAGTATTTTATGGAAATATTTTTGTAAAGTTCTACTTAATAACTTTTGGTTATACTTTAGGAGGGGGATTGCCATTATTTGCAGAAATTATTTTTGCAATCTTCATTACAATTCTGAGTGCTCTTGTCATCTTGTGGGGTCCAGCTCCGGTGACGACGTGCGGCACTGATTTATTGTCTGTCCCGTATTTATCGGACGCTAAATTTGCAGAGAGGTTATTTCTTTTTTTGTTTACCGATTTGTTGAGTGTAGGGTGACTAAATGTTATAAAAAATACTGAAATGGGAGGCAGGGATTATCAGAAGACTTCACTTACATCAATGCATGGTATTTTTACGGATATTTTGCATGTGATAAAAATCCTACTTTTTCACTCTTCTGGTACCGGTACCAGGTATTACCGGTACCATTTGTGGCGGTACCGATGGTACCAATTATCAGTGGTACCGTGAAACCCTACAGTAAATGTTTAACACAGTTATGTTTAGGAACATGTAACTTTACCATGAGAGTCCTACTTTCTGTACAATGTAAATGTAATTGGGTTACGGAACACCCACTGAAAAAACATACATAGATGTATTCAATTTCTGATGTTTCATGTATAGTGTCCCTGTGTTTTGAAAATAAGCATCTACTTTCCTTTAATGACAGAAATTTACCTCCTTATATTTCATACGTCATTAAAATGTTTTAATTTTAAAGTTAAAGGTGGTTTTGATTTTTTCAAAAAACCTGTAACTACCATTTCCAGAATAATACTCCCATGGGTAGAAAAGTTAGAAAGCTGGGCGCCATTCTCATAGGAAGTTAGGATATTTCATTCATTTCATTTATTTTTGTTATTTCACAGTGCATCAATGATATTAGGGGTTACTACTACACAAAATTTTCAACAACAATGTGAAAGGAAGTGCTCTAAGAAACCTATATAGGCTTAACAAGAAGTAACAGTCCCTCAGTAATATTAAGAGGGAAATTTTTGAAACCTGAAGGAAATTAGAGTGTTTTGTTCATGAATATATGGAAGAGTTTAAGGAAAATTTACCTCCTTTCCTAGGAAATTAACATTTTTTTTCAGCCCTGGACATTCCTTGCACCAAAAGTGGATTTTACAGTAAGGGCTTTGCTGAGGTTAAAATCCTGGTACTTTCCCTTATTCCCCCCCCCCCCCCCCCCCCCAAAATATATATATTAGGACAGTTCACTTGTTATGGTGATATTGCCTACCCCAGCTTCACCTAATTTCCTATGAAACTGTATGAAACAGTAAATTTTTCTTATATTACTTGATTTCGAGAGACAAAATCCTACATATTGATCCAAAATTGCCTGTATCATTTTGTCTGTCTGTTGCAAGGGATCCCTGGTTAACACCAATGACTTATAAGTTATATTAACAGGAATTCTGCCAGAAAATAAAAAAAGAAGGGGGGGGGGGAATTACTACTGGCAAACCCTATTAAAATCCAAATTTGATGGTGCTTGTTGCCATAGTTACACGTGGGTTTATGGGGCAAAAGCTTGCTTCAAGGCCCCTATAAGATGCAATCTAAAGGGTTTTAAAAGCTATTAATATATGTAATCTAAAACATTGCTGCTAAGGGTGTCCTTCCCTTAAATAAGGAACCAAGATACAGTACACTTTTGTTATTTTTATAAAAATGAAAGGGGGGGGGTTGCAATATTGCCTTCCTCCTTCTAGAAAGTGTGGACAAAGCCACCCTTGCTGGAAACACTGATGGAACAATATACAAACAATATACAGTCTTACTTATTTTATTGTTTTGGTTTCCAGTTTATATTGGTTGTGTAATGGATTTCACTCCAGGCTAACAGTATATTCATAGTTTCGGTGTTTGAGCTTTGAGGAAGAGACATTGAACTATCTTCAAGTGTACTTGGCATGTACTGGGTCTTGTCACCCAATTACAATTAGTGACTTTGCCCTATTCAGTAAAAGCGGCTCATTGAGTTGGTTCATGAAACTCAACATTTCAGAAGCTGTTAAGTTTTCTTCTCATATCAATGACAAATGGTCAATCTAAGAGAGTGAATCCTTAATGGCTTGACTTGATTTTCAAAAAACTTGTGACCAGACACCTTTTCAAATTATGCACAAAACCGTTACAAGTTGGGACACTATAAAATTCAAATTATAACTCTTTCCATAACTATTGTTTATGAAACTTGACTACTGCATAATTAAAAGCATTCTCATGTGATAGTTTCCTTTGAACACTTTTATTAAGTTATGTATATCAACTCAATTAGCCCTTCTAAAGGGGAAATGCAGTCTCCCTGTGTTTTTCATTAACTCTTTAGAGTTATGTGAGAAAATTTTCTCACTAAAGTTTGAAATTTATTAGAGTAACTCAATGAGTTCACCTTGAATATGCAATGTGCAAATCTGAATTATCATGAAAGATAATCAGTCACAAAAAAGACAAAATCTGTGGGATATTGTTGCATGTTTGGGTGCCTGTTTTGCCCTTTAACCAATAGCAGTGTCATAAACAATATTTCTTTCAATTTCATTCCCACAGAACAATGAATCCCAGTCCTGTGGTTGATCGCATCAATGATGCCATTGTGTTAGTCTTTGCTACATTCCCATCTTCGATGTCTTTTGAACAGATGATGTCTTTTCCATCATTTCCGTTGTCCAAGTTGTATGTCATGACAGTAAGTCTTTGGTTTTTATTTGTTTTGATTCTTACAAATATCAAATTATTAAAGAGAAAGTGCTTCGGTCAAAGAAAAGCCTCTTAGTTCAAACATGGTAGTGCAGCAGCACATAATGCCAAAACTGGCTTCAAAGGCTATTTGAGGTGGACCGAAAACTGGGTGGTTTGGAGTTTTACTCCTAGTCGAGTCTTACCTAAGACTTTAACAATTGAACCTACTGCCATTGTGCTTGGTGCTCAGGATGAACCATATAGGTACCTCTCAGATTTGAAAGAAAAAAAGATAAAAATCTAACAGGAAACATCTTGTGAGATCCAACCCCAAGCTGTAAATTGAAAAAATGATCTGGCTGAATAAGTAAATGGAATGGCTATGGAAGTTTTTTAGGACAGGATGTTGAAATGGGAGTTAAGCGGTCAGAGGCGACTCAATTACTTTTCTCTATTTACTCCAAACAGAGCTATGATTTAGGAATCTCCTGGTCTGAACCCAATGACATTACCCTCCAAACTATTCTAAAGATGCGGCCTAATCCAGTTTTACTAGTACCAGGTAAGTTTCTTCAGATGTTCAGTCATTCCCTGATATTTCTTGAAACAATACCCTATTCTGTGTTGCAGAGTACTACTGTATACTTTCAGGGATGCCAGGCTTTTGGATATACAAAAATTGGGTTACCAAGTGAGCTTGACATTTGTCAACCGTTCACTTCTTCTCATTCTTCATCTTCTCATTTCTTTTGTCTGCTATTATATATTATACCTTAAATAGTTGTGTTAAGTTCAAAACCTGCACTTATTTGCCTGTCTTGGCTTTTGGACTTTTTGTAGCCACTGTGATTTTGGTAACCCAAATTATTGCGAACTTAAAAGAAGAGTTTAAGGTCACATCAAGTTTTGATATGTTATACAGGTACACATTTTCAGCATTTGGATGAAACTTGCATTGAAATCCAATGTGTGGTTCTCAAGATATGAGCAGATAAATATGTCACATTTTTAACAAAGAGTGAACTTGAAGCAAGCACTTATGACAACATGTCCTCACTTTAATGGACAAGTCTTTTGTTTTTCTTTAAAATTTAGAGGCAATTTTCTCCTCAACAATCCCATATTGTCAGAATGTGATTGTTAAGTGGCATGAAAAGTGATTTCAGTTTTGTGTTTTTTTCTTTTGTTTTTTTTTGCTCTTTTGACTTTAAGAATCCCAGAATTTCAGAGTGCAATCACACTCTGTCACTATCCTCCAATCATTACGAGAAGGGTGACATTTTGCACATCTAGTGTAAAGATGGGAGCTCCTATAAATTTAGGAAAGTTTAATAAAACAGCTCACCTACCACACTCCTTAATTTCTTGCGGACCTTGATTTTGTAGCACACCTGAAAAACCAAAAACTCAAGGCCTAGAATTGAAGTAATCTGTTCATAGTATTAAAAGCAATGCCAAAATATCATACTTACTGCAATTGCCAAAAGTGACAAAACATATATTCATTGGAAACTGTGGATTTCAACATTTTTCCTATGGAACAAAGTTTGCCCCCAGTAGCCATTGAAGATAAAAGTTGATTTGTACGCTATAAATTGCTGCTTACCATTGTGGCACATTTTAGACTTGTTGAGGTGTTTTCAACCAGGGGGAACATGTCCCACTAATGATTCACATCTGGTGATCTTGTCCCAAGTCTCATTGGAAAAAGAAACAAGGGCTTTACATTCAATATACAGAATCATCTTTTTGTAATAAGTACAATTTCTTTTCAGATGTCAGTTTTGTTATGCCAAGACAGACTGCTGTGCCCCTTGTGGGCTGGGGACTGTAGAATATTGCCCTTGGTATTTCCCACCAGTCATAAGAGGCGGCTACAAGGAAACCAAATTTGAACTTGAGCCTTACTGGAAAATACTTAAGACTTTGAAGTTTCTATGGAGTTGGCTGACACTACTTTAGCTAACCCAGAAAGACTGCACATGATGACATATAATACATATAAGATTATAAGTGGTATACAAGAAAATATACATTTTACTATAACCATGGTTTTATATTTAAACTCTTCTTGTATTCTTTAGGTCCTGGACATTCCATCCAAATGAAATGTGGCAGAATAATTGTACCTGTCAACTACTTTACACAGGATATCAATAGTTGTGAGTTGAAAATTTGTTGTTGTAGTTGCTATAAGTGCAGTTGTTGCTGCAGCTGTTGTTAGAATATGACATATTTCACAAAAAATGACACAATTTGTTCCTACAATGGAGAAAAAACACCAGTTTCCAATGATGCTTAAAACTCCATTGGTTTGATGCATCAGCCTCAAATTTTCCGTAAAAAAATGAAAGTAAGATAACTTTTTTTTCATTTTCTTTGATTAAAAGAAATTTAACCATGTAAGTGTAAGGTTCTGCTTACAGTGCTCTCAAAAGTAACACCTGCAACATTGACACAAGGTGTCAAACACTTGACATACCTTTGTATGCAAAGTAAACAAAATTTTTCTTTTCTTCATTTGCCTTAAAAAGTTCAGCAGAAGCAAGATTTTTAGAAAAAGACATAAATATAATAAGTCCACTCTTGTATGGGATGATTTTTTTCAGAAAGCAATAATGTTCTATGTTGCAGATGTTATAGGAAAAAAATGTTTGTTTTTGTCCTCAGACAAACAAAGGTAAAAATTGCTTTAATTACGAATGAGGGTACTTAATTTCCTGGATGGACTGCATGGTTGGTAGAAATATAGATGTAGAATAATTAATGTGCTGTGGTTTCACAACTGTTGACTTCTGTAGCTGGGAGGTCTGGAGTTTGGCTCCTTGCAGGGTCATACCAAAGAGTTTAAAAATAGAACATACTGCCATTGCTCAGCATATACAGCAAATAGAGAAGGGAAAACAAGTCACAACTGGGAAAAATTCCTTGGCCAGCCCAACTTAAAGACCAATCCGATTAGCGCTTGTTTTTAGTGACTGTAGGCAGCCATTAGTAGGGTCCATCAGCTTTAAATCATCTTCATTTATTGTCTATGTGAATTTCAATCCCTCATATTCAGAGAAATTGAGAAAATCAAGATACACTTCAGTATGTAACCATCCATGGAACAGGTAAGGAAGGTAATTAAAAGATTAAAGGTGATGGACCCCAGTAATGGCCGACTAAAACCAACCCAACACAATCTGTCCGCATTCGTCTATACCAATTGATTGCAAATTGATTTGGAAAGCTCGTCTAAGGCATTAACCAGTTGCTATTGATCGGTAGCCATAGTTTTGTAACATCTAGAATTAGTATTATTAAAGACTTGTACTAGTGTAATGTCAATGTTTTCTGAGAATGCTTCCATCAACTAGTATTACCTTCCATATTGTCACACATATGATCATTGAAATGTGCTTGTTGTCTGTTGAAGTTTTAGCATCAGTGTTGTTGTTATTATATTAATGTTGCATTTTAACAGTAAACACATATGTGGCATCACAGTTCACATGTTTGCAACTTGGGTGGAAAAAGTTTGGAATCAGAGGGACTACTTTGCAGGGAAATTGGGCATCTTATGAGAAATTTGCAGAATGGGAAGAAAATTTTTCTTTCCTGTACATCAAATGATGTGAGGATTGTGAAAAACTTTACTTCCTTCCTGGGAAACACTTCTACTTCCTTCCTGGGAAATAAACATGGTTTTCAGCCCTGGGTTGCACTCTAGCCAAGAGTCTATAAGACAAAATTGCTCTCCTTGAGGATCTGTGAAAGGTATTGGAAAACCATGTCATGAGATGGGTGATTTTTTGACATCTTTAAACACAAGTGTTATATTTTCATGCTTGGTTGTAGTCAATACTCAAACTGCCCAGAGTTCTGTATCTTTTTTCATGTTAAAAATTTACCAATTTTGACCAAACTTGAAGCAACTTTTCTGTTTCAGTATCTGTGTTAGTGGCATTTTATCCACAGAGATCAACAAGTTCAGTGAATTTTGTGTAATTACACAAATTATGCATCAAGTGGTATGATGTCAACTGCAAGTGATTTAATTGCAAAAGTGGCTTTCTGGAGATTAAAATGCTTGAACCAGATACATGAAATTTTGTACTTCCTTGAAAGGAGCAACTTCTCAAATGTATCAAATTCTACATTGTATAGTTATCTGGAGATGTACGGGCTGCATCTGTGACATTTACCAGGTCTGCAGCTATTAAGGCTTTATCTTCACTCTTTACCAGAAACATGGTTCATGGCCACTATAAAACATGTAATGAGTATTATCTTTACCATTAAGTTGTATGCCAAGCAACTCAGTAGAGTTCAGTTGAGGCTATCATATGTATTTTGAGATAGACAAGAAGGGGAAGCTTACCAAAAGTGTTCCTTTTTTTTTTTCTTTTCTAGTAAAAATCCGCAATATGTGCAGGAATTGTACAAACTACAACAGAATAATATACAGTGATGACGGAGGACTAACATGGTCACTTGGCAAAAGATCACAGTTTACAGTGGATGCAATAAACCGTCCAATATATCTTAATGAAGTACAAGTAAGTATATTAATCGCTTGTGTTGCAGGAAGGTGTTACTCTTTCAGGAAGGTGTTACTCTTTCAGGAAGGTGTTACTCTTTCTATGTGTAGAGCAACACTTGACACATAGATCCTTTAATTCTCTTGCTACTGGAGGGGTTCCATCCTGCCTTACTAAAACTATATATTGAACTACATATACGCAGTGTGTATGTACAGGTTCTGCGAATACTAAGTTTTGGTATCGAGGCTGCCATATTTGCATTTGCTATAGCCCAAAAGGGTACACATATGTCACAATGGCTCTTCTTCTATTCCACATCCAAAACATGGTTACATAGAGTAGGTTGATTAAACTATTCCAGAATGCAGAAATGCAATGGTTCTGCAGCGAAACCATACATACATAGCAGTGGTAAAGTATAGTTTTGCAGCAAAACCATCCATACCAAAGGGGTATGCATGGCCATTGAGCTTTTTTCCTTGCCAGCTTGTAAGTTGGCTAGAAAGATAGAATTGAAACAAGATCTCCTTTGCCAGGACATTGAATTCCAAAAGCCTTTCTCCTCCCCACCCCTTGAAAAATATAGAATGTTCATTGGCAGGAATTGTCCATAGCTAAAGGGCACACCACATATGTCTGTTTTGAAATCACTGTTTCCTGCCCACCCATTTGGACCAGTGAACCCCCATTAAACAGCCATACTAGTAGTGAAATTTATAAGTTTAAAATTTTATCATTGCTTCTAAAGCCATAAAAAAAAGAAAACTCCCACTTTTTATACTGCGCTGAAGTTTTATATATTTGAAATGATATGTCTTCAAGAAATTTTGTATTGACAGAACAGCTGAACATTGTGTTTTTTCTTTTCTTAGGCAGTGGAAGTTGAGGGAAATACAGTGTGTCTAAATAGTCGTACATTACAAGCAGCCCACCCCAGGGCTATCTCATTAAGTACGGATGGAGGCAAGACCCTATCAAAAAGTTTTCTGGCCAAAGAACTCATTGAGCCAGGGTATAAGAGAGATGGCAAGCCCATTCCTGGTGGAGGTTGTGCAGTAAGTATGATTGGCTTGTTGAGGAAGGGGCATTGTGTGCTGTAAGATGGACTTTTGGGCATTATGTGAGGGTTAGGGGCATTGTGTGAAGTAAGTGTGATTGGATTGTTGAGGATGGGGCATTGTGTGCTGTAAGTTGGACTTTTGGACATTATTGGTGGGGTAGGAACATTGTGTGCCAGGTATGATGGGCTTTTGTGCATTATGTGAGGGTAAGGGGCATTGTGTGAAGTAAGTGTGATTGAATTGTTGAGGAAGGGGCATTGTGTGCTGTGAGATTGGCTTTAGGGCATTATTGGTGGGGTAGGGAAATTGTGTGCCAGAAATGATGGGCTTTTGTGCATTATGTGAGGGTTAGAGGCATTGTGTGAAGTAAGTATGATTGGATTTTTGAGGATGGGGCATTGTGTGCTGAAAGATGGGCCTTGGGGCATTATTGGTTGGGTAGGGACATTGTGTGCCAGGTATGATGGGATTTTGTGCATTATGTGATGGTTAGGGACATTGTGTGAAGTAAGTGTGATTGGATTGTTGAGGAAGGGGCATTGTGTGCTGTAAGATGGACTTTTGGGCATTATTGGTGGGGTAGGGACATTGTGTGCCAGATATGATGGGCTTTTGTGCATTATGTGAGGATTAGGGGCATTGTGTGAAGTAAGTGTGATTGAATTGTTGAGGAAGGGGCATTGTGTGCTGTAAGATGGACTTTTGGGCATTATTGGTGGGGTAGGGACATTGTGTGCCAGATATGATGGGCTTTTGTGCATTATGTGAGGGTAAGGGGCATTGTGTGAAGTAAGTGTGATTGAATTGTTGAGGAAGGGGCATTGTGTGCTGTAAGATGGATTTTTGGGCATTATTGGTGGGGTAGGGACATTGTGTGCCAGATATGATGGGCTTTTGTGCATTATGTGAGGGTTAGGGGCATTGTGTGAAGTAAGTGTGATTGAATTGTTGAGGAAGGGGCATTGTGTGCTGTAAGATGGACTTTTGGGCATTATTGGTGGGGTAGGGAAATTGTGTGCCAGATATGATGGGCTTTTGTGCATTATGTGAGGGTTAGGGGCATTGTGTGAAGTAAGTGTGATTGAATTGTTGAGGAAGGGACATTGTATGCTGTAAGATGGACTTTTGGGCATTATTGGTGGGGTAGGGACATTGTGTGCCAGATATGATGGGATTTTGTGCATTATGTGAGGGTTAGGGGCATTGTGTGAAGTAAGTGTGATTGAATTGTTGAGGAAGGGGCATTGTGTGCTGTGAGATGGGCTTTAGGGCATTATTGGTGGGGTAGGGACATTGTTGGCCAGATATGATGGGCTTTTGTGCATTATGTGAGGGTTAGGGGCATTGTGTGAAGTAAGTGTGATTGAATTGTTGAGGAAGGGGCATTGTGTGCTGTGAGATGGGCTTTAGGGCATTATTGGTGGTGTAGGGACATTGTGTGCCAGAAATGTTGGGCTTTTGTGCATTATGTGAGGGTTAGAGGCATTGTGTGAAGTAAGTATGATTGGATTTTTGAGGTAGGGCATTGTATGCTGAAAGATGGGCCTTGGGGCATTATTGGTTGGGTAGGGACATTGTGTGCCAGGGATGATGGGCTTTTGTGCATTATGTGAGGGTTAGAGGCATTGTGTGAAGTAAGTATGATTGGATTTTTGAGGTAGGGCATTGTATGCTGAAAGATGGGCCTTGGGGCATTATTGGTTGGGTAGGGACATTGTGTGCCAGGGATGATGGGCTTTTGTGCATTATGTGATGGTTAGGGGCATTGTGTGAAGTAAGTGTGATTGAGTTGTTGAGGAAGGGGCATTGTGTGCTGTGAGATGGGCTTTGGGACATTATTGGAAGGGAAGGAACATTGTGTGCCAGGTGTGATGGGATTTTGTGCATTATGTGAGGGTTAGGGGCATTGTGTGAAGTAAGTATGATTGGATTGTTGAGGAAGGGGCATTGTGGGCTGTAAGATGGGCTTTGGGGCATTATGTGAGGGTTAGGGGCATTGTGTGCAGTTAGCATGATTGGATTGTTGAGGAAGGGGCATTGTGCACTGTGAGATGGGCTGTGGGGCATTGTTGGTTGAGTAGGGGCACTGTGTACCATAGGTATGATGGGATTTTGTGCATTATGTGAGGGTTAGGGGCATTGTGTGAAGTAAGTGTGATTGGATTGTTGAGGAAAGGGCATTGTGGGCTGTAAGATGGGCTTTGGGGCATTATGTGAGGGTTAGGGGCATTGTGTGCAGTTGGTATGATTGGATTGTTGAGGAAGGGGCATTGTGCACTGTGAGATGGGCTGTGGGGCATTATTGGTTGAGTAGGGGCATTGTGTGCCATAGGTTTGATGGGTTTTTGTGCATTATGTGAGGGTTAGGGGCTTCGTGTGCAGTAAGTATGATCTTCTTTTGTGCATTATTTGTGGGGTAGGGGCATTTTGTGAAAAGAGCTTTAATTTAGAAGTTCGTAAGTATCACTTAAGAATCTTTGTCAGGGTTGATGTATTTTTCACCATACCAGTCTAGATTTTAGAAAATCTTTATGGTTGTCTGTTCAGCAGTTGAGCAGTGGTGTAGAGCAAGTAACCTCCCCCACCCAACCTGTGCGAAAGTAGTTAAAGACTGGGGATGTTAAATGGTAGCCCCATGAGCAGGATTGTGGCAATTAGTATACACCTGCCTCATGAACCTCTGAACACTTGTGGAACAGAGAAGGGAAAGCTCACCAGTGTTCATCCACACTAACTCTGAATCCTCAATGAGTCAAAATGGATTTCTGACCCTCAAAACCTTAATTTAAAAAATTCACCAGAGTGATTGTTTTATTTTTATGTTCTATTTGACTTGCAGAACAAAACATTTCGTTTGAGAGACAAAAACTAAATTTTTTATGAGAAGGTCAATCAGTGAGGAGTATGGTCTGAATCAGATAAAAACAAGCTGCTTTTAAATCCCTATCAAGGAAAGATGTCCCTATTTATAAGTTTTTGGTTCTCTGTTTGTAGAACTTTAATTGTCCTGTATAACTAGACAAAACAGAAAATAGAACCCTGCTGTAATAAGTAAAATAACCCCAAATTTAGCATCCTATCACATGATTTGTACCATGGGATTATGGAAATCAAATTTATACTAATTTTTTGGTTCCTTGTGTAACAAAGGAACCTATGCAGTCACCTTGGCGTATGTATGTGTGTGTGTGTGTATGTGACGGATTGGAATGCGAGGTATGTGGTGCGATAACTCAATAACCGAGTGATCAATTTTTTTAAAACTTGGTATTTATGTAGATGTTGTGTAGTACATAATGACATAATTTCTAGTCATCCATCATAAATTTTGGTGGTCAGGAATGACCAGATGACTGTTAAATTTCTTTGGTGCAGAAGAGACTGTGTTTATTTACAATCAGTTTTGATCTACTTTGACTGTATTTGACCTTTGTGACTTCTTTTTAAGGTCTGGATTTGAATTGTTGAGATTGACCAAAAAGGCAATTAACTAACCTCCTATACTACCCCAAACTCAAGTAAATGACATTTTAGTGAAAGGTGATGAATGTATTTGTCGCATGGAAGTGGGCAGTGTGCAGTGTGATAATTTGAAAAGTTTCGTGTTCCATCTCTCTCAAACGGCAAGTGCTTGTATGATTTTGAAATTTAATGTGCCCCTATGTTTTTGGGTGATGGCCAAAAGTCATTGGGGTTGAAGGTGCAAATTATGCATTACCTTGGGACTACCTTAATACAATATTATCTTTAATGCAAGGAACCATAGTGCCCTTGGGCTCTTGTTTGTGACATCTCATGGGCAGACAGCCTTTATCAGACTCTGCATGTCAGGTAAGAGCTTTAGCAATGTGATGTCACAAAATAATTAGTATTAATTTGATTGTCATAGTCCTCTGATGCATATTGTTTGTTTACACAGGTTTGGTAAATTTTTTTTTTCTCTTCTGTCCTTTGATTGAGAACTAACTAAATCTTACAAAAATTGGATTGTAATCCAATCCAATATTGCTGTAGTGTGAGATGTGCTTGAAGACAGTCACCAATCATTTCCAACTACAATTTTTGTAGTAGTCCACAGGAATTCTCAAGTGGCACAGTCCTTTAATTGACAGCAAGTTCCAAACAATGCAGATTCATATTATGCAGCCTTTAAGTGTACTGAGAGTGTTTAGAGTACATACAGGGCCTTGTATACTCACCCTGAAGCAAAAATGTGAAATATTTGGATGAGTTTTAGACAGTTGTGGAAGGGGCTCTGCCAAAGCTGATATCATTCCCTTATGTACTGATACCACCCCACAAAGTTGTGGAAGGGGCTCTGCCAAAGCTGATATCATTCCCTTATGTACTGATACCACCTCACAAACTCTTAGACCCAGGGAAAACCCCAGAGAGTCATTATGGAATTTACAGCCATGTATAGAGGCTTTGCAATTGCGTCACGGAACCGCCATGCTGGAGGACATTCATGCCAAATACATGTGGTTTTGTGCCGGACGCACTGCACAATGTGCACTGTGATATGCACAGTGTGTACAAATTCAACGAGCAAGCGCGTCCCGTATGGTTTACTACACAGTGACATGTACTCCAACATGGCCACCGGAGAGTATTATGACGTCATGTGAAAAGCCTCTATACTTATAATAATCCACAACTCCTATTGGTCCATTATGCTCAGACTCAAGTGACAGTGCGTTATCCTGCAGTAAACTGACGGTAATGTTTAAACACACTTATCTTGGGCTACTGTGTTGATTTTCTTGGGGTTGTGCTGTTTTAATGTGGTAAATTAATATACAAATGAAATTGATATCCTTATCATCTTTTACATCACAATATTGTCAACATGTCCTAGAATGTAGGTAATGCTCTCCTAGGATTAAAGGACAAGAACAGTTACCCCAACTTGAAGCAGTGTAGTAGACTATCCTGTTTCATGATGGGCTCTTTAGAGTCATGTGACAGTACTTTTTTCTCCTCAATTGTGAAAATTAGGTTAAGTTGCTGCATGGTTTACATTGAATATACATTATTTAAGTCCTTAACTATTATAAAAGATACTTTGAAGAGAAATGAGAAGAAAATTTTAAGATTTAGCAGCTGTTATAAAACAAGTTTGGGGAGACTGCACTTGCCCTTTAATTTTATTGTTGGATGCCAAGCTTGGTGTGCACCCACATGTATCTCTTGCATTAACTCTCTGATTGTGTATTTTCCTATTGAAATACAAGGTCTATCATTGAAACTTAAATTTTCTTGAAAATCAATCCAAGCCTGCAGTGATGAAGGTCAGAAAAGAATGCTAGGTCTGTATTACAACTTACCACCCTTGACCTTTTTTTTCCAGGGAAGTGTCATTGGTTTTGATGCACCATCAGCAACATCAGAAAGAACACATTCAGGGAAGCGTTGGGTGCTTTTTTCAAATCCGGCTCATGGATCTTTCCGAGTGGAACTCTCTCTTCGTCTGAGCATTGACGGCTGCCGCACGTGGTCCCCTCCGTGGAAAATATTCCCGTACAAAGCAGCATATTCAGACCTTACATACTTTGAGAGTAAAATCAGGGGTAGAAAACAAAAACTTATAGCAGTACTTTTTGAGGGAGGCTATGATAATGTTATTGAAAATATGAAATTTAAAATATTTAACTTAGAGGCAGTACTTTCGGGTATAAAATCACAGATTGATTACCCAAACAGGTAACAAAGGTTGAATAGCTATTTATGTGATACAGATGTTTTATACACTCAAACAGAATCTATTTTTCCCATATTGGTTTACTATTATAAATTTATACATCGATAGAGGTGATAGTTTGTACGCTCTTTCGTGAAATATGTCATAATTACTTCAGGGCCTAAAATGAGTTCGAGAAAAGGGCACAGCCAAAATAAAGAATTTGGATGTAAATCTTTGTTATAGCAAAAGACATTTCTGAGGGAGACCCCGTCAATCAGGAAAGAAGGAAGTTTCAGTTTAGGCTTTCAATTGTAAAGACTGTCAGCCATAGGAGTGTAAATTTTCAAAGGGGAAACATCCCCCAATAAAATCAGTAACATCCGATGGGCATGGCTGTGAATGGCATCGCTCATGTCAAGCCCTTTGCCCTTGTTTTATGCCAGTGTGTGCAGCCAGCCACCTTCTTCAGTTGTGACAAGCCAAGCAGCAAAACTGCCTGTCATTAAGTTATGGTGTGTAACAGATGTTCAAAATGTATATGTTTGCAATCATGAAGCGCTTTAAGATGATTAACAAGTTTTTTGTCATAAATCATAATATTTATTACAGAGACTGGAATATGGAACTGGGATATTGGTTTACTTCTGGTGTTTAGTAACAGATGATTCGTTTTAAGTACAGGTGCTTGTATGCAACTGACATTCATTCCAAAAATGTATGGAAAAGCCACATTTTCAGTGATGATATTTGTGCCTTGATCATACTGAAGTACACAATTTTAATTTTTATTTTTAATAGCAAAACAAATATTGCCCTGTTTTTTATTGAAAGAGTCTTGAAACTGTCAGATGCAGCACGAGAGTTGAGTTGCGTCTCTTAAAGTTGTGTAGTGTGTGGCTAGCTAAGAGTCTTTGAGTTGCATGAGTATATTTTTTAGAGGTAGGAAACTTAATCCCCTTCATCTAACTTTCATTTGCAAAGCTTACTCCATTGTGATATACACAAATCCGGACAGCAAGTAATGGTCTAATTTCATTTGGCCATAACTGGGGTCCGTCACCTTTAAATCGTTTGATTTCCTTGCTTACCTCTATCATGGATGGTTGTACACTAATTTGTATCTTAAATTCCCCAATTTTACTAAATATGAGGGTTTCAAATTCATGTAAACAATAAATAAAGATGATTTTAAGCTGATGGACCCCACTAATGGCGGCCTACAGTCACTAAAAACAGGGGCTAATTGGATTCGTCTATAGTCAGTCATGAAAATGTGTCACATAGTGTCAACTAGATGAAAAAGTAACGTGCATACAAGGTTTCAAATATGGTTGAAATTCGATTTTAAATAAGGCTCAGTTCCAGTGAGGCAAAGGTAAATGGTGGATGGGCAAAATGTTTGTGAGCAGAGCAAAACTGAATGCAAAGAGGGCAGATGTCTGCAGGCCTGGAGTTTTTAGATATTCCAGGTGTGCTACAAATCACATTCTGCATGAAATTATGGAGTGTGGTATGTGTGCTGTTTTATTTAACAGTAGATTTACATGAAATCCCATCTTTATCTATATGGGCAAAACATCACACTCCTAATAGTGATTTGAGGTGAATGATGGCATTTGATTGCATGTGTTTGCCTCAAAATTTAAGGCACCCCTCTGTGTGGGGTTCATGAGCAAAGCCCCGGGGGGGGGGGGGTCTATGGGGCAAAACCGCAGAAGCTCTGAGGTTTTAGCAGTATCTCTTGGTGAAAAATTAAGTCTTAGGATAGGTTTATGATTTTTTTTCCAGTTGACCTAACTCCTAACTGACCTACTTTTGCATTGTTCAGTGGAAAATGCCCCTCAGCCCCCTGAAATGCCCCACTGGTTGTACGGCCCTTGAACCACAGGAGGTTGATGTGGTAGAAAACTGTAATTTATTCTCTTAAAGCAGCAACCACTGTTTGCCTTTATTGTTCATGACCTTAATTTTGCACCACATACGTACATTAACTTAAAACTAACAAAAAATGATCCATTACCATGGCCTAACCTCATCATGGTTACAGTGTACAGTTGAGGCTGTCTAGTCTTGCATGTGTGTGAAATACTTTTCCGCAACAAATATTCAGAAATTTTCATTCTACAGTAATTAATACAAAGGTTAATGCTTCTCCTAACCTGAAAGACCTTTTCAGTGTTTCTATATTCTGATAAACAATCAGTTCAGAAGGGAAGACTAAGTGCTGAATTAAAAGGTTTAATTCTTTATCAAACTGTGACTGCCCCATCAGTTTGAAAAAAAAAGCTGATTTTGCAATAATTGCAATGCACTTCTTGTACAAATTTATTCATGTAGTACACTTATAATGAAGAGAGCTGCTGAGGAGAGCTTGATGCACTTTCTAAAATTTTATGTTTTATACTTATGTTTTATTTTGGCATTTTGTAATGACTCTAGTCAATATGAGTCTGACATGACTCACAAAGTGACAGGACTTGACTTGACTCAAGTCATCACTTGCCTGAGACTCAACTTGACTGGAGTCACCTTGTAGTAAATATCCAAAGACTTGACGTGACTCTTGTCACAAAACTAAAAGACTTGACTTGATATTAGTCTTTGCCCACAGTGACTCAGATTGACTTGAGTCATCACTTATGTGACACAAGTTGCGCCCCAGCTGTGTAAAACAGAGCAGAACCGAACCATAAACATCATTTTCATCTCTGGCCTGAAGGGATGTCTGCCATTGATGAGTTTGGTATCTGTAAATCACAGAGTGTGCAGTACATGCCTGTTCTTTCCATTGATGCCATGGTCACCCTGCCCAGAGTGAAAATGTTTCACATTTTGAAATTTTCATTTATACTATGGCAGGTTTACCCAGACTATGCATGTCAATGGATTCAGGTGAAGTGTGAGAACTAAATGAAGTTCGCTGGTACAAGTGACACTAGTCATGTAAGCATGTATCTTCAAAGGGAGAACTTAATAGACGCCAATGTGAAGCATTCTGCTGGCCATGAAAAAAGGTTTAGTCAGGATAGCCTGTTGTAGTGAGTGGCATAGCGCCACCAGTGAAGGATTTTATTGCCAGTAATGATTCTGCAGTAGATAGACTGTCCAATAGGAGTTATAGGTGAGGTAAGTAGGGCAAGGTAGGTTTTGGGTAGATTTGAGTGTAGTAAAAGGTGTAATGTAGGATGAAATGCCCTTGATGGCTTTGACATGACATAATTGAACTTTAATTTAGTAATCTAACTGTAAACATTCACTAAGACTGGAAGTGACTCGAATCCAGCTAAGGGAAGGCTCAGGATGACTCTGCTCGACTCAGATAACCGAAGAGTCAGCATGACTCGAGACTGCGCCTTTTGACTTGAAGTGACTAGGGCCTTAACTGAGGCTGGAAGTGACTCAACTCAAGCTTAGGGAAAGTCTGACATGACTAGATATCAAGTGACTTGAGTACAACATTGTCCTTACGTTAAAGAATTGCCACTTTCAATTATTCATTGACATTCTCCAACCAGTAGGGTGAGTGTAGGTTCTTTAATAAAGAAAAAAGAAACAATGAAACATTTTATTTTTGGTTTTATGCACAATACCGCTTCAGTAGAAATAACTAATACCAGTCTATTAATAACATGTGAGTAACTGTGTATAACAGGTATTTAAATTTTTTGGACAAGCTTCAGTCCTATTATATGATATGTTATAGCTCATAAATGTTGTGCTTATTTATTCTGCAAAAACAGTTTCATTCTTAACAATATTTTGCTTTCAATTGCATTCTGTTAGGATAATTCGATTGGTGTTACTCTCATGCTATACTGGATATTAAGCTTGAATTGAAATTTTGGTGCAAAGGACAAACCCCGCTTGTGATTATTGCAAGCTGTTCACTGTATACATTGAAGGATGGCCATCTGTTCACTCCTATTTACCGACCGACTGACTACATGGCCACTTGGTTAAAGCACCTGACTTGCAGCCTGGCCAGGTCATACCAATCACTTGAAAAAAATGGAACCTACTGTCACTGCGCTTGGTGTTCAGCATAAGCAATGGAGTAGGGAAAACAAGCTAGTGAGCCACACTGGAAAAAAGTCTGTGGCTGGCTCGACTGAAACCATTTGGTTAGAAACTAGGTTTTAAAACTCCATCTAACTACTGCTCTATCACTAAACCTAGGAATGCAAGGTCAAATAAGGTTTTATGTGACAGAGGTACTTGTTCTATACATACTGGTGAATTCTTCATTTAAATCCGATTTTGTTATTCTTAAAAATGAGCAGGCAAGTGATTCACATTTGTAACAAAAATGAACATAAAATAAGCACTTGTGACATCATATCCTCCCATTAAAGGCACATCTAGTGGCTTTAAAAGAGGGTCTTGTAAGAAACTCAACATATCTCACTTTAAAGATTGGTTATTTTTGGTAAAATATACTACAGCTTTTTAACATAGCCACAAAATGACAATCGAGAACAGGGTATGAAAGGGCCATAGGTTGAAAAAGAGAGAAGGGATCGGTCATTCACATGAAGCCATGACATTATCCAACCATGCTTCCATATTAATATATTTCTATCTGCTGCTGATGTCTGTGAAATTAACAGATCGTAAGAATGGAAAGATGATAGGACAAGAGCGGTCAACCCAACTTGAAGTATTGTAGTAGACTGTCCTGTTTCATGGTTGGCTGTTAGGAGTCATGTGACAACATCTTTACTCCTCAAATGTGAAATTTACTAAAATTAAATGCTTGGTTTCCTTGAATGTGCTAATTAGGACATAATAAATGACGAAAGATACTTAATTGGAAGAGAAATAAGGTTAAAGAAGAAAATTGTGAGATTTAGTTGTTGCTTCAAATAAATTTGTTGGGGGGACTGCCCTTGACCTTTAAAAAAATGTCTGGACCAATGGGTGTGCCCATAGAAAGATAAAAAATTTATATTGCACTTACTGTGCCAGAAATGTCATGAAGGTTATCACATTGTAAGTGTTGTTGTGAATGGATATATCGTTCTAAAAGTGACCAAATTATTTTGGTTTAGTCAGCAAGTTACCTCTTAGAATCGGTTCTTTTCTCAATCGGTTCTTTTGTGTCCTTGGTCACAATATTTTTCGTCATCCGATTTGTACACATTATTTTAATATAATTGTCCATTGCAATAAATGGACATTTGTTGTAAGCATTTCTTATTTTTTGTAAGCGTTTCGGTACAGCTTAGCACCAATGAGATGAGTTATCACGTAATTGATAAAACGACACTCGGTCCAAAGTAATACACAAAAAAATTTGCCCTTGAACCAGATCGTTCAAGGTGTTCTGCCATGGTCAACAATAACATGATCAGAATAAATGTCGATCCTTGTTCCAGTTTAAGGCAAAACAAAAGTTTGTGCTTGTATGAAAACATGTTAGTAGAACTACCCCACTCGAAGTAGAGGGGATCATACCCAGTCCTCCCGACCTTATCCTTATGAATAGACCAGTTTGGAAACATTGTATTGAATACATATGCTGGGAAGGAAAGTGTAACATGTAAAATGTTATCTAACGAAGTAAGTGGTTGCTGATAAATCGTTCTAATGTTTAACTTTTTTCGAGCCGCTGAAGTGCCGTCTCTCGAACTTTTCTTCAAAAATAGGCTCTTAATCTTGAAATATTTGTCTGAAAAAAGGCAACAAAGTTTTGGAAGTTTTTGGAATATCGCCGAGAAGCCCAATTCCCCACTCCTTAGATAACATTATGTCCCATGTATATGCTAGCAGGAAACGCAGAGTCCCCCAAATTTCCTTACAGGGAACCCAGAATCTACACTATTTTCTGTAATAAAAGCTACATATCTACAAATATTTGTTTAAAAGAATCCAAATTTTCGGCGCGCTACGAATTGCGTTCCTAATGTAGTTGTGTTCACAATTTAGAAAAAAATCGGAAAATTTGGGTGCTTCCCCCGCCTCCCTACCCTTGGAAAAGTTCTAGGTACGCCACTGAAACGAGCAAATTGAATATTGTGATATTTCGTTGTGGTTAAGACTAAAATAGTCATTGACTGAATGATTTCATTTGCGACTTTCCTTACCTTTTGTCGGCTTTATCTACCGTTACTGTTTGGTACAACCAAATTGTATTTCTAATTGGTCTATCGTAGGTTTTGAGTATCATTATACCGACTCTCTTAAACTGCCTTGGCTAGGCTGCATAATTGTACTTTTAACCTATAACTTGAGGATCTTAGTAGGGAATCTTAGACATGAATGCACTCTGATTCACACATAGAGGTTTAAGTAGCCTGCTATGTGGGTATTACAGTAACGTTTGCATAAAACAAGGTTGGTCCACAATTTCGACTATTGTATACCAAACGGACCCCAGCCTACCCCACACACACACCCACGGCAATCCACCCCACACTGAAAACAAAAACATGTCATGATGAAATTTCTACAAGCTAATTTGACTGACTAGAATATCTTTAGTCAGTTAATTAGTCAGGACCACATGGACTAATGCACTGACTAGTTTGTGACCACAACTAGTCAACAGACTAACTTATAATGTAGTCAGCCAAACTAGTCAGTAGAGACACCATGTTGACTGGTTTTTGTTTTCAGTGAAGAGTCCCACCAATCAGAAAATGCGCAAACTAAGAAACAACAATTTCCCATTTTAAAGCGGCTCATTGAGTTGGTTCATGAAATTCAATAAATGTTACCAAAGCTCTTAGGCTTTCTTTACATATGGTACCAATGACAAATGGTCAAACTTAGACAATCCCCATGTCCCACCAACAAATAACTGTCTTATGAGTAAGTACTTAACGGTTCAATTCGGTTTTCAAACATTCGTGACCAGACACTTTTTTAAATAATGCCCAAAACAGGACACTACAAAATTCATTTTTTTTTTCCTTTTCTCGTAACTAAATGTAGCTTGACTCATTATGCTTACGATAAGCATTGTGATGTGGTAAGGATCCTTTATCTCTCTCAGTTAGTTATCGGTATCATCTCAATGAGCCCCTTTAATGCTTGAATGAAACGGTGGGATCCCCGGCCCTTTAACTTTGGGGACCATTTATGTCAGACTGATCGACGTAAGACAGTTTTTCTTTGAAAAGGGAAATATTCCCACCTTTGTTCCCATGCCGTTGTTCTTAACATAATTTACCACACAATCATTATAAAACACATTCTAAAAATGGACCATTTGGAGTACACTAACAGCTGGCCATTCTCATAAAGCAAGTTAAGTTACTGAAAGGTCGTGTGACATGAAAATGACAAAATTGGGGATTTCATGTAAAAAGCATAAAAAAACAAGAAAAGGCTACAGTTCCCATCAAAGTTCCTAAAAAGGACCATTTTACTGGGCAATTTCTGATTTGCACTAAATCATTAATAAATATGAGCTCAATATGCAATTTTGTGATGCCATGAAAGGGACGTGCCATATAAGGTAACTGTAATCGTTTGTCTTTACAAGCTTCATTAAAAGAACATTTACAACATTAGTCCAGTGGCGTAGCCACGGGAGGCCGGGGGGGGAGGGGGGGCTAGGCCCCCAGATTTTCTTCAGCCTCCCCCCCCCCCCCCGATTTTGTTGCCTTCTGATAAAGTAATTGAAAAAATCAAATGTTTGAACGGAAATAAACTTTGAAGTATTTCCTTCCAAAGAGTAAATAAATAAAATGTGTAAAAATTAAAAAAAAAACAAAAAAACATGGATGTATGTGTGTAAAACACATTTTGTGCGCAGGTATGAAATCAAGTAATAACTGCAAAATGCCTACTTTGACTAAATTAGATACCGTTTGTGATCTGCACGGACGTTTATTTCATTTCACTTCGAAGATGAAACGAAACTTTAATGAGACTTATTAAGTTAAGACCCTTTCTGCCTTTCGGATGGCTGATTGATTTACTGAAAATATGGCAATTGTATACTGGACACCACTCTTACAAGACCATTCCTATACTTTATCATACACAAAATATGCCGTAAGCAGGTAAGGGTAAGGTACTGCCTTCAGATAATTCTTCCCTTCCATCCTTAACAAGTAGGCCTAGGCCTATGTCGTGCCTCACCCCTGCCCATGACAAGTGTCACTGTAGGACGATTTTTTTCGACAAGTCCTCTTTTTACTAGTTGGCAATGGCGTCCGGGGGATTTTTAAAATGTCCGCAAGGTCCGGATTTCATGTTTTTCCCACATGATCCATACTTCTGCTTTGCGGTTCAATTATTTTGAGAGATTTATTCGTAGTATTTTAATTTTGACTACGTAATGTACCGATGAACAAATACTGCACCATTTTGCACATTGTTTCTTTGGTAGTATGTATGTCTCTTGTAAAATCTCTACAAAAACTAAAAATATTTTAATATTTTTCATGCTCCCCAAAAAGGGAAATTCCTAAAACTTAGGCCTGTAATCAGTTCAACGTTTTGCCAAACATATAGCACCATTTTGCATGTAGGAAATATAACACAAAGAGAGTTTCTCAGAGGGGGACACAACTACTTTTGGTTTTTCTGTTAAAGGGTGAGGTACTGCCTTAGGTAAGCTGAAATCCATTCAAATATTGCCGCATTTGCGGCTGGGTACATCCGGTTTTAAACAGTCTGTTTCCGGTCATCTGGAGGGGTTTTAAAGCCCCAAATTTTCTTGTACACTCCTCACCAACTGGTGGTGGCGCTCCGTTTAGATTCAAATATTGCCGCATTTGCGATCTACGTCCTTCTGAAGTTTACAATTTTTCCCAAGGGAAAGGGAGATACCGGTTCCCTTTTGTCTCATCCCCTCAGGCCAGAGGTCAGAAGTGCCCATTTTGGGGTCCTCAAAAGTGTATGTATTACCATTCTTCATAGATTGATTTTTTATTCTCATTATTTGAGAAGTCTCAGACATGAGATTCGTATTTCAAGGCTGGGTACATCCCGCTTAAAACACATGGGAAGTGCCGTTTCCGGCCATCTTGAGGGGTTTTAAAGCCCAAAATTTTCTTGTACGCTCCGTGCCAACCGACGGTGGCGCTCCGCTTAGATAGTCTTGCCGTACCTGACCCTCGGAGGAACCGTCCCCCCCCCCACTTTTTACCTATCCCCCCCCCCCCCTCAAAAAAAATCTACCTGGCCACGCCAGTGCATTAGTTTGTCCTGGTGGTTTCATTTTGGAATTTTTAATTGTGTCCTTTAAAATCATCGGTATCAATCACCAAACCATAACATCTGATGAGTAATTTAGAGATAATTAATGTAGGGTTATGGCATAGGCACCAAGTTGCTTCAGAAAAATTCCAAATTTGTAAAAGATATCCCTTGAGAACCGTAAAAGATATTGAAATAATTCCACCTGAGTTTTCCTTGGAAGAGTTCTCTCCCTATAACTGCCGAGAGAAGTCACGTGTTTTTGCTAACATGTCACGCAACCTTTGATAAGAGAAATATTTCCACACCGTTTTTTTAAATGATTTTCTACACAACCAGTAATGAAACACATTTAAAATATGGCGTATGTGGACCATTTACAGCGGGCCATTCTCACATAGAATGTTCGGCAGTTTACTGAACATGCTAAGAAATAGCAAAAATTTGTATATACGGGGGATCGGTTTTTGGTAAAACCAGGGAGCTGTCATTGGGAATAGCAGCTCACTGGTGAAACTGTTGCGTGAGCTGTGTAGTGTATATGTATAGACTACATAGTGTAGACTTTGTAGCACCTATTGAAATCAAAGTGCCTTTGAAAACTGACCGAATAACGACGATAAGGTTAACAGATCATCTTGATCGAATCAACGGACGGAAACATTACCGGTACGTTCTCATTAGAATTAACCTTAACCCAAAGATGGATTCATAATATTTGCCAATCGAGGTAGTTAATAAAAACCACCTTCAGCCTTTTCAAAAATATATAGATACTTGCAATATTTTACTCGGTGCATCCTGCATAATAGAAATATTGTCCTCTGATCAAGGTCATTGCATAATCTTATCCGATACTTCACAAAGTCTACTCCTATCAGCTTTACATTCCAACAGCTTCAGTTTTTGTTTTATTTTCTGAAATTTTCCATAAGTTATTTACTCACACTCTAAAAAATATTTAAACGATTTTGTTTAAAAATTAGGATACTCACGAAGATGAGTATTTCTACTCGAAATAAGTGAGTACTTCAACTGAATTTGTGCAAAATTTTACACAAATTGCTGAATTTGTGCAAAATTTTACACAAATTGAGTTGAAGTACTCACTTATTTCGAGTAGAAATACTCATTTTCGTGAGTATCCTAATTTTTAAACAAAATCGTTTAAATATTTTTTAGAGTGCATAGACTTAAACGCTCGTTCAGTGCAAAATATTACGGCACCATGTTGCACACATTGGACTGTTTCGGTGCAAAAGTTTGAGAACTTGGACGCACCACCTGCTTCACAACTCAAAGGAACACGACGATCATTTAACTCACAACCGACAGGACAATCAGAGGGTGCGTCTTACACTCTAAAAGTACATTGATTACGTCATTTAACCCACATCAAAACTAGCCAATTTCAAGAAGCACTCGTTCCACCATTAAAGTCTTTCTTATATAGGCACTGAGTCCAGTGGGATATTGGTCTATCTAATCTCTCTACATCGTATCCTCATATCCCAAATGACGGTGGAAGGAACAGGTTACAGGGCGGGTGTAGGACTTCAGGTTTCGCCGATGCTCGATGACCGGTATGTGTTTGGACATCGAGTCTCCCAACGATTAGTAAGGATCCGACCAAGGACGGATCCAGTCTCTGGCTCATATACGGCATTCTTGGCTGGGGGCAGAAAATGTTTCATGCTGTCCGAAAGACTCTCTAAGCGGATTGTCACCATCAAGTGGAGCGGAGTGCCTGGAAAATTTCGAAAGTGTGACACTCAGATAGCAGAAAATAACATTCCACGCACTTGTTAAAGTAAAATTACGCATATTAATCGTTCATTTGAGCTTTTGCTTGAAGGAAAAAATGTTCACTTAAATAAACCATGAGCAAGTTCAAATATTACCAGATAAAATGTACCACTTCCACCTTCAGGCAAAATTTTGGTTTCAGTTTTACACATGGGTGCTACCATGGGCTAATGAATGGGGGTGATTCCTGTGTTACACATACGAATATAACCCTAGAACGCCATTATCAGATCGGGAGAGGCGCAGCGACTTCTTCTTTTGCTGGCATCCCTTCTAGATCACCGGAAATGACATTTCTAAGAACGATTTGATTCAATTATTTCTTTTTTTACGTACAACTCAGAACCTTTTTCTAAAGTCCTCCCGACCCTCTTGCAAAGGACGTTCGAGGAAACCAAACTTTAAACTGCTTCCCAAAAAAGCCATACGTCCACCGAAGGACTACACTTGACCAACCTCACGCCCTCAGACCGTTTACATCATTGGTAAGTCATGTACAGTGGCTCCACAGTAGACTGGCTGAAAAGATCGGATACTACACATGATTTTAGCCAAAAAGGCAACTCATACTGACCCCTCAGCCTGCAAATAAACGTCGGCGTCGAGGTAAATGTGAGTTTTTGTTACAATCAATTCCATCTCTTGTCGGAAAAAACCCAAAACTTGTCAGCCCGTGTGAATATATGATCTGATTCGCAGGACTACGAAAATTTAATATTTACTAATTATTTCGTGACGTCAAATCGACAGACAGCTTCCATAGAACTACCCATGTCCGAGAAAAAAAAAACTTTCTGTCAGTGTGACGTCACGAACTAAAAACAACAAGTTAACAATTCATTTTCATAAACCTCTAATGCAAATCATATATCTACACCAGATGGCAATTTTTGCAGGCATTTCCGAGTATGGAAGGTGAATATTTTGATGAAACTAGTCATATCCGATCCGAATTCGTTGTAGTGAGATAGCGGCTCCGTAAAAGCAATATTGTGTTCAGTTTTTAAAATCACAATTCTAACTGCCAGGGAGACAAAAATCTAGGTGACTGATGACGCATGACGGACCGCACTGCTCTACTCTTTTACTGAATTTTTATTACAACATAATAAAAACATGTTTCATGTGAGTAAACAATTATCAAGGCGGGGAGAACAAAGAAATGCATAAAAATGCTCATCAGAGAATCCACTACCTTGAAACTTGGACAAACTTATCCCGTTCTTGAAGTCCTTACTTGTTACATAACTGACGAAAAGCGATATAGTGGTCCTTTTCATCGTCCAGTGACCACCTATTATTGTCTGCGTTTTTCTATGATTTTCAAATCGGCCAAGTCGTTACCAGTCGTTACGCTGTCGGCCAAGTCATGACGTCCACTTTCAAGGGGCAGAGTTCTCTACTGTCCATTCTTGAGTGAGGTTACTCAATACCAACGATAGAACTGACAGAAGTGCTAGACTCTTTTTTACTGTGATCCTGTCATAATCCGACAAGGTTTATTATGGAAGGACGAGGCTAGGTCATCTTAGATGGGGTTTAACGGCTCAGTTGCCAACAAATTGGTCCAAGTCGAGCCAGTTGTGTCTCACTCGTGGGACCAGGTCGTGGAGTAAATTTTGGAGTATGTGCCACTTCAGCGAGATGTAGTCCTTGATTGACAAGACGGTGCCATAAACCGGAATAACTCTGTGATTAGTCTTGATCAAAACGTTACTACATGTCCAGTTTTCAGATTTTACATACTCAGGGCGCTTGTCAATTAGACTAAATCTACTGTTAGATGTTTATTGTTCAATGTTTAATTTATTCTCTATTTCTCCCGAAGATGGGATATAAGAGACTAATACAAGTAAATGACACTTAAAGAGTACACACTTATTACTTAGGAAGAAAAATAGGGAAGGGAAAAAAGAAAAAGCATTGCACATAGGCCTATTCTGACACTACACAGATGGTAAAGCGCCCGGCACACTACAGCAATATCGGTTGGATTACGTTCCGGGAGTTTTAATTAAAATCTCCTACATCCATTGTCGGAAAGAACAAAAAATTGCCACCCTATGTAAATAAATGATATGCATGAGGAGGCCTTGGAAATGAAATGCAAACTAATTGTTTCGTGACGTCCCGTTGACAAACAGCTTTTATCGGACTACGCGTAACCGATAAAAGCTATCTGAGGAAGTGACGTCACGGAAGAAGAATCCTAATTTTGATTTTCGTAGTCATGTGATACAATTTGATATAATCCTATACACGAATCCGGACAGTAAGTGGTGGTCTGATTTCAGTCGGCCATAACTGGGGTCCGTCACCTTTAAATCTTTCGATTTCCTTGCTTACCTTTATCATGGACGGCTGTACACAAATTTGTATCATGAATTCTCCAATTTCACTAAATATGAGGTTTTGAAATTCTTTTAAACAATAAATAAAGACGATTTTACGCTGATGGACCCCACTAATGGCGGCCTACAGTCACTAAAAACAAGCGCTAATCAGATTCGTCTATAGCTGGTTGACAATTTTTTGTTTCCTTCCGAACATTATGGCGGAGATTTAAAATAAAACTCACAAAATCGTTATCGCTGTAGTGTGACCTGTGCTTGATTCGAGTAATTCGAGAGAAAAATAGTAATATTTATCGTAATAATGATACTCGATAGTAGAAATTAATAATAGATAACAGAGAATAATGATGATCGATGTTTCGTTCCGAATTATTATCAACAGAAATTTTTAAAACAGGTAGAGGGCGTGTATATAGTAGTCCCTAGAGTACTTCACACGGATGCTCAACTAATACTATGGTCTTGGGCTCTTTAATGAACCTATACCCAGACGGAAATTTCAGTGGCACTTTAGCTATTGAGAATACACAAGTCCTGTGGTGCGCTGACGATTTTTGTTGAAAAGGTGCACTTGACAAAACATAGGCCTACGTTTCTTTCCTTAGTTTTAGAGCACCCGACTTGCCGCCGGAAGGTCTAGAGTTCGAACCCTAGCGGGGTCATACCGAAGATTTTAAAACTGGAACCTACTGCCGTTGTGTTAGCTGCTCGGCATAAACAAAGGAGTAGGGAAAAACCAGCTAGTGAACCAAACTGGGAAAAAAGGCCAGGCCCGGCCCGACTTTTAAAATAATTGGTTAGAAACTGGGCCAAAACTCCATGATATTAACTAATTTCCCTATTTTATACATACAAGAAATATATAGCCGTGATAAACGCTCAAGGGACATATTTCACGACAAAAAAACAGTCTGAGAGTGAATGACAAAATAAAAACGAGGCCTAGCATCATTTATGTTATGATTCTTTTTAATTTTCCTCAATATTTTGCCTTAATTTTGTTATCTCCTGACAATGGTTCAAAGGGACCACGAAGGCTCATGTGTGTGGGCCAAAACTGTTGAAAAGTGGGTTCTAAACCCCCAGCCCCTCCCCCGTTTTTGCGGTCCCTGACCTTAATTCCTCGTTAAACCTGCATTAATAGTACACCTCTATTGAACTTATTCAGGAAACATCTCTAGAGAATGACTATTTTAAAACTAAAAGACTTTTCCTTCCAATGTATGTCTAATTGTTAACTCAGTCTGCCTTCAAGGAACCAAATCCATCGAATACACAAAGACATCCTGTTATTGTAATGATTACCTGACAAGAAATACACCGAAAACATTTCGTAAGTAAATACAACTTTTAAAACCTTGGGTTCGAAACGCTTCATCAGCTTGATGTATTTAAATGGTCCCTTGTGTTCTGTTTCTTTTACTGAAGACTGTTGCTTTTTGAATATGCTTTGTCAGTTCCGTAAAAGTTGCGACCTAAAAATAGAGAGTGGAATTCCACTTGTGTGAAGAGTTAGTTAGTCAGATTTAGTTTTACGGCCCTGTTTCCAACCTATTGGCTCAAGTCGAGCCGGCCACGGCCTTTTTTCCAGTTGTGGCTCACTGGCTTGTTTTCCCTACTCCATTTCTTATGCGGAGCATCACGCACAACGGCAGTAGGTTCCTTTTTTAAAGTCTTTAGTATGACTCGACCTGGGAACTCGTGTGAAGAGTGAAAGTTGAAACAGTTGACTCGTAAAAGAGCGGTTTTGAGTGAAATTCACTTCAAAAGAGCGAAGTTTTACCCTTGATGGAGTGCAGGGACCACTCTGGACTGAGACATCCGTATCGTCACTCTTCTTGGTGTGAATTTTACCCTTCTTGGGGCGAGTTTCACTATTCTTGTAGTGAAAAAATACTCTACTGGGAAATATTCACACTGTTCACCCTTTGGTTTTTAGAGTGTACAAAGCATAATTTTCCTTGGCTACGCTTTCAAAAAAAATTTGGCTCGACCCATTTAGGGCAAAATCCAACACGTTAATATATTCCCGAGACATATCTTCTCAATGGTCACACCTTTAAAAATCCAATTGGAGAACTACTTGCATGCAAGTCGGCCGAAATGATTTCTTCGGGGGGGGGGGGGGGTAGACTTTTAATTCATTAAGCAAATTGATCATGCATGAATTAAATTGCTAAATGATGGCATTGTTTTAAGTGGATAATGCAGATAGGGAAACTATCAAAATGCAGTGAGGCCAGCATAATTTGCATGACCCCCGCAAGCGTTATGTGTTAAAATCACGGACTTCCTGTACATGGACAGAGCATATTGCAGGGTAGATTGTCACTACCATAAGTATGAAAAAAAAACGCACCAAGATGGCCGTCTGCCATGGTTTTTTGTGAAAGTTAGTTGGACTTGCTCAAGTACATCGACAGATTTTGCAATTAAGTTGAAATACTTTCGTAATAATACAAGGTAAGGTCAAAATTACTACACGCATCTCAGGATATGATATCGTTGGCCATTCAAGTTTAAATTTTGTCGTTAAATCATACAAATTATAGATTCACGGCGGCCATCTTGGTGCGCCTTTTTGTCCCAGGCCGCGGAGACAGTCTACAGATAGAACGTACGCGTTACATGCTCAGTCCATGTATACAGGAAGTCGGTGTTTAAAGTATTCATCAGGTTGATTTTCAAGGGGGACTCTAACTGTGGACACTACAGAACAGTTATGAAATCCAATACAAACATTATCAAGGGTTGAATTCGCTGAACTACAATGATTCACACAACGTCATCTCTCTTAATATTAGAACTAGATGACTAACTTGATGTTTTCAAAACATTTATTTAGTTGCTTTGTACTAGACAATTATTCTGTGAAAACTTCATCCGTAACACCATGCAGCACTTGGTAGGTAGGCTACTACGTTTTGGGGTGTTTTTTGTTTTGTGTTTTAATTGGGGGGGGGGGTGGAGGCTTCCACACTGATTGATGGGAAGTTTTAATGCCATCTGGTTACTACAGACATTTTATATCCGTTTCTCCATATCACAATATCGAAAATGGTGCTTTTATAACTATATTTTATTATGAACAATAGCTATGTAAAATTCTACAGAGGATTTGCAATGAATTACCACACTTTCTAACACTATCAACTTCTAGGAGTAACGAGATATTTATATGGCATGCGAGAAGAATCTTGCCCGATCTGACTCAAATTCGTAACCAACACTGGTCATCTGTCTAAGATCAAGTGTAAACAGTTCCAAACTTGGTACAGTATAAACATGACAAGTAAATGGGCGTTTCAAAAACGTAACACACCTAGTTGGTGGAAATTTCTTTAATCATGTTGTTGGGTAAACGAATATGCACCAACCACCTTTTGGCGTTATGTAGCTTGCCCGACGCTCTTTATACTTTAAATGAACATATTTTGTTCATTCTGTATCCAACTGTTAAGGAGAAGGCCCGGGTTCGCAGGTCGAGTCATACCAAAGACTCTAGAAAAGGAACCTACTGCCGTTATGAGTGATGCTCCGCATACTAAGCAATGGGGTTGGGAAAACAAGCCAGTGAGCCACAACTGGAAAAAGGCCCTGGCCGGCTCGACTTGAACCAATAGGTTGGAAACTGGGCCGTAAAACTCCAACTAACTAACTAACTAACTAACTAACTAACTAACTAACTAACTAACTAACTAACTAACTAACTAACTAACTAACTAACTAACTAACTAACTAACTAACTAACTAACTAACTAACTAACTAACTAACTAACTAACTAACTAACTAACTAACTAACTAACTAACTAACTAACTAACTAACTAACTAACTAACTAACTAACT
Organism: Holothuria scabra; assembly: GCA_037179385.1. Taxonomy (NCBI): domain Eukaryota; kingdom Metazoa; phylum Echinodermata; class Holothuroidea; order Aspidochirotida; family Holothuriidae; genus Holothuria; species Holothuria scabra. The sequence continues at coordinate 2,543,110 of CM074197.1, read as the reverse complement.
AACTAACTAACTAACTAAACGTAAACGCAGTATATCACATCTATCGATAGTTCAAACAATACATGATGCGACTGTCAGCATAGGTGTTGCTACGGAAGAAAACTTTCAAATGTGAAGACATCCCGGGCGAGGTGCGTCCCAAAATAATACAATCAATAACGGCATAAATGGCAAATTATTTCGACCCAGACAGAAGCAGATCTACCGACTAAGTTATTTGTAATCCCAAATTCCATAATTTTCTTAACCTCAGTGTGCAAACAAAAACCCCAGTAGTTTATGGATATGATTTGCGTTAAGACGCGGTCACAATGCAACGAATTCGAATCGGATCCGAATTGTGTTGCTTTTTATTAAAATCTCCTCCATCTCTGGCTTGAAAGAACACAAAGTTTGCCTACTGGGGAAATGTAGGATTTAAATCGTAGGCTTAAGAATATAATTTGTTACTTCTTTCGTGACGTCACATCGACAGACACCTTTAAATAGGTTGGGAATCCGATCCGAACTCACTACAATGTGACCTCGAATGTAATGAACCCTTGTGTAATGAGAATATTTCCTCATGATGGTGTGTAATGTGAACTTCGACCCTTCCTCTTTTGAATTTGATGTCAATCAAAAAAGTCACCTCAAATTGAAAAATTTGCTCCTTTCAATTTCCAACAAAACGTAGATTTGGGTTGGCGTAGTCGTTCCCTTTAAAGTCTAGTCCTTTCTACTTTCAGACCTTCACACAACCCAAACATCATATAACTAACTACAACAAAAGAGCCCACACTTTAAAATAAAAAAGTAAACTAAGTCACTCGCTAATAAAGTGTGAATTTACTCCAATGGAGTGTTAATTCACTCGAAGAAGAGTGAAATTCACTCTAAAAAGAGTGAAGTTCCCTCCAAAAGAGCGAAGTTTTACTCTTAAATTAATGGAGTGACTAAAGTGATCACTCTTTAAAAAAAGAGTGATCATTGAGGGAACTGTTGGAGAGTGCATTTTCATTGTTCCAGGAGTGAATTTGACTCTTCCTGGAGTGAATTAACACTCTAATGGAGTGAATTTACAATTCTCACTCTGCAAGGAAGTGACCAAGTTCACTATTTTGATTTAAGAGTGCATAATCGAATTAGTGACACTTAATATGACATTACGGACTTAAGCAATAGAAAGTGCAGCACCTTATATGGGGCAAATTTTATGACACAAAACTCAATACACAACAACAATCGATCATGTTCATATACATATAATAACTTTAACAGGACTGCCATTCAATCAATCAATTTAATACAAACAAGAATCTCTTTATTAACTTCTTTTTCTTGCGGTCCCAACAACTCTGTAACTTAAATTTAAAGCAAGAAACGTCGTTTTCTCCCGATAAAACCTATTTGGTTTTTACAACTTCAATTTAGTTTCTATTTTGAACATTCCTTTTTGCAAAAAAAAAATTAACTATTTCCACAAATTCTGTACAAGAACTTCATATAAGATACCTTAACCATTAAATGATGCTGTATCATAAATCCATAGGTTTTTCCAGCTACCTGCTCATTTCGTAACTTGGTGTAGTGGGACTTGGCAAAAATGCCAAGCAACGTTAAATCTAGGGATTGGTGTACATACAAGTTGGAGACCAGTCGTTTTTACCTATCTCTACCGATCATCAAGTTCCATTTTCTGCGCGGCAGTGGTAAAGACAACTCATAGTGTCCCAGCGAATTCCGAGAATGTTGTAATAGTGCAAGACATTATTCTGCACCAATTTACCAGTTTACCGTAAATTTGCACAGAATAATGTTCTACATGAAGTGATGACGGAGCAGCTCAAATACATCCAACGAATTTCAATAACCTCTCAAAGTGTATAGCAGTGTTCTAATGTTCAGATCCACAGATGTTTAATCTTGTCCCGATACCCTGAAAACAGCATTTTGACTTGAAAGACAGAAAAAGATATCTACTACTAGCAAACTCTCTGGCACAGTTTCTTTGTATACCGAGGACGAAGCAGGGCTTCGAAAATTTTATACGGTTGTCAAATGTGGTTCAAGTATGTTGGTACTTACGGCATTAGCTGTTTTCTTTGTTACTGTACACACACACACACACACACACACCCACACATATATATATGTTTATATATATATATATATATATATATATATATATATATATATATATATATATATATATATATATATATATATATATATACATACATACATAAACTTCGATCTACCAACTTCGACCTACTATATATATATATACATATATATATATACATACATACATATATATATATATATAAATATATTTATATATATACATATATATATATACATATATGCAAATATATATACATATTTGTGCATATATGCAAATATGCAAATATATAAATAAATATAAATGTGCAAAATGAACCGTAACAGGCCTATCTTCGAACTTAAGGACATTTCTGACCCGAGATATAAATGTTAAATGATTACTAACTCACATTAAAATGGTACATTGCGCAATAATTTGTGATGTTATTGTTGTTCTACTCCAAATACAACCTTTTGATTTTTTTTCTGAAAGTTACTGCACCTTTTACGAAGGTAAGTTAGCTCTCTTACTCTTGCGGGGTGATGTTATTGATTAAGCCCTCTGTACAACATGATAGGCAAGCAAACAGGAAATGTTCAAGGTTTTACAAACATTTTCAACGGAAACGAAGCAGGTAATGTGAATTGTATAACGAAAAAGTCACAAATTATTGGACAATGAACTAATATGTTTGAAGTAAATAAATTTATAAATTTCAACATTTCATTACTCGACCCGATAATGTCCGATGAAGGTAAGAATTACACTGCTAGAATTAATTCCCATACTGTTTAATACACATTTTTGATTTGCTTTTACTTGAGGTTCACTTTAAGGGTCTTTTAGAGGATTTCTGCTGCAGACATATGAAACTGGGTGAAGTAGAAATGTCAATTAGACACAAAGTTCACTTAATTCCCACACAACTCAATCTACACCTTTTTTGTTTTTCTTTGCTTTCAATTAAAACCACTGCAACTTTTAATCTTCACTAATCACTGCCCTATTGCTACTGAATGGCTAGGCCAAATCATGTTTAGCTAATACTTACTATAGTATTTGAAAGCCATAAAACCACCTTTTTTTAAAAGACGAAATTTATGCTATGCGAGTAAATGGAGAACACAGCAAATATGTTGTACACTGCTATCGATTTCATATAAAGCGCTTAAATTTCAACATTCTGTATATTTCCCGCAATTAGTGAATAGAGATTATAATCAAAATAAAACTGACTCTAAACATTCCCTTAGAAGTTTATATTTAATATGCAGTATTGATTTTTCCCAAAATTAGATCTTTTGACAAATTTACGAGGTAATGCACCAAACAACGGCTATTTTTACACAATAACAGCAAACAATGTTAGAAAGAAAAGTGTAGGCTATTATGAAAAACATCATCAGATTTCACATACAATTTGTGTCATATTTCTTTTGATAAGACCATAACGATCAGTATCAAGCAAATAAAAAATCTTCACAGCAGCTATTCTCGTCATAGGAATGAATCAATACGTATGTTGTTGCACACGAGGCAACGGAATTAATTCGTGCATTTGCCACATTTGGTAAAGTCATTAAACGGTTACAAACAACTGTTCAGTTGTCTGCTCAAGTCGAAAACAAAATTAAATTTGTGTGGTTCATCCGTTTAACTAATGAATGTCCAACCTAACTTGTGTTATGTCAGACTTGTCTCAAGAAAACGATTAGTAAATTTCATTTAAAAAAAATGAAAAGCCCCAATACTGAATCTTTTAGTTCTGTACTCCAGTTGATGATTCATAGAGAACACTCAAAGTTTCATCGCTGGTAGGGTAGCATTCGGATGACCATGTCTGCCATTTCCCATTGACATTACCCCGTTAGAAGATTTCAGCGAACGCACATTTTCATAGTTGCCAGGAACATGATCTTCCATGGGAACGTCTGCGTAGTCAGCTGACATTCGGTAAAGCGAGGATCGGGATGTATAAGTTTTTGCAGGTAAAGTTGTTGTATGCCTGCCTCTAGACAAGGCAAACTCTGAAGTTGCAAAGTGTGGTGCTTCATCGTATATGTGTTGGCTGGCCCTGTTGCCCTCATTTCCTATTGGAGGAAGCACGAGTTGACTCATTGGACCTACTTTATCTTTCGTACTTCGTATACTTTGCGAACGATATAAAACGGCGTTAGCAGGCATATCTGATGTAACACCACTTGCTATGCTTCTTGGAAGGGAATCCATTTTCTTTTCGGGTGCAAGGTCCTCTTCTTCAAGTGTTAGGGACCTTTCTCTTTGTCCTTTCTTCCCTCGGACCACCCAACAAGCTCCCGCAACAACAGCAAAAACGACAGGGACACCCCCAGCAAAGACAAACCCGAATAGAAGTATTTTGTCTGAAGTAAACATTTTGTTGCTGACCTCATGCGGCTCCACTGAATATGCAATGTTTTCTTTTGCTCGCAATTCCGTAGATGTTACAGCTTCACATGACACAATCATGCCTCGGTCTTTTGAGGTTAATCCCGTTATTTCCATAACATTTTTGGAATACAATTCCACTTTTCGCTGTGGACTGCTTTCCTCTTGACCGTCCTCTTCCATGTTGTCATTCAAATACATGTCAATGGCGATGTCGTCAATAAACCAGTTGTATTCTCTAATTTCAGGGTATCCTTCTGCCTTACAGATAAACATTGCGTTCCCCTTGCTCTCAAACATCGAACGTTCCAAAGTTATAATTGGATGAATTTCTAAAGGTGTGACGTGACAGAGTACCTCCAGCTCTGAGTTTTCTGAGTCCCCATCTTCCGCACAGACAAACAGGACACCATTATCGCTCTCTGAGAGAACCCAATGGTCTTCTATGAGATAAGCATCGTCGGAAACTAAACGGTACCAACTAATATTTGTTTGGCTAACATTCATGGACCGATTTTGGTTCATGGTGTTTTCATTCAGACACGATAAAGAAATTACCTGTCCTATTAATTCGCTTTCTGTGTCTACGGGTTCAAAGCTGCAATTGTATCTAAAATGATCGTACTCCTTGCACGAAGTTGCTCCCAAAATAGACAGCACAATGGAAAGACAAATGAAAATATCTAAATGATCCATGGCAATCATTTTACAGTTCCTTCACATTCAGCACTTCACACACTGAAAATGGACACCTTTAATGGAGTTCGATATGGAAATATCAACTTCGATTATGTCATCGAAGAAAACGCCAATAGATCTTCCTTTGACTTCCGAGGTAGGTCGTGATTGAAAATAATCTAAGATCTAGATTTAGTCTGATTACAATGTTATCGTTGTATTTCGAGATCTGAACGATTCATTTTATGTAATCCACGAAAGCTAACATTCCTCAATCCCTAAAGAAACAGATAGAATTCCTGGTGGAAAAGATTTAAACACAATAAGATGTTCTTCTAAATGAATTTTTCTTTACACTTTTCGAAAGTAGTCCAATGGCACACCTTTTTTAATAGCCTAGGTTGTACGGCCTAGCGTTATATATCACGATGAGACAACATTTCCTTCACAATGAAGCAACATTTCCTTGATAACATAAACAATAGGCGTGCTATCAAGCAGAAGACCCGACTCACTGTCTATATACTGATCCACGATGTTCCGGAAAGTCACTTGATTAGTTGATTAATCTGTACAATGAATCTATAGAAACAAATGGGTCAACTGTCCTTATAGCTCTGTCCCACTTCCTGAAATGCTTAAGTTGCAATGTTTTCGCATGACAAAGTATTTTTACATCATTGTATAGAAATAGAAATGTTATCCAAATCCAAAAGTGAGGGAGTACAGAGTAATGGCTCGGTAAAGAAGGTGATAGAAAATCAACCAAAGGAATATTCCATGAATAAATCTGAGGAAATTTTTTCAAGGTTCTCGGATGGTTCAGTTCTGTCCTTCAATGCAAATCAAATGGGAATCTTCTGCAATTTGTTTAACTGTACACTAATATGGTATGAGATGTTGAACAAACTTTCCCGAGACTAAGTGACCGTCATTCGTAGCTAGCATTTTGTCCCGAATACCGTCGACTTTGGTTCGACTTCAATGTTTCCTTTACGAATTGATTTCCTCTACTACAATGTGGCACATGCGAATTTTAATATTGTATAGGCCTATTCCTCATTATACATGAGAAGTAGCCATATTATTGCGAGTGAGACATCCTCTTCGTCTCAATATGAAAACAGTGTTAGGCTAATTCTTCACAGTCTGTATCCGAAGTAACATAAACAGGCAACCAAGTGTTCAGCTCTAACTAGTCGTTAATTGTTTTTCCTGTCTCCAGGCTTTATTCACACGGTGGTGAAACTGACAAAATCCTGTGGTGTATAGGCCTATATGTAATGTTGTGCTCGTTATATCAAATCATGTACGCAAAAGTTTACCTGGATAAAATGAATAGCCAATGTCTGTCTGCAGGTTTTTCAGACGAACCTTGAGTATTCCCAGCACTCCCTTGGATTGCGCAGAGAGGAACAATTAAAAGTTTCAGTCACTTTGTTAGGGTAACCTATCTAATCCCATCAGTCTGCAAATTCACTCCTTCCAAATGAATCCAAGCAGAGGTAGCATATTACTAGTTTGATTCCTCTCAAAGATATGAAACCAGATGCAATTTACCTCAACGAAACTTAACCGGTAACACTGGTTAGATTAATGGCTTCCTCTAGTGCTTCCTACGCTTCCCGGAGAAAATTCAGCTAGATAGGCAAATCGACATATTGTAGGTGTTTATCACATATAGTACAGGTAATGTATCCGTTGATAATGAAACGAACAGAGCAAAAGTTGGCAAGTATTTATATTTGTATTGGACTCATTCTAAAATAATTTCACCTTTTGTGTATTTGACTGTAACTGATAGTATTGGACCTAATGACCGTATTTCTCCGGGGTTGCATACAAAGTGAAACTTAAGCACAAGCTGTTTTCCTAAAAGTCTTCCTGAGAAGATGCATGTCCCTTTACTTTCACCTTTGAATGTTTTGAAAGTTGAAAACACTTAGCCGATTTAAATACAATAAAGAATGAAACATCATGATCTTTAAAAAAGGGGGAAAGGTTAATTTACCTTCCACATGCATTTTTGCAGAGAGTATATTAAAGCACACGGGGGGCGAATTACTATGTGGTACTTTTTACGTCAAAAATGTATGCAGCATATTGGACTTACTCTGTTTTCTCATAAGCCCTGTTGTGCTTATGAGTATGCACTCTAAAAATAAAAATAAAAAGAGTGAAATTTCATCCATTGGAGGGAGGGGGGGGGGGGGAGGTAAATTTCCCTCCTAAAAGATTGATAATTCACTCCAAAAGTGCGGAGTTTCACTCATGATAGAGTGTTTACAGGGACCTCCCTTTAAAAGGACAAAGTTCAATGTCAAATTTAAACCCTTATTGCAAACTTCTGTAACGCCCAAATATGTATTTATGGTAATGAAAAGTTTCATGCAGCATCGGCCATTTTTATTTATCTTATGGCATTTACACGACTTGTAAGGAAAGGTAGGTGTACTTTGCTTTTGCTGAGATTTACCGTTATACTTTCGCAATATCAATATAAATAAAAAAATAATTATTCAATTATTGTGTTTGAAGTTTTTATTCACTAAACGGTGGTTGTGAGTTGTATTCATTACTTTTAATGTAATTACTTAATTGAACCATTTACAGTAATATAGTCTCGAATTTCTTCTTACGTAGTAAAGATTAAAAAACAGTGGATCGTTCATTATTACAGTATAATGATCTATTGGATTAACATACGGTCATGTGACGGTAATAGATCCACGGAAGTTGGGGATTATTGGCAGGCTTAGGCCTAATATGGTTTTATAAACTAGTTTAAACATTTAAGGCATTTATTTTTTGATTATAAAGTATTCGTCTTAAAATTCTCCGTATTGCACAACACGTTTGGCCTCTAAATTTTCCTAGGAACTTTAAATAGATTTGATTTTTTGTTTCTATGATTTCAATAATATTCCCGATAAAAAATATTTCATGTGTCGAGTTGTCTGCTCTGCCCGTCCGGCCTCTTCACGTACCGCCGAAAAACAGAGAAATATAATTTTAAGCGACTCAGTGGTCTGCTAAAGGGTTATATAAGTTGATTCGATGAGGTTTACGGCTAAGTTTCTAGCCGGGGTCATCCTACGAGACCGAAGGGCGGCGAAACAGAAAATTTAAATGAGAAAGGGTCCGAAAGAGCGAAATTAAGAAAAGGCTTGTGAAACCGAAATTGTGAAAAGGAACCCCAGACCAAAAATGAAGATAGGTCCGCAAGACCGAAACAGAATACAAGTCAGTGGCGTTTTAATGTTGATTTCGCGAATCTTTACTCATTTTCGGTCTCCAGAACCCTATTTTCTTATCGGTCTTGACGACCAGATTTCATTTTCGGTTTCGCGAAACATCCGTCTCATGAACCCATATTGATTTTTGGTCTCGTGAACTCTATTACATTTTCGGTTTCGCGGACCTTCAGCTTCGCCGATCTTCCGGGGTCTCGTGGGCTGTAACTTTCTGATCAATTGGTCTACGTCAAGCCGACTACGGCCCTGTTTCCAGTTGTGACTCACTGGCCTGTTTTCTCTACTTGCTTTTTCACCAAGCTGTTTGGCTGTAGGTTTCATTTTTAAACTAAGGGTTACACTATGTAGAAACACCTGCTGCAACGTTAACACGCTGTTTGGTATAGGCGTCGATAAGTCAACTCTTGATCCAGGAAATTCTTCTCTTTCCTATTCATTCAAACAACCTTTTCGGTTCAAAGAGCTGCTATCGTCGCTGGTACAATTATTTTCCTTATTCATATGCAGGAAGTACATGGAACGAATTCATCATAAATGTACCGAATGAGATACTCATCAAAAACGACTACTTTAGTGTGAGTTCAATCTTATTTCAAGTATCGATGAGAATATGGACCGAACACTCAACAACTACAACTTTCAAACTTTCTGCTTGTCTTTAAGATTTAGTTTTACGCTTTGGGAAAGAAAAGAGACGTGTCATTGGAATGGGCCAAAGGTGAAGAAACCTTTACCTCGTGGTAGATATCGGTTGATGTGCCATTTCGAAAGAAGCAGCTTTCATTTATTAAAATAGGGGTTTAAGGACATATCACTTTACAAACCGTATGTTAGAGGTATACTTTTTCTAAGCATTTTGGTGAAATTTGCATTAAAATCCGATGTGTAGTTCTCAAGATACGTGCAAGTGACGTTGTCACATTTTCAACAAAATGTGATCTAGAAGCAAGCACATATGACATATCCTCACATTAAAAGAAGGGTCTAAGGTCACAACAGGATTTGGTATGTTAGAGGGGTACTTATTTTGAGCATTTTGGTGAAACTTGCATTGAAATCCGATGTGTGGTTCTCAAGATATGAACACGTAAAGTTTTCACATTTTCAACAAAAAGTGAACTTGAAGCAAGTACATATGACATCACATCCCCACATTTATGGGCAGTCTTTTGTTTTTCTTTAAAATTTATACTGGATTTTCTCCTCAACAATCCCATATTATTAAAATGTGATTGCATAAGTGGCATGAGAATTTTACAAACTTTGCATCCCCCACAGGGAGACCAAACGCCTATTAACTGCAAGGTCAGCACAACAGTCTGATAAAACAAAGGGAAACAAAGCATTCCTTGTCAATGTGAGGAAGTGATACAAGCTCTGCTGCCCTCAAACTCACATTTGAACACAAATCTACTGACTTCATTTACTGATATCTCAAGAAATACATGTCCGATTTGAATGGAACTTTCACCACACTGTGTATATTTGGTTCCTCTTTCATATATGAAAATTAAATTTTTGCCTTAACTCCCCCTTTAATGTACAGTCTTTTGCTTTTCTTTAAAAACTTACAACCAATTTTATATAGAATGAATAGAAATTTCATCCCATGGTGTGGATTTGGTTCCTCTTTAACATAGGCAAATTATTTTTTGCCTTTAATTCCTCTTTAAAGAAATTCTTCTTCATCAAAAGGAAAAATCGGAGAAATCTTCCAAATCAGATGTACGGAATTTGTCTAATGAATGACGTTGTTGTTTCCAACTCAAATGCATTGTCGTGTTACTATATCACAATATCTAAGCTTAACCAATCCTCTTAAAGGTCATTCTCAGTCGTCGAGATCAAAGATATGTTTAAATAATTGCAACTAGTTGTGTATTCATGCATATTAATGTTCATCATGTGATTTGGCCAGGGAACCCGGAAGGAAGTCTTCCAGTCAGGGCTATGTTTGCATATAGAACAAAAAAGTCGAATCCAGGGGAAATTAAAAACAACATAACACCCAACTTCTCCTCAGCCTGTTAACCAACACTATTTTGTCGCGGTGCTATTCACGGTGATATAGTTGACATATTCTTCATATTTCTATTTAAGTCTTTATAATTAGAAGTCATAAGGGTGAAAGATATTTAAATGAAATTTAAAAAGTGAAATTTTAATTTCAAACTAAGTTGATGAAAATATGACAATGGTTTTAATTTCTGCGGTACTGAAATTCCTTCCTGTAAATCGGTTAAGCTTCTCGGTGTTTTGTAAAGACAGTAACCTTACATGTAATGATTACATCCTGTTCCAGGCTATGTTAAAATCCATCTCAATGAGCGTCTGCAATAGAGTCTGCTCGTGCTCATTATCTATCTGATGGAATCCTTCAAACACAGTATAATAGGTCAATTCATCCAAACTTATTGTATATTGTTCTCTTCTATATGTCGGCGCATATTCCCTTTTTAGTTCTTCAGAAAGCTATTCAGCTGTTAACTTTATCAGTTTATAGTTCATTATCATCCGTAACAAATCTCTGGTAACCGGCTACAAAACGTAACATTCCCCATGTTTGCGAAATTCATCGCTAACAAACTGGTACTTAAACGTACCCTTGTCAGTAATGTTGTTCTCCCCATTATCTTCAGATACGTTTCGCTTTTAACATGAAACATATACACACCCACACACCTTACGTGTATCATCAATTGTCTCTATATTCCCTTATTTAAAGCTATCTCTTTAAAACAAACAATTCGTTTCAATGAAACCACTGTTTGGAATGCCCCCCCCCCCCCCCACACACACACACACACAATTGACATTCATAGAAGTGACTTATAATTTGAACTTTTTCAAAAGATCTCTTTAACTTCTCCTTTTTTTCTTTTTTCTTTTTCCTTTTTTTTTACTGTTTTTTTTTTCGTTCTATTATTATGAAATTTTGTGTCCCTACTGGTCTCTGCTAATGTAATGAACTTTTTCCACAAACTCCTTTTGAACCTTTTTCCCCTTTTTTGAGCCTTTTTTTCCTTTCTTTTTGCTTTCTCTACAGTTTTTGTCCGGACTTAATCTTAGTTGTTTATACATGATATTGCATGAAACTGTAGACTCAAATAAATGTTGTCGAAATCGACATGAAAAAATCTAAATCAATCAATTTTTGTCATTATTTCAGCCACTAGAGTCAAGATGGCTGAACAGCTGAAACTAAAGTGAATATTACTGGGACGACTCTGTCAACATAAATATAATCTGTGGAATTCTACACTCTAAAAATGAAAAGAGTCACTCCAAAAGAGTTGAATTTCACTCCAATATGAGTGAAATTCACAGCAGAAGAGCGAAGTTTCCCTCTTGATAGAGTGCCCGCAGTGACCACCTTTTAAAATGAGTGATCCATCTAAAAGAGTGGATTTTCAGTCTCATTGGAGTGAATTTCACCCTTCTTAGACTGAGTTTCACTCTTTTTGGGGTGACTTTACAATCTTTTCAATAGTGAATAAGTTCACTCTTCGGCACATTTGAAAAAGAGTATAAAAGAACAGTTTGAAGAGAATGGGAAATTTACAGTGCTGGTACAAAGAGGAAGTAGTTGTTTAAAAACCACTATCTTTTGCTCCCTCCCCATCCGCAATCAATCAAATTCGTCGAAGGGGAATGAAAAATGATTACCACCTATAATTTGCAAAAAATCATCGTTCAGAGACAACTGTTTTGTTAAGATAAGGCTCATAGTTGTTCCACAAATAATTTAAATTACATCGATCAAAGGATTAAACCCCCTTACTTTTGATAACGGCATGCTCCAATTGAAGTTGCTCTATCGCAGTGGTTCTCAAAGTGGTCCCTACCGCCCCTGGGGGCGTTGAAAAGTTTCAAGGGGGCGCTGAGGAGTTTGTAAGCAATAGGGGGGCGTTGGCATTGACTAGGGGGTCCCTGGAGGTTCTCATACATTCGTGCAGTAAAGGAACCTAGGAGGTTGCAGAGTGGTTCACACAGACTGTTTTCTCCAGAAGGTTTAGCAACTACTGACAAAAATTTACCCAATATAAAACTTATCTGGGTCATTTTGGTGCTGGATATTGAAAGTCAAAAGCTCAAAGTCAAAGACTTATATAAATATGATGGCATGTTGGGTGGGAGGGGGGCGTTGGGTCAGTCATGGATGCCTTATGGGGGCGGTACTTTGAAAAAGTTTGAGAACCACTGCTCTATCGGTTCTCTTTGTCATAGAAGCTTTATAATCATAATTCAAAATGGAAACTGAGGCTAAAGTGGTTAAATTCATTACAGACTAATGCAGAGAATTAAATTCAGAACATTTGCCAGCTGTAGCCGATGAAAGGCTGTTCGTATTATCAGTGAAGTTAAGCACGGTAAAAACTTCCACGACAATGACTAAACACACCAAGCGACAAGACGTCGAGTCGGATGTAGTCCTGGCGGTGCGGCCAGTTTCACCATTAGAGTTCCATCGTGTCGTAGGCCGTCGGTCTGATTGAACTTGTCCAACCGTAGTCGGATGCAATCGGTGCATTTTAATTCCGGGTCACACGACCACTACTGCCAAAGAAGTGACTACGATTTATGAAAATTGTCCACGATGGGGAGTCTTCAGGAGTCATGACAGTGTGAAACGGGCTTTATCTTTCACTGTGACACACAGGAATGGATTCATAAATCTCAGAAAGGTGACGTCAGAATAGAAGGGCATTGGAACAAAGGGAGGGATCAGGGGGTTGGTCTCTTTACTTTCCATAGCTTGATAGCCTTGACATGTAAAAACCTGATTACAAGAAGAGTTTTTTGCCACTTATACCCTCTTAATTCTAGCTCTGATATAAAAAATTACACTCTAGAAGCGGTCGAGTGAAAAGCGTTGAGCAAAATCCAAAATGGCCAACATGGACAAATTATTTCCCAACAAATGGGTAAAACCTGAACCCATATTGTTGGGTAAATTAAGCTTGGATAAAATCTAAGTGTTTGTAAAAGGTGTTTGACAAGTTTTTAAATTACCCATCATCTGGGTAAAATATTACTAGGAAAGAATAATTGTAATTTACCAAACAGATAAGTATAAGATCAGTTTAGGTTTGAGATATTTGTTTTAATGAAAGGGGTCAATTTAGCCATGGTTGGCTGGATTTGTAAATAAAAAGTTAGAGGAAGAATAACAGAAAAAGTCAGAACTAAATAACCTAAAAAGCATGGGCGTACAGAAAATAAAATTTTCACTACCACATATTCAATGAGACAAGAAATAAAATTTGAACGATTGGCAGTCTTGCTTCAAACTACAAATTTTATTGTTTACGGTAATTTTCCAAAGTTACTGCCGTGTATGGCAATCTAAATATGCAATAATTCGAAAAACTGAGTTTTCGATGAAAAACCCGAGTTTATCGGCGAAAAACTAAGTTTTTCGATTTATTGAACATTTAGCTTGCCATAGCTGTGACGAGTTGGTCAAGTGTTGTCCTTCATGGACTTAAAGCTATTCTGGAAGCAGTTTACAGTTTGGTTTCACCGAACGGCTCTTTGCCCAGAGAGTCGGGAGGACTGTAGAAAAAGTACTGCTGTTTCCTCGGGGTAACTTGAAGCTGATGTCAAGATGAGCAATATCCAAATCGTATTCAAACAGATCCTGCAGTTGGGCAACATTTGAGTACTTTAAATGGGTAGTAAGATTTCGGAAAAATACTTGTGTAAAAAGTTTCAACAACTACTCGGCACAAACTTAAACCAGTTGGCTGGGCAATATTTTGATGGGTTAAAACTTAAGCCAACTTCTGGGTGAAATACTTTAACAGGGCATGTTGGGTAATGATTTACCCAACTCGGGGTAGGAGCCAGGTGTGCCCAACACTTGGTTAAAAGGAAGGAACCAGGTTGAGTAAAGGTTTTGCCAACTGTCTTTAGAGTGTACCTAAATTAGAATAAATAATTTAAGGTATTAAAAGCAGTTGCACAACTTCCGGGGAAGGGACAGTGGCAATTGAACCTGGGGCTCCAGAAAAAAAAAATCGGTAATTTGTCACGTGCTACAGACTCTAAGAACAGTTGAGCAAAAATGCTCAACGTCGGATACACATGCAGCACATAACAAATTATTGAGCAAGCTCGGCTTAATTTATTGGGCAATTTTTGTCAAATAATTGGGGGAAATCACGATCATGGTTTGCCCAATCTGTAACAACTTTCTTCCTCAATAATTCAGCTTGTGCTGTGTTTACTCAACCGTGTTAAGAGTACACGAGCTAATCAAGTGACACCGTTCAACTACAAGGCATTCAGATCATAGATGACCGACTGCGCACGGTCAAGTGGATAGAGCAACAGACTTCCAATATTCAGGGGGTCAGGAGTTCGAGGCCGGGGCATACGAAGACTTTAAAAACGGAACCTACTGCCACTGTGCTGGGTGCTCAGCATAAGCAATGGAGTAGGGAAAACAAACCAGTGAGCCACAACTGGAAAAAAGGCCGTGGTCGGCTCGACTGGAACAAATTGGTTGGAAACTGGGCCTTAAAAACCCATCTAACCTAACCTAAACTACCTTCAGATCACAGATGAGAAGTAGAAAACCCTTTCAAACTTCATCGTGTAGGTGTATAGACGAATGCAATCAGTGCTTGTTTTCAGTGACTGCAGGCAGCCATGACTGCAGGTAGCCATTAGTGGGGTCCATCAGCCATTTTTTACCTACTGTAAATTTCAAACCCTCATATATTCAGTGAAATTGAGGGAATCAATATACAGTTTAGTATACAATCATTCATGGCAATCGAGGAAATCGAGAGATATTAAAAAGTGATAGGGCAGTTATATCCGACTAAAATCTGACCATCACTGATGTCAGAATTCGTTTGTAGGACTTGCAAGAGTGTTTTAGTTATTCTGGTAAAGCTTATTGCTACGCTTGCTCGCCATGATCGGCTTTGTCAAGCTCACATGCTTCATCGAGTCTAGGTCAGAAACGTCGTTAAACAGCAATTTTGCCCAATCATTTGTGTCTAACCTTTGATTTCGGATTTTCAGCGTATTAGAGTTCCTTAACAGGTTGGATCAACATGCACTGTTACTAGGAAGTCCTTATAACAAAACGAAAGTCCTGTGTTATCGCAACTACACGCAATAAAACGGAAAATTAACAACCACAACGAAGACAGATTTTTTTTTTACAATAGCTAGTACACAACCCACAGAATATCCCGAAACTACTCTTACCAAGTAAGTACAATCTATGGCTTGATTGACAAATTCAGTGTAATTGTTTTTGAAGACAATTGGGCAAAATTGTCATGTGACGATATATTTTGTAACAAACAATTCTCGCTCCTACTAATTGAAAATTTCGTAGTATTGAACAGTTATGATTCAGTTTAGTAATTATAGTTCATTGTACTATACAAAAAAGCCTGCATTATAACGAACAGTAAAAAGCCCTAACTCTAACAAAGTAATGGAACATAACGGAGGAAAATACTATGTACTTTTTTACGAAGTAGTCCAGTGGCAGCGCTACGGGGGCATTTTCCCCCCAGATTTTGTCCTTGCCCCCCCCCCCCTCCCCAACAAATTAGATCAATGAGAAGTTGGGTTAACGAAAAAATGAGTAATATACCCCTCCGAAGACTTAATTTTTCATCCAGAGATTTGCTAAAACTTCAGAGCTTCCGAAGGCTTCGCTCCCTCGGCCCCCGCCCCCAGGAATGGGCGCTTTGGGCTCGGTTTCGCGCTGGACAAGAAAATTGTTTCCCCCTCATTATCCTTTGCCCCAGTTTAGTCCCCCACCCCAATTTTGACATTCTGGCATCGCCAATGAGTATTACCTTCCGAAGTTTCTAATACTTAGTTTTTCATTCTAACACCTTCAAATCTATATATTTGAACCGCTTTTCAACAAATCTGGAAGTCAAGCAACTCGATCATGTTTAATGACGTGGCTATCCCGGTTTGTGTAAGTTCTCTTTAATTTTTAGGAAACCAGTTGTTTTTGTGAACATACCAGGGACGAAGCTCTGGTTGTGGATTTGGGGGCAAAAAAATTTTCAACAGCCGGAACCCCATGTCGTGTCCGTGACCGGGCCCATCAATAAGCAATCCACCCACACGAACGTGAGGACACACCCGCTCTGCCCGCTATGCACACACACACGCGTACAAACATCAACACACATATACACAAAACATAGATAGATGGCGCTTTAAATAAAGTAGCTAATTATTGCTTTAAAATAGCCTCCAATTGGCGATTTCAAGAAGCACTTAAGTCATCTCTGAACCACACTGTTACATGTTTTTTAATCTGCCCGAATCACTGGGGCCACAACGATATGTTGGCCCCAAATTTTCATTAGCATTGCGATTGTCACCTGTATCCGAGGGTTGAAACCCCTGGAGCATACTTATTAAGAAGGAAGGGAAGGGAGTGGTGATACAGTAGTGTCAAATATAGTCTTTACATGGCCATATCAAGCTAGATATATCTTGATAAAATGAAATTCCAGATATGCAAATAAGGTTTTTTTCTGGCCATATCAGGCCATATACAACTTGATATAATGTTATTTCAGATATGCAAATAAAGTTTAATATGGCCATATCAAGCCAGATGTAACTTTATATAATGATATTCCAGATGCGCAAATAAAGTTTTATATGGCCACATCAAGCCAGATATAACTTGATATGCTAGATATGCAAATGGGCATTTTGTCAGTTATTTTTTATTTGATATCAAATTGATTCATGGATTTGCTTGTTACAAATTAACACATGTTTTGGATACAGCATCACCTTCCCAGACATTGCAGTAACCTAGTGGCTACACTTTTATTCGTACGGCAGCATTCTAAGAAAAATTATAAAAATGATTTTCATATTTGGGCGGAGCTTAAAAATTTAATCTTAACCTGCATTTTACATGATTCAGGAAAATGAAAGTAAGGCAGTTGTCAAAATTTAGAGTACAATACGTAATAGTAATGTTTAAAATACAAAGCCCATATAACTGTGATTACACAAAACAGTAAATTTTACGGGATTTGTTTTTCTATTCACTGTTATGCAATAAGTTGAATTTATATTCTTAAGACAACACAACCCGAAACCCATAGTAAATTCTTCATGGAGCCCTTGTGTTCTGCTGGTGTTTGCTCTGAGCCTTCTGGGCCTTTTGGCTAAGATCATGTGTAGTATCTGTTCTGTTCATCCAGTCAAGAATGGAGGCATCAGTGCATGACAGACCAATAATGTAAATGGTCTGAAGGCCTTGAGGTTGATCAAGTGTTGTCCTTAAGTGGACGTATAGCTTCTTCGGGGAGCAGTTTCAAGTTTGGTTTCGCCGAACGGCCCTTTGCCAGAGGGGGGAGGACTTTGGAAAAAGTATTTGCTCTGAGCAGGCGCGTTGCCAGGATTGTGTTATGCATGGGGAGGGCTTTGATGTCATGGGGGGCACGATATGAGGGAAAAGTCTAAGGATAAACAGAAAAAACCGCTATTTGAAGTGTTTTTACATAAGGTTGGGTCATGGGTATGGGGAAGGGGGTGTTCTAAGCCTCAAAACCATTTCCGGGGCTACGCCACTGGCTCTGAGGGCCGTGAGGTTGGTCACGTATTGTCCTTGTGTGGACGTAATAGCTTCTTCGGGAAGCAGTTAAAGTTTGATTTCGCCGAACGGCCCTTTGCCAGAGAGTTGGGAGGACTTTAGAAAAAGTTTAATGCCACCATGGGGAGTGTGGACTTTAAGTCCTACCTATGAGCTATTATTACAGCAGATATGGTCCGAATAAAGTTTCATCTGTCTCATATAAAGACTTGATACACATAGATCTGATATAAATTACATATCTGGTTAAGATTTGGACCATATATGGAAATACCAGATGTGGTCCAGATAAAATTTTATCTGGACCATATAAACACTTGATCCAGGTAGTACTTTATCTGGCCATATATGGATCAGATCTTGATCTGGTATAAATCTGGGTTATATCTGTCCACTTTTTTTTTATCTGGCCCAGATATAAATCCCATATCTGTCTCAGATATGGCCCAGACATGAAATTCGTAGATACCTGGCCCATACATGATTTTTTTAAATCTGGCCCGTATATGGATGATCGGAGCCATGGCTTGATTCATAACCTATAAAACTACTATAAGTTCATTATTGAATTCACATTCAATATATAGTGACTGACCTTGAGTCAGTCAGAACCTTTAGTCGGTCACTACGTACAAAACGTATGGCAGGTACACGGTGTACAACAGTTATTAATTGGTCGACTCATGGCAACACAATGATACCTATTAAAATCTTGCAAGAAGGGGCACCATAGAGCAGGCCTCATATTCAACCCTCAATTGACCGACTGCGTGGTCAACTGGTTAAAGCATCCGACTTGTAGTCGGGTGGTTTGGAGTTCATTCACAAATGAAACTTAATGTCATTGCACTTGGTGCTCAGCACATGCAAAGGATTAGGGAAAACCAGCCAGTGAGCCACAGCTGCAAAAAAACGCCGTGGTCTAACTAAACGACCCAACTGCTCCGAAGAAATGCTGTCTCCTGCGAAAAAAAAATTATTTGAATTTGGGCAAAATGGGTGGTAATGCCAACCACCTATCCCAACTTATGTTTTTTCGCACACCTATACAAAGAGAATTCGGTTCGTTTTATTTAATAGATGCTGGTGTATTTGGAAACAACATTCTCGTGCACCATATAGTTTGAAACAATAACACTCCAAATTGTACAAAATCATTGAACCCGGAAACATCTAACCCATAACCAGAATCAGTTCCCCGTCTGATTTTCTTCCGTCATGGTGGGCATCCCCTCCAAACCATTAACGGTAGTAATCCGTCGACGAATGTTGCAATGTGTGAGGTAAAGTTCTCCTATTAATTTACATCGTTTGGAAGAAGAAAAATATTCACCGTTGATTAAATTTTCCTGGTGTCTGTTAATATCTATTTGATTCCTCTTTTTAGGGGGAAGTTTTCTGGAAAGAGGAAGCGGTAGCGTCGGCCATGCACCTCCTGTAAAAGCAATCATTAAACATTTGCAAGTTTCACTTAAGAAAACATAGGCCCACATGTTTTCAAAACTCTCATAGCAAACACTGAGAAAGCCTAAATTTATCTGAGTGGAACTTATTAGAGTAAAGATTATTTGGTTATTCCTTCACGGAGAGTCAGTAGCAAAAGGGAAAATGCTAATAGGGAAGAGTCAGGGATTCCCCAATAATTACCCAATTAACCATTCCATTCCCTTTCGGAAAAAAATGCTTCAACCTTGATGACAGTACTCTCTAAAAATAAAAGAATGAACTTTGTCACTCTCTTATTAGCTGTATAGAGAGAAATGTGAGTTCATTCTACTCGAGTGTTAATTCACTCCAAGAATAGCGAAAATCACTCGAAGAATAGTGCAATTCACTCCAAAAAAGTGAAAATTCCCTCTCTAACGAGTGGCTGTGGTCACCGCTCTTTTCAAGGAGTGAACCCCGTTGGCACTCCATCAGGAGTTAAACTTCACTCTTTTGGAGTGAATTTCACTCTTCTTGGGCAAATTTCTGCTCTTTCGGAGTGAGGTTTACATTTGTAACTCTTCTGACTAGTTAAATTTCCCTTTTTTATTTTTAGACTGTCTTTTACTCTGTGTCCCCTCCCTCCTTCCAGAAGATATTTCGTCTTCGGAAATTATTTCACTCCCACCGAGTACAGTGTTTTTACTACACACAGCTGGCTGGACTACAGAAACCCTTTGTATTCGATTTTGAGTTATTCATTAACCGCATTTACATTGTTCAACTCTTGTGGGTTCGGCTAAAAATGTGGTAAAGCAATATTTCGGGGTCACTCCTCCTTAAATTTAAACATTCTACCCTTCATCATATGTTAGAAGCACGGGTATGGTTGCTTCTCCCCTCCTTATCCTTAAGGCGTTTGAGCTATACCCTTGTACATGGACAGGGAGAAGTGTGTTTTCGAACAGGCCATGATCTGTTTTGATGGTGTTCTACAGTTCTATGTCAAATGTTAAACTCCCTGGTTTAACTACCAACAGCTTCCATGCCCCCTTCTTATAGGCCTACCTAACCCGGGTAAAAATTCCAGTTGAACCCAGTTGAGCAATTCAACTGCAGGGTTCAACTAGGACCCAGTTGAACCCAGCTGGTCTTGTTCCAAATCCCATGTAAAACCAACTGGGTTGAACTGGGTTACCAGCTTTCAAATGGATTGACTAGATTCAACCGAGTTGAATTTGTTCCAATTCCCATATTAGATTAACTGGGTTTAACTGATTTCTAACTGGGTTCTAACTAGATGCAGTTTAACCCAGTTTAACTGGATTCAACTGGAATTTTGACCAGGGAACGGTGTCCTTATTAGTAAGTTAAAGGGCAAAAGCATTCACCCCACTTAAAGTGTATATAGACTTCCCTGTTTCATTGTTGGCGCTTGTGACAATATTTTTCCCTTCAAATGTGAAATTTACTAGAAGTGACTGCTTGGTCTACCTTGGATATGCAATATTCAAGTCCTTAAATTGTGAAAGATACTTTTAGGCGAAATATGGAGAAAATTAAAAGATTTAGCTGTTGTTTTAAAATTAGAGATTTTTACCTTCTTATGTCAGTTGATATTTTGCCGCGTGATGGACGGTACTATCCCACATTTAACACTCTTATTTTTTATGTGTTGATAAATTATACATGTATTTTTATATTGCATACTAATTACAATAGACCGGCATTCCCTAGTATGGGGATGTCATGTTCTGACCTTTGAGTTGACTTCCAAGTTCGTCTTTAAATAGGGTTCAGTGATAGGGACTTGAATGCTCATTAAGTATCGGTCTATCAGTAATATATGTTTCAGTAAAACCATTAATACCATCAAATTGCTTCAAGATTTCTATTCTCCCCTTCTAAACGCTTGTTTGAAGCTGTTAATAAGGTTTATTTTCCTTTTTTTCTTTCGTGAGAACGTTTCTTTGACGCCATTACTGCCAACATTTACAACAGCTCCTACACTACTTAAGTATATATGATGCTAATACTTGGAAAATATTGTAGGATTTAAGTGTCTTTTTCCAACAGTATAATATTATTACAATTTGAAACGAATAATCCATCCATACTTCGATCTATGACCTCATAAAAGTATAAACATCGTAATAAAGGAAGTGGGGAATTTTGTCTGCGTTTATATGGCAGAGGAAACGGCTGATCAGGAGGCCCGCGGTAGTTACACAAGCCTTTGGTGATTAACCTATTTTAACCTCACCTATACACACAGTACATGGGATACTCATTCGATTTTCCGTTTGTATGTTTTGCTGAATTTGTTTTGTTGGGAGGTGGGGTCTCTCCTTGATTAACGTGTATATTTTTCTTGACTTTCTTTATGCGGAAGGTGGGGGATCGCTCTGAGTAACGTTGATGTATAGTACATCAACTTTCTTAAACAAACAAACATACAAACAAAAAATAACAAACAAAAGTAGAGCTCGCACAACACAGTATGTTGCTATATACTGTCACAGTTCAACGATTTCCAATTCGCTGTCAGTCTCGTTTAGTCTAAGTGTATGCATACGTGCACATCTGACCATCTTGAATAATTAATTGAAAACTGCCATGTGAATACAAATGTGGTTACCATGCCGACAAAAACCCAAGGAATATGAAAGGTCTAACCCTCTCACCCCAAACAATTACAAATAAGTATGCAATAAGTTCTCTAATAAATAATATAAATTATTAGTTGATTTCAGTGGTTCTCCTAACCTATAAGCCAGTGGCGGAGCTACCATATAGTCAGAGGGGGCGACCGCCCCCTTGACGGACTCAAATAAAAAAAATGCATCAGGTACTCTGCCTTTTAACCATATCGAAGATGATAATGATTTCAATAATGCGATACACTCACCTGTGAGGACCATGTAATCTGCTTGACACAGAATCGCTGGGTAACCGATCGGAGGAGCTTGTCTCTTCAACAGGCTCGTGTGAGTATTATGACATAGACTCATATAATAGCTTGTCATGTAATAACAGATTTAGCATTCTCCATCATAACTGCAGAAGTTTGAATAGAAATTTTGATGACATCAGAGCATATCTGTCATTACTCCATGATGAGTTCTCTATCATTGGTTTCACTGAAACCTGGCTTACCGATGACGTATCCCCCTTACTACAGATGGATGATTACACCTTCATAGAATCTCATCGTAACCATAGAAGAGGAGGTGGAGTGGGTTTATTTGTACGTAACAACTTAACAAGTTTCAAAAAACTTAATGATATGTCAACATTTAATGATACTATTGAATCTTTATTCATTGAAACAAGTGACCCTTCCATAAACGAAAAGGTCATCATTGGTGTTATTTATAGGCCGCCAGATAGTGCTATAAATGATTTTGTTTTTCATCTCAACGAAGTGCTTAATACAATCAGTAGCCATAACTGTCATGCATATATCATGGGTGATTTTAATATCGATATGCTAAACAGTATTAGCTCTACTAAGTTTTTGAATACTATGACGTCACATGGCTTTGAACCTACTGTAAGTAAGCCAACCAGAGTTAGTGGTTCAACCGCAACATTAATTGACAATATTTTTACAAATATCAACGGGAGTGTGATGTCTGGTATATTTGTCACTGATCTAAGTGACCATTTTCCTGTATTCGTTAAGGTTATTCAGGAAGAATGCTATCAAAAGAGTTCTATCACTTTTAGAGACTATAGTGCCCGTAATAAAGACCTCTTTAACGCAACTTTAGCAGATAAAACCTGGGAAGATATTCTACAAGTCGCAAACGCTGATTTGGCGTATAACATATTTTTTGATCATTTCAATCTAGCCTACAACATCTGTTTTCCAGTTAAACGAGTGAACCAAAACAAGAAACGGAGAAAGAAACACCCATGGATTACTCAAGGAATTTTAACATCTATTAGAAAAAAACAGAAGCTTCTACGCTCTTATCTAAAGTTTCCGTCTCTTAAGAACCACCAAGTATATAAAAATTATCGAAATAAACTGAATCATATTATCCGTTTTTCCAGACGTGCTCATTACTGTGGAATATTCAGAGAATGTAAAAATGATATTAAAAAGACATGGAAAAATATTAACGATATTTTGCATAAAAATCGTGCAGATTTCATGTACCCTGATACCTTTAGAAATGGCAACGATAATATTGATAACGATAAAGATATTGCTGAAAGTTTCAATGATTATTTTGTTAATATTGGGCCTTCACTTGCAGACAAGATTGCAACCAGGGGCGATGCAGATCACTTCTTTGGAAACATTGCCATTAACTCCAATTCTATGTTTATGTACCCGGTCACTGAAGATGAATTTTTGAATGTAGCTAATGCCAGTCTGAAGCCCAACAAAGCAGCGGGGTATGATGATTTTAAACCTAGTATTATAAAACAGGTGTTACCGTTTATTGCTACACCACTTACTTATATTTTTAATCTTTCGTTCAAGACAGGAGTATTTCCAAACAAATTGAAAACGGCGAAAGTATTACCCGTGTTTAAAAAGGGGGACCCACAAGCTTTTGAAAATTATCGCCCTATTTCCTTACTTTCATGTTTTGCAAAGATAATTGAAAGGTTAATGTTTAACCGAGTGCATGATTTTCTTAAAAATTTTCATATCCTCTGTAAAGGACAGTATGGTTTTCGTCCTAACCATTCAACTAAATTAGCCCTATCGGATGCTTTAGACAAGCTATGCACAAGTTTAGATGGTAATAATATTTCAATGGGTGTATTTCTAGACCTAAGTAAAGCATTCGATACAATTGATCATAGTATCCTATTTGCTAAACTAGAGACTTATGGTATCCGAGGTAATGTTCTAGATTGGTTTCACAGCTACATCTCAAATAGATCCCAATATACTTATTACAAGGGTATGACTTCAAGTCTCAAGGATATTCGTTGTGGGGTACCCCAAGGGTCCATACTGGGGCCACTCCTGTTCATTGTTTATATGAATGATATTTATTTTGTTGCTGATAAAGCTGATATTATACTTTTTGCTGATGACACTAACATTTTCTTCAGACATAAGAGTGTAGATTCATTGTATGATACCGCTTCAATTGAATTGAGTAAGATATGTAACTGGTTCTCTGCTAACAAGCTATCCTTAAACATTAGTAAAACTAACTATATTATCTTTGGTAATAAAAGAACTAGCAGGCGGGGTAGTGATGTCTGTATAAATGGGATTGCTATTAAGCAAGTGACCACAACGAGGTTTCTAGGAGTATACATAGATGAAAAGCTCACCTGGCGAGAACACATTACAAATATTTCCAAGACGATTTCAAGAAACGTGGGCGTACTATCCAAACTAAAACACTTTTTGCCAAGAAATATACTCATGACACTATACCAGGCTTTAATTATTCCCCACTTAAATTATTATTCTATTGTCTGGAGCGGGGCTAACAGTTCTTACCTTAGCCAACTTACTACATTGCAGAAACGAGCGGTTCGCCATTTAGCTCATGCAGGTCCCAGGGACCACACCAACCCACTATTTAAAAAGTTTCAATTACTCAAATTTACCGACATCATTGATTACAACATTGCTGTATTTTCTTACAAGGCTTGGAATAGACTACTACCAGATACATTTCATAATTTTATAATTAGCAATACTTCTGTTCATAGGCATAGTACTAGACACGCTAAATCTGCCCATCGTCATTACTATCGTACGAACATTGGATCGTTTAGCTTGCGTAATCGTAGCACTAAAATCTGGAATACCCTCACAGACTCAGTAAAAAATTCTGCCTCTCTGTTTATCTTTAAGAAGGCGATTAAGGAAGGCATCATTGATAATTATTAAGTTCTCTTGGTGAAATTGAAATTATTCTTAATATCTTTCAAGTATGCTCATAATTTTTCCAAATGTGAGTGTATAATACGGAGACATGTCATAGTTATGTATGTACGTTTTTGTTTGCTGTTTGTTTTGTAGAAATTGTAAGTATCTATTATCTTTTTTCTTGGTTATAGGGAGTCATCCACTTTGTTAAGCCAATTTTGGTTTTCTGGATGACTTCCTTTCACATCATATTATAATATGTAATGTGATGAAACAAATAAATGAAATGAAATGAAATGAAATAGCCTGTCAACGCACTTTTTACTCTTTTTACCGTATTGAGACAAATGTATCGACCTACATAAAGCGCCCTTACAGCCTATTTTTCGCCCCTCTGACCAAATATTCTTGCCCTACAAAATTTGAAGCGCCCTTACGTGCCATTCTTGCCCCCTTTGACTGAATTCTCTTTCTCCGCCACTGGCCTGGTATAAGCCCCTCTTACAACTGTCTAAAACTCGTCCTCGTACGCGTCCAGACACAACCTCAGCTAAGTTACTCGAGGGTGAGTACACAAGAACCCAACGTGTAATCATTGAAACTCTCAGTAGTACCGTACCGAACCGTACAGTAATTGCTCTGTGATATGAGTTACAGCTTTTTATTTGCTGTCAGTCAAAGAGATGCCAATTAAGAGCTTATGTAGACTATACTGCAAAAAAAATGTAGTTTGTAGCCCAACTATTCATATTCCACGTACTGTAACTAACAACATGGCTTGCTTAATGGTTTTCAAGTGGCCGGGTTCAAGTTGAAATACCATATTTCGATGAAAATACGCAACTCATGATTCTTCATCGAAGCAGGGAGCTGGAAGGCAGCTCCCTGATCGACGCTAAACTGAATTGCCCAAATCATCCTCGGTTTAATAGCATTTCTTATATAAAGCCTTGAACACAATGCAGGATATCTTTGTTGTTCTGTATACTAATCGTTTGATATCGCCCATATGGTAAAGTGATTTATTAATGTCATGCCCAAGGTGAACGGAGGATGTTTAAGGTAACGAACGATTCACAAAACAGTCGGTTCCCACGGGGAAATAATCATTCATAATTATAATCTAGCAGCCGCCAAAGTATCCAATATGCACTACATTCTAAAAATAGCTCAGTAAAATGTTCCCCGACCGCTGGTCACGTAAGTGGTAATACTGGAATTGGGCATTTTGTTTCCATTCCAATAATTGGTCAGCCAAGTGGTGGGTTACACATCTACATAATCCACCCTTCATTTTAACAATTTGAACAAGTTTTACCCAATTTCAGTATTGTCACATCCGTGACCAATGTTGATGGCTATTTTACCCTGCAACTGTTTAAGAAAGTGAGTAAAAATCATAAACAGGCAGAACGTGAAAAGAAAACAATGAAGAGGTCAGGAGGAAAAATATTCAGGGAAGAGTATACTCTAAAATCAAAAGGATGCAAACTTGGCCACTCTCTAATAGAAATAAAAGTGTGAATTCACTCCATTAGAGTGTTAATTCACTCAAAGAAGAGTTAAATTCACACCTGGAAGTGTGAAAAGCCAGTCTTCCACGAGTCTCTTCCACCAGTGTCTGAAATGATCACTCTTATGTTATAAGTGACCACCGTAGGCACCCCATCAAGAGTAAAATTTGGCTGTTTGAGTGGAATTTCATTCTTCTGGGTAAAGTAAAACAACGATGAACTGGGGTGCACTGGTAGAGAATAATGCACGACCGGTGGGAGTGTAAGGCCAGCAACCGAATGCATTATGAAACATTGGTTTCAGCCAGCGAGAACGTAGGTCCACGAGACCGAAAATGTCATGTATTCACGAGACCCCAAAGAAAATAGGGTCCGCGTGAGACCAAAAATGAGAAAAGGTTCGGGAATCCCATTTTAAAAACCCAATGAACCTGAATTCATTTTTCGGTCTCGCTAGCCTATTCTCATTTTCTGTTTCGCGGACCAATATTATCCATCTAGAGAGCAATACCCTGTTCTAATGAACAGCTCCATTCTTGTTCCCCTCGATTCTCCGGAACAAGAGAACCAAACGTTTAAATCTGCTCTTAAAAGGGGCTACTCCCGTACGTTCAGTAAACTCTAAACGAAACCTCTTAACCTTCCTATGATCAAGAAAATGGTAAATAACACTCAAAGAAAAACTTATGAACATACGAATTTAGTCACTGTCTAATATAATGAAAAGTGTGAATTTATTCCATTTGAGCGTTAAATTACATTAAGAATAGTGAAATTCACTCCAAAATGAGGGAAAATATGCCTTTTTGGAGTGAATTTTACAACTTTCACACTTCTAACTAGTGAAAATGCACTCTTTTTATTTGTATGAAATGATCTGAAAAATGTATTAATCTAAAGTTCTACACCTGTCTCTTTACAGACAGTCGTGGCAACCTACACAGTTTTAATTAAAAAAAAATATTGGAAATTGCATTGAATTTTAACGTGTCTGAATTTTTCAAAAATGCGTTGACATTTCTCAAGCTACCTTAAACGTTACCATGTACAATGTATTCAACATTTCGATTTATACTGGCGTATTTAAATAAAAAAAAAACAGAAAACGAACAACATTTTGCTCATTTTTGTTAATTTACCATTAAAGGTAATTACTGGAGTGTGACAACTTTTGTATTTGAATTACCGGATAAGGACCTAAGGAAAGAAATGTATAGATATTTAAAAAAGTTGAGATTTGAGTTTAATAAATGAATATTTAATAAGAGATGATCTAGGCTATATATGCACATAAACGAACATGGGTAAAGGTCTGCTTTGTGGATTGGGGTGGGGCAAAATTTTTCCAAAAGTCGGAACCCCGATCGGTCGGACGCTGACGTCCAAACGCACATAACAAACATAATTGACGTTTTCTCGAAGCCCTCATCTGTATACCACAATGTTGTGGTTTTTGGTCTGCCTGTTGTTTAATCTGTTGAAGTAGTGGAAGGGGGGGGGGGGGACGATGTTTTAGCGCCAATATTTTCAATCGGGCAATTTTCCCTGCCACAAGATAGGCGGTCCCTGTTTAGACAAACTACCTTATGCCAATGTTTCTTGTTGATTTATATTTAATATGAGATAGACGTTCTTGATTTTTTCAAGTCGAAAGGGTGCATGCAAGAAAATTATTTCCTTAAAGGTGCAACCCGAGTTTGTTTTCACATTATTTCACACGTTTTCCATGACTTAAATTCTGCACCAAAATCATACATTCAGTTAGACCTGTAAAAGTGATTTGTAATCATGGGTTGACGTTGTGAATGGTCTCCGTATGTTGTGGATTTCTTACCCGAAAAATAATTACAAACTTTCCTTTCAACAATAAGTAACACAGAATTAAAGTTTCTTCTCACTTAGTAGACCCTCTAATGCCTGTTGATTCTGGTAAATAATCAGCTGTTTACCCCTTTAAGGTAAGTGTCACGACAACATCAGTTTCAAAGGCCCTGTTCTCTCACCCCAAACAGTACCAATTCTTCTAACCAAGCCCCTCCCACAATTGTCTGAAATTCATCCTCATCCAGACACAATCTCAGTTTATTCTTCCAGGATGAGTATAGAAAAACTCAATTTATATAATCAAAACACTCTCAGTACCGTTCATGTTGTGTAATATAAACTTTGGCACCCTGCATTGTTTGAATTAGCTGTCAATCAAAGAGCTGAACCAATTGAGAATGTTGGTGCCCGGGTTCCAAAACTGTAGTTTGGGGTGAGAGGCTTGGCCCTTTAAAGATCGGTGAAATGTATGGTTGAGTTGAAGAGAAGATAAAATAACTACTTGCCAAATTTGTTTACATCTTCTAAGGTTTCCTGAACGTCGTTGCAAAATGATAGTACTAAGAAAAGGGAATGGTCGTTGGTCTTTCCCGTCATTAAAAAGGAGTTTTTTCTTAATGTTTCAAATATTAGATGTAACTTAAGATCCTTCAAAATATCGCGTATTTTGGAAATGAAAAAGGTACTTAACGATGTTTCAACATATTTCGCAAATCTGTGTCTCTTTTATTCGGATTTATATTTGCGCTTTTGATCTCTCTTCTCTCTACGTCTGTCTCAATTACTACCGGGCGCGTGGACAAGTGTCAAGGGTGGGGGTTTTCAAGTGTGACTTGGGAATGTATCTAAAATAATGTGATTCCCTTCCCTCTTTGGGGCAAAGTGGGGTCTCCAAGTGCATAATGGTGCAAAATGTGAGCCTTAATCGCGTAATATCGTTTGGAGTGATCACCTTTGTTATGCACCATGCACCATTATTTTTTTTCAAACTTGAGCTACGTGGACATACCCTCTCAATTTGGCTATATATAGCAATCGCTGTAGATTAACAGAACAAAAATACTTCGATAAAAATGGATGCACAAAGATTACAGAAATACTGGCAAAGTATTTTCTGTGATAATTATTTGTCTGTCTCTTTACACTCTAAAACAAAAGAGTGAACTAAGTCGCTCTCCTCAAAGAGTCAAAGATGTCAATTCACTCCATTAAAGTGGCGATCCACTCCAAAAAGAGTGACATTCACTCCAAGAAGAGTGAGAGCTCACTCTTAAATAAATGTTTACAGGGATCCCTCCTTTTTAAGAGTGACCACTGTAGAAACTCCACCAAGAGTGAAACTTCGCACTGTCTGAGTGAAGTTCCTCCCTCTTGGAGTGAATTTTCTCCCTCTTGGGGTGAAGTTTTGACATTTTGGAGTGAACTACATAACTTTCACTCTTGTAAGCTGTAGCGAGTAAAATTTCACTCTTTCAATTTTTAGAGTGTTTCTTCTTTTTGTTCTGTTAACTAACAATGATTTCGGCAGTACACGCCCCTGACCACAAACTACACGGAATAAATAAGAGCAAATTAACCAACAGACATTTTGTATTTCCTTAAACCAAACTTAATAGAAAAGGCAAGGATTACTACAATGATGATTACTACGAGAGCTGCAGCTCCACATATAATGTAAATAATCCAAGGTTCTACGGCTTGTGGTTGGCTGGTTGCCTCTTCACTTGGTTCCGTGGAAGACATTGGTAGTAATGTAGTTCCTGGAGTAAAGTCAACTCTCACTCTAGTAGCCTGAAAGGTCATGAAGAACAGAAAAGAAATGGTTTTATCAGCGATTGTTGACTTCTTGCTTGACGGGCAAAAACTGTCGCCCAAACTTGTTTTGAAGCAGAAGCCAAATTCCACATTTTTTTTAACTTATTTTTCTTCAAAACATCTTTCATAACATTTCAGGACTTCAGAAGTGCACATTCAAAGCAATTAAGCAGTTAATACTAGTACATTTCACATTTGAGGAGGAAAACATATTGTCACATGACTGTGGAGAGCCAGTCATAAAACAGGGCAGTCTACTACACTACTTCAAATTGAAGAGACTGCTCATGCCCTTTAAAAGAGATAAGCCTATATTTAGTTGATATCGCCGGATATGTTAACAAGGGTGTTGGTGGGCACAATCACGTGACCTTGTTTATCACAAGCATAATTGGTCAGTTTTACATCCGAAATTTTCGGGAAAAACATGACATTCTTTTATTTATTTATTATTTATTTATTTTTTTTTTTTTTGCATTCTTGCTTGCAATGGTTTTTATATAACTAGAAAAATGTCAGATTACGATGTTAGAAAGAAACTTGGGTCGTTCATTACCCACTTGTGAACCAGTTATTTTTTGAGGATAAAGATTGTCTAAGTTAAACCACTTTTAATAAGTATGTGAAGAATTTTTCATGAGAGAGGAGCCACTCTTCGTCTTTAATGGCAACTTTAAAGGGCAAGAGCAGTCGTCCGAAAAATATTTCAAGCAACAGCTAAATCTCACATTTTTCGTCTCACTCCTCTTCAAAGTATCAATCAGTTACTCCTAGTAAAACTCAAATTTGAGGTGAAAAAAGGAAAATATTGTCACATAAACCTTAAAGAGCCAATCATGAAACAGGACAGTGTACTTCAGAACTCTAAGTTGGTGGAGTGCTCTTGATCTTTAAGTAATAATAGATAAACTCACTCAAAATGATGGTTAATTTCTTTCCTTTTAATGATGGCTTTTTTATGGCCATGTGTGCTGGTGATCTTTGTTAAATAACACCAAGTTCTTTAATGTTTTAAAAACTACCCTATGCAATGGACTTTAACAAACCTTTCTGTGGGTCATAACATAGATCCATTCACCATCCACATCAAGTATTAACCCATTCGGAGATAAAATGGGTGAGTCCTCTCCAATGGTTAGTGTTTCTTTTTGCCATATTCCATCTTTTGCTCTCATCTGTAAGCAAAAATTACATGAAATACATAACTTATTTTTCTAAACAAAACACAATTTGGTGCATCCTATCGGCCATTTTCACAACATCAAGTCTGAACAATGTTCTTAACAGAGGGAGCACTTCCATTACTCTTAATAAGTGCTATTTTAGAAAAGTAAGAGTGTGCTGATTGACATTCCCCGCATGGGTGTCGGCGGCAAAAATCAAAGGGGAAAGATTTGATAGATCGAATTTAATTGCCAAATGTTGGAGCTTTTTTAGAGAAACGGTATTCATGACATTTGTCAGGAAAGCAAAATATGGCGACAAACTTTATGTAAAGCGCCATTAATACGCTTCATGGTACTTCCCAGACCTTGTAAACTATATTTACTAAATTTCTATTTCGCATGTTTTTATTTTGGACATGTGCTGGTAATGTTTTTAA
Organism: Holothuria scabra; assembly: GCA_037179385.1. NCBI lineage: Eukaryota > Metazoa > Echinodermata > Holothuroidea > Aspidochirotida > Holothuriidae > Holothuria > Holothuria scabra. The sequence goes on along the minus strand of CM074197.1, from coordinate 2,511,044 downwards.
AATCGTTGATGGTAGTTTTTTCTTCAAGATTTATTGGGGGTGGCAAGCTTCCACATGCCCCTACCAGCGGGCACTCATGATTCTCGGCTGCGACATCAACCTGAAGACTGTTCACACGTATATTAATACGGTCATCAAGGTACAAAGTACACCCAGAGTTTTATTTACATTCCCAAACTTTACATTCTTCCCCTAAAATACATGATTAAAAGTCAACGAAAGAAAAATCGGAGGTCTGGAATGCCAAACAAAGTAAACATCCATGCTGTTGAAGTAAGCTTTCATTGAATTTGGTGGTACAAATCGCTCAAAATGTAATTGTTTGTAATTGTAGCTGTCTTTTTATGTCACTTCAACATAAGTCATTTGTGGCGAATGACGGTAGCCTATAACAAGCAGGGAAACATGCATTTCGAATATCAGCAAAGAATTTAAATGAAATTACCAATAACAAATCAAATAATATAAAGTACTCTCTGTTCTGTATTGGCCTAATCCTAGTGACGTAGAATGTCGTAAAACGAGTCCACTCACCCTCTGTCGTCTACTACACGTTACATTTCCAGTTAAAGTTTTGGAAACCAATGATCTCTCATGTTATCAGATTTTTCCGCACTTGGGATAACTCAGTAACGAGATGAATTTATTAAAGAGCTTTTCACTACGGCTTTGCGACGTAATATGGTGCAATTAAATGATCTGAATAAACTATTTAATATAGGATTATTTTATATTTAAATTAGTAGAACTGGCTCACTTTGACGATGTTGCCGTTGCTGTCACCGAGGTAATAAATCCTGTCACCTTCAAACATGCCGACAACCAATGCATTTACTTTAACTTTAAGAGAAAAGATGGCGTTCTCTACTGTTGCGTCATTGCCGCCGAGGGGATGTGCTGTATCCAATTCGTAGCAGAAAGAAGGATCATCCAAGTATGAAATGTTGAACTGAAGAAAAAAAAAAAAAAAAAACAGAAAGATTGAAGGTCATAACAAGCAGACACAGGCTTCAAATACAAATTACTTGGTTGATTGTCGCCACCATACGTATGAGTATAGGCGTAGCAAGATGGATTTCTACTATGGTTTTGTGTGTATGTGTGAAAGTTAGGACTTGCTCAAGTAGTTCAAGTCGACAGATGTTTTAAGAAACTTGATAAATTTTCGAAATAATGCAAGGTAAAGTCAAAATCAGTGCACGTATTGCGGGACTAGGCCTATAATATTGTTGCCCATTCAAGTTTAACTGACAATATTACAGAGCCGTGGTAAAATCATGCAAATTATAGCTTCACGGCGGCCATCTTGGTGAGCCTTTTCTCAGTGTCCCAGTCAGTGGCGACAATCTACGCATTCTACGTACGCGTTACATGCTCTGTCCATGTATAGGAAGTCCATGCAAGGAGGATACTTAATAAAACTTAAAAGCACTTTAAATCCAGAAATGATAAAACCTGCCTACCGAGGGTGGCTCCAACCGAGGGGGTAGCCCCCCCCCTGTCGAGAGGGACGTTGGTTTCGTCTGGGGGCCTAAACTAACCTTATAAGAACTGAAGCTACTGGATGAGTGATCTTGAACTTATTTGTTACCGTATCTTTTGTAATGCTATTTTTTATACCTATACAGGCATCGATTTTCAATCCCTTTTTTATCTCTGCTTTCCTCAGTTCATGTACGTATCTTGTTCTATCTCCTCTCAGCCGGGGAAGGACGGCGGGTTTCTTCGGCCCGAGTCCTTCTAGGACACTGAAAATTGCTTTTCCCCAGACCGTCGGGTAGATCGTCCCCGTCATGCAAAACCCTAGAGCCACCTCAGCTGCAAATTTTTCATCCATTGTCCATTTATAGTGAACAGACTCCTTTCGAGAACAAATATTTTCCGCTTGGATTTTTATTATGCCAGTCTCCTTCTAATATTCTTGTAGAATCAAACCAATAGTGATATGTTTTTATTTTTTATAAGCAAAATGAAAGCTTACCGTTAATGGTTTGCCGGCGTACCATGTACCATTACAGCCGATTTAGTACCGTATATGGGCTACATAGACAGGGTTGTGAACTTTAAACCCCAATTATCGGGTGCCGTATTGGACTTACGTTTCAAAATTGTGAACGTTTAATAAAACGCTTAGTTTGCAAAATAGAAATGTATGTATATAGTTTAAAAAATTTTATTTTAGACCAAGGGCAATTTAAAAAGAAAAATGGGCAGTATTTAAACTTGCTCAAGTATTGGATTTTTAAGCATTGTTTGTTAGATGTTGTTTATCGTGATCGTCTGAAAATATTTTCCATTTTGAAACTAGTCTATGAGCAACTTTAACAATTGTGATTAACTTTGTCCCTATTACTATAATTTGTCGAAACATTTATTTCAATTAGGCCTAACTGTCTTCTTGGTTTCCAAATAGCGTTCCTCAGCTAGGCCGGCCCTTTTGAAGGAGGGTGATGTGTGGCACCAACGGGTACATAGCCCCCCCCCCCAGTCGGGGAGAACATCCAATTGCCCATAGTGGGATTACATCCAAATGGTAAAAGATATCATCCTTAAAACGCCAGCCCCAGATCTTACTGATTTTGCTTCCCAAAAGACCAAATTTATTCAAGGAAATTCTCAATATTCCCAATTTTCTTTAATTACCAAAATTCACAAATTTCCTAAGCCTCAGATTTTCAAATATTTTTAAAAAATTGTAAAAAAATCCATTTTCCCCACACGACAAAATATGAAACTGCAAGTAACTCCATGCTTAATTTTGCCTATTTTAACTCGGGCAGATTGATCTTCAATAAAGACTAAAATTTTTCAATTCCCTTCTACACGCAAAACAGTTTGCTTTAAATTTTCTGCCATAAAATTCCTTCAACATCATAAGCTCGAGATTCTCAAATATATGTTAAAATGAAGCCAAACTTTTTTTCGGGAATTATTTTCAAACATCATCCAAGATCTTAATCTGCATGATGATATTCCTCAGTACGGGTAACCACAACAAGCGGCAATTTGCCCCGGCGTTACTTGATTTTTTTTACGTAAGGTCCGACTCTTCAATGAAAACCTTAAAATCTGTCATGGACTTCAGATTTCTTCAGCTTAAGCTTCAGATTCTCAAATATTTATTTTAATTAAATATAAATAAAAAAAAATTATCCTATTTTGGTATTTTGACACACCGTACAAGAAAATACCAACCACTTCGTCCGACGTTCTACTTAACTTCGCTCTTGAAAGGCAGATCACTGAACTAAAAATGACAACAAATTTTCAATTTCATGTAACCGAATGACCAAATTTTCTTTCATTTGAATTTCAAATTTTTTTCCAATAAAGGCTCTAAATTTTCAAATCTTTGTTCAAAATAGGTAAAAAGTTTTTAGACAAATATCAGGTTCCGTCTGAACGCCTCAGTATAGATAGGTCTACAATAAGATGCGTTAACCCCGAACGAATTTCAGTATTTTTTTTTTATTTTGCTCATATGAAGGGCACATAACTCAGTAAACACTCCGATTTTCATTGGTCCTTACAAAAAAAGCCAAATTTCTTCCAAAATTTTCAAACTATCAAAACAAGCTCGGGATATTTGTTAAAAAGAAAGCTAAAAGTTTCGGAGCGCTGCGTGCGCCTCAAACTCTGTCTGCCACATCCCGTCTTGAACTACCGTAAGGCTCCGAAAGGCTAGTCCCCCTGTCGGGAAGCTTGGCCTCCCCTCCCCCCGTGGGAAAAATCCTAGCGCCATCCCTGATGTAATACTCTTTCGTTATATTACCAAACTACAAGCATAACACCCGTCGCAAGGTAAAAGAGTTTGCCTTAATTACCACGTTTGGAGAGACTGGTTCTGTCGGACACGGAATTCGTTGATACCAGTCAATTTCTGCAGTTTCTGACTGTCCCAATAAACATTCTTTTCTTCTTTCGTTAAATCGATTGTTTAAAGTCGTCAGGTTATACAAGCATATGACAGAACTGTAATCCATATAACCCGAGTCTTTATTGAAAGACACGAACAGAATATCACTTGAATAAAATACTGACGTCAAATTTTTTAAAAACTGTTCCTTCTTCGTTTCGACAATGAAGTGATAGTTCTATGTATGATCGATAATTGATGTCTCTTCTGCATAAACGAATTAACTTGGCTTCGCTGTCACCTTGCGAATCCGTCTGCCGTTTCACAATGTAGTTGTAGTTGTCATGAGAAAAACCTGTGATAGGATCAATCCAGACTGGTTGTTGACGGCCATTGAGAAACTGACTGACAGGAACGGAAAATTCATTTTTTAGCACGGAAAGAACCTCCCCAGTTTTATTAGTTTCTAGTTTTCTCGTTGACAGAATAGGCGCAGACGAGTCTTTGTCCCTGTTTGATATTGCTACGTTCAATACATCCCGTTCACCTGGTCCTTTCGCTACCCATCCAAGAGAAAACCCGCTATGTTTAGTGTTCACGACATTCACTTGTTCAACCCCTTCTTTAACATCGAGAGATTTTAAATCACGCAGTTCACACGATCCTTCCAGATCGTTCTTACACAATACTAAGTGTTCTGACGTCACGACCAACAAATCATTTTTCTGATTTCTTTCTGATTCCGATGTGAAAACAAACGTCCTTGGTCGCAAACTTTCGTCGAATTCGTAGATTCCATTTTCGAGTGCTATGTAAACGTCTCTAGTCACCTGACTTTGAGATAAACTTACGATCCTACCACAGGGGACGTGGCTGTGGTCGCCTGCGGTACAATCTCTGCTGCGGAATTCATTTTCAAGAGCTGCGGCAGCGAATGCGGCAAAAAGTAGGAAGTTGCTCAGGAAGAAGATGGTATAAGCTGCCATCATATTTTAGACGGTTAGATTCACAGAGAGGTGGTCAACCTTGTATCATTTCACCAATTAGTTTTTTTTCACGCTACTCCTTAGCTATTTTGAAAATGACTGACTTAATCTGTTGAGAACACTTGGGGTAGCCTGTGTCCCACGTAGCTATTGAACGAATATTTCAACAGGCCTATCTCTTTTGTTATTTGCCATAATCATATACGGTAAAGAAGTACGATATATGAATAAACGGTTTGTATATCGGTCCCGTAGAATGTAACCATATTACTAAGTTATATAAATATATTTAACGGCTACGCCTGACAGAATTCATTGTTAGGTCACAGTAACAACCCATGAGCGACTTTTAAAAGGAACTCGTCGGCCTTGGCACTTTCACACCTGTAATAAAAGCAATTTTATTACGAACTGTAATAGTATGCAATTAAATGAAAATAAGTTCAGTAGAATGAGTGTCACGAGTGCGAGTAAGCAGTCACATCTTGTTTGCACAATGAGAAAAGTTTTCGTATGTTGACAATGTAACTTGACCAAAGTCAGGTAGCGTACTAGAAATAAGCCGAACTCCTGATTCCAAAATAGCAGCTTTTCGAAGGACCTTCTTTTGTAATTCTGACACCACATTATGAACTTTACAACAGGTGAAATGTTTTAAAATAGCCTAACATAAGTTAATTCACTTAACCCCAAACCCTTATTTTAACCCCAACCATTGAAACATATTAAAAAAAAAATGGAATACATGAATTTCAAACTAGCTGGCAACACGACTGCTAGAGCTACTGTCAGAAGAGCGAATAAAACAGTTACCGCTTCTTGTCCGCACTCCTGCCAACAGTCGTTCGAATAGGCCCAGCTACAGCTTTCACTGAGAACTATATGACACAAGTTCGTGACGATCGCCGCGGAAAGCTTTCTCAAGATTTCCTTTGATCTGTTGATCTGTTGATCTGTCTTAAACAGCTAAGTTGAGAAGGTAGGGCTTCATAGATACTATTTTGTTTGACAGTCAACAGTTAGTCAAGTTTCTGCAGTTACGGGATCTATCACTGAAAGTCAGGTGATGATATTGTCCACATGTAAGTTCTAGAAGTGGTCTGCAAATTGTATTTTGTAAAGGATATGAACTTTCAAAGGGACACTGAATAAAAGATCTTATCAAAACTTTGGTTAGATTCGTTTCAAGAATTTCAAGAATCAATTGCGTTGTAATCGTCATTTTTTGACAACACACACACATACATACATACATACACACACATGCACACACACACACACATAAACATATATATGTGTATATATATGTATATATATATACACATTTATATATATATATATATATGTATGTATATATATATATTAAAGAGTTCCACGTATGCTCCATATCGACAATAAAACCAAAGAAAATGATGAAAACGACGGTATTCAGAGCACAATAGTCTGTATTTGAAACGAATATTTCGGACACTCCTGTGCCCTTCAACTGCGTTATAACAAATGTAGCAAAAAACACACATTTCTTATTACTGGTGCTTAAAGACTGAACTAACTTAGATGATGTAAGAAGAGTCTTTAAGTTAGGAGGCTGTCTCCTGGCTTTTAGAGGAGGGTCCCGAAACAAATGCGATATAGAACTTTGGTTTCGAAGCATATCAGAGGAGTGCGTACTGTGCGCATAAATTCATCTCTGCGTGTTTGGCGGTTTGTGCTAAAGCTTTTGTTTGTTTCAATTTTGCTACATTTGTTATAACGCAGTTGAAGGGCACAGGAGTGTCCGAAATCTTCGTTTCAAATACAGACTATTGTGCTCTGAATACCGTCGTTTTCATCATTTTTTTGGTTTCCTTATGTATATATATATAAATATATATATATATATATATATATATATATATATATATATATATATATATATATATATATATATATATATATATATATATATATATATATATATATATATATATATATATATATATATATATATATATATATATATATATATATATATATATAGTGACAAGAATAAATGAAATCAACCTCAGCGAAAAATTGACCACCTCCACTGGGACTCGAACCCAGACCTCCTGCTTTACGTGCAGGTGCCTTAACCAATTAGGCTATGAAGCCGGTCTTGGCTGTTCTCATCACAGAAAAATGACAATCTCTCACTGAGGGGGCGCTATACAGGGCGGGGCGCTATATATATATATATATATATATATCATTCTGCTTCAGGCTTCTGAGGAGTGAGGACCTACATTATTGGCCCTTACGAAACAGTTCTGTAAAGCTATGTTGTAAGAACTTATTGCAACCTTTTCAATATATATAAATAAATAAATAAATATATATATATATATATATATATATATATATATATATATATATATATATATATATATATATATATATATATATATATATATATATATATATATATATATATATATATATATATATATATATATATATATCCCTGTGGACACCGCCAAAGGGTCGAAATGAATCCATCGATGCCTTTACCGCTCAGGCCAAGGCCCACTTTCAGCACTTCTTACGTAACATAAAGGATGATGATAACAAACACAAATATAACTTATCCGCACCAGAACGAAAGGCAATTAAGGAACTTAAAGCGAACGCAGGAATTATCATTAAACCCGCAGATAAGGGGGGCGCGGTTGTAATCCTTAACACCGTCGACTATAAACTAGAAGCCGTTCGCCAACTAAGTGATACCAGTTTCTACACCAGGCTCCCAGGGGATCCCACGAATGATTTTCTTTTGGAATGTAAAGCCATGATAAGTGGCCTGTCAAACACCACTCAGGAACACGTAGAATCACTGATTCCCAGCGCTCCGGTTCCTGGACGATTTTACGTATTGCCCAAAATTCACAAAATGACGTCAGTTCAAGATGACAGTAATGAACGAAGGATTCCCCCGGGCAGACCTATTGTATCGGGCAATGGCACCTTGACTGAATATCTTTCAGAGTTTGTGGACGAATGCCTCCAGCCTCTACTCAGTTATGTACCTAGCTACATCCAGGATACCACTCATTTTTTGCAGGAACTGAATAATATTGGCAAAATCCCTAACGATACTCTACTTGTTACCATGGATGTATCAGCTTTGTATACAAATATACCCCATAATGAGGGTATACATGCTTGTACTACACTTCTTACTAGAAATGGCTCTTCCACTGATTTTATTTCTGACGTAAAAGACATCACCAAATTCATTCTCGATCATAATTACTTCACCTTCGATGACCAGTTTTACTTGCAAACCCATGGTACGGCCATGGGCACCAAAATGGCCCCTGTGTATGCTAACCTCTTTATGGCGTATTTAGAAGAGCAATTTCTAGATGAATGTAGACTTAAGCCTTTAATGTATTGTAGATACATAGATGATATCTTTTTATTATGGCCTCATGGGAAACGTTCCCTCACTAGATTTGTTGAGAAAGTCAACTCTTTCCACCCTACGATTAAATTTACTTTTGAATGTTCTAATTCAAGTATACATTTTCTAGATATTCAAGTATCCTTGGTGAATGACAGCATACAAACATCTGTCTTCACCAAACCCACAGACAGGTACACATACATACCATTTACCAGCTTCCACCCAGACCATACCAAGAAATCTATCATTTACTGCTAGACTCTTCGTTACAAAAGAATTTGTTCTGACAGTGATGATTTGAACATGAAACTTAATGATCTTACAAAGCAATTCATGCTAAGGGGATACCCTCTTAAATTCATTAGAACGAATATGGAGAGAGCCAACAAAGTATCAAGGCAAGACCTTTTGAAATACAAAAAGGCCACCCCTCCTGAACGGATTCCCTTCACCACCAATTTCCATCCTATCGTGAGGGATCTTTTTCAGAACTTTAGATCCCTGTGGAGAATTCTTCAAAATGACGTCGAATTAGAGGGCGCCTTCAATAATGGACCTCTCCTGTCTTTCAGACAGCCCCCTAACCCTAACCCCCTAAGAAAGATTTTCGTAAGCAGCAAAATTCCTCGACCTTTTAGCCCTATAGGGAACTCGCCATGCGGCAAACCTAGATGCCAAATATGTAAGCATGTCTGTACTTCATCCCTCATAACCCCCCCAGGCACCTCATACAAACTTTATCCAGGTAACTTTAACTGTGATTCTGCCAATGTTATATATGTACTCTTTTGCAATAAATGCACTGAAGGCAATTATGTAGGAGAAACGAAGACAAAATTCCGTCTCCGTTTCAACAATCATAAACACACCATTTCACAGCGACTTACTGGATTTTCTGTTGCAGAGCATTTTTCCTCCCCCGAACACACAATAGACAATCTAAAGCTAATCATCTGGAAAGGCAACTTTAGGGACGACGATCAACGAAAAGCTGAGGAGATTAAACTAATTTTATCCTTAAAAACACATACCAGGGGTCTGAACAAAGATTTGGGCATTTTAAACGAGTTTACGTAGTAGAGTGTACTTTGCTTTATTACTCAAGTCTCCGAGGAAGAGGTAGGACCTCGAAATATTAGACAACGCTTTTGTATTATGTTGGTATTGGAGGCACTCTCACCCATGAAATGGGGGCAAGTGATATTTGCTTATTTATTTATATTAATATACCAACCCACGGAACTTACTGTCATATATATACCATGTATTTATGCTGTAAAAGCAAACAAAACCCTACTTAAAGTTTCTCACAAATCAATGCGATCGTCAGGGGATCTCGGTTAACAATGAACACAAACCTTCGGCGTTCTAGGTTTTTAACCATTACCCGCTTGAGTAACTTTCCTGCGTGTGTGGTGATGGCGGCATTGTGATAGAATCTCCGATCTTTCGTTCAAGAGGTTGGGGAGCGGTGATCGACTATAGCAAGTTTTTCAGCTTGACAAAGGTTACAAAAGCCAGATGGAGTTCTATGTGTGTTTGACTGTGCTAATATGTGCCAACGAATCGTAAAAGCCTGGCCGCTCCTCTTATAAGGGACCAAACGTGTTTAGAGAGCTCGGTTTCTTTTTCATGACGTTCTAAGTTAAAAGATTTCTTGTGGTTGCTGTACCGTTCCTTGAGTGGGCCGCCGGACATGCCTATGTATGAGTGTGTGGCGTCGTTACTAGTGACTTCAGCCTTGTAGACTACGGCTGATGTGAGGCATTTCCCATCAAGAGGACAAGAAATTTTAACCCTGCAGTTACAGCCGCGATTTGGGGGTGTAGCAGTTTTCTTTGAAAGCACCTTAGAGTTGTGGTTGTTTATGACGGCTTTCATGCTTTTCATGCAACTATAACTGACTTTCACAGTGTTTTTGTTAATATTTTGTGCAGCTTATGCCCCTGGGAAAAGTTTTTGGTTATGAGTTTGAGGAAAGCCCTGCCAACGTTAGATCTGACTGTTTTACTGAACGGGGGGTTGAACCAAATGACCTTCCTATGCCTTTGCTTCCTCTTTCGCCTTGAGGTTTGTGGGCTCTCAAAGGGGTACTTCAGTTTATGTTGAAAGCCGCTGGAGTCTAGTGCCTTTTGGTAGGCAGGCGCTGCAGCGTCAAAAACTGCTTATATAATATATATATATATATATATATATATATATATATATATATATATATATATATATATATATATATATATATATATATATATATATATATATAAAGCTATGTTGTAAGAACTTATTGCAACCTTTTCAATATATATAAATAAATAAATAAATATATATATATATATATATATATATACTATATATATATATATATATACCTCCATATATATACACCTATATATATATATATATATATATATATATATAAATATATATATATTGTTATATATATATATATACCATGTATTTATGCTGTAAAAGCAAACAAAACCCTACTTAAAGTTTCTCACAAATCAATGCGATCGTCAGGGGATCTCGGTTAACAATGAACACAAACCTTCGGCGTTCTGGGTTTTTAACCATTGCCCGCTTGAGTAACTTTCCTGCGTGTGTGGTGATGGCGGCATTGTGATAGAATCTCCGATCTTTCGTTCAAGAGGTTGGGGGAGCGGTGATCGACTATAGCAAGTTTTTCAGCTTGACAAAGGTTACAAAAGCCAGATGGAGTTCTATGTGTGTTTGACTGTGCTAATATGTGCCAACGAATCGTAAAAGCCTGGCCGCTCCTCTTATAAGGGACCAAACGTGTTTAGAGAGCTCGGTTTCTTTTTCATGACGTTCTAAGTTAAAAGATTTCTTGTGGTTGCTGTACCTTTCCTTGAGTGGGCCGCCGGACATGCCTATGTATGAGTGTGTGGCGTCGTTACTAGTGACTTCAGCCTTGTAGACTACGGCTGATGTGAGGCATTTCCCATCAAGAGGACAAGAAATTTTAACCCTGCAGTTACAGCCGCGATTTGGGGGTGTAGCAGTTTTCTTTGAAAGCACCTTAGAGTTGTGGTTGTTTATGACGGCTTTCATGTTTTTCATGCAACTATAACTGACTTTCACAGTGTTTTTGTTAATATTTTGTGCAGCTTATGCCCCGGGGAAAAGTTTTTGGTTATGAGTTTGAGGAAAGCCCTGCCAACGTTAGATTTGACTGTTTTACTGAACGGGGGGTTGAACCAAATGACCTTCCTATGCCTTTGCTTCCTCTTTCGCCTTGAGGTTTGTGGGCTATCAAAGGGGTACTTCAGTTTATGTTGAAAGCCGCTGGAGTCTAGTGCCTTTTGGTAGGCAGGCGCTGCAGCGTCAAAAACTGCTTATATAATATATATATATATACATATATATATATATATATGTATGTATATATATATGTATATATATATATATATATATATATATATATATATATATATATATATATATATATATATATATATATATATATATATATATAAGTCGAGTGACGTAGCGACCTTATATGAATAAGTGAACCAGTGCGGTATTGAATAGTCGCATGAAGACCTTAGGCCATTTTTTCCTCAAACATAGGCATTGCCTTATACTGAAAGAGGATTTATTTTTTGGAAATGGAAAACTTAGCCTCAAGCAGGATTCGAACCAGCGACCTCCCGCTTACAAGGCGGATGCTCTGACCACTGAGCCATTGAGGCTTATGTGATTGAGCGCGGTCAACTAATTTTTCGTCGGGGCAGATTTTCAGTTTGATTTATTCTTTATATTATAAATTATTTTCACTTTGCATATACATGTTTATATTTCACTCTTCATTCTTAACAGTTTCGTATCTCTTCGCGAGATCCATGTATTATGCGGTGATTCAAACTGATTGCATCAATCTGGTTTCCAGAAGTGATCTCTGTCAAAAGGCCAATCGGAGTTTGAAATGGATATATGTCCACAGCTCTGTGTAGCGCCCTCTCGACGAATCGTTGACTCCTTTCTGGAAACTCGAACATATATATATATATATGTTGGAGTTTCCAGAAAGGAGTCAATGATTCGCCGAGAGGGCGCTACACAGAGTTGTGGACATATATATATATATATATATATATATATATATATATATGTATATATATGTATATAAATATATACATATATATATATATATAAATTTATATATATATATATATATATATACATACAGATACATATATTTCTGCGTGCGGCATTTAATGACCAGATGTTGTAATGTGGTTACATGTTATATCTTCCGGCTTTTACATTGACGTTAGCAGGAAAAACTGATCCTAAAATGAGGACAAAAAGAGCCCAAGTTGAGCGAACTTGTGACTCTTGACCTCAGCAGTATGCCTATTTCATCCGAAGGTTTGTGCCAACTCAGACTCAACATTTACAGTTCGAGCTTCACTCGACTGCTTTACTGTCATAATATGCTTACTTTCTGACTCTGTGTAAAATCCAGTGGCGTAGCCCTTGGAATTGCACCCAGTAACGAATTCCTAGCTACGTCATCGTGACAGACAGCAACTTAATCCCCTTGTCAATCCCCGGCGTGTAGGGCATTCACAATGCCCTACATGGTAGCCTACACCTGTTACCTGTACCGTACATTTACAGTATAATACCTTATGTCGAAAAGTCGAAACCGTCAAGTAGACTTTGCAGTCTTTCTCGGTGATATTTCCCATCCTTAATGTTTTAACGGCTAGACTTCATAATGCATGCAATCTTATACCTTCAGATTATGTGCCCTTATTCTTAATCCCATCTTTCGTATCTTCCATTCCGGCCGGGTGACAGTCAGCAAAGGAGGAATCACATTCCCAAAGTATAGCAATGAACTTTGCAAATATTATATAACTAATTAATGGGGGAGGTCAAGGTGGGTTTCCCACCTTGCAACTCGCTAAAACTTGATTGTGGCAAGATACAACATTTTATTTGTGCAAGATTGTGAAAATGTATATCACGAACTTAGCAAGAAGAATGAAAAAAGTACAAAAAAATTACGAAAAATAAAGGTAGCTTCAGTTGATTGCGGAAAAATGATCTTCAGCCTCTCTTGATGGTTGTGCGCATCAATTTGTCTGAAATGGTATCCGGGCGAAAGTTGCAAAAAAGGAAAGGTTTTCAATTAATACACTACATGGACCGAAGGAAGCACGAACTTGGTGCGCTCATTACCTAAACCTTTGCCTGAAACTGATAGCAGCGCCCCACCGGGTAATTTTCAGATCATGTTTCAATTGTTTGTCCCTTTTTCTTTTTGATGTGAATATTTCATAACTTAAAAAAGCTATTACTGAGATGCTACTTACAGAACTGGGAAATACTATTTTCGTCTGTTCGAGATGACGCAGTTTTTCAAAAATTTCTGTTTCGGTTTTGGAAGGTGGCGCTCCTTTTAAATACTACCGGCTAGAGATGTAGGCAATCTCCAAAAACATTCACATTCTCATTCTGGCCACGCTCTGATATATGACTTTCCAGAACATTAAAATAAATATTAAGAAAGAATCAGCGTTTATTTAGTTTTTTTTTTCATCACGCCATTCGGGTGTAGCCAAGGAGGGTGAACAGGGAGCGATCCACTTGTGCATAATTTTGATATCCTATATTGCAATATTACTAGTTTTGCCCTTATTTTCAATGGTAAATAGGTAAATAAGCCTGAGACTTATATTGTCATTTTCATCCGTATGGGAAGCATTTTGGACCATTTTCCCCGCACTCCACCCGAACCGCATGGTGGCTCTAAAAACATAGCGGAACTTTCTAAATTTACCGATCCTATAAGCGGACAAGTTGTAGGCGTACCATATCAGGTACACTAGTGGCACGCCTATTTGTACAAAACAACGGCCTTACACTTGTTTAAAGCTGTTATGGGATGTTGCATATTCTTTCAGAGAGATAAATTATTTGCCAGCAATATGCAATATGCAACGTATGTATGTTTTCTTTTATATCTACAAAGTAGTTTACAAAATACATACAGAAGTATAGAAATATGTCTAGTCTCATTCACCAAGTTACATATTTCAACATAACCCCCACACTCCAAGCGCCAAAGCGCACCCGGTCGCTTCCCCCCCCCCCCCCGGATAAATTCCAGGCTACGCGCTCATAACTTCAATGATTAAGTCACGGGCACTGTGTGTTTGATTTTTCAGGGCAAAATGCCTTCCCCACAATTGAAATCGCCCTGACCTTATTACAGGAAGAGAGAAATTTTGATACGAGTTAGTTGGTTATAGCTAGACCGAATTTAACGACACTCGAACACTAATGAAAAATAATAGTGCGAACTAGATGAAAACTGTACTGATAAAGAACAAAATAGGGTTCAACTACGATTCAAGTTTCGTTTGAAATACGGTGCAAATACGGTTCAAGTCCTCCTCAGCTGCGGCTCCCATTAGACACCTCTTGCGCAGTGGCCGCGCGACGGTGGGGAAAGAGGGGCATTCCCCCCATATTTTGGGTTTCCCCCCTCACAACTTAGATCAATAAGGGTTAACCCCCCCCCCCTTAAATTAAATAATATACCTCTCTAGAGACTTAATTTTCCATCCAGAGGTATGCTAAAACCTCCGAGCGTCCAGGGCTTCGCCCCTGATCCCCATCCCTCAAGAACGGGCGCTTTGGGCTCGGTTTAGTCCTGCCCCCGAAAGTTTTTACCCCCCCCCCCAAAAAAAATATATATATATCGTTTGCCCTTAGTTTTTCCCCCAATTTTGACATTCTGACGCCGCCACTGCCTACCTGCGACAGGTGAGAAATACACATGATAGATCGTATTCTGCAAACTCCAACCAACAGGGAAAAATATTTTGATAAGGAATAAAATTATCCAAGCAGACTCTGTCGAACCGATCTAAAACAAAGAGGGAAATTCCCTTCTGTAACCCTAAACATACTCCTCATCCGCAGATAACCACAGTTCATCAATCGGTTAACATGTTAAGCAACCAATCGAAACTAAAAATACATGTCTGGACTTGAATGCTTCTATGACATAATGTCAGTAGGCCTATGTGTCATAGTCGGGGATTTTATGCGCTACTTTTTTGTGCGGTGAAATTTGAAGTCGGTGCGTGAGTTCGAGTTCAACCAAAATGTCAGTATATAGCAACAGTAATCACAGAGTTATAGTGCATTAAGAACTTCAGCAGCTTTGATTGGATTTACAACTCGAACAGTTATTGAGTTATTGCCGCTGTTGAAGGATCTTGGCAATGAAAAAATAAGTACAGGGTACTGGTAATTCCGGCTCTGTCAGGAAATAGCCGAGGATCCTGATTCTTCCAACTCAGCTTGCTAAAGGTAAGTCAGTGAATAATTACTTTACACAACTTAAAGGTAATACGTCACAGAGCGAATTGATATTTACATTATTGTTACAGCCTAGGTCTAAGGATATTGGTCTAAACCATAGGCCTATAATAAACCACTAACTTCAAACTGCCAACTAGTTTTGATGAACTAGATCCATCGTTTCCTCTTCTTAAGGCACCAAAGTTTGAAAGAGGCTAGGAGTGGGCTGTATGGTGGGGTTAATAACACCTCCATCATGAAGAGATAAGATGGGGCAGAAAATCATCTAAGCAGTGGGGGATTGCTTACTAAACCGCCGAGTTGATCTGGGAGTAATTGTTGTGAAGGGGACCAGAAACTAGCTCATACCCTACTTGACGGCATTAGGAATAAGAAACACTCGGCTTGATGGCATGCTGGACAGGTCCATCTCAATCTTTTCATCTAAGAATGTCGCATGTGGTCAGGAGACTGGGGGATAGCTGAGTCACTTCTAAAACAGGAATGAATTTCTTCCACATTCTTTTTAAGGTACGGTAACGAAGGTAGAAAGCCGGTATTATTCCATGCACGCAGTGTTCATGCTACCTACCCAGCTGTTTTCACAGCTCCTCGGCTCCCGAAACCCAGGGATATGATGAAACATGGAATATGCCGTAGTACATAAGTGCTACGAAGAAAACAAGTTACCAGAAACAATGAAACGAAATCAATACAAGCCCAAAGTTGGTGAATGTGCAAGTTGCAACCATCGAATGCCAATACGTAATTATTATGGTTTGCAGCAAGTTCACCACAAGTTTTATGACCTTCAAATTTTTGCCGTTCGGGCTCGCCACTGAACACCGCCGGGTATATCCAATGTGTCGCAACTAGTGTAAGAATATGACTATGCATCACATCCAATCACACACACAAATGCACGTACACACATGTGACAATCTGTTGGCGCTCCTGCTTTTAGGTAGCGGAATTCCCCGTATTCACCCCTTTGGCGTTTACTTATACACTGACATACGCACACACAAACACACATATTTTGTAACAGCTGCATTTTGTCTATTGCTAACAGTTGTAGTCAATGATGCAATCCTTTTGTTCGGTTTTTGAAGAAAAAACAAAGGATTGTTTAGGGAACCGACAGCTTTCGTAGTTGAAACTGAAACCGCGAGGCGATTATGTTACGTTCCTACTGACGAAAACTGTGTGACTCACCCCTTTGTATCCTACTTGCCCGGATACTGTTAAGTACAGTATTTGAAAATCGACGAAGGGGAACGTACGTTCAAAGAGCGAAGTTCAAAAATATTGTGTTAACACAAGGAGCTGTCCTAGATAACAGCTCCCTGGTTAAAATAAATACTGGACTCGGCCGTTCACATGTGTAATAGGCTATTACTGCCCAATGGAGTGAAATCTATGAGTTATTGACCTTTCATAAATTTGCAGGGCATTTAAGACTGTAATTGCCTTATCGGTATAGTCAGTGGGGGCACCATGCAAGGGGGGGGGTTGCCCCCCAGTCAGAACCTTTTCAACCAGTTGTCCCCCAGTCAGCTCCGGAATAAATAGTGGCTTAACAAGATTTCGCGCTTTTTTGCATCTTCCCTCCCCCCACCATTTTCTTTTGCCCTCCATTGCTCCCCCACCCACTTTTCTGATCCTGGTGCACCACTGGGTAGAGTCAAATTTCGCTTGTGTCGGGTATATACTTCTTCGCGGCTGACCGCAGGTGACATGTGTGAAACATAGAACTTCCATGTTGGTCAAGTCGTTATTACACCTTTTCACTATCACTATCTTACTGTCACTATCTTACAGCGAGATTTGCTTCAGTAACAACAGAGCAAAGAGTTTCTGAAGGTAATAAAGGGCGTACTCAAAAGAGACGGTAGAAAACTGTGTATAACGACTGGTTTAGGGTCTTGACCAACACTAATGTACTTGTATTGTAGAACAAACAGAGTACCCGAACAGTGGATTTTAGGTCCTCTGGTGGAAATTCAATAGATTTTGGGAGTCCTTTCTTGTCCAAACAATAGACAGTTTATCGTTAAGGTTAGCGTTAAGAAAGCAGGAACAAAGGAAAACACAATGAGTACCTCAGGTTGTGTGTAAAAACATGTGTATGGGCAAGTATGGATCTACATTCTTACCTTAAATGCAGTCAACTATCACCCCAAACTTTGATTGAGAACAAGTTGAAAAATGCAGCGCATTGTAGCTCATAGGCCAATTATAATACAGTACTGAGAGTGTTTTGATTACACATTGAGGTCCTGTGTACTCGCCATGAAACAATAAACTGAGATTGTATTTGGGATGAGGATGAGTTTTAGACAGTTTTGGGCTGAGGGGCTTAAAAAGGAAGTTTAAGCAAAAAACCAATCTTCACATGTGAAAGAGGAACAAAATCTACTCAATGTGGTGAAATTTCTATTCAAATCGGACTTTTAATTCTTGAGATATCAGCAAATGAGTTACTAGATTTGTGTTCCAAAGTGAAGTTGAGGGCAGCAGAGATTATACCACTTCCTCACATTGACAAGGAATGCTTTGTTCCCCTTTGTTTTCCAGACTGTTGTGTTGACCTTGACGTTAATAGGAAAAGCAACTCCCCATGGGGATTGCAAAGGTTAAAAAGTTTTCATGCCACTTATGCAATTACATTTTTTAATATGGGACTGTTGAGGAGAAAATTGGCTGTAAAGTTTAAAGAAAAACAAAAGACTGTTCATTAATGTGGGGATATGATGTCACATGTGCTTGCTTCAAGTTCACTGTTTGTTGAAACATATCTTGAGAACCACACATTGGATTTCAATGAAAAGTTCACCAAAATGCTTAGAATAAGAACCTCTTTAACATATCAAAACTTGATATGACCTTAAACCCTTCTTTTAAGGTTAGGAAAATATTGGAACCGTTTGGGGTAGAGAATCAGGCTATAAGAACGGTATTTTCCAAGGCCACTTTAGAAGAATGAGGCTTCTTTTGAAAATAATATATAATGGATTTAAATCACCGATGATTTTTTTGAAGGGCGGGTGGAGAGAGGAGGATATTTTCTGACAAACTGAACCCCTCCTGTTCGAACATACTACAAATGAACACATTTCACTCACGTTTCATTACCTAAAACAGTTCCTTTCAAACTTCTAGTCTTGTTTCAATATCTTGAGAAGAAGTCTCGTCAATTTCCAGTGAAAAGAATTGTGATTTTATGATTGTTCTATTGGAAACACAGATTTAAGGGTGCTTTAGGCTCATAACAGCAAACAAAACTTGCCATAATTCTCGCCGAGTGTCATCGGTTAAATAAATTCACGTGATTTAAAAATTAGCATATCTTTCCCTAAATCATTGTTAAGATTCAATTTGATTTGACAGAGAAAACCCTCGTCACGTTGACATCGAATTAGAGAAAAGAAGCTAAAACGCTTTAAAACGATTTATACCATTTCCGCGGACTAGCTCACAGACCGATTTGGCGAAACATCCTGCTGTGCGCATTCGTATTTGAGACAGTAACTCATATTCAAATTATTTATTCCCCCCCCCCCTCCTCCGTCGTGCCGGGAGCTTGACCCCTCATAGGCGAAAGCAGGCGCTATCTATGCTAAACTCTTTGGGTAAACAATTTTCTCTAATTTGATGCCCCTCTTGGATTTTTCTGCTCACCCTAAGCCCATCCTTATCCAGAACCAATCCTGCTAGTGCGGTAGATTGCTTCGATTCATATCATTGTGAACATGCAAGGTCTGAGTCTTATCTTAACACTCTCACTGCGTGGTGAGTAGGCCTACCTTGTAATAGGAGTTGTTCTTCGTGATTGAATTCGGTGCCACTCAAAGAGCTGTGCAAGTTAACAATTTACCCAGGCTGCTAGTGTGAAATCGTAGTTTGGTGTGAACATTAACTGGCTTTAAATACCCTTGATTGAGAAAAATGACGTATCTGAAATTAAACGATTATTTTTACTTTATATTCTTTAAACAGGTATTGTGGGTCTGCCTAGCCTTGCAAGATGCAGAAAACGAAGCAGCCCCACGTACAGACACGTTCAATGACTAGGCAGAACGCAGTAGAAAACGTTACACAACGGATGCAAAGAGTATCAACTTCAGACGAAGATGACCCTGGTCATCGTCAGAAAAATGAGGAAGTAAATTTAAGTAAAAAGCACAAAATATCTTCAGCAGGTATTGATACATCAATGACCCCGAAGAAATTAAGACATGAAAAGATTTCACATGAACAGTTAGTGAAGACTACGAGAGCTGTCTTAGAGAAACTATTACAGAAAGAAACAAAGGCGACTCCGAACAACAAGAAATCCAGAAAAACGAAGCGAAAAAGTCGGTCAGAGAAAAGTCCTATTGCCTGTACTTTCAGTGAGGCAGGGCAAAATAATGGTAGGTGTAGTAAAACTTGAACACCGAAATTGACGTGGATCTGAAATAAGAGAGTTCGGTAATTCGTTGCCGCATTGGATTGTGGGCACAGCGTGGGATATACAAACCGAGCTCGGCACGTAAAATACAGGGACCCCTTATTTTCGTCAGTACGTGCATACAACACTACCTAACCAACTCGAACGTCTAACCAACTCGAACGAAAAAGGGGTCTCAGTGCTGCTTTAAGGCAGATTAAAAGGCAAAATTTGGCACCAAAAGGGCAACTCAAATTTTGGAATACGTGCTGTAGGCGCCCGATTGGTTTGTTTATCCCGACGATTTGGAGGATGTGCGCATGTGCACAGCCACCAAAACGAATTACCGAACTCGCTTGTTGAAGCACTTTCATCAAAACCGTACTAGATGTCCCCTTAACAAGAAACTATAGTCACGAGCTGTAGACTGCCGCCAGTGTTGCATCTCCCTGTTGTGGCTAGATCATCATTCTTGCAATTATCCAGTGATTTCTGTTTCGGCGATAATTTATCCATTTCAGGTACCTTAGAACCTAAGTATGATGGCTTTGCTTCATTCTAAATATCGGAATTATGAATCCGTATGTGCGTCATTCTTGTTTCCACCTGTATATACATACCACTAAAAGAAAACATTGTAAGCTACTGGTATGCCAACGACACTCTTGGGGTAAAGAAGAATGGGGATGGTTTATGATGCAGACTGTATAAAACAAAGGCACAAATCGCGTAGAAAATTGGTATCATCCTTTAACAGGATGAAACAGTATTTCATTATTTTTTATGCAGAATACAAAATTTCAATTAACCGTGACTAAGTCAGTGACGTGGCCAAACTTTTTCGAGCAGGGGATAACCAGGGAGCTTATAGCCTGCGTAGTGCCTCTGTGGCTGCAGCCTTTTTAGACTGCCGCCCCTCAGATTGATTTTTTCGTAGCGATGAGCTGGACGAAAATTTTCGTCCGCTAGGGAGCTTACAGGTCCCTGGGATAACTGATGAGCCCTGATGTGACACCTTTTGGCATAATGAGTTGACAACAACATAAAGTGGTTCATTCACATCCACGCACGAGCACCCGAGATATGGCTTAATGGGGGGGGGGGCTTCACGGTCAAATGCCACACTCGTGTCTCCATAGTGGCATCATGGGATTTCAGTTATTAAACATGATTTTTTTTACACATCACACAGATATCCTATCAGACACCAAAGATTCAAGTTCTGCTGATAAGTCTTCAATCAGTGAGGGTGAATCTCTTCACATAGATTTTTCTGGAGACTTTCAGTCAGACAGTGGTGAACTCCCCATCGGTATAGAGGCAGATGGTTGTGGGCCCGATCATTCAGCGGAAGCGGAATCCGATTCAGCTCACGAAAGTACAGGTCAGTAAAATTTGTGATTTGTTTCATTCATTGGTGAAAACTGCCCATGAAATTAAGAGTCCATCTTTATCTTACTTGAGTTAATTAATAAAGGCTTGAATGCCACAAAATGGCCATTTTGCTCGCAGCTGCTTTGCAATTTACCAGCCGTTGAAACGCAAGCAGTGAATGTTTACCTCGCAGTGGCTGCAATTCATTGTATATTTCCGGGAGTATTCCAATCATTATAGGCACCGGGCGTGTAGTCGAGTGGCGTTGGTATGGATTGTGGATGGGGAAAGGAGGCGGGGGGGGGGGGGGACAAAAATTTCCAACAGCCGAAAGCCTGGCCCGGACTCGTCTATTAACAGTATACCCACACGAACGTCAGCGCACACATGTACGCACACAGACAAACACGCATGAACTCACCCATTGGTACGCATATACAAAAACATAGATTGATGTCGCATTTATAAATGCAGGCTCAAATAGAAGTTTTTAATAAGGTGTGAACACTCTACTTTGAACAGCAGAAATGAGTTTGAGCATATATCAATTGTTTTGTGTTGGGATATATTTATATGTGAAGACTGAAAGGCCTTCAGTAATTGGCATTTATGCCAAAATAAACTTTTCCTCATCAATTCCAAAACAGACCGACATTTAAAAATTTGTCTATACATTGAAAAGTGTTAACGACTGCGTAACTTGTCAACTATTGTGAAAGGTATCAATGCATTCTTAAAGCCTAGGGGTATTTCGGAATTAAACATTTTTTGCCTCACTTTGTAAATACGTTTGAATGTTAAACACGCGTGTCTCATTCACAGAATTATATTACCAAAACCCGTGCTGTAAAGCGAATTGAAGATTTGCGCTGCAACCCAAAAGAGCCAGCCTACAATGTTGTGTTAGCATACATTATTCAAAAGCAAGGGCGTACGCAGGATTTTTCCGAAGGGGAGGCCGAGCCAGTGGCGTAGCCACCGGGGAGTGGGTTTGGCGGTTAGAACCCCCCGACTCAACCTGTAATTGTAAGATTTGGCTGTTGCTTCAAAATAAATTTCAGGTGACTGCTCTTGCCCTTTAAGTTTGTTGTACATGCTTTTCTTCATCTTTTGCTAACAGAAGAACAAATTGATAAAGAAGCCGTCCGAGAAGCGGCGAAAGTATTGCGAAACATTGGAGATGCAGTTAATGACGAGGTTTGTATATTGATCTTACTAATATTTAAAGGCCAAATCATCTCACCCCATAACAGTTTCAATTTTCCTCAACCTACTTATTTAAGCCCCTTCCACAATTTTCTTAAACCTTCATCCTCATCGACATAAAATCTCACTTCATTGCTTCAGAGTGAGTATATAAGACCAAAGATCAAATCACTCTCAGTATAGTACATGCTGTGTAATAGTATAGCTAAAATACTGACCAGGCTGAGATAAAATGTACTATTATCAATAGACGAATTCGATCAGCTCTTGTGTTTAGTGACTGTATGCAGCCATTAATGGGGTCCATCAGCTTAAAATCGTCTTCATTTATTGTCTACATTAATTTCAAACCCTCATATTCATTGAAATTGAGGGAATCAATATACAATTTAGTGGACATGCATCCATGATACAGGTAAGCAAGGAATTTGAAAGATTATAAAGGTGAAAGACCCCAGTTATGGTTGACTGAAATCAGTCTATCACTTGCTGTCCGGATTCGTCTATAGATGAAGTGGTCTTGTACCCTTATGAAGCGGAGCGCCATAGACCCATTTCCAAATAGCAATTACAATGAATTTTGGGATAGAGTTTTGGGTATACGTCAATTTTCACCACAGTAAAATACCATTGACAAAAATGATTAACACCAAAACTCTATCCCACAATCCTTTGTAATTGCTATTTGGAAATAGGGCTATGAATGTAGCTTATGTTCAACTTGCCACTCGGTCAACGTTTTGAAACAAGAATTCAAATAAACGTCTCGTTCATTTCGGGCAGTGTTCAGCGCAAGATTAAAAAACCAGACTGAGAAATGATTGCTTTCTTAAGCCCTAGCCTTCTTGTCGTAAGTGGGATTTTTTTATGGGGGAAACACCCAAATTTGCCTGTTTTTTTTAGTGTAAACGCTACTTTATTAGTGACGTAGTTTGAAATGGGCGGAGCGCGTGGTTCTTTTAAAAAAAGTTGTAACTGAGAATGGAGCTTGTATTGCAGAAAATTGTAGATTCTGGGTTTCCTTTAAGAATATTTGAAAATTTCGGAAATTACTAAAAAATCTGCGTTTCCCAATAGCATTTATCCTTTTCAGACAAAACATATCAAAACAAAGAGCCTAGATAGGAGAAAATTTAAGAAAGCGGCACTTTAGCGGGCCTAGCGGCTCGAAAAAGTTAACCAGATTGATTTATGAGGGAACAGTTCCTCAGTAAGAAGATGGAGCCCGAAGCCTTTGCTCTTTTTAAACAACTAATTACAAATATGGAGCTTTGATTCGAAAGAATTTGAATTTTTTTGAAGGAAAAGTTGGAAATCCGCACTTTATTTGACTGGTGTACATGGCTGGTGACATAGCAAATTTCCGAATTTTTCAGTTTTCAGAGAGAGGGGGCGCTCTTCCCCCGTCTCTTCTAGCTTCGCCACTGTGTGTAGAGATCTATTTGTAGTTTTCATGAAAATTTTAAAAATCATGAAACTACGAATAACGCCTAAAAGCTTTATGAGCTTCACGAATGTGTAACGACAGATTGATTTTTTTCTTTTTTCGAGCATATCTTTTTAAGATTTCGGGCACGCTTAAAAGACTCTTTCTGTGTCGTCAAAACGACACAAAGTTTCTTAAAAATCAAACGGCTGCCCGCATTTTCCCAAATTTTAAATCTTGCGGACGGAATGGCAGTCTTTCCCTTACTCTCCTGAATTCCTTGTATGCAAATGGCGAAGTGGGATTACGTTGTCTAACAGTTTCACAATGTTACAGGTAATTTGACTTCTAAATCAGAGTGTAAGATACTTCTCGGGAAGCAGTTTCAAGTTTGGTTTCACCGAACGGTCCTTTGACAGAAGGTCGGGAGGACTTTGGAAAAAGTATACTTCTCGGCCTTTTGGCTAAGATCATTTGTAGTGCGTAGCTGTTCTTTTCATCCAGTCTGGAATGGAGCCATATATGACAGACCAATGATGTAAATGGTCTGAGGGCCGTGAGGTTGGTGCTCCTTCGGGAAGAAGTTCAAAGTTTTATTTGGCCGAACAGAGGCCTTGCCAAAGGGTCGGGAGGACTTAAGAAAAGGTAAGATCTCTAACATGACTTTTATATTCAATGAATGTCTTTCTCTCTATTCAAAGGTTACACAAAAACTGAAGAAAGCAGCCATTGAGATTGTAAAGAAGAAAGCCTACAAAGCCTACAAAGATACTCTGAAGACCGTATTGGACACCAACTATACACAACCTATGGATCAGTTATGCGAAAAAGAGAGATACCAAATAGCTATTGTATCGCTTTTAACGGAGAAAACTATCGCCGAGGCTAAAAGGGCTATGGCATCTAAAAAAGAACTCAAAAGCATTAAGGATAATGCGGTGTCCTTTATAGCAGAAAATTTTCCATCATGGTTAAATCCCTGGATATAAGTTATTGTTACCTATTTTTGTACGATGCATTGTAGCAACACCTAGAAGGGACGTGTGCATCTTTTTTAAGTCGACTCTCGAGCCGACGACCTGTACACAAAGTTAAAAATGCAAATTGAGTTATTTTCAGTTTTGAAAAATCGTTTGGATTTTGTAATTCTTTCTTTGGGTAGGGCTAACGGGGCACGCCAGCAACTGGGTGATCTGTATAAAGTAAGAACTAATGCACCCATGAATAATATTGTAAGACGCCCTCCTCTGACCCTGACAGTAGTGAGTAAATTTAAGTATGTGTCACCTTTGTAGGCTTGTGACGTATAGGGTGTGACAAAGTTCTCCACATGTTGCGTAAAAGCAATCTAATTCTTGGTAAAAGGTGCGGCACGGGAGCGTCATGTTCTGTACAAAACGTGATTCAAAGTCACGAAATGTCGGGTCATTTGCATGAAGAAGAGATCCGTCAGCACAACAACAAATGTTTGCCCCCGGCAAAGAACATTGATCGTCTTTGTCCTACGATCAGACATTGGGTCGTACATTTAAAAGTGAACAAATTCATGCTAAAATCTTTAAGGTGCAGGTTTCATTCATATATTCTTCCGATACTGGTTGATGTATTCGTTTGTACCGATACAACATGATGTTTGCCCCCGGCAAAGAACATTGATCGTCTTTGTCCTACGACCAGACATTGGGTCGTACATTTAAAAGTGAACAAATTCATGCTAAAATCTTTAAGGTGCAGGTTTCATTCATATATTCTTCCGATACTGGTTGATGTATTCGTTTGTACCGATACAACATGATGTCACATAATTCACTGACATCGAAGAACTTTTGAAGAATAGAAAGAAAAAATATCTGCATTTACTATTTAAACTTTATTCCACACGGTACGGTACCAAATCGTAGACAGAATGGTGAGGTTAGTTAAATGGAGTTTTACGGCCCCGTTTCCAACCTACTGGTTTAAGTTGAGCCGACCACGACAAAATGAAAGACGTTCAGTGCGTGCTGTGTGACCTAATTGCATGAACTTTGTAAATTAGATTCATCATCCTTCGCCATTTAAGTAAAAGAAAGACAAAATATTAAGGAGAAAACCTGTTTTTTTTAATCATCCTGAATTTTCTTTTCTTTCATTGAAAAAGTTACTTGCCGTGACGTAATGAAAATTTGGTTCAAGTATTGCAAGGGAAATTTGAAGCCATGGAATCTAGTCACGACCGTACGGGACAGGGTGGGAGCAGGGGTGCATGCCCCTCCCAATTTGCCAAATCTTGCTGACTTCAGTGCCTCAGTAGGGCAGAGATTATGGCCTGGTTTGGGATCTGGAGTCGGGCAAATAGTCGCAATCCCCTTTGAAAGAAAGAGTCTCGTGCGGTCATGTGTATAGACTACCATCTTCCGAGGTCTTACTTGTCGAGAAGGAGTATGCGATCGAGTAACTGGCTGTAGAATCCAAGACTGAGTCCGAGTCACAAGCGCATAGCCCGGGTCCCATAGGATATGACAAAATGTATATTATACTGAGGAAGTAAGATATGATAAACATATTCTCTGTTCTTTATACAATGTTTTGTATTAAGATATAGCCTGCTGATTGATGGCAGGGAGTGATTTAACCATTTTATTGGTCACGTCTTGCTTCTGTATAAAACCGTTGAACGCTATTACAGTTTATTTGTGTAAAGTTTCTGGTTCGAGTGCACGTATTTATGTTTATTTCTTTAAGACGTAATCGGGGTCCGCGGGGGATCGGAAGTGTGATCGTAGTCCTGGGAGGGAAAGGAGTATGGACATTTTTGCAATTTCAAAGGTCCCGAAATGTAATTTGGTTTAGCCAACGCTATAAAATATGAAGTGATCGAAGTTTTGGCAATGAACGGGCATTGAACAAAGTTTGTCCGTTAAATCATACTTCCTCCCCCATAATTTTCACTATTGACTATAGCCATGCACAACAATCCTGCAGCCCCAGTCTCACGGCTCTCCGTTACGTACTGGCTCGAAAAACCAAATCTTACAGATTTTATCTATGAAAGTTCGAAACTTGTGAAAAGTTTGGCCAATTTATCGTTTATGCTGTATCAGATGCAACCAAACGAAAATGTCCAGCCACAAACCATAAATGCTATTCTAAAATACTTGGGCACTATGTATGTGGAAGAATAATTTTTGACGGATGAACATCTTAGCCAACGGTTTGAGGCAAAGTTGTAAAGCCAACACAAAATTTTCGCATTTAAGTCGCAAATGATGATTTCAGGTGTTTCTCATAAAGAGAATCGCCAGATTGTGCACTACCTAGTTCCTAGCCTAATTTTACTTTTATCATTAAATTGAGATCTAAAACATGTTATACCAAATGGTTATAGTGCAGTAACCTTTCGTCTGGGATGTTTCAGTGGTCACGCCCCCCAGCAAGCATTTTGTCCGCATTGACAGCCTCGACCCATGGAGCTCCCGTCAGGGGCGTAGCTAGGGTTTGTGGCTCCAGGGACAAGAAACGAAATTGGCGCCCCTACCCCCACCTTCGGGGGTATCTTGTGAATACTTACACCACTCAAGATCTTAAAAAGAACAAATGTTAAAGTCTGGCCCACAGGACTTCAATGATTGCATTATTCATGTCTGTAGGGTGTATGGTTAGCCAGAGAGAATTCTCGCAAAACTTGATGGATTGTTGCCGATTTATGCGTTCATTTGCCCCTTCTCTAGTTTAGATTGACATTTAATTGTGTCAATATTACTAAATCATTTTATTTAAAGATGAAATTGCTATGTCAATGCAAATGGTAGGTCCAACATTTTTTTAAGTGATCTCGATTTGGCGTCCCCTAGAGTGGCGCCCGGGGCAACTTGTCCCCCCCCCTTGCTACGCCACGGGCTTCCGTAACCAGCGACGAGGGATGATGTGAATAAAATTTGAACACGCCTCGTAGTTTTTCGAATTGTTAAAGCCTGAGAAATGTCACTACCGGCTGTCAGTGGAGTTGCGAACTTTTTAAAAGTTTCTGTACACTTCAGTGCCAAGTGACGAAGGACGTTCCGCTTTTTAGATAGGATTACGTATACTTCGTGCAGAACTTCTGTGGCCGGGACTGACAATAAAGTTTTTCTTATACATTTAAATAAGATCCACCCGAAAATCTATCTTCCTTCCATAGTTTTACTCAAACTTGTAGATGTTTCCTTTTCCTGAAAATGTCATCATATGGTAAGCTTGCCACCACATATAGGACCATGTCGCCATGTCTTTGAATCGGCAAACGGAAATGTTCCTGTTGCGGTTGAAAAAATGTCAGGAATCCAACATGAAAATTCTTCTAACTTTCAATACTCGGAGTATGAGCACCATTCTATCGTCTGTTAATTCTGCTTCAAGATTAATCAAATCCGTTTTGTCAGGTGTTTGGCTACGGCTTTTGGCATTACGTAAAAAATTATGAAGGTGGGATTGGACCAGGGAGTTTGGACAATGTTCGCTCTAAGACAAAAATGTTAGCTAGGAAGTATATAACAGTCTGCTTTGTACAATGAATCATACAGAATAACGAGGCACAAAGTACGGCCTGTAGTCTCAATTAACGCATCTTATTACATAATACTTAGGTCAAAGTGGTATTTCGTCTACGTCAAGAGGTATCGAATCGTAACAGGCCTCTGTCAATACGAAGGGCCCAAAAAATTAATGTGGAAGTTTTCATCCGATTGGAAATTTCGATGGTTCATTGCATTAAAGCCACTAAAGAGAACAATGCAATGCAATGCATTTTGACCCTTAATACTTCAACTTGTCATGTCAAGTGAATGTTCCGTCAAGTCAATGTCCAGGCCTAGCCGTTGGCAACAGGGATAATGTCTATAGTCCCCCGTCTCAATAGCCTGCGGAGCAGACTCTGCAGTAGCCGAAAGATGGCGCTCTCTCAAAATCATAATACAGGTCTCTAAACAGTATAACATACAGTCTGCAAACTTTCGTCCAGTTATAATTTACAGGTATCTCGCATTTTGAGGGACGAATTAGTATACACGAGATGGTCACGTGGTGCACGAAACAAGTATGAACATTGTACTTTCGTGCATACAAATGATACAACGAACGGCGAACAACCTAATTAGCTTTTGTACGTGGAAAATGTGTACCAGGCAGTACGTTCGATGAACATATATTACCTATTACGCTAGATAAAATTCAGTACTTTAATTTTTTTTCGTGACGTGACTTTTGGTGGTCGTAAATGAGATTCGATAGAAAGTTGGCAGGCTATTGTATACCGTTTGTATGCCATGTAACTTAGCTGGAAACGTCGACTGCTGTGCAGTGAAGCCGTTGAAAGACTCGTATAGTACAGTAGCGAAAGTAAGATTTGTTTATTTTTTAATGCAATTGTTTGTAGTGTTGAAACCCAAACACAATAGCCTGCTAACAGCAGGCTACGGTCTCAATACAAACATCAGCATATGCGGTGAGCCTTTTGGCGTGCCATACAAATCATTGACGCACCCAGGATTTTGGACTAGGTGGACTGAAAATTGTGGGGAAACTATCTAAGCGGGACGCAACCATACAGTTAGCGCGGAACAAACCAGATCGCAGGTTAAGGCTTTTTCGGGCTCCAGAAGTAAACTCCGCGAGTGGTGTTGTATTTTTGGATGGAAAACTTAAGTTAAAAATTATTCGCAGATAGTCAAAGTAGCTTCATTACCTCCTTTAAAGCTTTAGTAATTTACCGTGTATTATTTATACCTTTTTAGAAGCAACTTTACCCTTATTCTAACATGACAACGTCAGTCGATTTGCTTATACTGCACTTGTTATGTGGCAAGGAATGTTACAATTATTTGCCTGAGAGGCTGTAGTATGTTTTGTTTGGTTGTATGAATTTAAAAGGCTTTGTTTGCATTCTTCAATTTTGTTTTCATTCAGCTAGCATAACACCGTTCAATGATATGTTAATTTATTAGTGTGATACTACGCATGTCCGTAAGACTTGCTATTGTGTAAGCCCTCTGGTTTGACGAAGTGCCCGCTTTAAAGTCAACTGCTGAAGTTGTGGCTCGGTCTCTCCTCCTTTAGACTCCGATCAATCATGCCGTTGATCTAGACTATTCATCAGCCTAGGAATCTTTTATCTTCAACTACTTTCGTTTTGTTCCTGCACCTGTGACAGAACTTCTCTCCATTATCCCCGGTTTTCCGTTTGACAGCCTGTTTTCTGTTTCTGTATGGTATGATACTTCCCTGTCTGCGTCAACACCTCATCACACCCCAGCCTCGGCCCGACAACACTCACGTGCGTGACAGCCGCCTAGCTAGCACGGGGATCACACATCTTCTTTCACGCGGCGAGCCACTAGATCCACTAGACGACAGGAGCCTGTTACCTTCTATAGTGACCAGCCAAACGGAGGTACCTCCATACGCGCCTAAGTTATACCGGTACTCATTTTAAGTACCGGTACCCTTTATTATGTCGTGAAATGCTATTTGGTAAAGTTGTTTTCAAGACCCGGAGGAGTTAAATTAAATTACTTTGAAACCAATACTTATTCTCTTCTTCATTAGTCTGCTTCATAAAATTTGCTAAAATGTACGTTCGATTGGGGTTTCTCTTACATCTGAACTTCATGTTCCCAACCTAACTTCGCAACACACTGCACTTGAATTTAGTATTATTTTATTGTAAACGGTGTGCATGTACACCCGTGTGCTTACGTCACTGTTACGGAGCCATCTGAATATGACCCAATGTTTTCACGAGGAATGTCGCAAAGGATTTTCGCTTTCTGAGAATGGCTAATGATATTCCCCTTTTCATTTTTTAAAATATATTAGATGTGTGGAATGTTAAACTTGAGAATGAACAGCGGTGAGTTTTGATTCGGGTTTATTACCTTTTAGACAAGAAAATTCGCCTGTGCCCCATAACTCTGTTGAAAAATATAGCTTAAATAAATGTTCAGGTATTAAAAAGCCCACTGAAGGCTTTCGGGAAAGGGCGAGCTCAAGTCCCCTGAGCGCGTCACTGATTCAAATCAACTAATGTTTAGACAAGTAGCTCATGCCGAACAATGCTTTGATTTATCGCCAAGCAGCAGTAAAAGAGCAGTTGCCATTAAAAAATGACTCTCTATCTCAAGTACAAGCCCCTCCCTCAACAAGAGGTTACATGCAAATAAGCTGTAGAGGCAGAAATCTGTTTTGCAACAAGCTTCCTCATACTCAAGTTTCCCGAAATAACCTGAAAAATTCTTGTGCAGATTCCTATATGTATGACATTTTGTCACACGCGTCTTTCAGCTTTGAAAGAGCCTGACGACCGTGACTGACACTGATATGGCGGTATGGCAGTGCTGCAGAAAACCAGCTACTCCTATTTTAACTGCGGCAGACGATGAATGCCTTTTATGTTTTCTTCCTCATCCTGTATAAGCCTTATAGAAATATGATAAGAGCGATAAAAAAGATAAATTACTGAGTACCCTTTGACGTTCGTAAATTTGACGGGATGCACGAGTGTCCAATCAAATAATAGCCGCCTGCCTCGGTCAGAACAACGTTCGTTACCTGCTCATGAAGTCTTTGCTGAACGGTCAACAGCTGTTTGGGTTGCCTTAAAGCTGTGGCTACACATGCAACCGACTCGTCACGAGTCGGCATGTCGCTGGGCTACACATCAAATTAATTTATCGCTGATTTTAAGTCGCCGACCCTTGTATTTCCGATGAAAGAGGCCACATATAGGCCTACAAAATGATCAGTGACCATTCCGGCTACACATGGTTGCCGACGAATGAAAAACATGGCAAACTATGCTTTTGTAGCTATAGCTATTGCTGCTATTTGGCTGGTCCGACGTCGTCGACGTCGTAGAAATTTTCCCAAAAAGAGTAAGACCGCTCATCATTGAAAGAGAGGAGCAAGGGGCATTTTATACCCTCCTACCAGACTTGGGGGAAAAGGAGGAAGATATGATGCTAAAAAGAATCAATCCGCTAATCATCAAGCAAAACACAACTTACCCGTACAGTCATTCCACCCATCGAAATACTTGCCGTGATGTTAAGATTCCTTGCAACAGGTTAGATGGGTGTGGTCTGTATGACTAATCCATTCTCTGACATTTGGGGTTGGCCATAAGCGTTAATGTACGTTTGCTGTATTAGGCGCCATATGTTTTAAATAAGAATTCGCACAACTGTTTGTCAAAAGTTAAAAACGAAAACTCAAGTTTTTCGACAAATCCTTCAACACACCAGCAATAAGAAGAAACTTTCCATTAAAAAATGCGGAATGCCTTATCGAAAGTAAAATTTGAAATGTAACAAAAATCACGATCGGTCGCTAACCGGTTTTCTCCCAGTAACGGGTTTTTCGGTTTCTCGAAAATTCCAAAAACCGAATCAAACGAAACCGGTTCTAATCGGTTTTCAAATCAAAGCCGGTTTTCCGAAGAGCCTTACTTACAGCTTACACTAGTTAATCATATTCAACCGGACGAATTACCTGTAGTTCCAAGTGTTCCGCTATTTTCTGACGTGCTGTATGTATTCGGTGTTTGTACCCTTTGTCTACATATTTGTATAGAATGAGATTTTTTCTCCTCATTTCTATTAATTCCGCCCCCTTTCCTCACTCTAAGTGTCAGTTATTTTGTCCCAATTGTATGAATGTAAGGAAAACACGTGCTAAAATGTGCTGTGTTGTATTGCCGACGATTTAGTCGAGTTGTGGAATACGGCTACTTAATAGCGAGTCCGCAACCCGAAAGCGGCCACATATCCATCTAATCAGTGTGCAGATTCAATTTTTGAATCTGCTAAAACCGGTCGGCGACGGATGAAAACTGGTCTGCGACAAGTCGATAGCATATTGTGGGGTGTGAAACACATGCAACTAATTGATCGTGGATCGGGAACTTCATATTCCCGACCGTCGCAAGTCGGCTGTTTTGCAAACTCGTGACGAATCGATTGCATGTGTAGCCCCAGCTTAGTCAGGTTAGTATTCTTCTTGATTTTGAACAAGGGTTTGAACAAAATGGGCAGTCGTGTAAGTCGTGGTGGATATTTCTATCGCTTTGGGTTCATTAGTTATCTAGATGGAGTTTAACGACAATTTCTGACAAATTGGTTTAATTCTGGACGACCAAGGCCTTCCAAGGCCTCTTTCCAGTAGGTGGCTCACCGGCTTGTTTTCCCTACTCCATTGCTTTTGATATAAACAGCAGGTTCTATTTTAAAAGTCTTCGGCCTGAACTCGAAATCCAGATTCCAGACCTCCCGACTGCAATTCGTATGGTCTAACCACTTGACCATGAAGTCGGCCTCTTTCGGTTTGGGGCAAGGTGGTTTTACTATGGAGATACCATATTTATTCGTGGTGACGTCGTTAAATGGCGGTACATCCCAGTTTCGTTCCGAGTTCACGAGGTCGTAGTTCGTAATTCAAGAGGTCCACGCGATTAAATAGACCCAAACTGGTTTTAATACTCTCAAATGACTAACTTGTCCTGACAAAGCCATTGAGGTTACAACAAGGGGTTCTGAAAGATACAACCCCTTAAGTTTAAGCTGCCCCCAGCAGTCCAGCCCCGCTGGTGATCGGAGAATTGTTGAAATAATTACCAATAAAGTTTGTAATCTAGTGTTACGGCTGTAGTCCTGCAGATGTGTCTTCTTTTTCTAGACTAAAAACCCCGTAATTTTTCGAAGCCTATACACCTTCGATTGTTCGGTTTACTCAATTCGTCATGCACGAAATTTGTGCCTTCTGCTCTGACTTGGCGTACGATAAATATTTTCCCAAGCCCACACATTGTTTATGAACATACCAGCGTTCCTCATCTACCATGCAGTCATTTTGACTAATTCAGTAAGTGGAATTTCTGACCGTCTCACCGATTTCACTAACTTAACCGCGTTCCAATATCAATTATCATAGTAGGTCTATTTGAGACGGACAAAAAGTGGCTTGTTCTCGAATGATGATAACCCGTTACGCAGTTTTACTGACTTTCTCAGACACTTAATAGTTTGATCACTCATAAAATAGTCCCAGACTTAAATGACCAATCCTCTCACACCAAACAACAATTCTTGTAGGGGTATACCGAAATTCTCAACTGGCTCAACTCTTTGATTGACAGATAATTAAAAAAATGCAGAGTAACAACGCTTATATTTACGAACAATGAACTGTACTGAGAGTGTTTTGACTATACACCTTGAGCATTTTTATACTCACCCTGAGGCAATAAACTGAGATTGTGTCTGAAAAAAGGAGGAATTTCAGAAAATTGTGGGAGGGGCTTAAGTCAGAAGGTTAGGATAATTGGTACTGTTTGGGGTGAGAGAATTGGGCCTTAAACAGCCGCTACGCAGGTTCAAACAGACACTGACTCCAAGACCACATCACCAGCTCACCCCATCATAAATTTCCGTTTGTATGATAAGCTGATCAGCCGCTTAAATCCACTGATACGATTCAGCTTAAACTGCGCATGTGAAAGTGCTCAAATCCGCCACAGAATCGATCTGTTGCATGCTTGACAGACACGTTTCTTGCACAATCCATGAAGCTTAGTTGGCGGCAGATGCATCTTAACATTGAGAATACGAAGTACATGTTACAGCATCATATAAACATTTTTTTCTCTCGTTCACCATGCATACATCAGTAAACATGAACTTTGGTACATAGCTTTATACACAGATAAAAACATCAAACATTAACAATACCGTGCTTTCATAAAATGTATTTCGATATTGGATACACACATACAAGCTTCCTAGTGACATATGTCACGGAATGCAAAAAGAAAAACAATGATCAATTATAGTCATAGAATATGTATCAGCCTTTACTTTATATAGTGGCCTACCTATTAGTACATTGGTAGTATCAAATTCAAATGGTGGCAGTGTGAAATATTGAAATGGCAGCTAGAACAGTTTCCCATGTGAGAGAAGATACAATATTTATACTTACAATACTTCTTCGTGAAGAAAATGTTTCTTTTGAAAAATTGCCGGAGACGGAAGCAAAACAATATCAATATCATTCACAAGGTAAGTTATTATCCCACATCTTGACGCAAAATACTGCATAAAGTCCAGTTCAGAAGAAGCAATACCATAATATTTTGTAAGGAAACACTAGGTCTATGTGTATAGACCTTTCCATGCTGCATCGGTCCTTTTCAAATTTTGATTTTCAAACCGCACTCTGCTATAGCTCTATTTAGTATAAGTCTCCCTGACGTCATGTTTCGGGAGGAAAACAGTGAGCAAGCGACAGCATCGCTTATCTTTTGTGTAGGACATAGATGGGAGTGTCCAAAGCAGTAGAATTCGCAAACGTGTCTAGAAGAATTTTGCGCACATCCGACTATTTGACCAATCAGCTGTCTACACCTGTTGGTGGTTGTTCTCTTTGCATTGTGACTTTAAGATTCAAGTGGTCTATAGACCTTATTACGCATATGATGGCACAATGCAAAATTACGCCCTCGTTTGAAGGAATAACAGACCAACACCAACAAATGCAAAAAGCTGATTGGTCAAGTAATAGGATACGAGTTAGTTTTTTATCTTTACACGTGGGTTGAATTCGACTGCGTGCGGGCCACCGTTCCATATAAGTTGTACATGAAGGTCATTGGTGCGACCACGTGTTTCATGTTAGAAAATTCTGCCTTTTAGAGTGGACGTCATGACCTAGCCGATAGCATAACGACTTGGCCGATTTTACAACAATCGAAAACGGCAGGCAACAAAAGGCGGTTACTGGACCATGTAATCTGCAACAATGTTGCTTTTTGTCAGTTGTGTAACAAGCGAGGATGTCAAGGACAGGATAAGTTTGTCCGGCAAGTTTCAAGGTAGTGGATTCTCTAATGATTGGTATTCCTTCAAAATCACTTCTAGTGACGTCAATGCATGAGGTCTATTGCCTGAGTGAGGTTACCATATTCCCAACATCTCATGTCGGAGGTATAATAATATCACTAAATCAATGCTATGTCTACTGTGGAGCTGGGTTAATTACAAATGCATGGGATATTACGCCTGCCCGTCGTCCAGTGGTGTAACTTGGCTAGCAGGAAACACAAGTGGATATTTTAAGAACAAGATGAATTCATCATACATTAAAATTTTTTTACAGATGTAATGTAGCTTTATTCAAGGTTTCCAAATACTTTGTTATGTAACACTCTGAAAAGCAGTTGAGTTACGTGGAAACTGAACTGGAACATATTAAGTCACATTTTAACCACATCTTGAA
The DNA here is from genome assembly GCA_037179385.1 of Holothuria scabra. Taxonomy (NCBI): domain Eukaryota; kingdom Metazoa; phylum Echinodermata; class Holothuroidea; order Aspidochirotida; family Holothuriidae; genus Holothuria; species Holothuria scabra. The sequence continues at coordinate 2,474,714 of CM074197.1, read as the reverse complement.
CAAGCGAATAATTTTGGGTCTTATGTTTGACCCAATCATTTTTTGGTCGGTTCCTTGTTTGACTATTTGGCCAATTTGACCAATTTTTAAGTGAAAAGGGTACCAACTTTGTTTCATTAACGTTGGTTCGTCATGTTATCGTTTAAAATACAACGCGTATTTGACTTTCCAGGAAAAACTACACATGTAGAAGAGGTAACAAATAGCCAGAGAGATCCAGAGAGGGACGGAGTTGCTGAGTTGCCATTCACAAAAACACAGTCATCAATTTTACATGCACCGTCTCTAGATGCTACTCTCTCTAGGGATGAAATATTAGAGCAAATAGCTGAAAGAATCAAGCTGCAGGGAGATACGTTAAACGAAGAGGTTCGAAGTCAATACTTTGCCAAATATCAGGATTAATTTGTGTCACATATATATATATATATATATATATATATATATATATATATATATATATATATATATATATATATATATATATATATATATATATATATATATGCTCTTTTATGTCTTAAAGATGACCTGTCGCCTCTTGAAAATGAAAAAAAAAAAAAAAAACCTATGCCGAATTTAGAGGACGTCACAGATTACCCGTGAAGTAACTTCGATTAACGCACCGATTCTATATCGATGTCACATCAGTGACAGCGTATCGAAAACGTTCGCATTATCGACGGTTCATTGATAAGTTCACAATCCAATTTAAAACAAGGGTATTTTGTGACGTCATCCAAAATTCGGCAAAGGGTTTAATGCATTTTCATGAGAGGACGGGTCATCTTGAGTTATTTGTTTCTTAAGCGCTTCTCTCCTCAGCAAAATGGCTAAGCAAGCCGAATCTGCTAGTTGGTAAAGGTGCGTACGTACATTCTAAACTGCAATTCTCCCAGTGGTATCTATCTTAGCTTAGTAACAAGTACTCGGGCGTTTGCTACTGGCATATGGCATACGTTTGACAATTGACCCTTTAATGCCGTGTTCCTTCGTGAACCATGACTCTACACGGGTATGAAAGATCCAATTGTTTCATTATCTATAAAGTTGAATATTTCGTGCTCTTTCGAAAAGATTTGTTACATGAGCAAAATCTATCAATTCCTTGAAAACGACAACACTGAAACCCCCTTGAACTGCTTCAAGTTGGTTTAGGAGCGATAAGGGTCCGAACGATGCATGAAGACAAATCACCATGCCGTGCCCAGTGCATTAGCAGGCCACGCTTGCAGACAGGGGTGGCAAAATCCAAAGTATTAATACAGGCAAGGGTAAGAGACGGTGAATGGGATAGCCTATTCACAGAAAACCATTGTGCTATTCCATATACCACATATGGCAAAACCCATGTAACAAATACGTGCTGATAGCACTGATTTAAATATCTGACGTAAAGAATTGCATTTTCGGCAGAAGTTACGGAAGTTCACTACAAAATATTCAACAGAGGAAGAAAAACGCTACAAAATCTTCAATGTAGAAGTCAGATTTATATTTCTATTTTAATCCTTGTTCAAAGTAGGCTATGTTTGCACTTTGATCTTCTCCGAAGACGTTTGTGGTTCTTCCGTTGCTCTTAAAAAACGAAATTCAAATAAATTAATCATGATTGATAATAATATCATCACGGAAAGGAGTCTTTATGAAATTTTGCATATTTTTTTGTCCTATAGATTACACAACAGCTCCAGGAACTCTTTTCGGAAAGGCTGATTGCTTTTTCAACAGAAGTTGCGTACTCAACATTTGAGATGTGGGTAATGGAAGTATTGACGAGGCATCAATACAGTTTGTCCGATAAGAATGACAGATACAAAGTATCTTTAATTTTATTCAGTGTGAAAAGTATAATGAAAACTATTCAAGGAACACCAACTCTTGCTTCCTCTGTATGTTCCAGACTTTTTAACTACACTGTCGAGTTTGTTTGCCGACGTTTCCCAAATTGGCTTGATTGACGATATCTGTCATGAGGCACCTTTCTCTATTAGCTTAGGTAGCAGCCTTCAGCTGTAATAGTCCCCATATCACTGTTACTTTATTTCTCTTGCCTCCTTTGCAAATACCCTTAGTCTGGATATTTACTTCTTTCGCAACGCCACAGTCGTTGTACTGCTAGAGTTTAATTACTAATATGTGGACTAATACATAAGCAGAGACATCTATGTACAGGTTACAACGCTAGTACTGCTACTGAAGGAACTTATAGCGACTAATATGCTATCATACCGGCCATTAGATTCACACACAGATGAAAGAGAAGGATCCGCGATCGTGTCATCCATTTTCGGGCGAAAATTTCGTATACACACTTGGGACAAAGGCGTACGATTTCACAACATTTGGGCAAAAATTTACTTTAATTCGGGCAATTAAACTGTGTCCCCATGCACGTCCTCGTCGTCTCAGTTTGAAACAAAATATTAGTCCTTCTTCCCTCTTTCAATAATATGTGTCCAGAAAAACTATTTGACATAAAATGATGATGAAAGCGAACGAAAAATAAAAAAGCGTCTTCGTTATGCTTTTGCTGATGTATGCAAATGATATACAGTTGATGAAAGCAGACTACACGTGTAGGAATCTCTTTGTAATATCAATGATAATGTAGACAAATGATCGACTGATGATGTGGACAAATCACACGTCTTTGTGCAGCAATTGATGACGTAAGCAAACGATGTACTAATGATGTAAGCAAATAAAACGTCGAGGAAGGGCCTTTGTAATGGAACTGATGATGTAAGTAAATGATGAAGTGATGCAATTAGCTACTGCACCATCAAGGAAGAGTCTTTGCAATGCTGCTGAAGATGGAAGCAATGATGTTAGCAAATAAAACACCAAGGGAGCGCAATAAAGACGCATCGTTATAATGCTATTAATTGACTGTAGTCAAGTGGCTTACCTGCCGATCTACGGTGCACTTTCCCCTAAAAGCCAAAAAATTGGCATACGGCTAGAATATGGCAACACCCAACATTTTAGTCCAGTCCAAGGCCATCTAAAATTGCACCCAATGTGGCGGCCATGTTGGATTTCAAACTGGCCACCGATGTGGATCTGTTTTAATGATTATCTTTTTAAGTAAAACTGAAACTGAGATGCTTGACATACCTGCACCCACATTTTAGGGGTCAAAGTATCCAATGATGGCAGAAAATGTTCATAGGCCTAATAATGTGACAGTCATCTTAAAATCAAAGATGGCCGCCTCTGAAAGGCTCATTTTCTAATTATCACATTATTTGATACAGGTTCAATGCAAATAATCACAATTTGGCGGCAATCTGGTCATGAAGATCTAGTAGCTCCATGTTGAAATCTACTCTTGGTTTTGTTCTGTTATGTATCACCCTCTAGTCTCAAGACGATCAGGCATGATATCATGTCACACATAACGGTTTGGAATGTATGTACATGAAAGAAGGTTTAGGCTTCATGTTTCAAAAGATCATACCATGCATAATACCATGCTGAGTATTGGGTTACTCTGCCGAGTATTGGGTAACTCACAACCACTTAGCCCCTTTACACCAATATTTTTTTCTGTTCCACTCTGCTTGTAGCATGTAGTACAGGGTGCCACTAGACTTGCAGATTAAAAGTATACTCCCAGCAAGGTACAGAGGAAGTCTAATTAGCCTACCAAGCTAATGTCGAAGGTCATTAAATTATATATTGAAAATGGAGCCACAACAACACATGACTTACATGTAAACATACATGCTTTAAGGAGAGAGTGCACGATCGCCCTAAAATTTGGAGCGAGGCCATCCGACTACTGGGTATGTATAAAAGGAATTATTCTACATTTTGCCGATTTATCCCTTTTACCCATGGATGCTTAGCCTAAGTTTTTCTCAGTGGATAAATGGGACGTCATTTGACCACCCACTCTCGTAACTGCTGCATAATATGTTATAATACAGCTATCGCAAACTGAATTGTTCTGTTCAATTATACCTGAAAGAATCACGTCGAAGGATGTTTGGTGTCTGGATTATGTTTAGTGTTTCATTTTATGATGGAATTTTTCCCTGCTTCTTTTTTTAAACATACGTTCTTCTCTGCCTGATTACACCTTGTTGCCTCATGGAAGAAATGAAGCAAACAAAATTATACACTTGATACAGTCGGGTTGCACATCTTATTAATAAATTTACAGTACCAGATATACCAATATAAATAAAAATATGTAGAGTTAGGGGTTAGCTAACAGATCAGTCAGGCATGTGCTACTTTCTTTTCATGCAAGTAAACAAAATGAACGCCTAGATCTCTCGAAGGTACATATCATGTAACAATATTAGGTATCAGTTACACCCCACACCGTCTTTGATCTACTGGGGTGTCCATAATACATTCTCAAGAAGAAACGTTACAGCATTTGAGTTTTTTGAAAATGTTTTTGTTTTGGACACAACTGCCAGATCTACTCTAATAAAACACTCTCTCTGATAAATGTCTCACTGCCTTTTATGTCACATTGAGTCTAACAAATTTGTAAAATTCCAATGATAAAATTACACACCACCTCTTTAAAAACTCAAAAGTTAAACGATTCCTTGCCAACCTTGATATTTGAAAATTTGACTTTAATTTTAAACTCTGGTGATCATTGGTTGGGATAATGGTGGAATTTTGCTTATTGACCTCTAGTGACCCTTGATAATGATCTTGGAAATTCTTTTATGAATGTTGTTGTTTGTCCTCTGCATGCATGACCACAGATAATTATCTTGGAAAATCTTCAGAAACTTTTCTTTTTGATCTCTGATTACCTTTGACCTCTCATAACCTAACATGAACTCTGGCCTACCAAGAAAACAAAGTTCTCTCTTACAGTGTTTACAAGCCATCCATTTCACAGGTTTTCACTTTTGATGCTGGTGGCCATAAATGAACTTAAAGTTCCACTTAAATCAATTAAAAGGTTCTCCCCTTCAACGTGACAAATACCTTCTGGTTTTTGACATCTGGTGACCTCAAATGACCTTAAGGCCCGGTCACACTACAGCGATATCGGATCAGATTTCGCTCTGATTAATATCTGCTCCATCTTTGGTCGAAAAGAAACAAAGAGTTGCCAACCAGTATTAAATTAATCTGTGACATCACATCCGCAGACACCGTTTACCGGATATGCTTAGTCCAATAAAAGCTATTTGTCAATGTGACGTCACGAAACGTAGCTACTATTTCATTTCCGTGGTCCACTCGAACCGATCATATATTTATACAGGATTGCAAATTTTTGTTCCTTTCCGGCAATGGATGAAGGAAATTTTCACTAAAACGCACAAAAATCGGAAAGTAATCCAATCCCATATGGCTGTAGTGTGACCTGGGCTTTAGACCTCTGCTGAAAATGGATTTAGTTATTTTTCGGAACATGGCAAACCCATATACCAAATATGCTGAGTTGAAGACCTTTCATCTTGAGATACACATATTTGCAAGGTTTTCAGACTGTGATGTCTTGAAACTTAATGTTTGAGCAAAGCATTACATACACACATACAAACACTCGCACACACACACGACAATGGCATAGGTTCTTTAGCCAAAGCCAAGGCACCAATTAGAAAATGGAAATTTTACAATCACTCAGGTTTGCACATGGTCCTGCCCAAACATCACTGCAGCAAGATTCCCAATCACTGTCACAGTTCTGCCAATCAATCCATTACTGACCTGTGCACTCCCCAAATTTATACTTGAATTATTTACATCACTGCCATTTCTACCAAAAATTCCCACTGACTGCTCTGTTTCTGATTCCTCAGGCAGTAATTCTGTAGGAGCAGTCATCCCACCGTTTTTGTAGCAACCATTACATATCCTAACATCATTTGTGACATCATTTTTGTCGTTTACATTCTCCACATCTTGTTGTCCCACCCTTCCTTCACACACCCCATCAAAACCCATTTCTTTTATTTCATTGTGTTTCAGATTATCAGGCAAACTTCCAGCTTCTGTGTTGGAATGTTCCTTCAATACTGGAGCCATTTCAGATTTATCATTCATAAGAACTTTTCCCTTCCCTCCACCATTTCCTTTGTGTTTGTTGGTTTTTGACAATATACCATCTGTGGAATTCTGACAGCCTAACTCATCCACAGAATCCTCCTCCATTTCAGCTGATATTTTAGGAATTATATTTTTATCATTGGCAACTCTTTCATCAGGACCTGTGATCAACATCAGCTGTTCATTACCAACTGCCCTATTTCGCACGCAAACGTTACCCCTACCAACAGAATGAAAATCTTGAATTGGCTCAGTCCTTTTGCTACACATATCCTGATTCTGAGCTGTGAATTCACCATTGGTACATGTTTTTGAATTTTCCCCATCACTACCCACAACAACCATTGGTTCCTCATTTGGAATGGCTGCAAGGGCACATTCAATTTTTGAACCATTTTGACTTTTAGGAGGGTACGTACAGAGATCTTTACTATCAAATGTATCTGACACTTGTAGAGCAAATTCTTCACTGCTGGGAGGATTGTGGGATGAGAGACTGTCTTTACTTCTCAGTGGTTCATAAAAATTCCCACCATCACCTTTCTCACATTTTCCCAATAACTGTTTAATTTTTTCAACGTTTTTATCACCTGTGGAATTCACTAATTGCAGGTCTTTTAAAACTGCTTTTGCCCGTTCATCTTCTTCACTGAAAGACATTCTTTCCTTCATAGCATCTTTATAAAAGAATCTCAACTTTGTGTCATCATCTGTCTTTAAAACACTTCCAATAACTTCCTCAGCTCCTTGTATTTGGCGGTCCACCTGGCATTGTCCCTCCTCCTCATTCTTCTCCTTGTCCATTTCTATAACTCTTGGATGGTGACGTTCTTGTGACACACAAATAGTGGACCTTTCATGTATACCTTCACCTGGTCCCCCTTGATCATCTGGCTCCTGATCACTCTGGCATGCCCCCTGAAGTGAATCTCTCATTTTTGTTACACCTTCTATATGGTTGATAGTGTTTTCATCTCTTTCATCACATTTAGCATGACAGGATTTGGCATTTGTGGTAGATGTTGCATCATTTGACTGCCCTGGACTGATGGAATTAGCTGTAAGTTTCATCACTTTGACGCCACTTACAACACCTAGGTGTTTTGTTTTGTCCTCATGGTGAGGTTCGTTCCCTCTTCCAAGAGAACCTAAAATAAAGTCATCAGCAGTCTCATCTTTGTCTTTTTCATCTAATGAAGATGTAATAGATTCTTTACAAACTTTGTGGTTCTTAGTGTCTACAACTTCACTGTCTCGTTCATCATTGCACAGCTGTTCCTTACTCCAATATGGCTTGTCTCTCCCATCTATTTGAATATTTTCTTTCTTCCTGTTCTTCTGTGATGTCATGCATTCAAGTGTTCCTTTTTCTGGGTTACTTATCCCTGTTGTAAATCCCTTAGACCTCTCTGGTCTGGTCTGTACAGGAGTAGCATATTTCATCTCTTGCATTGCTTGCTATGGGGAAATTTACAAAGAAATACAGCCATTTTGATGATGAAGTATGGTAGCTGTTAATTTGATTTGTAAATTGAACAATAAACTTAAACTCCTTTTTATTTCATTTCATGTAGTTGGATATTTACAACACACAATCTGCCAAGTAACAATTGAAGATAAATTACAATTACAAATTTCATGATAGGAAGTGCACATGAAACCCTATAGGGCTTATCTCAAAGTGTAATTCCCTTAGAAAAAAAAAACAACAACAACTCCATTACACACGGCAATAATAAAAAAAAAACGCTGAAATACATCTATCAGACTATCCCACCTACCAAGATACCCCACCAAGAAACTGTCAAATACCCCAGCTGCTTCACCATCTGGCTACCCAACTGCTACTCAAATACCATTAGTAGGCATTCAAAAGAATTGTGAAGGGCAGGGGGGACTGTTAAATCCCCCAGAGTGACATGGGATGTTGGAAAATGTCTGCTTTTTGAAGTTGACTGAGATGCTAAAGGTGCCTTGAAATACAACAGTTGTCACCTTCAAAGGGAAAGTTGCACTGTTATAATTCATTTTTCATGCTGTTTAATACATACTGTTTAATTTTTGAACTTGACATGCACTTTAATTACAGCCCAGTGCCTGTTGTTCTGTCAGGATACGTTGGACTGTTTCCAAGTAGTTTCTCCTGACTGGCTGGTTGACCAGCCAGTCAGGAGATATAAATACAGGGGACCCCTCTCTGATGAAAAGAGACACAACATCTACAGGTATTTCAAAATGACATTATTAAAGTAAAGCTTTCTGAAATGGTACACAAAAGCAAATCGAAATAGAAGGGTGAAGATTACCAGTAATACTATATATACATGATCTTTCACCAGTGATGGTACCAGAATGTCAAAATATAGGGGGGGTAATCTAAACTTTTTAGACTACATGTAGTAACAGTTTAAAATGTATGAAAAGTAGAATGGGCTCTTAAACTATACAGCGCAGGAAAATGTGTGAACTCAATCATAGATCACATCAAACTGCCTACATTTTCACAGGTCATAATAATTAAGTAGTCAGATTAAGGCCTACCCAATATCCACAGCAATCAATGTTCCCAAATTGTGGTGTTTCCATAAGAGTATTATTAGAGGAAGCACTGATTAAAATATTTGTTATTCTCAGGGTTGATTGTTCCCAGGAATGGGTATAATGTTCCCAGCCTGGGAACACTGAACCCTGGGGAATTCAAAACCATGGGAAAAATGGGAAAGCACCTTATTGCACTAAACTGTATGACATTCTACTTCACAACATAGAAGTACTGTACATGCTTTAACCTGGTCATAGTTACATAAAACCATATCAGGCATATCAAGTAGTTAGTTTGTTAGATGAAGTTTCACGGCCCACCAGTTTCCGGGCTTTTGGTTCAAGTCAAGCTGGCCACAGCCTTTTTGCCAGTTGTGGCTCACTGGCTTGTTTTCCCTAGTCCATTGCTTATTCCATCACACACACAAGGGCATTGGCATCCATTTTTAGAGTCTGTAGTATGACTCGACCTGAGGATTGAACCCAGCCCTTCTGCATGAAAAGCAGATGCTCTACCATTAGACCAAACATGCGGCCAGGCGTTTAAAGTAAGGGTTTGATTTCAAAAATCCTTTTGAAAACACCTGTTAACTTCTGGCAAAGCATTGCATATAATTGTCTGCCAATAAGCTTGAAGAAAAGTATTTTCTACCATTAAAAAGTCCTTCTGGGCTAAACTTCTTCATTTAGGGTAAAGAAGATCAAAAATTTGAGTTGTGCTGTTAGTCTCCTTTCTTTGAACATTAAAAAAGATGATTTTGCTTGGGGAGGGGGGAGGGAAAGTGCATTTTACAAATTAACTCCCGAAGCAGTCTTACATACCTCCTCTAATGCATGTGCTTCATTTGGAAATAGTCTTTGCGTAAGCCCACATGACGCAGGTTGAGTATGATCTTCACCCTTCTTTTGAGATGTCATTTGGTCAGGATGAGAGTCTGTGTCTCTTGGTGTTCTTGTCTGTCGGTAATTTCTTGCAGGCCCCTCTCGTCTGGAATGTCCTGAAGTATTACATTTAGCTAACTTTGTAGCTTGCTGTGAGCATTCATTAAAATATAGAAAAAAATATACTTGAGAAAATTGATTTCAATGAAATCATGATCTCAACAAGTTTTACACTTCTCAGACTTGTAATGTTCAACCAGTTAGCAAATTTTATGCCAAAACAAAGACAGTAAAATTGTAATAACAGGAGTAACTTGAAGACATATTTGATGTGAACATTCATGCAGACAAATATTTTTGTCCTTACTGCTGCACTACAGAAAGTTGCAGCTGCACTAGTGGCAATTTTTTCAACTGTATCCCCAGATTACTACAATTTATACATGCAATGTTCATTTTGAATGTTGAATCAAGGAGTACACCACAACTGCATGAAAATAGTTTCAATCAGTTTGGATACATGTTTATTGCTCACTAACATGAAATTGTAGCACTATATATTCAAACTACCTTTATTTCAACATCCTAACCTTCCAACAACCTTCCCATACTCTAATATTCTGACAGATGCATTCCATTACCCTCTTCCTTTTGACTACCACCCTGTTCCGACTAGTGTTTATATTAAGGTGGGGAATAGCATGATTCCACCATTTGTTCTCAAAATGCCCCCCCTCCTCCAAAAAAAATATAAATGCAAGGGTCAGTGAAGTCATCAAGAGGAAAAAGGTGCAGGGCATTTGCTGCCATGTCAGAACCTCTGCCCTCTCAGGAGCTTCCAGATCCTGAACCAAACATATCTATCCTGAGACATAATTTTTCATACAGAGATGCCCTAGGATTTTAGAGCTTCTTTTATGGTGCTTTGTTCCCTGGGTTCCCAGCAAGGCTTTGCCCCCAGGGAATCCAAGAAGGTAACTTAGTAGGTCTGTACACCATATGCTACAACAAAATGTTCTTACTCTGACACTCAATTTCTCAACCAGAGATGTACTATATAAATCTCAGAGCTTCCAAAGGCTTCAACCTGGGGCCCCAACTGCACCTCTGCACCCTGGACTCCACCAAGGAGTGGTACCAAAACCTGTCTGCAAAGCTGCTTTGCATTTGTTGCTATCCATCTTTGACATCATTTTGAAATTCCACCTGTATTCCTTTCCCCCTTCAAAAAAACAATTAAATGAAAGCCATTATCTGCTGCTGATGTTCTCACAAAACTATGAACAAACTGACTGTCTCTTACTAGCTGAATAAAAGATGTCTACAAATTTACAATCCATGTGATTGGTCCCAAAATGTTTGAACTGAAAATTGTAGCTCTTGTGCACCTGCTAGTAAAAAAAAGGGTAGGAATGTATGAGTGTATATGAAGGGGTGTGTGAATGAAGAGTTATCACAAGATTCATGATTAATAGTGGATATACAAAACTGTGAGTCTGACTCACCTCTTCTAAAGCATGCTCTTTATTAGGGAATGACCTTGGTGCTCCAAATGGTCGCAGACTATTAGTTTCAGGCATTAGACTACGGCCTACATTGACAAACCAGAAAACCAAAGGAATTTGCTGAATCTCTATGCCACAGGAAATGTTTTATCACTATGGTATAGTATTTACTATTTTCAAAAGGTGCAATAAATAACTTGGTTAGAGTTTGGAAGTCCAACTGTTTCTGTCAATCACCAAATGTGGTAAATAAATTTGGGCATGGCTGATTAGGCACACAATGAGGCAATTGTTTGCCTGAGTTCCTCCACACAGGACCCAGTGATCACAATTATGCCCTCTTAGAATAGTGTACCGAAATGCAAAACACCATTTGCATAAATTCTGTAACAACATTTTTTGTGCAGAAGCCAAAGAGACACATGTATCTTTTCAAAATTTAAATTAATACTGTGCTTTAAGAACAGTTAAAATAATCTTAGACTTGGGGTAAAGGATTCAATTCAATTCAATAGGCTTCACATGAAAAATTAAGAGCATGAAACACAATGGCATTTCACAGACAATTCAAATAATTAAGTATTAACCAAAGTGAAAATTATATTTAGTATTTCATTACCTTTTTTGTCAAATATCAGTTTTTGAACTAGATCTTCAACTCCTCCACATTTTATGAGAGCTTCAATGAGTTTTTCAAACCACCGATCCCGTGACCGCACCCTTCCACTCAGTTCTCGATTTGCACATATTTGACCTTTCCTATCGAGCTCACATTGGATTTTTTGCTGAGAAGATATGAAAAATCAAAGGCAATCAATTTCCAAGATGATGAATGAAAGGCATGTTGAACATCAGCTACAAGTAAACTCCAACCAAAATCCTTAATACGCACAACTCTATGATTGTGCCAATTGAAAACAAAAAAGTGCAGAGTAGCTCATATTTTATTGCATGCACTAAGAGGCCCTGATAACACACTAGGAGCTTGCATGCACACTAGGGTTCTTGCCAGACAGATCTGAGTTTGATATGCAAAATTTTCTTTTAGACTATCCACATACTGTACTTGCCAACATTGCCATCTCAGAAATCAGAAAATATGAAGTAGATGATCCACTGTGTGCTGGCGCAAAAGTATTGGGGTCAGTGAGAGGGATTCAGGTGGTAAAACTCATTTTTTCCTCTCTAAATGTTCACAATACATTTGGAAATCTCTTAGGTTTGTGCAGAAAATAATTTCATCTTGCCAAGCTTTTGCTTTGCACTATTTCTGATCATTTTTAGAATTAGCATATTTTTAAGACAAAAGGACAGAGAAATGGAAAGTTTTGATTTTTATGGATTTTAAATCTCAGAAAACATAACTGTTCCACTTCAAACAGAACTGTTTATCTAAGCATAGCACCACAATCGATTAGCGCAGTGTGAAAAAAGAAATTAAGGCAAAACACGGTTCACACATGGCCGGAAATGGCAGTTCCTTCCTTTTTTTTTTTTCAGTTTTACCATAATTGAAGCATGTCCCATGAAGTCATACAAGCTTGTTTGGGGGTAACTTTTCTTGGGCAAGTAAAAATTGAGAATTCATGCTGGAAGAATTTTGGTAGTAATTACCTAGCTGACTTTAGGTAATAGTGGGAATTTGTGAGGATTGGACAAGCTTCATCCATTTTAGGATGAGTTTTCGTCAGAAAAAAACCAGTGTGGAATGTTTCCTTCCCCTTCTGACCTTCGTAGCTACAACCCTGATGCTCACCATGTTACTAGCCAACCTGAAAAGAGTTTTTGTTTTTAATATTTTTAGTTTTATTTTTCTTTTATGGTGGTTTACTGCATCCCAACTTTGTCATTTTTATTAGACAATCTATGTATAAATCACATTTTGCTACAGGTAACTAATGGGACAAGTTAGGCCATACTGTATACTTGGAAGGAGTCACATGGAAAGATGTGATCTATGCTAACATTTTATTATTCATTTGATCAAGAGAATACCAAATCATAATACTACATGGGGATGGGGATATGTCATTGTTCCCAAGGTTCGCTGTTCCTGAGGTTCAATATTCCCAAATCTTGGGAACATCCGCACTTCTGGGAACATCGAACCCCGGGAATAACGAACCTTGTAATTGTTGCCAAATCAATGAGACATACAAAAACGGGGAACATCAAACCTTGGGAACATTGGGTAGACCCATGGGGACTGAATCAATTACTTGAAATCATCCTCTTTATGTAATCATGTTGGATTTCCCTGCCTATAGTCTGTTCACATGCACCCTTTTGCTTCAGTGAACAAAGGTCAACAAAAATCAAATAAAAAGGTTGCCCTTCTGCTTGCCTTTCACACCTCCCAAACAGTGGCACATCTGACCTGTATTATTCCTCCTTTGTTTACATCTTCCTCTAGCTGTCTCCTAATGAGCTTGTGGCTTTTTGGAGTGTACCTGAGTGAGTTAAGCAGCTGGGATCTGGGTGAAATCTGACTACCTCCAAACCTTGGTTTTGATGGGGACTTGGGTGAAATATCTGATAAGGTAGGAAATTTGTCATGATGGTTTCAGTTTGAGCTTTATCAACAGAAAAATTATTCAGGTGGTAATTCATAAACAGCATTTGTGACTTAAAAATAACAATACTTTAAGGTCAAGCTAATATTGCAAACCTGTTAAAGGACCAAACCTCTCACCCCAAACTACAATTTTGGTACAGGGGTACGGGGGTATCGAAATTCTCAATTGGCTCAGCTCTTCGATTGACAGCTAATTCAAACAATGCAGAGTACCAAAACTTATATTACACAGCATGAATGGTACTGAGAGTGTTTGATTATATAAATTGAGTTTTTCTTTACTCACCTTGAAGCAATAAACTGAGATTGTATCTGCATGAGCATGAATTTCAGACAATTGTGGGAGGAGCTTAAGTAAAAAGGTTATAGAGAATTGGTCCTGTTTGGGGTGAGAGAACTGGGCCTTTTAAGGATTTGTTTTACTAAACTTGAAACAACCATTAATTGGAATTAAGCCTGAAAAAATTATCACCCTCTTTGCCAGAGGGGACCATGTTTAACTTCAAGGGTCTGAGTCAAAGACTTAATTTTGTTCGCACAAAACATGCAAGGATACATTAATCCAAACTGCAAGATCAGGCTTTCACAAATTCCTTTTTCCTTACTTTTCTATGGAGCTGCTGGTCAGCAATGGGACTGTTCTGCATCAGCATCCACTTATCCAATTTTAACAAGGAAATGCAGTTACCCCAACTTGAATTACAGTAGTGTAGTGCACTGTTTCAAGAATGCCTCTTAAGAATTATGTAACTAAATGGGCCTATTTTTACATTTTCTCCTCACAAGTGAAATTTACTAGCAGTAGACCTAACTGGTTGGAAAACCTTGCAGATATGCAAAAAAGTGAAGTCCTAAAAATTATGAAGGATACTTTAAAGAAAAATACGAAAATTGTGAGATACAGCTGTTGCTTCAAAATAACTTTGGGGATATTGTTATTGCCATTTAATTTCTTTGAACTCCTGTGTGGAAGAAACTTCTGGGGTAGTTTGCCTGGAGGGCTACAATATTGGGCAGTACACTTGCCCAATCAACTTCATACTTTTCTGAAACTGCTGGACGGGGATTTGATAATTGGAGCCTTACACTGATATCCTCAAATAAGAACTAGACGGTAATTGTCATCATATTTTGGGTCAATGTAGAAGTTACATGAAGTTCCCTTGGTACTTCTAAAGTTATCTCCATCAAGCAAATGATAATAATCCTCAGCTATAAACTTACTGAAAGCCCAAACTTCAGGAAAACTAATCTAAGCTTAGAGTGGTCTTAATATTCAGCATAGGTGTAATAATTAATTTGACAATAGTAAACCAACTACAAAAGGGTACTGTACTGCCAGGATGCACCTTTGCAATTTGCATAATTGTCAATAGAAGTGACGCATGACGTTGACAATCTAGACATCTACAGAATATTATCGTCAGTCTCTCTTTACCCTCAAAAGGCAATTTGCAGCTATTTACGTGCAGAAGAGTGTCAAATAGAGCAAAGTAATGTTACCAATTTGAGTAGCTATTCCATCTATTCTGGCCAAAACAAGGATCTCTGGTGGTATTCCTTATAGGCAGAATGATAAGATCATATGTTGAAGTACTACTGTAAGTTGACCTTTGCAGTTTCGAGATATTATAACATCAAAAGAACCTGGTTTGTTTCCTTGTTTTTTTCAGACTGTTGTGATTGCCCAGTTTAAAGGTTGCAATTTTTTAAATAGCTTTCAACTGGCAGGTGGTTCAACTTTCTGCACAGGTGGCCACATTTTTTGGCCAGGTTCTAAAACACCTAGTTACAAATTTTGTCTGGGAACAGTACCTTGATGAAACAGCTAGTGGAGAACACTGCATTTTTAATTGACAAAATAAAACCAAAATGAACGAAAAAAAAAACCTGAAATGCTGGATCTGATTTTACGTAAAGCAGCTTCCTGGTTTAGCACTACTCAAAGTAACTAAACTGGCACTGGTGAATATTGTGATTGCTACAATATTGTCAGAATTTGAACGATAATTTGCATTGTACATCATAATTCAGGCGCATTTCAATTGCACCTACATACTGCTTCCAGTATCAGCAACACAAAGATGACCAAGTGGCGGGGCTGACTGCAGCAGAAGCGTAATGTACATTTACCATTAGCCAGAGAATAATTTAGTATTTAATATAATTTTTGCATATAGAAATTCTACTCTTCCTGGGCTCCTCTGTCACAAAATTATGAAAACCTATACATTCTATGTAGGAAATCTGAGCACAATTTTGCATTTCCAGTCCTGACCTGAGTTTTATATTTTCCATCAGTGTTGTAATCGAGTCACTTGATTAGTGACTCCAGTCACCAGCTTTCAAACTTTTAAGTGACTCGAATCACTGCACTTTTTCCATGGGGAAATTACTCCTGAATTCTATTGAGTAACTATCATTTTGAGTGGAAGTGACTCGAGCCATGACTTGTAATAACACTGTTTTCCATGTGTACTACAAATCACACTTAAGGAATGTAGTTGTTGCGCTGTTTAAATAGATTTATAAATAGATTTATATGAGCTCCCTTTCTTCATCTACTGTAGGTGTGCAAAAAAATTCACACCCCCAACAGTGATCTGAGGCAAGTGATGGTGTGTGACGGCACTTGCATGTCTCAAAATTCAAGGTCTCCATTGCTTAGCAATTTATCCATTTTGTATAGTAAATATTTAAGTGCAATAACAAACTGGGAAAATTATTTTCTGATTAAATCTGCACTACAATTTACCTCCTGTTGAAGGACAAGAGGAGCCCCCTAAACTTAGCTTGAAACAACAGCTAAAATCTCACTATTTTCTTCTTAATGTATTTCTCTTCAAAGGAGTTTTTCATTATCCTTCCATCTTACTTTCTAATACTGAATCTTTCTTTTCCGCCTGACTACGTTTTAAGAGAAGAAATAAAGCACACTACTGTACATATGCAGTTGCTATGGTCAGGTTTCACATCTGATATTGTGAGACTGGATTTTTTTTAATCTCAAGAAGATTAGAAGACATATGTCTTCTGAAACTATGAGCACCTCGGTGGTACATTCATTTATTCACAGCCATTTGGTTTATTGTAATAGTTTGCTTATTGATATACCAGTGTATTTGATTCAGAGACTACAACGTCTGCAGAATAGCGCAGCCAGGGTTGTTGCTGACTGTTATGACTTCGACACCCAGTCATTAAGTATCATTCATGCTCTGCACTGGTTGCCAGTTGAATTCAGAATTTAGTATAGAATTCTACTCATTGTATATAAATGCATTGGTATGGCACCCACTTATTTGTCTAATGATCTGACTTTTCAGGTCAATACTTGTGATCACTGTTCCCTGAACTAACTTTAAAACCTATGGTGAACGTGCCTTTCCCTCAGCTGGGCCTAAACTCTGGAATTGTCTGCCAAATTCTATCTGAAGTTCTTCTTCCCTCACACAGTTTAAGTCTCGTTTAAAGACTCATTTTTTCTCATTGCCTTTTCTTTAGGGTTGTACAACACTATTGAATACTCTGTAGAATTTAGTGCTTTATAAGTTCATTCATAATCATCATGATCTTCATCGTGGTCGTGGTGTTGGTCATGGTCGTGGTGGTTCAGTGTTCTCATTAGGCCCTCAAATCCAAGAGTCCCTGAACCCTCAACTTTTTTTTCAAGAGTCCCATCATATTTCTGAGGGTCCCATATTTTTTGGAAGAGTCCCAAGTGAAGCATCGACAAAAATGCAGTAATCAGTGACGCTCCGCAATTTCCATTCAGATTTTCTGTCGTGTACCGACTATTTAATTTAACAATCGGCCCGATGCCGATTACCCATTATTAGAAAGAGGGAAGTCACATGTTATGCTTAGCGTACCATATCGTAATACCATAAACCAGTTCAGGATGGAAGATATTGGGAACAGTTCCGTTCGTCTCACGAACGGGATATCGTTTTTTTAGGTGTAATATTTTCACTTCAAAAGTGGAGATACAAATCAACAGTTAGTACAGTAGAATTGTTTGCAGTCGGTGTCATATGCCCCTTGATAATTTAGTTCTAAGGCCAACATCATGCTCTGTGTAGTTTTCATCCCCCAATCATGTCGGAACATTTGCATTCTTCTACTGTACTGCGTTGTAGTTGCGTAATATACTGTAGCTACTCTCCCGCTTTAACATATTTTATTAGCATATTTTTAGCATTTCTTGTCCAAAACTTACATCTTGTTTAAAAAGAATATACAACTGAAATGCACCTAAGTCAGATCCCCGACAAATCCACGTAGGCAGAGATTTGTGATGCTGTTTCTAGGTGAATTTAGCACGGCGCTCGCCCGGCTTCGCTAGACGGCTATACATAAGCATGTCAAGTGCAAGCATCGTAACACAAACTCAACAGGTAAACTTGTCTCGAGGCTGAGTATTTTTCCACACTAAATCACATAGGCGAAGGCGCGAGTTGTGATTGACTGGCTAGAATCAACGCAAATGCACCAATCGCGATGCAGGGGCCAATTTAAATTTCGCAATGGAACCTATGCATATGATGTCATCGAGCAAAACATGATGCCTTATTTGGTGGTAAAAACGGACACGCCCGTAAGTTTACCTCATGCACGGGCGAAGAAGTTTGCTGCATGAGACCACGTGCATCACTGTTTTCGTTTGCAATGACGTCGTATGAAAACATTGCATAAGCCCCACTGTAAACAACATTACGGACAGAATGCTGGGAATGGCTTAATTTATGCAAGATAATAACCACTGAACTTCACAAGGTTCTAGGTGCTACGTACGTGTACAAAACGTACACAGCTCAGATATGTATGCAAAGCTTGGGGATTTGAAAAAATGGCAAAGCACTGCAGCTAGATAGTCTGTACTATGTGTTTTGTGCACAACAGTTTGCCCAGCAACTTACGCGGCCCTTTCTGCGAGACAGCAAGGAATGTACCTTGAATGCAATTCTAAATCTAATTCCAGGTAATGCTACCGGGTTATATCGGAAAACATCAAACGATCATTCCCATGGCAGGGGTACAATTTATACGTTTGTGATTATCAGTGCATCCCATTTGGGCGGGAAGTTAAAGGATTGAGTATTAACGGGAATTTTAACGAAACTAAATGCAAGTTTTAAGTATATTAAGCACATTTTCCAGTTTTCAAATAATTGATGGTAATGATCGGTTGAATGGCAGAATTTTACCGATGCAAATTATTTACCGACGCAAGCTATTTACCGACAACTGAATATTCGGCCCGATGCCGATTGATAACAGATCATCGGTCCAACAATCGGTCTAGTCAGAGAAAGTTTTCCTACATGGATTTTGTGAAGTAACATCGACAACGAACATTTCAAAGCAATGGGTTCGTGTGAACTTTTCAACACAAAACTTTCAATGCCATCTTGCGAAAATTTTACATGCGTTTAGCAAGCAAATTCTGTGCGTCCCTGGGACGCACAGGATTTTTTTTCAAGCGTCTCGAGTGGAACTCGCGCGTCAGGGACCCGGGAGCTCGGGTTAGTGAGAACCCTGCTGGTTGTGGTAGTGGTTGTCATTGTCATCATCGTCGTCGTGGTCATGGTTGTCGTGGTGGTGATGGTGGTCATCGTCATCATTGTTACTATTACCAAAATAGACGAAATGTTATCTACTGCTTTTTACGCAGTGTCAACACAACGAAAGCATAGATCAACTGGGGGGAAAGATCAAGTAACAAGCTCAGATATCAGTTACACCAAACACCATCTTTCATCTACTGAGGTTTCTTTGTGGCATTCTCAAGAATAAAAAATGAAAGGTATGACCATTGCATATAGTCAAGGTAAACCATGCAAGCTGGTACTCCTAGTAAATTTCACATTTGAGGACAAAAAAATATAAAGCCATACGAACGTCAAGAGCCAATCAAGAAAAGGACACTGTGCTACACTACTTCAGGTTGGGATGGCTGCATTAAATTCCCCTGTCCTACTATAAATGATTTTTTCCTCAATGTTATGTTAATAAAAAAGTGATTACCCGAGCTGAGGGTGGTAACAAGGGTCCCAAAGCATCTACCACTTCCATAGTGTCCACTCTTCTGTTAAACTCTGATGCAAATTCATCGAGACGCCTTCTCTGTCTTTGATCTAGATCCATCTGTTCCTCAGGTAGTTCACCCATTCAAAGTCAAAGACAATGAGTCTTATTTTTAATGTAGCTTGTAACAGAAATAATAGAAACTTTCATCTGTTTAAGGAAAAAAAAAACAGTGAAACATGAGATGAGCACTGTAAATTTCCAGTATTTTCCTTATAAATGAATGAGGAATTGTTAACTTCCAGCAAACTATGGCTATATGAAGTAAATTATGGGAAAGCTGCAGAAGCATTAAAGGTAAAGAGCAGTCCCCCATATTTTATTTTGAAGAAAAAGCTAAATAGCACAATTTTTGTCTTATTTCTCTTCAAAGTATCTTTCATTACATTGTAAGGTTTAACTTTTGCATCAAGGTAAATTAAACAGTTACAGAGCTGCCAACATTGAAATCTTGAAATCAGGAAGATTTACCTCACAAATCAGGAAGATTTCAGGGATTTGTGTGTATTTCAATGAGGGAAATTCTGTTCTCAATCAGAAAGATTTTATATTTTGCATGTTTGGAGGTGAAATTTTCAGGAAGTCTTCTGCAGAATCAGGAAGACTTGGCAGCTCTGCAGTTATTTCTAGTAAATTTCACGTTTGAATACAAAAACATTGTCACATGAATCCCAACAGCCAATCATGAAACTTCAATTTGGGATGACTGCTCTTGCCCTTTAAGAGTGGCAGTAAAAGAAGCCCAATAATTATTTCAAACTTCTGTTGATGATAAATTTGCGATCAGTGTCTTCAAAAACCTGTGATGTACAGTACTGTAGTGACTAATACCAATAGTGCAAACTCTCTTACTATAACCTACAAAGTCTAACTAAAACAGATGAAGTTGCAGGAACAGGGTTCTCTACAGTGGTGGCACAACAGTGGATTGAGGGGGAATTTCATATAATACACCTCTCCTGAGACATAACTTTTCTCCCAGAGATATGCTGAAACCTGTGATCTTTTATAAGCTTTGTTCCTAGACTTCACCCACAGGAGCACGTGCTTAGCATTTAGTTCACTCTGTGCCTGAAAACAAATGCCCCCAATAATATTCCTTTGCCCCACCCCCAATTTTGATATCCTGGTGTTGCCTGGCTCCCTAGGATCACAATCCCAAAGTTCAATACAGCTGTAGGTCCAAGGTCTGTTCACTAACTGATCAAAAGTTCACTAGACAGAGAGTCATTATTACAGTAGTCTGAAGGTTGCGCAAGATTGCAGGTTCCTTACAAGGAATGGCCACTGTAAATTAAAGTTATGGTACAGATTTTAGTTTTGCAAATTGAATGCTTGCTCACATGTGAAACCAACTATGTTTATCAATCCAAGCTTTCATCAGGTATGTGTGCATGCACACTTTTGTCAGTGAATCTTTGACCTAGTCAACCCTTTCCATTGCCAAAATCATCTATCTAGTGATCTTTTGACCCAGTTTATTAACCTTGCTCCAATCTGATAAACTCTCTCCATTTTAAACAAAATTTTTGATTGAAACAGTGAACCCTTGCATCCTGTGAAACCACCTAGAAGAATCCATCTCCAGTCCAAACTGATGTACAGTACCCCGTAGTTTGAGGAAAGATGATTCTTTTTCTGTGGTTTTGCCCTCACACCTATCTGCTGTGCCAATAACAGATCAGGCTCTTTAATTAGGGCATTGCATGCAGTGTGCAGTTCAAACATAATTATACTACTGTACTTAAAACACAGTACAGTTAAGTTGCATGCTTTAGTGCATGCACTTGTGGACACAATTTAGATGTTGACCCATGATATAGGTTGTGGTCAGTATTAGCACAGTAGCTGAATTTTTCTGTTAGTTTAGCTAAAAGGCGAAAAACCCTCATGTGATTGAAGGGCCAAACCTCTCACCACAAACCACAATTTTGGTACGGAGGGGGGGGGGGAGGGTACCAACATTCTCAATTGGTTCAGCTCTTTGATTGACAGCTAATTCAAACAATGCAGAGTACTAAATCTTATATTACACAGCATGAACGGTGCTGAGAGTGTTTTGATATAAATAAATATAAATTATTATATTTTATGAATTTCAGACAATTCTGGGAGGGGCTTCAGTAAGAAGTTTAGGAGAATTGGTACTGTTTGGGGTGAGAGAATTGGGCCTTTAAGTAAACTTTTGATTTAGTGAGATTCCCAACCTACAGTAGCACATGCAAACAAATGGGATATTCATTGCCATTCTAAATATACAGTACCTACTGTACAGTATAGAGAAAGAACATCTAGATGTTTTTAAAATTCAGTTGAAATACTACGACATTTTAAGAACATTTCAAAGCAAAACTTTTTGCATGAACTGGGTTTTTAGGTTAACATCTTTCCCTTTGTTCCACATACTGCAGCTACATGTATATAGTTCCTTGTAACTTTGGGGTACAAACTGTTCAGTCATTTTCATGACAAAATCTTTAAGGGAATTCATCATGCATCATTCATCATACAGTAATTTTCTGAGAAAAATTCTGTTCCAATTAGGGTTGGGCAGTACTGTGGAAATATTGGTACCAGTACTGTAAAGCACACACAACTCTCGGGTAAGAAAGTTGGGAGGGAAGGAACCTAAACCATGCACAGTCACAAGTAATGCAGCACGCTAATGCAGCAAGGTGTTTGTTTGGGTTAATTACCATGCAGGAGCCTCTGCTTTGACTTAATATAAATGTTTGTGTAAATATTTTAATCATCCAGAGATCCTAATAGTTATTTTGGTTGGTGAATATAATGAGTATGGGTTTTTCAAGTAGCGGTAGTTAGTAATTACGCACCAAATACCTTCCATTTTCATTACCTATACCATCAGTACCAGTATTGACTCAGTACCAGTACACCCCCCAACCCCAGTTCCAATAGGTCATGCCAGAGTTTACAGTACTTGACTGATCACAGCTATAAAATACTGTACCTGTAAGTGTTCAATTGACTCTGTATATACTCATGGCAAACATTGCATTTATTGCATGTTTGAAATTTTATCACTGGCAAAAATTTATATATTTGGAGTAATTCCGTTTACTAAATATCGAAACTATCTTTGTATGGACACAACAATAAAACAACCAGTCTTCTTTGTTAATTTGATGCATCAATTGACATCACCCAGAGTATGCTTTGGTCAGTTCACCCCTTCTATTAGCCTAGTAGTGTTAATAGCCTTTGAATTATGAATACCACATGTACAGTAGTAAGACAATTTCCAATTTACCCACCAGAATACTGACTCATTACTCGAATTACCTGCTACAATGAGCAGAAGTTTTGAATTTACCTTCTGGTACCGAACCTCAACAACTTAGGTGGTTAAGTACATGTAACTCACTATTTCTGAAATATGCTCTTCGAAATTAGGTCCTGGATCATGCTACTCATGATGCATTGATGGGTTTTACTTAAATTAATTTCCAGTTTAATCTAAGATTTACCACCAAATAAGCCAGTGTTTAGGCCTATTTTCTAATGCTTGAATGGGTATATTACTGGTTGTTTCACTTTGCTGTTCTTGACAAAGTAATTGGCATGGAATAAATTTCTCCATCCAACACAGCTAGCCACTGACCATGACTAAAGATGAAAATTCCAACCTGCAGGACTTCCTGCACAAGCCCCTAAAATTGACCTGGGCTAATAATTTACTTACACTTACAGTTCTATGCCTTGGTGAGTTGGTATGGACTTTGTTGAAGTGGAAGCGAGGGCTGTCAAGTTGTAGGTTGGGGGGCGGGGGAGGGTAGGCAATTTTTCAGGCAAAATAACCAAAATATACATTTTGGTTGCCTATATACTGTACTAAGGAGACTAGAATTTGGCACTACCCCAGGATTGGTTCACTTGAAAGTTTTGTTAAGAACCACAAATTTAAATCACCAAAACACTCTTGCAGACTAAAGAAAACTAACTAAAAGCTAACTAAAATGTTCAAAAATTCATCTGATAAAATCCTTGATGGATCCAAATGTGCCAGACAGGAAAAGTTTCCATTCCTTTTTGAAAAAACCACAGTAAGTCAATAACTGCAGTTGATTATTTGCAGCCCTGTTGAGTTATAGTTGTGACACATTTTCTTATTTGAAATGAGAAGTTAAGAGCTGAGGTAAGTTTTAAAATCCGTTTTGTGGATTTTCTAACAGGCCATGTAAGGAACAACACAGACACAGTGTCCCCCTCTTCCAGCCTTTTTGAAATTTTTTGAATGTTAGAAGTGTCTACAGGCTAAATGGTGGCACTTTTTTAGCAAATCAGTCAACACAATTTCACTAGGTTACGGCCAAAAAAGTTCAGTACGTTTGAAATGAGAAGTTAAGAGCTGAGGTAAAGTTTTAAAATCCGTTTTGTGGATTTTCTAACAGGCCATGTTCACAGGCCGTAAGGAACAACACAAACACAGTGTCCCCCTCTTCCCGCCTTTTTGAAATTTTTTGAATGTTAGAAGTGTCTACAGGCTAAATGGTGGCACTTTTTTAGCAAATCAGTCAACACAATTTCACTAGGTTACGGCCAAAAAAGTTCAGTACGGTACAAATTTTTTTTTTTGCAGTAACTTAGAGAAATACACTGTATTGACAGATTTGTCAAAATAATATTTTACAGATACTCACATAGGCACAATGACTAAAAGCTCTCCTAATTACAAACGTTACTGTTGCTGTAAATTTTGGTGCGGTCACGGTACCAGTCTACAGTTTGCAAGTGTCAACTCGATATGTCACTGACGGTGGTACAGTGCTGCAAGTGATTTGCAATATATCTTCGTACATACCGCATCTCATACGGGTCGCGTTCTAGGCATGAAATCAGTCAAGACCTTAAGAACCTAGGCCTACGTTCGTTTGATGGGAAACTCTGGGTGCAAGCCCCTCCTCTAACCTGCAAAGTGCAGGGCATTCATTTCTGCTACCGAATGCACGACGCTATTTCACTATTTAAAGGGCAGGAGCAGTCATCCCAAATTGAAGAAGTCTAGTAGACTGCCCTGCCAGTTTCATGATTGGCTGTTGGGAGTCATGTGACAATGTTTTTTCTCTTCAAATATGAAATTTACCAGAAATAACTGCTTGGTTTACCATATGCAATAGTAAAACCATAAAATGTACTGAAAGATACACTGAAGAGAAGTAAGATGGAAATTGTTTTATTTAGCTTATTCTTCAAATTAAGTTTGGGGGGACTGCTCTTTACCTTTAAGCTGTGACAGGAATATATTCCATATTTGCTACGAAGGTTAGCCAATACAGTAGCGATGTTGCGACAGCAAACAGTACAGGTCACTCTGTACATACCTAGGCCAATGCCTTGCATAGTAGTGCTAGCAGTTGAATGTGTTGTGAGATCCGATTTAGGCCTACTGAATTTGTAGAACTTTATCAGTAAGCTATTGAAGCAAAATTTGCGTGGTTCTCTAACAAAGGATACTTCGGAGGTTTGAAATGCCGGTTTTTCATAGGGCTGGGTGGGCTGGCGTATTTGGGTGTTCAAATGCTGGTCAAACCTGTGAAATGCGGGTCACTTGGGAGGTATGTAATCATAGCAACATCTAGGCCTAGCCTTATGTTCTTACAACGTTAGTTACTGTATAGCCCCATCTTAATTCCTGTGAAACAGTATGGTTTCATGAGTTTCGTATACTCTAGCTTGCATCAATTTCACTATAAGCTAAGTGTTAACTTTGTCTCTTGGCAAGGATAGTGATAACCTCGGTTCCTCTTGCCTAGGACTAGGCTATACAGTATACCCTAGCTTGTCCACAGTCCTACTGTAGGCTTAAGGTCGTACTCCGGTGTAGGACAGCCTAGAGAGGCCTAACGTACCCCTACTGGACTAGGCCTGGGCCTACCTATTTTGAACTGAAGTCACCTGTATCATAGGCCTATTAAGGTCCGACAAACTAACTTTAAAACTGGGCACTGATTCTCCATTTGTAACAAAAGCGGACACCCACACAAACCAAGTTCTTCAACCAATTCCTCGAAATAGGGCTAGCCAAGACACTTCATCACGGAAATTGTACAGCTGATGAATACAATGTGTGTGTCACCAACTATACTGTAGACTATGTACGTCGATTGAGAAATTACGATAGTACAGTTACGCAATATGGTACTTGGAAATCCCCATTGTAATGTGATGGCGCAATACCACAGCAAAGACAAAGATATTATAAACGTAGATACCAAACTCCTATCCCTACACTGTTAGACGCGCTGACTCCTCACGGAGGCTCAATCGGAGGGGCGGAAGTGTTCATTTGACTTGCGCACAGTTTTATTCGGTTATCTGTGTGCATAACAATGGATACATGACAGAAAATTCCATTGTGACGAGATGTCAGCATGCGTGCATTTTCAAAACGAGTTATATACGCGCAAACTACTTTTCTCTGTGTATACTTCGGAGTAAAAGAGTCGCGCACTTCTGCGTGCTGGGAAAATGAACGCAGTGGTTGGTTTTTCGTTGTAAGCGCGTAAGAATGTAAACGCGTGTATATACATAGATGTGCGCTTGTAAAGATACCATGGAAATTGACCAATCAGTAAGCCAATGAACTTCAAACCAGTCGTTGTGCGTTGATGTTGAAATGTTTTTAAGTAGAAAGCCGACGTAGAAGCCTAAAACTGTTTCATGTAAGTGTAATTTATTGAAGAAATGTGTTTGCAAGAATTGCAATGTTTTAAAACCACACGCATTTAAGCTATCGGAAGATATCAATTTACTGTTAGCTTTCAAAACGACTGATCAGTGATCAGCACTTCCGCCCCTCCGATTCGGCCTCCGGGAGGAGCATAGAGCAGGATACAGCCATCGGACAACGGGCGAGTTAATGAGCTGAAAACGAAGTTTTCTTGTAGCCCCGCCCCCAAAAATTGAAGCAACTGATGACATTTCGCGGAACTAATACTGGATGTACCCTTAGGTTTACGTTGATGAATAATGCAATAGAAGGCGTAACAAAGTACCAAAACATGATAATTCGAATTTCGAAAGTCTTGTTTTAAGTTCCTAGAAAGACTTTGAACATTTTTCGATTGATCGTAGTAAGTGAAAAATCAGATAACAAAATAAGGTTGCCTTTTTCAAGGCTTAAAAAGTTGCTGCATATTTGCCGTGAACTTGACTTCGTTAAAGAATAAAAACTGATAAACTTGGTAAAATCAGTTAGAAAAGAGTCTTAGCTTCCTATTGGTATCAATTTTGCGATTGGAAATGATTATGAAATGGTGTAACGGTGCCTAGAAAATTCACTTGAAATTCGATAGTTTTGCGTGTACATTTGCACAGGTTTGTATGGGACATTATTGGTGAGCCAGCAACGCACGTTGTAAGTACGCAATTTTATACGCGCCAACCTGATCGTACAATTTATAATTGAACACTGATTGAGTCATAACAATACATGATGTTCATCTGAGCTAGCTACAGGCTCTCACTATACTAGTTTTGTGGAATCCTTAGAACAGTTGTTCCAATGGTTATAAGGTGCGTGATCATTCTTTCTAGTGTCTTTAACAAGGCGCCTATTTACACAGGAATTTATTGTCCAGGTCCAGTGCATGCAGTGCTATGTGTCATTGTGTGTTTGTTTGGTACAGTGCATTGCTGAATCTCTTTACTTTTCAGTAGCCTGGGGATAAACAGAGGACTGGATTAGTACCATTTTTCAGTTCATGTGCTGCTAGAAAATTTCTTGTTAGTCTTGCTCTGTGCGATAAATTAAGGTAAGTCTTCCAGACATTTCGGTGATTTTCTCAAGTCATGATGCCCAATGAAAATTTTATCAATAAGTTGCATATCATGACTTGAAGATCTAAGTACAAGACCTAAAGGCCATGCAATTGTTGGGTAATTGATTTCTTACCATGATATAATGACTCATTATAACATTTTGTAGAAAACCGAACTTTATCTGTGGGCAAATGTGAGAGTTGCAACTAAAAAAGTGTGCGCTTGAATTGCATATTTTTGCCTGTCATTCTGGAATGAGCATTGCACATTGCAACAGTCAGTCTGATGAATTAAGTGGTATGTGGATATATTTGTGGGAAAGTGTTTTACACCCTTAGCTAGTTGCTGCCCAGTTCAGTGCTGTATAGGCCTAGAATTTTAAAGGGAACAGCTAGCAGCAATTAACATAACATAACAGGTTGAAAGGCAATAATTAAAGGAGGGCCAAGGTCCCATAAGATGCCCTGAAGTCCAAACCCTATCAAAAGTCAAACCACCAAACCTAAACAAACAGCCCCAAACAATCAGATTCTACCACTCATGGAAGAACTTGTCAATGTTAACCTTAAAACAGTGCACAGGGAGTTAACTACCCTGCTGGTACTTTTCAGTAGAATAATATATGCAGTAGCAGGATTACATGTCATACTGAGAAATAGGGGGTAGAGCCTGATATCCCAGCCTCAGTCAGTGAAATATAGTTTCCCCATCAAATCCTAAGACAAAAATCCTAAGGCAAAGACTAATTTTTCATCGCGCATATTCGAGAAATGAAGTGCATCATTTGCTTGCATTGATATGTTCCTCCAGGTTTATTTACTGAGATGTAAATTTCAATATAAATATAGACTTCCAGTGTTAATTTGGAAAATCCTTCCCAAATGCTTATGCATGAAGTGATATCTCCCATTAAACAGGAAATCTAGGAGAGCCTAGCATAGCCCTCTTTCACACGAAGCACCCTACCACCACACTCAATACCCCCTCCCAAAATAAATAGGGGGAAACATGCTAACTGGGCTGAGAGCTCTACTTCTCAGGGCCTAATTACTCTCTACTGAGTAAGATCAGTCAATGACACAGTTCTGTCAGTTGCTTACTAGAAATCATGATATTTGCTGTTAGTCCATTATTTTGAACAAAGCATGCAGTCCATGGAACCTTTACTAGCATGTTTACATTTATGATGTACCCCTTGATTGAAATAAAATCACATATCTTCTTTTAAATTTATTTTTTACACAATGGATATTACGTAGCAAAGGGCCACCTTGAGTCGGTCATGAAACAAGTGTAATCCCCTCATTTGATTATTACAAACATGACCGATTTATGGTACCGGTTGACTCAACGTAGACTCGTTATATACTGTACGCATCGAATTATTTCGCACAATCAATACGTGCAGTACAATGGAGAACAGTGTGGAGGTTGTTGTTCACGAAGCCACTGGTCAACGAATCGCCCTGTATTTGCCGTGAACTTGACTTCGTTAAAGAATGGTTAAAAAAGAAGTTTATTTAAAATTGTATATTAAGAAATTTTTCATCGAATATGCAAGTTTTTAAAATTGGAAATACAGTAGCGCGATTAAATAACAAAAATCGAATTTTTTGAACAGTTCAGATGCAGCTACGTAACTTTTCCAAAATTTGGCCAGAATGCACTTTGCAATGTATGAAGTTACAGTACCTGTAATTGGCAAAATTTGATTTTCGCATTTCTTATTAGTAAAATTCAGCCATTGGTTTACTTTTAAACAACCTAATAACTGATATATAAGCCCTAGAAAATGGCAAGTTTTATCTAATAACGTATTAATGAGCGATGACGTCATGAAACGTCATGCATACTCCCACAAGAAAAGAAAGGCTTTTTCGTACCGCTGTCTACTGGCTGGATATAGGAACTAGAGTACGGACTCCCAATGGCGCGTACGTAAATCGTCTGTGATTGCATGGAGACACGGCATCCACGTTCAATCTGGGCATGACTTGGGCAAAAGTCACGCGGGGAGCGATCATGTGTGTACGAACTGTATGGCAGAAATCGATTCGGCCAATTTCTGCGACTTATTTGTCCTTGTAAAATGTGTATTTCATCCTAAAAAGTGGCATAAGCTGTTCGCTTTGACGCGTAAAGATATTTTCTAACTTTTCACGTCAACAGAAATGGTCGACGAGGGGCTGAATTTGCTTTTCAGTGATAAAAAGAGTAACGTTCGAGGAACGCACTCATGCAGGCAAGGACAACTCGCCCTTGTAAGACAAAACGGCCTCACAGTTCCCAGTGCTTTTGTAAAGTCGGACAACTCGGCACCTACTAAAAGCATATAGCCCTTCATATACAGACAATTCGGCGTCTTAATGAAGCTGGCTACTCAGACAGCTCGGCACATAATGAAACTCCGAACAGAGGAGACAACTCGTCCTCAAATGTAGTCGCAAATGTAGGCCTATCCTAACATTCAAACATTTTTCTCATGTTTGATTTTACATATTTCCTGTGGAGATTGAAAAATGGACGTTAAAAAGGAAGTCCTGAATATTCTTCCACTAAACTGAATACCTGAGTCACTGGGTGGGGAGGGGTTTTTATCATTGTTTTTCTTTTTCATTCTCAAATTAAAAACTATGCCTAGTAAAGTAATATAGACTGGGCAGCACAAGTGGCATGACGTGACTGATTTTATTTTATTTTAGTAGCTGGTCAGCTGTAGTGTTAGTCATATGTTGTAAGTGGTTGACTGAAAAGATGAACCAAAATATTTTTGCCAATTGAATCAGTCAGCTTGATATACAGGGGGTAAAAAAGTTATTGAACGTTGCTCCCTTCTATGTCGGGCGACTAGTAAAAGTTCACATGAAAGTGATACTCACTCAGCCTTGTGAATTAGGGGCAGCTAATAAAATACTGTAACTATAGATGCCAAACTGAAAAGAGAAGGCTTGAACAGACATTCTATCTTTACTACATTGTTTTTATTTTTGTATCCCTTTTCTTCCTTTTTCACATACAGATGTTTTACTGTAATTTACAGCTAAGGAATAATGATGTAGTAGGGCTACAGGTGCAATTTCTTTCTAATCGTTTGAAAAGGAGTGCAAAATTTGGGAAAGGGGAGACTGGCAATAGCCACAGTGCACCTTTGAATTTTTTTGAAATGTCACTCCACAATTTCCCAATGTATATTTCAAGGTGTAGGCTGCAATAATGTGGTACCATGATATGCAAACTACAGCCTAACTAAAGCCTACTCTATGTGCCTCTTGTATAAAATACTTCTCAGCTTGTCATAATGGCAACAGTGAGCTTGCAGAAACCAGTGTTGTAATCGGGTCACTAAATCTAGTGACTCAAGTCACCAGTTTTCAAACTTTTAAGTGGCTCTACTCGAGTCACTGTACTATTCCAATGCCGAAATAACTCCTGAATTCTATCGAGTCACTGATCATTTTAAGAGGAAGTGACATGAGTCGTGATTTGTTACACCACTGGCAGAAACTAGAAGCACTAGTTTACTGGCATGCATGAAGAGTACTAAAAGCAAAACATGAATAGGCCTACATGTATACATTTGTCTGATCTACTTCTTCTTCAAACAATGTTAAATAGGTTCTGTTCTAACAACCATTTTAGTCCAATCACAGTCACATGTTACAGTACTTCTCTAATTTCTCTGGGCACTTGGAAGTCTTTAAAACTGTTGTCAAGTATAATAAAGAATGCAGTCTTTCACCAGCAGCTGACATTATTATTGCTTCCCATAATTTTGCTTTGGCTTGTTGAATGTCTCCCTCAACTGTCTAAACTCCAGTAGTTGCAAGGTATGGTGATCCAGAATTAACATTTTCTTTCAAAATATTCAAGGTGTACATGATGATAATTAAAAGTCAGTTGACACTTTGTAGGTTAAATGAACCTGGACTTAAAAGATGACACCCAAGCAGTTCCAATTCTCTTAACCTTCTTCATTAAGCCCCTCGATCCCTCCTCTGCCTAAAATTCATCCTCATCCAGACACAATCTCAGTCTGTTACTTCAGGGTGATCATACTTGATCCCAGTTTGTAATCAAACATTCTCAGTACAGTGT
The DNA here is from genome assembly GCA_037179385.1 of Holothuria scabra. Taxonomy (NCBI): domain Eukaryota; kingdom Metazoa; phylum Echinodermata; class Holothuroidea; order Aspidochirotida; family Holothuriidae; genus Holothuria; species Holothuria scabra. Next base: position 2,443,208 of record CM074197.1, on the reverse strand, counting down.
GTATGAGTTCTGTACTCAGCACTTTTTGAACTTGCTTTCAGTCAAAGAGTAGAGCCAATTGGGAATTTCTGTGGATGTGGACTAACTACAAAAATTATAGTTTGGGGTGAGAGAATCAAGCTTTAAATGTCTTTGCTCACTTCATTATCTGCTTGTGTGGCAGATGCCTTCAGACATGACCACATCCAGCGTAAAGTACAGGAAACAGTTCATGGCCAGCAGCACTATGAATCTGACATCCCTTGGGTTTCTCCCTGCAAGTGCAAGAAAAAAATGAAACCATCAGTTTCTGTTTGGGGTGAAGATTGTTATCATTTACCATGATGTATTAAAACCAAATGCAACCCGTAGCATAGTACATATAGTAGCCTACAACTCAAGACTGGCATCAGGTATTCAATGGTTTTTTTTTCTTCTTCTTTTAGGTGTTGGTAAAAGTAAGTTAAACTGCATCAAGGAATTAAACACTAACATATTTCACCATTTCCTCAAATAATGTACCTTTCCAGTGCAACAGAATCAAGCTTGATTGGCATATATAGCCTAACGTTACACATGTACATAAATTTGAGGCATAGGACCTTAGTCGGTTACAAATTTGGCTCCAAAAATTTGTCTCAAACATACTTGGGGACTCTAGACACCCTACCCCCTGTTAAAAGATTTAAAGAAAGTGGCAAAGTATGGTTAAAATTACTGCAACCCTCACCCCAGCAGACCAAAATTGCCAGTGCATGCCAGCTCTTTTTAACTAATTAGGCCCTACTATTTTACAGCCTGCTGCTAAATAATAACATGCCCTGTTGGCCATTTTTGCCCCATCTGACCTAAATTCCTAGCCCCACCAGTGTAAAAAGACCTCTTGTTTATATAACATCTCATTGCATCGTGAAAAGGCTCCATACACAAAGTTTACAGGGAGTGGATTATTTAGATTCAGAAACTAACCAGTAACGTTAGGCTGATATGGTACTGTATACTACTGTAGCGAAAACGCAAGGTAAGCGCCCTCCTTGCACGGTACCTTTAATCTGTCACATGAAGCAAGTTGACCCCTGACCTGCGTAATTATAATTAGCTGTTATCGTGTGACTTGTCACGACCTAGTGCCATGTTTCTATTGTTACCCGTGCGGGCCGGATATCACGTGTGTAGATTCCCGCCGGCTCACACTTAGCCTCGTGGGTTGATAGCGAGTGGAAGCAGACAGGCAAGCGCTAGAGGAAGAGACGTTGTACTCCCTCGGTTCAAAAAGTAACGTGAGTTTAAGTCGTAATTCTTAAGAGTAATCAATTAATAGAGTGACAGTTAATTCTTTTAGGCCCACTATAGAAGAGTGAGGCGATCGTTAAGTGTAGTAAGGCAATTATAAAGTCGTCGATTGTATATGACGTGTGATAATCAATGTACCGTTAGCTCATTGCTTCGTAGGCCTGTGTATTGAGATTTGTACAGAATTTACTATTAAGCTTCTACACAACGGTGACGTTTCCTTGGGACCGTTGGGACGAAATTATTCCGTAAAAGTCAGTGTGTATAATCTTCTGGCCTAAGGGTAACCTTACAAGTAATTAACAATCTATATAGACAGTTAACGGGTCTTAAGTTACTGTCGGTGACCTGAATCTTTGAAATTACATCAGCATTGAACCCTAAGCTGGGGAAATTTAATAGTAGCTCAATGGTTCCGGTCAGTGTGAAGCGGCCGGCATAAGTTAAAAGTGATAAGAGAAATAGACGGATCATTTAGGCTGAATGCACTTTTCTGGTACAGATAATTAGTTCATTCGAGTGGTTTAAGAGTAAAATGGCCCGGGCAGAGCTATGTTTTAGACTTGTTTAAGTCAGTATGTCCCCTGCTGAGACCATCTAGATTTTATCCATTTTCTTGAGTGAGGTTTATAATTAAGGGGAGCTTTAACAAGTGATTCTTACGGGTGATCAGTGCTCGTAAGTCATAGTGGCTATGAGTAACTCTCACGAGCGGGTAGAGCTCACCAGCAGGTAGTGCTCACGAGCGGGTAGTGTTCACGAGTAGCAGTGTTCGCGAGCAGGTAGTGCTCACAAACAGGTAGTGCTCACTAGTAGCAGTGTTCGCGAGCAGGTGGAGCTCACTAGTAGTAGTGCTCACGAGTAGGGGGACTCATAGGTAGGGGTGCTCACGAGTAGATGTGACCAGTGAGTAAGTTCAAGAGTAGCTTAAACTGTCACCTGTCACTAAGTTTAATTAGGTCGTAAAAGTAAAAGTAAGTGATTGTACGAGTTGCGCTTACTCACAATGATGGCTCACCAATCAAACCGAATCGGGATGTACAATTGCTAAATAAAATTGATTGAGAATCAATACTCGACCTGTCTTCATCTTTGTGTGTGTGTGCTTCTGTTATACTCTACTGCGACTGGAAACGCTGTTGGAGGACGACGGCGAGTGTTACACGTGGTGGCAGCGGTGGGATAATTGGCCAGTCCAGATGTCCGAGAACAGCCGGGAAAGCAGTCAGATGGGCAGATCAAGTCCAGTTTCCAGTTCTGCAGAGTCATGGGTAGACATACTACAGAGGCAGACAACGAATGGGAATCAAGACGGACAACATCAGAGCGCATTTTCCAGTCAACCAGATGGTGATATCCGGGAAACGTCAACCACAGGGCCGAGTCGGAGGCAACACAGTGCAGAACCCTTGATTTCTTTGGATTCAGGGGGTATGCAGAGGTCACCACAACGAGTCGAGTACGAGGTGCTCAGTACTACGGAGACAGATGGACCGAGGAGGCCAGCAGCCCAACGAGATTATGAACAAATATCACACAGAGAAGACAGGTGTCAACAGTCAGAGCGGTTTCCACGTAGAGTAGGGGTCAACCCAGAGGAGTTACCTAATACTGTTGGTGGTTACCCTCCCCCTGTTAATTCATGGCTAGACGGGATGGAGAGGGATAGAGGTTATGAGTATAGAGAGCGTCCCGTTACTTGTTCAAGGGAGCAGACAAATCCATTCAGCCAATATTTGCCCCCTGAGCCCGAAATCCCAGAAAGGTATGAGACTACATGAAATAGGGGTAGGCCAAATGTTCTCCCACCCCCATTCGATGGAACAGGGAACTGGGATGATTATATGGCTCAATTCGAGTTAATAGCAGAGCTTAATAGATGGGACCAAGGAACAAAAGCTTTGTACCTGGCTGCCAGTTTAAAGGGACAGGCTAGGGCTATTCTTAGTGACCTAGATAATACACATAGGAGGGATTATAGTCAGTTAACAGCAGCCCTTGCAAACAGGTTCAGTCCTGCTAACCAGACACAATTATTTAGAGCAATTCTGAAGAACAGGACTAGGGACCCAAAAGAAACCATACCACAACTGGCGCAAGAAATCAAAAGGCTTACATTGCAGGCATACCCGGCGGCTCCCTATGAAATGGTTGAAACCCTAGCCAGGGATTATTTCATTGATACCCTGGGAGATGCAGACACAAAGTGGAGAGTATACCAGTCAAGACCTCGGAACCTCGCTGACGCTGTGGAGGTAGCTGTAGAACTAGAAGCCTTCTACTTAGCCGAAACAAAGAAAGGGAACCTTCGCAGACCCATGGCAAGAGCAATAATGCCCCCAGCAACTGATGGAGATAAAGTAGGGAAACAAATAGAATCCATTGGTGAGGCTCTCAAGACCCTGACCAGTAGCATAGAGAAAATGCAGACGCAGATTGTCAGACAACAGACGCAACTTCGAGACCTGGAGGAGAACCAACAGAAGTCAACAGGTCCACCACGGAGTGAACAGAGAGTTAACTACAGGTCGTGGCAGGAGAATGGGAGACCACTACCAAAGTGTTGGCGCTGTGGTAAGCCAGGGCATTTGAAGAGAAATTGCCAGGAACCACCCAAAGAAGCTGAAAGGACACAAAATAAAAATCGTCAGGAAAACTACCAGCAGCCGAGCTTACAGGCCGAAGGTCGGCAGTAGACAGTGACATTAGGCCTGCGGAATTTAGTGTGAGAGGTTATGGGATAACGGATAACAATGCAGCGATCAGAGTAGATGGTTTTTTGCAAGAGGTGCCGGTTTCCTTTCTGGTCGACACAGGGGCAAATATAACCATTATCAATCCTAGAGTGTATGCTAGTATCCCAGAGAATAAACAACCTAAATTGTTTGCTGCACCGGTCAAAATGTTACTTGCTGATGGTAGTACCTTTCCCTTTCTAGGACGAGGAGTGTTTCAAGTGTGTGTTGCTGGGAGAATCATTGAGCATGATGTATGGGTTGCTGAAATTGGGTTGGACGCCATTTTGGGGCTTGACTTTCTAAGAAAGCACCAGTGTAGTTTGGATGTTCTCGGGGGAACCATATCATGGGACAAAGTACACGTAGAGGAGCCACAGGTTGATGGGGAGCACCCTGCTGATGAGGTGCTGGGACCTTGTCGGATAGTTTTGTGTGAAACAGTGGTGATTGCCCCAGGTACAGAATCAGTGATATGTGGAGAACTTTCAGGGATATTTCAAGGAAATCGAGGACTTGTGGAGCCAGCTGAAAAATTTGTAAGTAGGCACGGCCTACTGGTAGGCAAATTGTTGGTCGATCCACAAAACCCTGTAGTACCCTTAAGAGTGTTCAACCCTAGTTTCGAACCCATACGAGTGTACAAAGGCACAGTAGCAGGGGTTCTGGAGGAGGTCGTAGAGGTAATTGGGATGGAAGATAGTTCTTATGGTAACCTGGCGACACCAGTTCGAACTGTGAAAACTGCTACGGATAAAGGCCAAGACACGGAGGAATTCCCGCAACACCTCGTTGGATTATTGGAATCATGCGGTGGTAGACTTGAAGAAGAACAGTACGAACAGCTGAAAGACCTGTTGAGCCAGTATGGTGATGTGTTTTCCACATCTCTCAATGACTTGGGGCGAACAACAGTTGTAAAGCATACCATTGATACAGGAGCTGCCAAACCTATCAAACAGCCAGCCAGAAGAGTTCCTGTTCAGCAAAGACAAGTAGAGAGAGATCTTGTAACCGAGATGCTCGATGCTGGGGTAATATAGAGCCATCCACCAGTGCTTGGTCGTCACCGGTAGTGCTCGTTAAGAAAAAGAATGGTAAAACTCGGTTTTGTATTGACTTCAGGAAGGTTAATGCAGTGACTTCCAAAGATTCCTACCCTATCCCACGTATAACAGATTCGCTCGATGCTCTGAGTGGTGCGCAATGGTTTACAACACTTGATCTTGCTAGTGGATACTGGCAAGTCGGCATGGAGGAGAAAGATAAGGAGAAGACAGCGTTCGTGACTGGCGAGGGGTTGTTTCAGTTTCGAGTTATGCCATTTGGATTATGTAATGCGCCTGCAACTTTTGAGAGGCTTATGGACCGGATTTTGTCTGGTCTTCACTGGCAGGTGTGCTTAGTCTACCTAGACGATGTGATAGTGTACGGTTCCACGTTCGAGGAAAGTTTGGGGAGGTTGGAAGAAGTCTTTGACAGACTGAGAGCTGCAAATCTGAAGTTAAGCCCCGAGAAGTGCAACCTCTTTCAGTCCAGTGTTACATATTTGGGGCATGTTGTTTCTAAAGAAGGAGTGGCTACCGATCAACAGAAAATTGCAGATGTGACAAAATGGCCTAGGCCGAAGAATCTCACCGAAGTACGCGGCTTTTGGGGGCTGTGTGGCTACTACAGAAGATTTATCAAGGGATTTGCGGACATAGCCGCACCTCTATTCAAGTTGACGGAGAAGAAGCAGGCATTCGATTGGAATTCAGATTGTGAGACAGCCCTCCAAAAGCTGCAAGAAGCGTTAACTTCAGCACCAGTCCTGGCGTACCCAGACACCACCGGTAAATTCATTCTTGACACAGACGCTAGCGATTTTGGGGTTGGGGCAGTTTTGTCGCAAATTTAGGACGGCGAAGAAAAGGTGATCAGTTACTTCAGCAAATCCATGACAAAGCAAGAGAAGAGATATTGCATCACAAGGAAGGAGCTTCTGGCAGTTGTTAAGGCAGTGAAACAGTTCCACCACTACCTCTATGGAACCAAGTTTCTAATAAGGACTGATCATGCTGCCCTAAGGTGGCTTATGACATTCAAAAACCCCGAAGGACAGATTGCCAGATGGCTCGAGCTGCTGAGCACATACCACTTTGACATTCAGCATCGTCCAGGGAAAAGTCATGGCAATGCCGATAGTTTGTCTCGTAGACCGTGTGAGACTGATTGTAGACATTGCAGCAAGAAGGAGGAATACAGCAAGGAAGGTGAAAAGCCGTCGTCCTGCCCGTCTAACGAGAGATCTAATATAGTTAGCAAAGAATCCCAGGGAAAACACACAGAGGAGAGCGTCTCACAACCAGACACTCTAGTTGCAGCAATTACGAGGGGAGATCAGGAATTAGAGGATCCACCATGGTTACGGCAATGGTCCTTGGAAGCCATTAGGAACGAACAACTCAAGGATGTGGAAACAAGAAAGGTTATTGAATGGAAAGAGGAAAGCACACTGAGACCAGAGGCTCAAAATATTTCGAGGGAAAACGAAGAGTTGAAGAACTATTGGGCACAATGGGAAAGACTTGATGTGAGGGATGGCGTTTTGTGCCGCAGATGGGAGAGCCAAGATGGTAGGGAGATAACCTGGCAACTAGTCGTACCCAGGGGTCTAAGAACAGAAATCTTGGAACTACTCCATGACAACCCTACGGCAGGCCACATGGGGATCAAACGGACACTTCGAAGGGTGCAGAAACGATTTTACTGGCATGGTTGGAGAAGGCAAGTAGAAAGGTGGTGTAAGGCATGTATTGTATGCCAAGAGAGAAAAATGCCCAAGACCAAGGGAAAGGCAAAAATGAAAATTCAGCCAGTGGCCGGGAACCCCTTTGGAAAGAATAGCGATAGACATTCTGGGTCCGTTGCCTTTAACCGATCGAGGGAACAGATATATAATGGTCGTTGCCGATTATTTCACCAAATGGGTAGAAGCGTATGCCATTCCCAACCAAGAAGCTACCACTGTTGCCACCGCTCTCGTAAATGAGTTCATCTCTAGATTCGGAGTTCCAGACAAGCTGCACACAGATCAAGGCAGGAATTTCGAGTCCCAAGTGTTCAAAGGAGTGTGTAACCTGCTGGGAATTAAGAAAACTCGCACAACGTCACTTCATCCACAGAGTGATGGGATGATAGAGAGAATGAACCGTACACTTGAAGAGATGTTGTCAAAGACAGTTGACAAAAATCAGAAGGACTGGGATCAATGCCTCCCGTTGACCCTTATGGCATATCGCTCATCTCGACACGAGACAAGTGGTATTTCACCGAACGAGATGATGCTGGGCCGGGACATAGCTTTGCCTGTTGACTTGCTTTTCGACAAAGTTTCGGTGGAAGAAGACTCCAAGAGATGCTAAGGGAAACCCATAAACATGCTTGGGATTGCACAGAAATAGCCAGTAATAGGCAGAAAAGGAACTATGACCGGGATGCAAGAGAAAACGAGTTCAGAAAGGGTGACAGAGTTCTCCTGTACAACCCTAATAGGAAAAGAGGGCTGAGTCCAAAATTAGCTCGAGACTGGGAAGGTCCATGGACAATAGTGGATAGACTAAGTGATGTGACGTTTCGCATCAAGAACGGGGACACCGGACGAACGAGAGTTGTCCACCACAATCGACTGAAGACGTTAGAGTCACGAGAGACTGAAGTAGCTACTACTAAGAGGGAGCCCACATATTGCACAACCGGTGTACAGACTGATGAGACTGAAAAAATGACTGACCAAGGATCGGAAAGTTCGGGTTCGTCCCAACCACCAAAAGGAGGGAGCCAGCCCACAAGTCAGACTCAAAGGAGAAGGAAACCGCCTGAGTGGCACCGAGATTATGTCATGTAATTCTCGGAAGTAATCCAAAATTGCAGTGAAAAGTTATTTGTTTTTCTCTTTTCTATTGCAGATGGAGTTTATTGACACGATGGACGAGAAAAAGCTGGAGTTGGTCCGGGAGTATAGATGTCGGATCTGTAAGGAAAGGCTCAAAACTGTAGGCAAGCTGAGAGAGCATCTTCAAAACAAGCATAAGTCGGCCAGGTTCAAGTGTAGTAAGTGTGAGTACAGCTCGGATAGGAGGGGGAATCTCGCACGACACATTGATGTTACACATACAAAGTCGAAAGAGGCAGCTGCCAAATTACCGAGTAGGGCTACTTCCAAAACACAGAGGACAGATGAAAACGAGGACAAGACCCATACCCACGACGTAAGGCGGTGTGTGCCGAAGACACCCCGAGTCCAAAGACAAGTGGTACCGTATGCACCGAGTCTGACGGAGCTGCTAGCGGAAAGCTCAGAAGATTGCAGGCTGAAGATAAATAATGTATGGGCTAGGAGGGTTTTAGTGTGCATGAGATGTACCCTAAGTTACTCTGCTGATTCTAGTAGGGGACCTTCTGGTGTAAAAAAAAATCTAGGGTAGACTTTCTCTAACCCGGTAGCAAGTGAGAAAATTGAGCACATGTTCATGGAAAGAGACGAAATTTTTGTCGCTAAAATTAGGGGTAGGGGAAACTAAAACAGTCATATCTCCTCTGTTAATTAACCCAGAAAAATGAATTACCACTCAAAATGTTTGTTTTAATGAGATCTACAGATTACATACATTGATTGTGACTTTTATTCATTTATTATATATATATTTATTTAGGTCATATGAGGTCAAAAGGTCGTCAAAATGTAGGTCAGCTCAAAATCTGACGGACATTCAAAATTCAGCAAATAGTTTGCACCTGCAATTTTTTTGCCTCTGTTAAACACTTTTAAACAATAGAATAGACGTAGTAAAACAGATTGATATGCATTTAGCAAGATTCTAAATGAATCTGGTTGTGTTGCAAGGTTTATAAATAACCTTTTTTCAAAAAAAAAATCAATTTTGACTTGTGAAAAGTCAAAACGGTAACCTGTATCAGTTATACTTTATATTGTACCCTTTGTACAAGTTCTCACATAGAAAATGTTTACACTGGGTGACACAGCAACACTATATGAAGGGGTAGTTGCTTAGAATCATTCAGGTGGCAGCACAAGAAGGAAAGAAATAATACCAGAAGAGTGTGTGGATACTTTCAACCAAGTGGATTTTTGCAGGCAGAACCATTGGTAGCATTCATACCAATGCGGCAATTGCAGAATGAGGTGCAACGAGAGTTTTTTCTTCGACAGGAACAGCTCTGTGTAGCACATTTGGAACAATTGCACCTGACAGTATACTCCTCGGGGATTGGATTCTTTCCTTCTCGTGGGACGAGTAGGTCATCAACGACCTCGAATCCGTAGAGGCACGGATCAAGGATATCGTTGTCTGTCTTTGTCAAGACATTGATCATCTGGTACGTGGCATAGAATGCCCTTTTTATGTGCAGTTCTGTTGCAATGCTGGTGGGCGGTAAATCATCCAGACATGGGCGCTGTGCATGGTGGTACAGATGACACCTTAGTTGGTTAAGTGTTCTGTAGGTTTGTGACTTCTTAAAAACCTGCACCAGGTATCTTTCTGCTGCAGAAACTTGTCTGCCAATGTCATTCATGGTCCCAAATTGCAGTAGATACTTTTCACGGTTTGCTTTCATAGCTGCATGTTTTGTACCGAACTTGCTGGTGTAGTCACACCCTGTCAAAGTATGCACAGCAGGCAAAACTTGACAAAAACCCAGTCCAATCTTGTCTGCAAGATCATGTACTGGAACATATCTAGAAGAATCCCTGACACCAGTTTTTATCCAAAGTTCTTCAAGGCCTTCTGATTTCAATTTACTCCAGTGGTACAAAAATAGGATGAGTACATCTGTATCTGAAGATAGCACAACCAGTTTTTCTGATCCACCTTTTGTAGCATGAAGAGCATGAAACACAGTTCTCAGGTCGGCTTCCTCAATTTCTGCATTCAGTTCAGAAGCCTCAGTTACTGATCCACCAGACCACTTGTAGGACAGAGGGCCGGTTCCATCAGAAACGTCAAAACTGCTTACCAGCACCTCAGTTACTGATGGGTCCAATGTATGACATAGCGCTGTGCGATGAATGAGGGTTTCCAGTTTTGCTTTATTTCTGCTTGACGGCCAGAACCTGTCCATTTCGACTGGAAGTGGGGTTTTTCTATCAATTTCCAGTAGATCTATGGGTGACTTTTTCTCCCTTTTCTGGCGTTCCGAGTCTTTAATGGACCTTTCAAGGTAAGAATCAAACACCAAGTCGATTCTGGAAGCTCCCTTTGAGGCGTGCTGAACGATATTAATCACACTATCGCACAACTCTCCAAAGTCCCACATGTCATTCGTGTTGATTTTGCGAACATTGGCCATGACATCAACTATACACCCAGTTTTCAAACAACTACGTGGCAGTTCTTTGGGACTTTGTCTTTTTATAATCTCTTGGACAATGTTACTCTTGGTTGCACTGGTCATGAGGCCTTCATCATCAAACAAATATGAACCTGAACATACATCAAACTTGAGCAATTCTTCCATGGACTTCCCTCGCTCCTTAGCAATATCAAGCATCCGTTGCAACTGAGCATCTTCACGCTTCGATATCTTTTTAGGAACTTTTTGGAATTACTTAACTTGTGAACTGAAGCAAAGGTTTTAAGGTTAGTTCTGTGAATAGTGTCTGAAAATCGAACTGTCTTCTTGCAAAACCGCTCTTCGCGAAATTTCTCATAGACAGTCAACCCAATACCATTCACATTCAAAAGCTGACTGCTGATTTCCTCAGTCATCACTTCCTTTGCCTGTATATTATGAAGCCTCTTCTCATTTGGTGGAGTCACGAAAGGGTTCTCATTTCTCTCAATAACTTGGAGGATTGAGAGAATGTTCCTCTCTTCTGACTCTGTGGTAGCTGTTGTGAATGCTCTGTTTACATCTAGTTCGTAGTTAGTTGTATTTGAGCATGTCAACTCTCTGTGTAGATTAGTTATCGCGAGCATCTCATGGTAGATTATTTCCCACTTAGCAACATACTGCTTCTTTCTAGTGCTTCCGAAGATACCTGAAGGACTTTTTTGGGACCGATTGATAGTCTGTTCAAGAGCCATGTCAGCACCCACCGCATTGAAACATCCTGGAACCCGCTTCACTGCAAACCTTCCCTTCATAAATTCCTGATGCACTGTCGGCGCAGTTTCAGGTAGCCTATGCATGTCCTCGAGGAATAAGGAACACCAACGAAGGTAGTTCGTTGAATCAAAAGCAGCAAACAGTGGCAAGAGATCCTGGATTGATTGGAGCTGAAGCGGCCAATCACCATCTCTATCACTCCGAATGAGGTTTTCGAGGGATGACATCAGTTTCAAGAAACAGTTCCAGTACTTAAAAGTTTCACTTTCCTCACAGCCCTCATGTACAAATCCATCAAAGTCATCAATCAGAGTGCCACAGCCATTCTTGAAATTTTGGAGATGTCTTCTGCTAGCATCTTTTGACTTTTCACAAATCGCCTTCCTCAGCTGTCTTACAGTTTCCAAGTGGTTTCTGTTCTTTTCCATGTTGATGTCTTTGTGGAAAAATTCAACCCACTGTAGTCTTGATAAAGCTTCTTTCAACAGCTGTAGTCCCTTCAGTGATCTGACATAGTTTCTGCCATTTAGAACCGACTCAACCACATTTACACCAAAGGTGCCACTCTCAATTAGTATGATCTCTGCCCCACTGCCCCTCAGATACTTTCCCAGACAACCCAAGGCAACCTTGGCCAAATGAAATGATCCAAGGCACAAAACAATGTTGCTGAATTCCTTTGGTCGTATAAGCTGTATTTCGCGGGCTATATGGTATACTCCTTCATCGCAGGTCACCGGTAGAACAGGCTGGTCAAGATACCATAGAATTCCTTGGAGATTTTTCATGGTGGAGTAAACAGTATCATACTGCGTAACTGGATAAGGGAGAACTGGAAGGAATCCTACACGTTTGAGTGGAACTTTGTCAGCAGTGCTCAAGACAGAGTTGGCGGCACTCCATATTGACATCATTTGATTCTGTGGCTTGGTGTGAATTATTTCAGGACTGGATTCGGCAAGACCCAACCGACCTAAGAGCCAAGCAACATCCTGCTTTCGATAATCATCCAGTACATCCTGTTTTACAGGACGTCTGTCTGAGATGATGTAATCCTTAGGCAAATCAGCTTTTTTAGATGGCTTGTGGAACTACTTCAGTTCCTGGCACTTCAAATTAGTACTGAAAGCTTTTGGTCCATGGATGATGTCTGTTTGGGAGATTCTTGGCTTGCATTCCTGAGCTCCCCCATGATCCTGGAACAAAACTGTAACCGTATCATGGCTGCCACCTGTGCCAGAAAGTGTAGCTTCGTCATGGTCAAAATTATCAAAGGCTCCCATTGTGAACATGGTTCTATTAAAGTGGCTTGGGAATGGGACTGTACCTTCACTAGCCTCTACAGTATATGAAGCCATGTCATTCTGAAATCGCATCAGTTCATCATAACTGGTGCAAACACCCAAGTGATTGAAACTTGTAATTAGGGTAGCACTCTTACAAACATCATAAATAGCTTCGCTGTTCATGATAAGCAGTGGCGTTCTTTTTTTCCCGTTGTGAAAAATGTAGTACATTATTTGGAACATGCTGCTTATTTGAAGCCTCCTTGACTTAGAGACCTTACATGTCCCAAACAAAAGCTCGTCATCACCATCAGCTTGTTCAGATTGACCCCTGTCACCGACATTTAAGTCCTTAATATCACAATTGAACAAAAATGCAAAAAACTTCAGCAGGGGATCTGGGATTGGAACAGCATCCCATGATTCCTTCAAATCAGCTGCGTCACAAAACCTGTCATTTAGATCAAAATTTACACCCTTCAGTGATTCTCTTATTAGCTCAGCACATTCCTTAATGGCATCAGACCCTCGGATTGTTTCAGCCATATCACTGACAGAGAGACCTTTGTAGAAAAACATCATAGACTTGTTAACTTGCTTTGGCTGTGAAAAGCAAATCTTGTCACCAAAGTGATTTGTGAGAAGGAGTTTAACTTCACGGTTTGTTACAGGAGGCCTACTTTTGGCATTTTTTGAGTCCAAATGTCTATTCATCAAGTCCCTAACATAACTAAGTTCAAATCCTTCACCATTTGTTAAACCAGTTTTAATAACCTCCAGCACACCAGTCCATGCCTTCTTCTTCCATGAAATAGGAATTTCAGCAGATTCATTTCTTGTGCTTTCACGATCACACTGGAGTAGATATGAATTAATACATGATTTGTGACAGTATAAGTCAGCACCAAATACTGAGTTAATGTCCTGTAAATCACATGTCCTGGTGTAAACCTCGTCCAGGAAGAAAACACTGGCTTCGAGAAATTTTTCGGCTCTGTTCATTTCTGAAATTCTATACTTAGTGCACTCTCCACTGTGTTTGATGAAACCACATATTCCACATTTCTGATTGTACATTTCACACTGATCTGTTGGGTTTTGTCTAGGAGTAACACCAGATCGTCGGACAGTAGATGGCAGTTGAGAGAAATTGGTCGTATCACATGATTCCTCTGCTGTTTCCTCTCGTCCGTGTCGTTCCGCAATTCTATCAAGTGTCTTCTTTAACGTGTAACCTTTGTAACAAGTATTAGTTACATGATAGACAAAGTTATCATCTGCTATTAACTTGAGTGTCTTACTAACTTCATCATTCCGGATGGCAGCAGCTTTCCGTACTTGCGTTCGGCCGTTCTCTGTAGAGGACGTGGGTTTGGCAAATGATTTCTGGCAAATTATGCACTTGTTGGCGTCAAAAGTGGTCTCACACTGTCCAAGGCCAGTCAATTTAACAGCTACAGGCTCTGCCATGTCGGATTAGTTGTGGTGTGATTGGCGGCCCTGTAAAAAACCACAGAGTCACTCTCAGTCAGTTAGTTGCTAACGGAAATAAAATCATTAACACAATGTTTGTTCACAATATGCCAAGCACACTTCTCCCAACTCACAATTCTAACGCCATAACATTGTCCCTAGGGTACATGGGTACACTAGCCCTAGCTGATGCACAGCAGTGACTGCACATTAACCTAGGCCTACAGTAAGTCTAGGCATAGGGCAATTGGACTAGAGTTAGGTCTGGACTGTCCATATTTTCTAACTAAGACTTCTTCATATTTTTACTAATTTTTCTTAAGCTTAGGTATAGCCTAGGCCTAGAGTAAGCCTAAGTCTAAGGTAAGTGGACTAACGTTAAGCCAAGGCCTGGACTACATGTGCATATTTTCTACCAAAGAATTCTTATTCTTACTTCTTCTTTTCTCTTAAGTCTAGGCATAGCCCGGTAAGGCCTACAGTAAGTCTAGGGCTAGGACAGTTGGACTAACGTTAATCTTAGGCCTGAACTGTGCATGTTTTTTTTTTTTTTTGCAAAGAGTCCTTCTCATTCTTACTTCTTTCTCCTAAGTATAGCCCTAGCGTAGGCCTACAGTAAGCCTCCTAGGGCAGTTGAAGTGACTAATGTTAGGTACAGGCATGGATGTGCATGTTTTTTTTTTTTTTTTTTTTTTTTTACCAAAGACTTCTTTTTATTCTTAGGCCTACCTATTTTTTTCTTAAGCGATAGGTCTATAGCCTAGGCCTAGAGTAAACCTAAGCCTGGGGTAGTTGGACAAACATTAAAGCCTAGGCCTGTTCTGTGCATATTTGTTTTACCAAAGAATTCTTCCTATTCTCCCATTTTATTTCTCTGAAGCTTAGGCCTTGCCTTAGGTCTTCAGTAAGCCTCCTAGGGCAGTTGAAATGACTATGTTAGGTATAGGCCTGGACAGTGCATGTTTTTTCTACCAAAGAATTCTTAAGCTTATTGTTACCTTTTCCCTTTAAGCAATAGGTCCAGCCTAGGCCTTGAGTAATCCTATAGGCCTAGGGTAGTTGGACAAACATTAAGCCTAGGCCTGGGCTGTGTATATTTTTTACAATCGAACTCTTCGTATTCTTTCTTCTTTTTTCTCTTAAGCTTAGGCCTCAGTAAGCCTAACGTTAGGCCAGAGCAGTTGTACTAACAGTAACCCTAGGCATGGTTCGTGCATGTTTTTTACCAAAGACTTCTAAAGCTTACCTCTTTTTTCTCTAATTCTTGTTGTTGAAGATCAGTCAAAAGGGTCAGCGTATCCTATTTCAGGGACACTGCCACCATGCAGGCAACAATAGCATCACTTCTACAAAGCTCATGTGCAAACAACAAATCAGCCTACCGGCCACCGGGCACAAGTTAGCATGTGTTTTGGTAGTTGTAAAATACAAGGAATACCTTTTCTAAAGCCAAAAGTACAAATCAGGCCAAAGCTGAAGGTGTTGGATTTGTTGAAGGAGGGGGTTTTGGAGGGGATAAAATAGTTTTGGGTTTCAGGTCTTTCTCCTAAGCCCTTACCTTGTCCCCCCCCCCCCCGAACGTCTGCAGGCCCCTAGACAATGACTTTATAGATACAGAAATCTTTATTTTTAGGGGGGTTCTCATGATTTTTCTGATCTTTCATGACCGTTTGGAGACAAAGCAGGTCAAATGAAATGCAAACAAATGTAACAACGGTGAATCAAGAGCAATCATAACTGAAGGAAATTCATCTTAATCAAAATATCATGTTTCGGTCAATTTAGCCCCAGTCGAAACTGAGTGTTTTGAAATGGGATAACTTACTAAACTTACTACACCTCCCATTTCATTTAAAAGTTAGCTTAATGCACATAAATGTGTTGCTATATGTTTATTCTAATGTTTAAAAGTGTTTAACAGAGAAAAAAAATCGCAGGTGCAAACTATTTGATGTTTTCTTGGTGTTTGTCAGATTTTGGGCTGACCTACTTTTTGACGACCTTTTGACCTCATATGACTTAGTTATTGAATAAAACTCACAATCAATGTATGCATTCTGTAGAGCTCATTGAAACAAACATTTTGAGTGGTACTTCATGTTTCTGGGTTAATTAACAGAGGAGATATGACTGTTTTAATTTCCCCTACCCCTAATTTTAGCGACTAAAATTTCGACCCTGTCCATGAATATGTGCCCAATTTTTTCACTTCCTACCGGGTTAGAGAAAGTCTACCCTCTATTTCTTATGAGACCAGATGGTCCCCTTCCAGAATCAGAAGAGTAACTTAGGGTACATCTCATGCACACGGAAACCCCCCCAGCCGATAGACTAAAAGGAGTCTGAACGCCCTGTGCAGGAAGTGACCAACACCCCAGTCAGTCCAGACCATCAGAGTTCAGGAGTGGATTCACCCAAGACTATACCGATTGACAACCCTGGAGATCGAGGCCCGGATCCGCGGCTTTTCAGAGGGCTACTCTCAGGTAACCAGACGGTGACAGAAGTCAAAGTGAGTGAGGCTAGAGTAAGAGCTCGAGACTTGTCCAGTGCGTCAACGTTGTGTTCCTGGCAGATGAAGCGTACCGCCGGAGACAAAAAGTTATGTGGTGACGACAGAGACTGCTGTCAGCCCAGGAGGTACGTTCTACAGAACAGTGAAGGAACAGTACGAAGGCCAGTAGTAGATGCAGACGATTGCCATCAAGTTTTGGTAAGTTTGACATGTTTAAAGACTGACATGAATTTCGTCCTTTTTAATGACTTGTATAAATGTTTCGAAAAGTGTTTTGCTATTAAGTGCATGCTAGGTAAGTGCATTGAAAACAGATGTATATAGATTTTACAGCGTAAAAGTGTTTCTTAAAAATTCTATCTTTAATTATTGTAAAGCTGAGAATGTACAACGTCGAATGCGTGGAAGCATTCCTTTTTGTGGGAGGGGGTGGTGTAGCGAAAACGCAAGGTAAGCGCCCTCCTTGCACGGTACCTTTAATCTGTCACATGAAGCAAGTTGACCCCTGACCTGCGTAATTATAATTAGCTGTTATCGTGTGACTTGTCACGACCTAGTGCCATGTTTCTATTGTTACCCGTGCGGGCCGGATATCACGTGTGTAGATTCCCGCCGGCTCACACTTAGCCTCGTGGGTTGATAGCGAGCGGAAGCAGACAGGCAAGCGCTAAAGGAAGAGACGTTGTACTCCCTCGGTTCAAAAAGTAACGTGAGTTTAAGTCGTAATTCTTAAGAGTAATCAATTAATAGAGTGACAGTTAATTCTTTTAGGCCCACTATAGAAGAGTGAGGCGATCGTTAAGTGAAGTAAGGCAATTATAAAGTCGTCGATTGTATATGACGTGTGATAGTCAATGTACCGTTAGCTCATTGCTTCGTAGGCCTGTGTATTGAGATTTGTACAGAATTTACTATTAAGCTTCTACACAACGGTGACGTTACCTTGGGACCGTTGGGACGAAATTATTCCGTAAAAGTCAGTGTGTATAATCTTCTGGCCTAAGGGTAACCTTACAAGTAATTAACAATCTATATAGACAGTTAACGGGTCTTAAGTTACTGTCGGTGACCTGAATCTTTGAAATTACATCAGCATTGAACCCTAAGCTGGGGAAATTTAATAGTAGCTCAATGGTTCCGGTCAGTGTGAAGCGGCCGGCATAAGTTAAAAGTGATAAGAGAAATAGACGGATCATTTAGGCTGAATGCACTTTTCTGGGACAGATAATTAGTTCATTCGAGTGGTTTAAGAGTAAAATGGCCCGGGCAGAGCTATGTTTTAGACTTGTTTAAGTCAGTATGTCCCCTGCTGAGACCATCTAGATTTTATCCATTTTCTTGAGTGAGGTTTATAATTAAGGGGAGCTTTAACAAGTGATTCTTACGGGTGATCAGTGCTCGTAAGTCATAGTGGCTATGAGTAACTCTCACGAGCGGGTAGAGCTCACGAGCAGGTAGTGCTCACGAGCGGGTAGTGTTCACGAGTAGCAGTGTTCGCGAGCAGGTAGTGCTCACAAACAGGTAGTGCTCACAAACAGGTAGTGCTCACGAGTAGCAGTGTTCGCGAGCAGGTGGAGCTCACAAGTAGTAGTGCTCACGAGTAGGGGGACTCATAGGTAGGGGTGCTCACGAGTAGATGTGACCAGTGAGTAAGTTCAAGAGTAGCTTAAACTGCCACCTGTCACTAAGTTTAATTAGGTCGTAAAAGTAAAAGTAAGTGATTGTACGAGTTGCGCTTACTCACAATGATGGCTCACCAATCAAACCGAATCGGGATGTACAATTGCTAAATAAAATTGATTGAGAATCAATACTCGACCTGTCTTCATCTTTGTGTGTGTGTGCTTCTGTTATACTCTACTGCGACTGGAAACGCTGTTGGAGGACGACGGCGAGCGTTACACTACGTATATAGGCCTATTGCATACTAACTGTGTTACAGGAACGTGTTCGCACTAGGTGAAGAAAAATGCGTCTTTTTCAACTTAAACAAGAATAAAATACGAAACCATCACAAGAAACTTACAATTTATGAGAGATGCTACACCCTCGTCTTTTTCTGATAACGGTAGATGATTTTAGAAATCAAATTTTTGGACGTTCATGTGCATGTGATTTGTATGAATCTCTATGTAAGCGATCCGTCTGTTGCCCAGATAGAATATGGGTATTGAGTGCCCATACGATCACAGCTGTTTTGGGGAGTCCGCCCTCTAGTTCCTATTATCCTACTCTATGGTGAGGAGTCACCGCGCCATTTTAAGTTTGGTATCTATGTTTATAATATCTTTGAGCAAAGATAATAATATTAATGCATTTATAAAGCGCCATCTATCTATGAAAATAATCCGAGGCGCTAATGGCACATACAAGATCATCACAATGAACATGAAATAATAACAAATGTACAAGTTAAGATTAATTATAAGCAATTGAGAATAAGTAAGTTTTAAGAGTATTCTTGAAGGTATTTAATCTAAATATATATTATAAGATATCATAAACGTAGATCTACCAAACTCTTGTCCCTTAAAGTGGAAGTTTAAACAAAAATTTGTGAAAGAGGAACAAAATCTTCACAGTGTGGTGAGGGTTCCATTCAAATCAGACTTGTATTTCTTGAGATATCAGTAAATGAAGTCACCAGATTTGTGTTCAAAAGTGAGTTTGAGGGCAGTGCTATAGCTTATACCATTTCCTCACGGACAAGGAATGCTTTGTTTCCCTTTGTTTGATCATACTGTTGTGTTGACCTTGACGTTAATAGGGGTATATATGGCCTTTCTGTGGGGTATGCAAAGTTTGTAAAATTCTCATGCAACTTAAGCAATCATATTTTAATAATATGGGATTGTTGAGGAGAAAATCCAGTATAAAGTTAAAAGAAAAACAAAAGACTGGCCATTAATGTGGGGATGTGATGTCATATGTGCTTGCTTCAAGCTTACTTTCTGTTGAAAACGTGGAAATTACTTTACGTGTTGAAAACCACACCTCGGATTTCCATGAGGCAGGAATTCAATACAGTAGGAGGATTTAGCCATCAGGCGACAGAAGACGTCTATATATTTCACCCGAGAAAATGGCCTTTTCCCGGGGAACTTTGGCTAAACGACTCTATTGAATTCTAGCGGCATGCATTGCAAATTTCACTAAAATGCTCAGCAATAATTACTCCTCTAACATACAAAATCTTTTTGTGACCTTAAACTGATCTTTTCGCTTACTCCTCATGGAGGCTCAATCCAGTAGAGCTCTATGGCACAATCGGAGGGGCGCAAGAGTCCATTTGACACAAAGATATTATAAACATAATACGTACCAAACTTAAAATGGTGCGGTGACTCCTCATGGAGGCCGATTCGGAGGTGCTGATCACTGATCAGTCTTTTTGGAAGCTAACAGGCAATAGATTTCTTCCGGTAGTATAAATACTTGTGATTTAAGAACATTCCATATCTTGCAACCACAGTTTTTCAATGCGTTTTGCTTCATGGAACAGTATTTTCCTCTTTCGAGGTTTTCACTGAAGAACATTTGAACATGAACGCAAAACGTCTGGTTTGGAGTTCATTGACTTACTGATTATTCAGTTTCTATGGTATTTTCACAAGTGCACATCTATGCACGCTTTTAAGTTTTTACGCACTTTCAACACAAAATCAACTAGTGCGTTCTCTTTCCACATTGAAGCAGGCTTGAAGTACACGTCAATTACACCGAACTGCACATGGAGAAATGCATTGTGCGCCTACAGAACCCGTTTTGAAACTGCACGCACCCTGTCATCTCGTCACAATTAAACTTTCTGCTACGCATGAATAATTTTGCTCCCACATCACCGAATAGAACTGTGCGCATTGTCAAATCAGCACTTCCACCCCTCCGATTGAGCCTCTGTGAGGAGTCAGTGTGTCTAACAATGTAGAGATAGGAGTTTGGTGTCTACGTTTATAATATCTTTTCTAAGATATAACAAACATAGATAGCAAAATTAAAATGGCGCGGTGACTCCTCAGGAGGGGTAAGGTTGAGATGCAGAACCCACACTTGGAGGTATGTGTCAGAGAACATTACTGTTCGATATCTGGATATGCTCCCTACCCAAAATCTGCAAAGCACAGACCTATCTTGAAAATGTCCTGAAGCAATTCCCTGCACCCTGAGCTTAATTTTACAGTGTGTTCTTTCAGTCCACTGAGGGGTTCTCAACACTGGCCTGCAATTCCTTTAGATCACTTTCTTGCCACCAGAATCTGTTACTTTCCCAAACCCAAACACATAAT
This sequence comes from Holothuria scabra, assembly GCA_037179385.1. NCBI lineage: Eukaryota > Metazoa > Echinodermata > Holothuroidea > Aspidochirotida > Holothuriidae > Holothuria > Holothuria scabra. The sequence goes on along the minus strand of CM074197.1, from coordinate 2,422,528 downwards.
ATCCAATGGATGCACATACTTATGAAAATGCTCTCTGGTGAAAAACCAGTAGTTTGGAAGCAAACTGTGTGCTACTGCTGGGTATAATGGTCTGTGTCTGTGTAATTCCATCAAACTGCTCATTTGTCAACTCCTTTGTTTTGGCAAAGATACCTACAGGGGGAGAGGGAGGGAAGAAAAAGAATAATAATAATAAAAAAAAACACTAAAAAGCAGGTAAACAAATGTAAAAGACTCCACCAACTTCCATTACTGCAATGCCCTTGTGACGTGTTTATCTGCTCAAAGAATACCTTTCCTAACGGTTAGAAAAGTTTGTGGCAAAGTGAGGGCGCTCTGTGTTGATATGACAGTAGTTATAGCCACAGTACATGCCTTAAAGGTAAAGAGCAGTCCACCCAAACTAATTTTGAAGAAAAAGCTAAATAACACAATTTTCATCATATTCTCTTCAAAGTATCTTCCACTACATTTTATCACTTAACTATTGCATATTCAAGGTAAACCAAGCAGTAATTTCTGGTAAATTTCAAGTTCACATTTGAAGAGGAAAAACATTGTCACATGTCTCCCAACAGCCAATCATGAAACTGGACAGTCTACTACACTTCTTCAGTTTGGGATGACTGCTCCTGCGCTTTAATCAACTCAGTGTAGCATGTATTTACATACACACATGCATTTATCATGCTACTGTGACTACTTGCCATGGTCAAGAGCAGTCCTCCAGACTAATTTTGAAACAACAGCTATTTTTCCTCTTATGTCCCTCAAAGTATCTTTCATAGCGTTTTGTAACTTAAATATTTCATATTTAAGGTGAAACATACAGATATTCCTACTAAATTTCACATTTAAAGAGAAAAATTGTTGTAACATGACGGCAACGGCCAATCATGAATTGGGCAGTCTTCTACACTACTACAGATTGGGGTGACTGCTTCTGCCCCAGTTCGAAACACAACCCCGAGTACTACATTAAAGGGCCAAACCTCTCACCCCAAACTATAATTTTGGTACCCGGATACCGAAATTCTCAATTGGCTCAGTTCTTGGATTGACAGCTAATTCAAACAATGCAGATTGCCAAAGCTTATATTACACAGCATGAACGGTACTGAGAGTGTTTTGATGATATAAATTGAGCTTTTCTATACTGAAGCAATAAACTGAGATCGAGTCTGGATGAGGATGAATTTCAGACAATTGTGGGAGGGGCTTCAGTAAGAAGGTAAGGAGAATTGGTACTGTTTGGGGTGAGAGAACTGGGCCTTTAAGCGAAAAACCGAACAATACACCATGCGCCCATACACTGTAATGCATTTGTGAGGTTTTTGATCGAAACTTTTCGATATGAACACCAACGCAAATTGAATGGCACTTGATTCTTTTGGGGGTCATATGGAATTGTAGGCTACCCAATTCTACGTGTCAATTCAATGTACCGTTGAAATGTGAGGCTGAATGTGAGGCTGAATCCTGTGCCTGCTTCAAAGTGGTATTAGTGTGCATGATGCTACACATGTTTGACGGTATGTAATAAACGAAGTCCGGCTTTCTTGCATCCTCTGTGTGACAGAAGAGGCAGATCACTATTTACTGCTACTTGTATGAAGGATTTGTGGCCATAACTTTGAATAGAACATGTTTGAACCAAAATCATCTCATCATAAGGGGGAAAATAGATATAAGGTGAGTGATCTTGTTTCTTGCCGTAATCGTGGAAATGGCCCCTACAGTATATGTGATATTAAGTCGCAGTAGTCACCTAGGCTAGACCTATGTACAATCCTGTACAAAAATACATGGGACAGTCCCCTGCTCCCTCATTCAATGTTGGAATTCTTGAAATTTGGGGTGTATTTTGTCAAGGACAACATTGATGTAGGGGGAGGGGATCTCAAAAGAGCAGAGAATCTGCGCATTTAGTGTGAGGCCTACTACATTTGCACAAAAGTGCCCCAACAAGTCCAGGATTGTAGAATGTAGCCTAGGTAGGCCTAACGTTACTGTACACCACAACTTTCGAAGAAGTCACTCTAATATTGCATGGGGTGACATAGCCCTTGAACAGGGGGGTACAACTATAGAATACCCCGCCAATAAAAAAGTCCACGGTGTAGCTGGCAACAGCGTCGCACTCGCGCGTTAAAATACAGTAAGCACAGTATAAACAGATAGTTCGAATACAATAAGCACATAGTGAAATGAATAGAGAGTTCTTAAACTTGGGAGTTATAAAAAAATCTAAATCATGATGTTGCCGGCGGAGCCGGTGTAGCCACTCGAGATAAATGTCTTGGACTTAAAAAAATTTTTGGGGCATAAATGACCATGGTAAAGTGTGTACAAACCACGATGTTGCCGGTGTAGCCACTCCAGATAAATGTCTTGGACTTAGAACATTTTTTGGGCATAAATGACTATGGTAAAGGGTGTACAAGCCACGATGTTGCCGGCGGAGCCGGTGTAGCCACTCAAGATAAATGTCTTGGACTACAGTACCGGTTCGTCGAGGTTAGCGCGATCGTCAAGTTGCGAATAGTCCAAGTTAGTCAAAGATCGTCAATGTACGTCAAAGCCCAAAGTTTCCCAAATGCCCAAACTGAGATCGTCTAATTTGACGATGTTGGAAATGTTCGTCAAAAATCGTCAAGATTAAAAACAGCCGCACAATAGCTTGCGGTTGTTTGGTAATAAGCTTTGCGGTTTACTACTTGCGACATTTTTACCGACAACACGACAAAAGAAACAAAAGACCACAGCTGAATAGCAGTCTAATTCCCTTCACTAGCTCCACGCGCACGGCGTAGTTGAAAAGATTTTATATTTTTGGCAAAGCACATTTTAAGTACACAGAAATCAGTTAGCTTCCTCGGCGATCGTAAAGTATTGGTTTCCATCTTTGGGTGCACGTCACAACATCCCAGAAGTGCATGCAGATTGTCTTCAAAAATTTTGCATTTCTCATTTAAATCGCCACTTTTTATTTTTAGATCGTAAAAGTTATCGTGGCCTTTCTTCAATGTTTGTTTTGCACCTTCATTGCATTTTTCCGTATTGCTGTTTTACCAGCATACTTGTTTGGTATGGCGTGTTGTTTTTGATTTTTTTTCGCGCAAACATTCTGGTCATTAAGTTACAGGTGTCAGGAAATCCAAATCTTTTCAGAAATTGCGCTAAGTCGCTCCATACAGCTTTTGGTTATTTTTTTGCTTGCATGCTTTGGGTTTTTTGTTTTTTCTTGTTCTTCTTCTTCTTCTTCTTCTTCTTTTTTCTTATGCATGTGTGCCTTTCAGTTTTTGACGATCGTGGAAAACTTGAAAGCGATTATTGTTGTGTTCATATTCTGGGAATACACTTCAGTTCCCCAACAGAAAAGTTAGAAATGAACTTTGGGGGAAAGTAAACATATACACAACTGTTTCCAGTTCGTGGATTTACTAGCAAATCTAACCTTGCAAGCAGGAAACCGCTGACTTGTACGCTAGCGTTAAAAAGAACAAGTGGGTATATTTTCTCCCGTATTACCCCATACTCACTGTTAACCCAATGATGTCGCCGAATTCCTCCATTGCATGTTAGACTAGAGCCTACAGCCTAGCTATGTACATATAAATAAACCGAACACACGGTTAGCAAGAGTACTTAGCTTAGTTTACCCAGCTTTTGCCGAGAATTTCCCCGCAAAGATGATCAATATTGCACTAGTCTGCTCTCCAACCTGTGCCGTCGACCGGTAAGCCGACACAGTTTTATCGGACAAAACGATAGGCCTAGATCCAACTAATTATCGAGAGAAAATTGAAGGAAGGCCCGAGAAGAACAGCAAAAATTTCTTACTGTTGCTTCATATAAAATACTAAGAAACAAGCTGCAAACGGGCAGAATGTATCGCTTAAATGAGTAACTTTCACTTTTCACAAAATAAATAACCTCTTGGTCAAACCATCGATTAAAAAAGAATTTTTTGAAGTTTTCCAGAAGTACCCCCGACTCTCGGTAAAGGGTCAAGCCGCTAAACCAAACCACTGTGTAATGCATCGCGAACGGGTGTACCATCGGTTCTTCCCTCTTTCTGCCCGTAAAGAAAATGCCATCTTTCATTAATGTTTAAGCCTACCTTATGCAGCATAAGTTTATATTCTGTGCCTCTGTTTTTTATAATCCGAAGTATTAATCCTGCAGGTTGTGCCTTTAACCGTATAAGGCCTGTTACATGGACGGTTCCCAAAGCATAATGGAAATAATCTCTTCGCAATAAATATTTACATAGAACTCGTGGAGCCAGTTGCAAAATAAAGTTTTAAGGCCCGTCTCATAAGTATTAATACAGGACCCACTATATCTCCGCATCGGTGCAATTAGTGTTGCAAATTTCTGCACGGAGGTGACAGCTCTTTGACCTCCGTCAAAAACAGTGCTTAGGAATTCGTTTACGTTTTTAAAGTTTTTGTAAATTGCACAAACCGTTTTCGGTGAACTATTGTTTGAACCATATGTCGAAGCAATTAAAATCTCCCCCTCTGTAACCGATGTTGACAAATTGGACTCGCCTTGATCTGCCGACCAATCACGCGCATATTTATCACGTACACAGAATAACTCATTTGCATGTGCAAAAATAACTACTGCCGTATATGGCGCCCAAACTCGATCACCGCGAGGTTCACGTGGCCATGCTTGAGAATGAGATAACTGGACTCGTTCGTACTGTTTCAATGCTGCTATACTGTAGGACCGCAGTACACTCAAAATCATGTCCCAACATGTTTTAAGACAATACTGCATGGTCCCGCACGGCTGTACAGTTCGTTTTTAGCTTCCGAAGGTTCCACGTAAAACACACCTACGCATTTATCCCGCCAATGACCGTGGCGTAAAACGTCATGTGCTTCGCCGTGACAACAATTACAGCAAATCAGCGGCGAGCGTTAGTGGGACTTTCCAATGACGTAACCAATCTCTGTTTCTCAGGCCGACGCAGCCCGCTCGAGCTGTCGGCCACTTGTACGACTCGCTCTCTAGTTTAATCGTGCACACTCTGTATGCAAGTAAAATTCAGTGTAGAAGTATTTACGAAGCACTGTTCAGTAGATCAGTTGTTTTCGTTAAAATGCGTGGACCAAGTCAGCGAGTACTGAAGTCGGTCTCAAGAAAAACTGGAATGTTTGTAACAGATGGATTTGGTGGAGTGATGTGGGGCAATAAAATTATACAGAAATATCTGTCAGAAACGATTGGATACTATTGCTTCGGCCAATGTGGTTTTCGTTCATTTTTGTAAAGGGGGTTGGGCGGGTGGGTGGGTGGGTTAGGGGTTGTAAACAGCTACGAGTTCCAAGTTTCACAGGGTCGTAACCAGTGGGGTGGTCAGCAGGCACGGATTCAGACATTTCAAAAGGAGGACCTGACTTATGAGAAAGCAGGGTTGTGAGGGAGTTGCTCTGCTCAAATTTCCCGTTTGTTTTGTTGTTGATTTGACGAAAGGGAGATTTAGTGGATAAAATCCCCCCTCTTGGATCCACGCCTGGGCAGAAAAATCGGGTAGGGAAGAAAGGCAGGAAAGAGAGGAAAAGAAGGGGCCACTGGTACGAATTCGGGAACCTCTTGAGCTTTGTCGCCCCCTACCAGACGGCCAAAACGGACTGGTTACACCCTTGGTGTTTTCGGGAAAGCGCCCATAGTTTCTCTGTCCATGCCTCACGTGCGTGCATCCACTATAAATTCTTCCTGTTTCAGGTGCGCAAATCCCAGGGGGGGGGGGGGGCAAGGGGGGCCTTCGCCCCCGCAAGTGAAGAGGGGGGGGGCAAGGGGGGCCTTCGCCCCCGCAAGTGAAGAAGTGGGGGAAAATTGTAATTTAGCCCCCCCCCCTTAGATGTCAAAGCCCACACCCGCAGCCAGACAAATGTACCGGAGAGTGGCCAATACTTTTCAAGGGGCATTTTTTTCAGGGGATGGGGGCACGTGTTCAAATGAACGACGTCCCCAACAAAGTCCCACGCGGGCCTTTTGGTTTTGCAGGATATGTAAAACCCAAACCAAGAAAATACATGGCACGGTGACACGACCTACATCTGCAACAAGTACGGCGCCAAACGTATGACAAATTCTTGACAAACGTAGAAGATTCTAGACAGCCCTCGCGTCATCTAGTCTACTCGGCGGTAAACATCAAACAGGTGCGCATGAGAACACAGGTCATTCACCCAGCTGCACAAAATGGTAACATATGATTGACAGATTCCTCGATGTTTTTGAACCCTGGGAAAACGGGACTCAAGCATTTGTTTCAAACATTGGAGACAGCGTAAAAACAACTTGTGCTTTTTAAATCGGCAGTTAGTGAGCGTAAAGCTTGTTGTGGAACAAATTCCCAACAGTTAGCCAAGGCAATCAAAGTTGGTCTACTGAATATTCGGCTATACTGGTACAAAATGGATTTTATTGGGATATATAACCTTTCTGTGTGGAATAAAAAACTTTTACAAAGGTAAGACACTTTCCGTTTAGCATGCGTAATAAACCCGGGTTTGTTTAGGCTTGCGGGAAGAAATGCAAGGTCCCTCGTTGGGTGGACTACATAGGACGGGGGACATGGGACTAGATAGAGCGCGGAGAGGGCGCACCAGGACCAGGCTTTTAACGGGGGTGCTCAGCCTTCTCCCAATTGGGGCTTACTGTTGGGAACATCTGCAATTCTCGGAACATCTAACCCCGGGAATAACGAACCTTGTAACCATCGCCAAATCATTGAGACATACGAAAACGGGGAACATCGAACCTCGGGAAGATCGGGTAGGCCCCGTAAGGGGGGGGGGGCATTACCCTTAAAATAACATGCCAACTAATCCATTTTTTACTTAATTCGAAAATCTCTCAGTAGACTAGGGTCGGTACGATATTATAATGCATTGGATTCTATTCGAAAAACGATCACAAGATCGACGCTGTTATTATATTATTTTTCCCCGTTGGAACAACTGCACTACAGTATAACAAACTTCATTTATCTTGTGAAATTAACGAAAACCTAACAGTTTAAGGGCCCGTTTGGTTTCTTTTTTCCTTTGCATGTGTTGGAGCCTAAAACAATTCGCAGCATTTCAATAAATATCGGAAGAACTAGTAGAGCTGCAACTTTCTTAAGAGAGAATACTTTATACTTAAAAAAAAAAAAAAAACTTCTTAAGCTTAGCAGGATTTGCTCCCAATCAGAATTTTTACGCGAGTTTGGATTTTTTCAAATATTTTTGGCAGTTAAGAGCCATTTCAAACATACGGAAACATTTTTTAATTTTTTAATGAATATCGATCGCATTTGACTGTTTGATGTACCGGCTCATCCTCACCCCTTCTGTCTCTCACGATAAGGCATTCGGCTTGAGGGAGGGAGAATTTATCACCGACAACATAACGAAGAAGTTTTCAAATGATCGGGATTATTTTTCTTTCTTTTGATTGTCGGAATTATTTCTGAGCGATTAAAACCTTCTGGTCGGAACCGGGAAACATTTTTTGCAAGAGCAGAACAACTTTCAGATCCCCTTCTTAACTTTTGAAAATCTCCATTATGATAAAAAGAAATTCAAAAAATTGTACGTATCATTTAGAAGATTTGAGGTTGATCAGAATTTGATATGTTTGAAGCTTCCTACGCTTTGGAAAACTCTGTCCACTACAGTAGCTCCTGAAAATCTCCGTTTTGAAAAAAGAGAAACCACACCTTTAATGATCTTGCATAGGAATACCGTAGGACAACATTTGTGGAAGATTTGTTGAAGGGGTTTGTGAAGGCAGTGCAGGGTTTTGCATGTACATTACACATTAAAAAGCTGTACACGCAAATTACGGTACGTGTGTGATTGGATCGAGTAGAAAATTTGGTTCTGATTTCCCTGTTAGGGTAACATTTTCCATTTTAGGCAAGATCTAGTATCTGTTCAAGTTAGAACCTAGTCAACTTTCTGTGGCATTAAAAGCCTGATGTGTCGTGCAAGCTCTTTTGTCACGATGTTACTTCCTCTGAATGGCGGCCTGTTTAGTGGTCCATTCATGCACGCTATTGTGCCAATGATTACGGAGTACAGTTTTGCTGGTATTGAGAGGATTATAAAACACGCACAATAGATCGTCAAGCCGTCGGGATTATGACGATCTTTTTCATTGTATGACCGAAGTGCGGTCGATGTAATCTTCTCATCAATAGATGTTCTCTAGGTAAGGATTATTGGAGTTGATTTGACGATATTTGACGATTAGAAAATTAGAGAAAAACTGCTGGTCGTCAAAGTTAGTCTCTGATAGTAAGTCATCGTATCGTGCGTCAACGTCGGCTAACCTCGACGAATCGGTACTGTAAGAACATTTTTTGGGCATAAATGACTATGGTAAAGGGTGTACAAGCCACAATGTTGCCGGCGGAGCCGGTGTAGCCACTCGAGATAAATGTCTTGGACTTAGAACATTTTTGCAATCATTCCCAACATTATTACACCGTACAAGTCAATGGGGGCAATGATGAGTCGTTCTCAAAATAACTTAGAAGTCGCCTCCTCGACAACTTGACAGCTCGATGTAGCCAGGCAGTTAAAGGGGTATTTTCCCATGGTATTCTATAATTACTCCAACAGGGGTGTGTGCTTGTTAGGCCTGTATGGCCTAGGCTCATTCCTCTCACAATAAAGACCTTGTGGGGATGACGTTCAAAAACATAGCCACTAGCCAGGAGGCACAAAATATGAAATAACTGACCTGGTTTAATACTTTTGCAACTAAGTATCATACAATGAATGGAAAATGCGTTATTGGTGAGATATCACCAAAACAATTGCAAATAAGGATCACTTGGAATGAGATTTTAAGCAAATTCTGGCCTTGCTTCATGTCGACATCATTATGAGTATGAGTAGCGTCCATTTTCTTTTAGTGTATGATGGGAAGGTACAGTACTTCAGTTGCTAAGCAACAGAAGCTGTGTGAGCGCCAGTGACATTCCTAATATTTATAGTCACTTCACACTATTACTGAATGAAAGGTCATGTTATGAAGACGTCTAGGCAGGTCAAGTATCAAGTTTTTGCATCGTTCAACTTTTGAATGTCAGCAGTTGTATTTTATCGGGGATCTGATAATTCAAGATGAAAACAAGCCGCGAGAGGCGGAGAGTGTACACATCTTTTCCTGCAGAAGAGACAAGTTAACAAAATTTGGACTATCTACACCGCATAAAAAAAGATGTTGCATACTCATTGCTCTTCAACCTAGACAGAACCCGTTAAGATATCCACAATTTGCATTGGATTTCCCCCCTGTTGTGACTTTGATCTCTTCTGAGAAGAACAGATGTTAAAAAGTCGAAAACATGGCACATTGGTTTACTGTTGCAGTCAAAGTTGACAGTGAAAATTTGGCCATTCTTTGATGAAAGTTTGTAAACATCTTTTGTGCAGGGATAAATACGGTGCCAAAGATCATCTGTGTTAAGTTTGGTGAGATTATTTTATTATTTGGGGATGCTAGACTAGAGGTGACGTTCCGCGGGCATCCTGGCAAGTGACTACGTCTATGAACGTTATCCCGCAAGGGCTGTGTTGTGAGAGGAATGAGCCGAGGCCATGTAAAGACCTCACAGCCCTGTTCGAGGGCTAGGACTGACATAGACCTTTTGGTGATGTTGCAGCAGGAAGAAGAGACATTTGCCTAATTTGATATCAGTTTTTGCCTGGTATTGATCTTTCTGTAGAATATTTTTATCATCACTTGTCCTAACACAACCTTTTTTGGTGGGAATTAAAATTAGGCCTAGTTCCAGTAATTTTTGAAGTATACATTGGCAATTGGTAAATTTTTGAAGAGCAGTATTAGTAATGTTCACCCTAAATGTCGTCAGTATTTTTGATTCCTTGCCGAAGGCAGGCAAGGAATCTATGCGATGGTGATGTCGTGTGTATGTGTGTGTGTGTGTGTGTGTGTGTGTATGTGACGCTTTAGCTTGTAAACACGATATCTCAAGAAGGGTAAGTGTGACTAACCTCGTATTTGGTGTGTGCATTGGCCATATTGAGTAGATGATCCCTATTGATTTTCGTGGAGATCAAAGGTCATTTGGGGTCACCAGAGGTCAAAAGGTCAAAACTTCATAAACACGATAACTCAAGAACGGTACATGTGACTATGCTCATATTTGGTGTGTGGATTGGTCATATTGAGTAGATGATCCCTATTGATTTTCGTGGAGGTCAAAGGTCATTTGGGGTCACGAGAGGTCAATAGGTAAATTCCTTAGAAATTGCTTGTAAACACGGTATCTCAAGAAGGGTAAGTGTGACTAATCTCATATTTGGTGTGTGCATTGACCATATTGAGTAGATGATCCCTATTGTTTTTGGCGGAGATCAAAGGTCATTTGGGGTCACGAGAGGTCAAAAGGTCAAAACTTCGTAAACACGATAACTCGAGAACGGTACATGTGACTGTGCTCATATTTGGTGTATAGGTCGGTCATATTGAGTAGATGACCCCTATCGATTTTTGTGGAGGTCAAAGGTCATTTGGGGTCACGAGAGGTAAATAGGTAAATTCCTTAGAAATTGCTTGTAAACACGGTATCTCAAGAAGGGTAAGTGTGACTAATCTCATATTTGGTGTGTGCATTGGCCATATTGAGTAGATGATCCCTATTGATTTTCGTGGAGATCAAAGGTCATTTGGGGTCACCAGAGGTCAAAAGGTCAAAACTTCATAAACACGATAACTCAAGAACGGTACATGTGACTATGCTCATATTTGGCGAGTGTGTTGGCCATATTGAATAGATGTTCCCTATTGTTTTTGGTGGAGGTCAAAGGTCATTTGGGGTCATGAGAGGTCAAAAGGTCAAAACTTAGTAAACACTGTATCTCAAGAACGGTACATGTGACTGTGCTCACATTTAGTGTGTGGATTGGTCATATTTAGTAGATGATCCCTATTGATGTCAAAGTTCATTTGCAGTCAGCATGTTCAAAGCCTGACAAGCTTTCCTGCACAGTCTTTCAAGAAAGGTCACTTGTAGGGTCCTGTAACTTTTCATGTAGATAGCACATAGTGAATACATGGTCCCAGAAGTTTTTTGTGGAGGTCAAATGTCATTTGGGTTCACAACCGGCAAGGGGGATCTCACTGTAGGAAGATTGGATGCCTTGCATGTGTACTTTGTGGGCACATTATGGAGCCCTGTTAATTGAAAAACATTGCAAAGCAATGTCAATGTGAAAAAAGGCCTTACATTTCAGCAGCAAGGAATCACTAAGCCTTTTGGCTTTCTGGTTTTACTGTTACCACCAGAATTGGTCAATGTATTCCATCCAACCCTACCAAGGAGGTCAGTCTTTTAACATCGTATATAAAACCCCAAACTATTTTGACACTTCCTCTTTCTGCATACCTCAAGTGACCGTCAGTCATGTCAAATGCTTGACTACCTTGCAACAGTACACGTACGTACTGTAGAGCATGCCAGAATAAGTAAACATTCACTCGTGGCAACACAAGTTTCTTCACCTTGTAAACTGTCAAAGTCATGGAAATACAGTGTGTAAAGTTTGCAGTTAGCCTGTACACTCAGTCCACACACAACCAAAAGTCACTCTCCTGTTCTAGCTATATGTTGTTTGCATAAAATCAGACAGTTAAAGTGGTTCTATTTACAACTGTTATTAGCCAAATCTAGCTCCTCTTGCAACTCCAACTGCTGTGGTTACCTCAGACTGTCACAAATTCCCACTTTTACCATAAATAAGAGCTAGAAATTTACCACCAAATTTCAGAACCAGTAATTCTCAACTTGTCCAAGCCAAAATTTGTGTGCCCACACTCTATGCCAATGGATTGTGGCGCTAAAAAGATGGCGCCTGTGTGACAGTAGTTACGAAATTTCAGACCATGATGTCATCACCATGGGCAAGCTCTATTCCATGTGTTTGATATCTCTTCACTGCAGCTGCAACAACATGCAGCCAAGTCTAGTTTGCAATGAGTGTCAGTTTCAGAGAGGTGCAGTATTATACTTTAGGATTTATTCCTCAGAATAGACAGCAGATACAGTATGGGCACAAACAGAATTCTTCAGTAATGGGTAGTACTATAGGTAAAGATCATGTCATGTACTGGCAACACTAACTTAAAATTTCAGTTGTTGCCTATACTGTAAGCAGAAGGAGATTCATGATGAATATAAAGCTGCAATCTCCTTTTGATGTCGACCTTCAACTGGGCCTTTAGGCAGTTGGAAATTACATTTTCATAGGAATATTAAAAAGAGAAGAAAGCAAAATTCATTTATAAATGGTTTGTGCAAGTAGCCTACTGTACAGTTCACACACTTACATGAACAGTCAGGATGAAAAAAAATTGAGCACAATGGCACAGGCAAAAGAACAAACCACAATTAAGTATAATAAATTAAAGAGAAAGGTGATAAGAAATCAAACAGTTTTTTAATGAAGGCTGTAGTTATACTGTTGTATACAGTAGGGCACAACCAAAATTTGCAGTTGGTGAACAGGTATATAAGGACAGCATCCTTTAACATACTGTATTCATGATACTGTATACACTTCAAATGGAAATAGGGCCTAATGGGAATTGCTATACAGTACTGTACTTCATTTTCACAAAGCTATCACAATTTCTCAACAAACAAGCACGATAACACTACACACAGTAAGTGGTAGTGCCAGAATGTCAAAGTGGGGGAGGGGGAATTGAACTAAGGACTAAGAGAAATGTTAGGGCCCAAAATTTTGGGAGTGCTTAGCATGAAACTGAACTCAAAGTGCCCACCCCGGGGGGGGGGAGGTCCAGTTTTATGGTAATCCTAACTCCTGACTGGTATAACTTGGGAGGGGGGGACAAGGAAAATATCTGAGTAACAAATTCCTCCTCTTGCACCTCCCCCAAGACCCCCTTCCCAATGAAAGTGCTGTCCAGATTTGATCTGAAGTTGTTTGCTTAAATAAATCTGTCACCAGATGCCTTCCTTGACTAATGAAGTAAAGACCACCACAAAAAGAAAAGGGGGATAAAACTTGTATTTACACAACAGACCTTCTGAGATGATTAGCACACTCATGTTATCACAAGGTGTAAGGAGGAAGGTAATCCAAGCATACAGTACGTGAAATGCAAGTATCCACATACTGTACAGTACTAGTTAGCCAAATAATGTTTTACAGTGCCAGTACACTGAGCAGGGCCCATATGAAATAAGGAGCTCTGAGGGCTAATAGGCCAGTAGGCCTAATCTATTGGGATATTTTAAGGACATGCTATACGTTTTTTAAATTTTAATGTGTGTTGTACTTTCATTGCATTTTCAGTTTGAAAGTTTTACAGATCGGGTCGCAAGCATCAATGTTGATGTGGTTCGTAGACTTCCACAGCCAAGTGATGCTCTGGATGAGGTGAAGTACACTTTCTAGTTTGTTTGACTTTATTTTCCCAAGTGCTGCATTTCTTATCATTTAAAGGACAAGAGCAGTCACCCCAAACTTATTATGAAACAGCGGCTAAATTTCAAAACTTTCTTCTTATTTTCAAATTGTCTTCCATAATATTTTATTTTATCAATTCAGTATTGCATACACCTGTATGAATATCACATTTGTGGAGAAAAGGATGGTCACATGACTCTCAAGAGCCAATCACGAAACAAAATAGTCTACTACTGTAATTAAAGTTGTGGTGGCTGCGTTTCCCCTTTAATCTGTGCGTATAGTTTGTCTTCCATGTACAGTAGTGTGAAATTTTAGCAGGCACTCAATAAAACTTTGTATTGATTTCATAGGTGACTGCACGGTCAAGTGAATAGAGCATTCGACTTGCAGTCGCAAGGTCTGGAGTTTCAGCCCTGGCTGGGTCATACAGTACCATAGATTTTAAAAATGGAACCTGCTGCCATTGTGCTTTTGGCTTGGCAGGAGCAATGCAGAAGGGAAAACAAGCCAATGGGCTACAGCTGTAAATACCAAGCCCAACTTAAACTGTCTGGTTAGAAACTGGGTTGTTAAACTTCTTCTGCGGTATCTAATTAACCATCACAAATGTCAAAAGTAGGAAAGTGTGGAAGGGATATTGCATTGATGAGTTGCAGTTATCGCAAAATGAAAGAAGATCTGAAAATTGACTAGTTGACAATCTGTTCTCCTAACAAAATTTTGAAAATTGGCATGATACTATCTCTTCAATTTGTCAGTTTGCAGGTTTTTGTCATTTTGCCATGTCTACAACTACCTGTTGATTCAATGTCCCTTTTACACTTACGTACAAAATGTCTGAAAAGTATTCATATTACAGTTATTACACAAGAATAGACTGAAAAACATGCTGCAGAATGCAGGCTGTTAAGTAATCCATCTCTGTATATTAAGTTCAACTTAAAAGAAGCAAAGAAAGATCAATATTAAAGATGCAAACTCGATGAAAGTATCATATGTTCACTGATAAACACCTGGGGGCATTACATTTTTGAAAAGGGGGGCATTTATTTGAGAGTATATTTATTTAAATAAAAATTAAAATAAAAAATTAACTTAGTGCTAGAATCTACAGTGTCTTCAAACGTTCTATGAGTATCTTAGATGTACAAATGAAAGTTAACTGATTTTAACATTATGCCACTGTTGTAACGTTAGGCTTAATCTGTGGTTTCGGTCTGTAGTGCAAGGAGGCCTCACCCTTCACAGTTGTTAAAAAATGTGAGGGAGGTGTTTATCAGGGGTGGGCCCTTATTAGGGAATATGCGGTAAATGTGTGTAAAATTAATGCTAGATTCTATATGTTTGATAATACAGGTATTCATTCACTGAAGTTGGTTGTAGTTAGGTATTTTGCTCTAGTTTTGTTTGTAATATAAATATGGCATTTGTTTCCTGTTTTAAAACTGTGACTCTTTTGTTTTCATTTTTAGGATGGGGACTCATACTTTGTTGCTGGTTTAGAAAAGTGGAGAGACTTAAACTGCACTCAAGATTTTGGTAAATTCAGTGTTTGTAGTTATCTTGTATTGTTTGCAGGAATGAACGGACATGTCTATTTTGTAATATTGCATTGTACAGGTACTGTAGTATGCTTGCTGTCGAAGTTGCTGTTTATTTTTTCTGGAGTGATTTCTGGTTTATTTGTTTAAATTCTACTAGTAAATATTAAAATTTGGTATTACTGTGGAAGGCAAAGTCAGTTAGAATGTGTACTGTACACTACAATACAGTACAGTGTACAGTATTTGATAGTACTGTATGCCTATCATTGCATTTGTCAAATTACCTTCTGTTTTTTTATGCAATTTTCATATCTTGTTTCCCCAATCCTAGTCAATTTCAGCAGAGAAATTTCTGGAAAAATCAGAAATTACAAACAACTTGTGCATCATGAAACAGAGTGTATGGATACCCTCAAGAAGCATCTGCTGGCCAAACCAAGCTTGGCATACTTACCATTACTGGAGTAAGTCGTTACTTATGGCATGGGTTGAAATAACAGTAGTTCATAGGTTGATGCCCAGACAATATTTTTCTGGCTGGTATCTTCTGCTGGAAAATGGGGACCCTGTTTGGCTCCTTAATAACTCCAGTCTAATTTTTAGGTTATGACCCTCTTTATTCACTGCATAGCCTGTGAAATTTATTATACTGATCATCACAATATCACAATAGAGCATATAACAAGAAAATTTGGACAAAAAATTGAGTGCAAAATTCCTGCCATGAAAATGTATACTGTGTGTTTAATGTGCAGTTGTTTAGTACTGGTCTGCAAAGGAGTGGAAAAACTAGTTTTGGTCTGGTTTGCCACTTTTGGATCCCTTAATTTCTCATTTGGGCCCCTAGATTTCATGAGCTAGTGGAGATTTAATATGTGGGAGTATGCAACATTTGTTCTAATGTAGAGATGCCTTGATATCACATTTTTTACATACAGTAGCAGGGTTTGTGCCAATTAAGGGAGGCAGAGGTGGGATTTTATTTGCACCCTACCAGTTCCCTTTTTTACTGTATCTAACTGACATCATGTAACACATCAGTGTTGATGGGTCGTTAAATCCTCTCTACCTAAACTAACTTTATGTCTCCTTTCATCTTCAACAAACCCACAACCATATCCCTACCAGTACCCTTTTTTACTGTATCTAACTGACATCATGTAACAGATAAGTGTTAATGGGTTGTTAAATCCTATCTACCTAAACTAACTTTATGTCTCCTTTCATCTTCAACGAACCCACAACCATATCCCTGCCAAAACCTAATTAATTTACTCAGGGATTCTCAGCTCATACAGTATTAGTGCACATCAAATGTGATAATGCTACTTTTGTTGGGAGTTCTTCTTGATACTTTGCATCTGGAAAAGCTGAAATTCAAGATCTTTGTCTTAGTCACAAGACCTCAATACAAATTTGGAGCGTTGGCATTAAAAGGCCGATTGGTTTTCATTACATGACGAAATCTAGCCCGATGCTCTCCATATAGCCACAGTGTAAATAATGCTCTCATATCCCACTGACTAGTGACCACTCTGCTTATTGACTGACTATATACTGAGATAACAGAACAAAGATCCCTTATGAAGTCATAGGCTATATCTTCATACAGTAGAGTCTTCTGGCACCCTATCTGCAATTACCCGGAAAAAGGCCTTGAAATCCGGGTTTTTAGAGTATCGGGCAAGTTAGCCTAATGAGAAGTTTCATAATATGTTTTATGGTGTAATCAGTGGTAACACACTGATTTGCATGTATTAACCTAACGTTAATTAAATGGATGTTGAAATTTCTGGACATTGTATCACAAGGATGTGAGGTTAATAGCCATGTTGTGAAATTTGTCCTCATGTCACAATACCTCGAAGAATAGAGATCCATCTCTATTCCTGGATGAATCTCTTCATTGGACTGCTAAGACTCAAATTTTTTTTAATTCCCCTTATGTTCACTTTGCAAGACTTTGGAATGATCTTCCTTTGGAATTGCAGGAAATTCCATCTTTTAAAAGCTTTCGTAAATGACTGTCTGATCATTATTTATCTACTTTCTAGGTCTTCCTAAGCTAGGGTAAGGGGTGCACTTACTTCTCAGTGAGTGTTTCATATCTCTGGTCTATACCCACTTACCTGGTACCTTCACTTTGTTTGTACCAAATATGTAATGTAATGTAATGTAATGTAATGTAATGTAATGTAATGTAATGTAATGTAATGTAATGTAATGTAATGTAATCATAATATTCCTTTTATCCTCAGAATTCAGTAGATTGACTGAATTCAAAGTACCATATTTTATGAATGTGGTACTTTTGTTTGTGTCAGTGTGTGGAATAGAAATATGGTTGGGAGAATGTATCAAAGATTAATATGCTTGATTGTAAAGCAGTCTTTAGTTTCCCCTTGGTGTAGGTAGCAATTGAGGTTTTGTGACTATTAAAGACTAAGGTCTTGAGTTTTAGTTTTTCCAGGTGTGCTACAAATTAAACTCCTTTATAGGAAATCAAGGAGAGTGGTAGGTGTGCTGTTTTATTAAACTTAAATAGTGAATTTAGGTGTGCAGGCAATCACAGTTCTCACAGAGATTTTAGGCAAGTGGTGGCATGCAATCACACTCACACACCTCAAAATTCGAGGCCTGATGTTCTTACACAATATCAAGTTTTTTATTTATCACATTTCTATTATTTAAACTTTATTTTACATTTCAGTCTTGTTGTGCAGCTTGCCAGAGATCTGCAACAGGACATGTACCCACACTTTAAAGACTTCTTCCTCATCATAGTGGGATTGCTAGACACACAGGACACAGAAGTACTAGAGGGAGCTTTCCATACACTAGGTTACCTTTTCAAATTTCTATGGAGGTACCTTGTGAAGGATATTGAGTCTGTTTATGAGTAAGTATTTTTAAAGACAGTCAGATATCACACCAAACCACAATTTGTGTGATGGTCTACGGAAATTCTCAATTAGCACAGCTCTTTGATTGACAGCAAATTAAGAAAATGCAGAGCACTGTAGCTCATATTACACAGCATGCACTGTCGTAAGACTGTTTTGATGACACAATAGTGTCATATATACTCACCCTAAAGCAATAAACTGAGGTTGTGTCTTGACAAGGGTGAGTTTTAGACAGTATTGGGAGGGATTAAGTTAGTAGGTTACTGTTTGGGGTGAGGGAATGTGGCCTTTTTGTGAACTAGAGCTTTTTTACATCCAGGTGACACTGAAGTGTATCACAAACTTAGAAATTTCCTTCTTTAGACCCATTATATTTTTCAGGGGTTTTGTTTGAATCTCATTGGTGTTTCATTGTAGTCACCTAAGTTTTTGCACAACCTTACTTTTTGACAGTATGTGGCAAACTGTGCTTCATTTTCTTGTTTCTATGACTAATAGTTGTGTAATTTTAGTTCTGTAAAGCAAAACAAAACAAGGGGGTTTTGTAAAAGGGTGAAAAAAGTTGTCATGATCGTGATTGATGACAATTAAAATTTATTGATGGTTCTTGTATTCTGTCTTCAGATTGTACTCATCTCTGTTAGTTGAAAGCAAAACAGAGCACATCCTCAAATTTGCTGCCGAGAGTTTTGCATTTCTTCTGAGGAAAGTGAAATCACAAGATGAATTTTTTGATTTCATCCTATGTGATATTTGCAATAAACCTGAGGTAAGTAGAACTAAAGGTCTACCTTATTTTCATGAACCACCACGTGGGGTTTCATGTAGAAGCCTCTTTGGGTATAGAGTAACATGCCTAACTTGATGACTGGGGTACTTGATTAAGAACTTGAACCAGTAAAACATTTATTTGAAGTTTTGATGTCATGACTTCTGACCAGGTGTTAAGCAAGCCATATGTCTCACTGTCTTATAGATAGCCAAAGGGAAATGTAGATGCCTAAATATGACATGAGACAGCTTGGGAGGTGGGCAATAAAAAGCTGTTGGGTGGAAAAGACCAGTTAAAATTAGATGAGCACAAATCACATGCATGTAAAATATATGATATGTTAGGTTTCAAATTTTCTTCAGGAGAATTATTTAGCTCATGTGCAGTCATGACTGAAATTGGTATCAGTGGTAAGTGAGATCGTCAAAACATGGGTAATTCACTTGAAATGATATAAACAGTAATTCGTCAAGTCTTCATGGGTAGTTAGTTGTAAATTGGATTAAAGAAAAAAATGATGTCACCAAATTTTCATGTGAGCTCAAATTTTTGGACACATGTTGTAGTTGCAGGATTGACTTGCATATCCTAAGGATCCGGAGGATGTAATAGCCATCAGAATGAATGACTGAACTGGCTTATAGGAGAAATACTTATGATATCTAAAAAGAAAACATAATAATAAAATATGAGAAGCATGCTTGAGGAGAGGGAAGCTGCCACTTTGATTTTCATGTAATAGCTACTTGCCTGCATCTTTCATGTATTACACTCTATTTTTGAAAATCTTCTTTAATAGAGGAACAATGAAAACTTGCAAGGCAGCATTTCATTCAGTATTTCTGCAGTCTTTGAGACAGTTTTGGGGGAATACTTATCATGTGAATAAAAATAAAATGCCCTTTATAAAACAAGTGTAACTGTGACCTATATTTTCTTTCCCAGAAACTTTTACAGGTGTGTTGGGAAGCCACCTAGCCTGACATAGTCAATTTTCAAGATATTATAGAATACGACGCACTGTAGGTAGAACCAAACAATCACTGTACACACCTATTTATTTTTTTTATTATTCTCTTTGTGTTTAACCTCTTTCAGAAAGTGGCAGGAGTGGGAAGGTTATTCTTTGAGACGCTTAAGGGTGTTCGGAAACAATTACATTCGTGTGCACCAAGGGTAAGTTTGAAATTGTTTCCTTTGAAGGTGTTGTCATTTACAATCGTCATGATCATCAAAAATGTCTTATTTCTAATAAGTGTGTAGTCTGTATAGGATCAAATATTGTTTCATTCCACTGTAATCTGTTGAATGGCAGAATTGGGGTTCCTTCTGTGTTAGGTAGAGTGTTGGCTGTTACAGTATAGCAAGCTCTTTGGGAATCTTTTCTGAATCTCACATCTTTTCCCTGTCTTCTACATTGCACAGCTGCTCCAAAGCCTTGGGTGTTGCAAAAACTTTAGCTACGTTCAACTTTTAACTTACCCCTCACTGCTTTGATATTGGAATAAAGTCTCTCCTCTTGCATGAGTATAGTATCAGCCAACCTCTGAGCAATGGTTGAGGGGTCTGAATTAAATGGCAGTAGGTCATTCAGGACAGTTCCCTTACTTTATAGTACTGTGCATTCTCAGTTTCAACCACTTCAAGGACATCGTCTGAAAACAAGGGAACTTCTTGCAATGGGGGTAAAATATCAAGTACCTCCTTGATACCCTTCATTTCAGTAAGCATTGTTTTGAACATAGTTTTTCATAATCTTCTAATCTTCTTGAATTTCCTTCACTGCCCCAAGTACTTTGTCATTCAGCTGTTCTCCATGCCCTAACATATCAAACATACTGAAATCTTCTGCAAATGAATGTTGATCTAGATAATCTGGCAGTTCGGTACAAGTGGGTCCTGTGATGTCAAGGGAGGAAAGTTTGCTAACTTCACATTCTGGGGAGGTCACCTACCCTGTCGTCTGGGATGTTGAACAAGAAGCCATTTAAGTTGGTATAGGTTCCTGACGGTGACCTTCATGGCAGTGAATCTGTTTTGATGCAAGGTGGTGCCTCCTCAACCCGCGTTATTTCTGAGTCACCATGCAAACCATCCAAACCAGTTTCAGTAGGTGCGTGGTCTTCGGTAGAAGAAGCCTGTTTCTGCGCAATGGGTGTGGCCTCATCCTGAGTCTTTTCAGCATCGGCAGGTGAAACTACCAAACCAGTTTCAGTAGGTGTGTGGCCTTCAGTAGAAGAAGCCTGTCTCTGTGCAATGGGTGTGGCCTCAACCTGAGTCTTTTCAGTGTTGGCAGGTAAAACTATCAAACCAGTTTCAGGAGGTGCAGGGTCTTGAGGAAAAGAAATCTGTTTCTGTGCAACAGGTGCCACCTCAACCTGAGTTATTTCTGAGTCACCAGATGAACCTTCCAAACCAGTTTCTGGATGTGCGTGGCCTTCAGTATAGGAAACATGTCTCTGTGCTCTGGGTTTGGCCTCAACCTCAGTCTTTTCTGAGTCACCAGGTGAACCTTCCAAACCAGTTTCTGGATGTGCGTGGCATTCAGTAGAGGAAACCCGTCTCTGTGCCCTGGGTGTGGCCTCAACCTCAGTCTTTTCAGAGTCAGCAGGTGTAACTACCAAACCAGTTTCAGTGGGTACATGGCCTTCAGTAGAGGAAGCTTGTCTGTGTGCAATGGGTGTGGCCTCAATCTGCATTACGTGTTAAGCCCGATGTGGAATTCTCTAGCAAATACTGCCGACCGATGGTCTTTTGAAGTAAATAATACAGAGCCAGATACCACAGTACTAGATAATGGCGCTTTGATCCCGCCCGCCCGGTCACACGAGCTCATCTCCATTTACAAAACTGGTCAAGTGTGACGAATAAACTTTTAAAATGTCCAGTGTCCACGGAGAAAGTTCTCTTAACAGAGGTTGTTCTCAACAAGACAATGGACTGTTCTGTGACAAACTGGGGCAGCAAAGCTGCTTACACCTTGCCAGGTGAACTGTGGGCTAATTAAATAGGATCATCTAACTGATAGTGCATGCTTGATTAGATGGTTTAGTGAAGACAAGCGGAAGGTGCAAGCTCAATGCCCTTCGGATAGAACACGTAATGCGAGTCTTTTCAGAGTCAGCAGGTAAAACTACCAAACCAGTTTTAGTAGGTGTCAATTGTCAATTGTAGCCTAATCACATAGACTTCAAAGACTACTACTGCAAAGAGTAGAAGTAAACAGGTGCACATTTTTATTTAGTTTCCCGACCTGTTAGTTTCTTCCCTTATGAACCCTACCAACGTTAGTTTCCTCCCCTACTCTTTTTCAATGGGGAATGATGTGATACACCTTTGATAGGCTTAACATTATAATTCTTTGAGAACAACATCCTTTATTTAATATTTTGACCTTTTCCATTCATATTTTGTAGAAAGTTTGTCAATGAACAATTTTTATTTAGAGATCTAACAATAGCATTATCATGTGGCCTATCCTATCCTGTCAATTTATCAAAGCCTGACTTAATCTTTCCCCTTACCCCTCACTTGTTGTCAGGCTTGGGGTAATCGTAATCAGTAATCGTAATTGATTGCAATCGATTACACATTTTGAGGTAGTTGTAATCGCAATCGATTACTTTTGTGAAAATCGCAAAGTAATTGCAATCATAATCGATTACAATGGCAAGGTAATCGCAATCGTGGTTTCATTTCTGATTACATTGAAGTTGAATTGAACAAAGAAGTAAAGTTACTAAACAATTTTTTCAGTGCTTGGTTCTTCTGTTGGAATGACAAAATTTAATTGTCCCTCTTTCTTGGATGTTCTAGCTTAAAATGAGTGAGAAGTGCATGAGTTCAATAAATTAGAGATTTCGTCCCCTTGAAGGAACGACAAAATTGCCTTCGCCTGCTTTAGGGATTATATCTCCAGATGTCACATTTTTGCGATTAACTCACTTGCAGTGGACAACGAGCGGCTCAAAGCATAATGACGTAATTTTCGCAGTTAACCCTTTACCGTTGTGCTCCGATCGCGGCATATTTGCGCGCCTTGGGATTGGGCGGAAAAGCAGACATAGCCCGCCCCGCATCGGCTTCCGTAGGCCATTGACCCTGTGACCTTAAACTATTGTCTCTCTCGCTCTTGTGGCCGAATTTTCGGGTAGCTACTCGCAGTTTTGAGCTCCGCGTGAAACAGTAAAGATGTGTGACAGCCGAGCTCTCTGCATGGGTCCAAAAGGACCCAAACAACGGTAAAGGGTTAAAATAAGCCTGTGGAGTGTGTTTACTGCAAAGCTGATGCCACTGTCTCTGCGTGTGTGCACGTAAACCTTGAGCCGAGTGGTGCAGATATTTTAGCTTAACCCTTTACCGTTGTGCTCCGATCGGGGCATATTTGCGCGCCTTGGGATTGGGCGGAAAAGCAGACGTAGCCCGCCCCGCATCGGCTTCCGTAGGCCATTGACCCCGTGACCTTAAACTATTGTCTCTCTCGCTCTTGTGGCCGAATTTTCGGGTAGCTACTCACAGTTTCGAGCTCCGCGTGAAACAGTAAAGATGTGTGGCAGCCGAGCTCTCCGCATGGGTCCAAAAGGACCCAAACAACGGTAAAGGGTTAAAGGAAATTATTTGCTAAAACTGAACTTCATGGATAAGTTGACATTAAAATGAATTTTAAACCAGAAAAATCAGTCCAGGAGTTATAGAAAATTTTTAGCACAGAAACTGTAACAGAACAATGGTCAGTTCTTGTCTTTCGTGCAGGGTAAATATTTCCGCCGACTAAGCAAACAGTCTCTTGTGCTTAAATGACATCAAAAAATCGGCCAGTTCGTTCCCTGGTTGGCCGGTTCGTTCCGCCGTTCTTCAAGCAGACAGATTTTCTCGTGAATCTCTACTTTGGGAGGACTTGGTTCTGTCCGAGCTTATTTAGAGCAATGTCCATGGCCTTTTTTCCAGTTGTGGGCACTCGATTGTTTTGCCTACTACATTGTTTATGTTAAAAGAAAATGTAATCACGATTGCAATCATGATTACATTGCAATATAATCGCAATCGCAATCAATTACTCTTAAGTTTTAGCTGTAATCGTAATCATAATCGCAATCGTAAAATATGAAGAAATCGCAATCATAATCGATTACATTGAGGTGTAATCGCCCCAAGCCTGCTTGTTTTTACGAGGTTCATATCTCCTGCTATTTGTTTATAGGGTTAAGGGTAAAAGCAATACCCATAGATTTTTAAGTTAAGTCAAAATTTGAGGCTAACATTGCAAGTAACACTTTTCATGAAATAACTAGTCAAAAGTGGGGAGTATTCCCCATCTGTGACAAATCATTGATACTACTGTAGGCTACATATCACTCTTACAGTATGGGGTTGAAAATTTTGGACAAGTATTTTAGGTAGTGAAAATATGTGATAAGTAACAAACCTTCCGAAGATGATGTTTCAACTCATGCCATACGTTTTCAATAGGATTTAGATCTGAGGATTTGGCCGGGGTCCTCCACCAGTTCACACAACTTTCTTGCAGGTGCTGTTGAATTTTCTTGCTGGTATGTTTTGGATCATTGTCCTGTTGAAAATGACATTTTCTGTCAGGGAATGCCTCCTTTATGAACGGTAGCAGGGCCTCATCAATGATAGTTTTGTAAAAGTCCGCGTTCATTATGCCATGAAAAATGCAGATGTTCGTCTCCCCTCTTTTTGAAACGCCGGTCCAAACATGTAGTTTTGCTGGGTGTTTCGGTTTTGTTTTAGGATTTTCCGTACCGAATCTGTGTACACATCATTACTTTTGGCTAGATATGACTTCCAGAAAACCATGTTAGCATGACAATCAAGTTCAATGGTCGATTCGTCCGAAAAAATAACATCATTAAATGACTCGCCATTTCGGATGCACCAAAGTGCAAAGTCCAAACGACTGGCCTGATTTTCCTTCCTTATCAACTGGCAATAGCGTGCCTTGGTCTTTACCCAGCCAAGTTTTCTTCTAAGTCTTTTAATACTGGGAGTTGATATATCCTCCCGTTTCAGCCTTTAGTATTTTTTGCAGATCTCCCAAAGTTCTTCCATTATTTTCGTTTAATGCCTGTTCAATAATGTTCATGTGTTGCAATGTAAATCTAGATTTGCAGCCATGCCCCACTGAATCTTGAATTGTTCTGGTCCTTTGAAACTTCTTCAGAAAACGATAAACTCCTGAACGTGATACATTGATTCCTTCGCTCTGTAGGATATACAGTATATCATCAACACTCTTTCCTGTCTCCCTATACTTCAATATTCTAGCTCGTACACTTAAATTCAGCTTGCCCATGATGGTTGATTGAATACACAAGTTGTTGTGTACGGTACGACACAAATGATTCTATATTTAAGATTGGATAGAAAGGTCGGTTGAGATCACAAAGTTTAGTCTACACCTACTTTTCAGTGGTTCCACAAAGTTTAGCCTACACCTAACTTTGAGTTGTTCCACAAATTTTAGCCTACACCTAATTGTCAGTGGTTCCACAAAGTTTAGCCTACACCTAACTGTCAGTGGTTCCACAAAGTTTAACCTACACCTAACTTTCAGTGGTTCCACAAATTTTAGCCTACACCTAACTTTCAGTGGTTCCACCACACTCTTCAATGCGTATTTCAACTATTCCACCGAAACTACTACTTCAGCAACATTTTGAGACGTGGCTTAATGCTACCAATGCTTCCAGCGTTAGATAGCAATATACTTAACGCTAATAAGGTACCCACATTTGGTTTGTTATTGCCGAACGCTCTGAGCTTCTAACGCATTAGCTGGCACAACGTTAGGGCCACACTTGCTAAGCCATGTCTAACGCAAATCGTCTATAAACGCACAATGCAGGTAACTCCACTTTATTCCGATCTGTACTGTATTTACAAAGGTGCTGCATTACAGTAAGTGGTTGACAAGAGGTTCATATCTTTTGTTCCATATCAATAAGTTTTCTTTCTATTTTCTTCTAGGTCTTGCATTTATTGTTCTCTAAACTGAGACCTCAAAAACAAAAAGGCACAAAGAAGGGGTATGAATTCTCATCTGATGTTGTGCATGACTGTCTGCAAGCAATGCTACGGTGTATCTGCAAGTACGTTAGTGAAGAAACTGCAACACTTGTATGGCAGTGTTTATTGGTGAGTATAGACGAATCCGATCAGTGCTTGTTTTTAGTGACTGTAGGCAGCCATTTGTGAGGTCCATTAGCCTTAAATTGTCTTCATTTATTGTCTACATAAATTATAGACCCTCATATTCAGTAACATTGAAGAAATCAATATACTATTAAGTGTGCAACAATCCATGGTACAAGTAATCAAGGAAATCAAAAGATTAAAATGTGATAGACCCCAGTTATGGCCGGCTAAAATCAGACCATCACTTGCTGTCCAAATTTCATCTATATGATGAAAACTGTACTAAGTTAGTTGCCTCAATATCTCACTTCTCCTTAAACCTACAGTAGTGCTCAGTATGACCACTATTTATCCAGGATCTCTCAGTGAGCTTACTGTTATCTCTCTGGAGAGATCAATGAAGTTAATAGGGTGGTAAATTTAATAGATTTGCTAAACCACTGCAAATCTTTGGTATTATATTGAATGTTTAATAAATATTTAATACCAAAAATTTGTGGTGGTTTAGCAATTAATTATGAGTAGCCTTAGTCCTTAAGTTTTAAATTTTTCAGGTGTGCTACAAATCACTCCCCTGTGGAAATTAAGGATTGTGGGATACGTGCTGGTATTTAAACTTAAATAGATTTATATGAGCTCCCATTCTTCATCTAGGTGAGCAAAAAATCACACTCTTTGGAGTGATTTGAGGGGAGTGATGGGGTGTGATTACAATCGCTTGCCTCAAAATTCAAGGCCTGAGTAGCTATATCAGAATTAGACAGAACTCAACAAAATGTCAGTGCAAAGTAGCTACTTCAGTATTTAGCACTATCCAATTGTTCGATTCATAAATGTATATGCACAACTTCTGAAAATGCCACATGCATAGCCTAATGTATGGTGTTTGCATTCAATTATATGGACCTACACATGCAATGACTTTATGGAGCTTTTTATCATGCATGTCATCTGAATGACAAAACAGCTTGCAAACAATTAAAATTACTCGGGACATATGATACTATGTAGGGGAAACGTTATGAACTGCACTATACAATATGCAGTTCAAATGCGCCTGGTCATTGCAGTGGGCACAAACTGGATCAAACCAGTTAAGTTTTTGTTCTTGGTTGACACATGCAAAGTTTGCAAGTATTGCTATTGTATTTATTCTTATAGAGCTTTGTGTTATATACATGAC
Organism: Holothuria scabra; assembly: GCA_037179385.1. Lineage (NCBI taxonomy): Eukaryota > Metazoa > Echinodermata > Holothuroidea > Aspidochirotida > Holothuriidae > Holothuria > Holothuria scabra. The sequence goes on along the minus strand of CM074197.1, from coordinate 2,395,487 downwards.
AATGTCTGCTGATTATTGCTCAGATGAATAAAAATGGTTGGAACAGCAGGTTTTACAATTAGTCACATGTGGCTTTTTACTAAACAATTTTGTATTCAAATTTGTTGTTATTTGCAGGATGATGGTGCTTCTGTGCATGAAGAACTAGAAGGAGTATCTGCAAAGAAGTTGAAAGAACAACTCAGTCAACAGCTAGTGTACATTATTAAACTTGTAAAGATATTGGTGAGACATGGCCAAGGGAAATTGGTTGGTAATCCAAAAAAACTGTACCAGGTAAGTTTCTTTCAAATTTATTCAAAATGTACCAGGTAAGGAGAATCATAGCATTAAAGGTGCATTACATTTATAGCAGCTAGGTTTCAAATACGTACTTCTCATTTGAAGTATGTACTCTCACCATGAAGTAGGGAAAAAAAGCCAGTGAGTCACAAACGGAATAAAAAGGCAGTGACTGGCTTGTTTTGACCCAATTGGCTGGAAACTGGGTTGTAAAACTCCATGTAAATAACCAACTAACTAACTCACACCTGTGAAAAATTACTCACATCAACCAATTTTGCTAGTATGAATTAGGTAAAATTGAACTGGCTCTCAACTGATGGCTGGTTTAAATAAATGAATATTCATTAACATCCAAAACAGTTATTGCAGGTACGGTGAAAGATAGTAAGATGTTACTTCCATGGTAGGTTTTGAATCTGTACTTCTCTTAAGTTACTCTAAAACCTGCAGACAATGACACAAATCAGTGAACTATATCTTGACTGTTGATTGGTTTGGATAAATGAATATTCATTAACATCCAAAACAATTATTGCAGGTATGGTGAAAGATAGTAAGATGTTACTTCCATGGTAGGTTTTGAATATGTACTTCTCTTAAGTTACTCTAAAACCTGCAGACAATGACACAAATCAGTGAATTAGATCTTGACTGTTGATTGGTTTGGATGAATGAATATTTATTACAAAATGAAGTTTCAACTGTAATGTTGGTCTTTGACAGATATGCTTGAACACAGTTAGGCAATGGGATTTCTTGTCAGAGCTTAAACCAGGACTAAATCTTTGATCTCCCTTTGATTATGTTCACTTGAACTGCATTTTTATCAGACTTTATTTAGTTGAGTTTTCTTTTGAATATTTATGACTTGTGTTTGTTGTGATTGTGCATGAAAACTTAATAGCATAAAGTTTTTTTTAACTGATCGATGATGAATTCTTACAAAATTGGTATTATGAGGGCAACCACTATGCAAGGGGATCACATGTCTGTGGAGCAGGTGAAGTAAGATGCAGAAGGGAATTATATGAAGAATTCATTTTATAAAACATAGCGAACCTGCTTGAAGATTAAATTTAAGTAATATCTGTATTAAAAGTGATTTTACCTGTTTCCCAAAAGAGAAAAACTTTCATGTTTTTTTATTTCATGGATATATATCTTTGGCTTATATCTCGTAATATAAGCAGACAGTCATCATGGAGATAATTGTTTGTATGCTAATTATAATTTGGTTTTTGTGGTCAACAATATGGCAGAGGACATTGCACTAACATGGACTAAAATGTGGTGGTATTGTTTAACCCTTTACCGTTGTTTGGGTCCTTTTGGACCCATGTGGAGAGCTCGGCTGTCACACATCTTTACTGTTTCGCGCGGAGCTCAAAACTGCGAGTAGCTACCTGAAAATTCGGCCACAACAGCGAGAGAGACAGTAGTTTAAGGTCACGGGGTCAATGGCCTACGGAAGCCGATGCGGGGGGGGCTTCGTCCGCTTTTCCGCCCACTCCCGAGGCGCGCAAATATGCCCCGATCATAGCACAACGGTAAAGGGTTAAGCTAAAATATCTGCACCCCTCGGCTGAAGGTTTTCATGCACACACGCAGAGACAGTGGCATCAGCTTTGCAGTAAACACACTCCACGGGCTTATTTTAACCCTTTACCGTTGTTTGGGTCCTTTTGGACCCCAAAATTCGGCCACAACAGAAAGAGAGACAGTAGTTTAAGGTCAAGGGGTCAATGGCCTATGGAAGCCGATGCGGGGCGGGCTACATCCGCTTTTCCGCCCACTCCCGAGGCGCGCAAATATGCCCGATCGTAGCACAATGGTAAAGGGTAAAACCATAATAAGAAGAGGTTATCCAGTGAAAATGAAACTATTTTGAAAAAAATTTTGGAATAATTTGGATTATGTTTCTTTGTCTTCCAATTTCATCTTCTCCTTCTTGGACCATTTTGGTTTGAAAAATTGTTGATTTGTTCTTGTTAGTGTTGCAAAATCTTCCAAAGGCAACAAGCTTTCCTATGAAAGTCATCTGAAAGACAAAGAAAGAAATTGAGAGATGAAGAAACCTTGTCTAAAATCTTCCAGACAATTAAAAAATCAACCCATTTTGCACTAAGAAGTGCTCCTTCATTTTAATTCTTTTGTAAGTTTTCATGAAGGCATGCTAAGAATTACAATCACTTCCCTTTCTTTCAGTTTGAACTGACTTTACTGAAGAGTGCATCTGTGTCAGAGGCTTACCATCAAGATGTCTTAGAATTACTTTCCACTTCTCTCCTTTGCAAACACTCTTTTTTCAACATGGAACAGTCTACACTTTTAACCAGTGGTGTAAGTACTGCTTACCTGGAATACTGCGTGCTATTCATTTATACTTGTTGGAAGTAATCTCCAACATCTATTGGTCCATTTTAGTCAGGTGGCCATGTATTATGCAATGATAAACTCATGGCCTCACACCCCCAATAATTTTCCCATTGACTCACACACTAAATTAGCTCCTTTTCGAGACTGCTGCAGCCTTGTCAAAGTTCACAGCTATGTCAAGACACCCATCACTTGATAGCTGACAACTTTGCCCATCATGGCACTACAAAATTTCCATACCATGACCGTTTAGATTTTGAGCTAGAAGGACTTAAAGTTTTTGTAGGGTACACCCACCCCTAGCCTCTTCACAAAAACGGAAAATCTCCGCCATTTGATAGCAATTTTTTAAACATTCAAAATCACCGTCAATCTTACCCAAATTTTCAACATCCACACTCTGGCAAGTACTCTTTCATATTCATGGACTTTCATCACCCAGCTGGCAGGTTATCTTGACAAAATTTGGTCAAAACCAGAGCTAAAAGGACTACTTCTTTGAGGGTGTGCACTTGACGCTCTAGAACACTCCTCTAATGGAGTAGTGAGACCTCATGGTAATAAATAATGCACTTTATTTTACTCTGGTTGTACTATTTTGATGTGGTAATTTACAAGTTTTATTTCCTTTGTGTCTTCTAAATACTAATGGTGCTGTGTAAGAATAAGAATGTTTATACAGCATAATGCACTCATGGAGGTTAATGCTATGACTGGATTTACTCAGGCTCCTCTCTGTTTATCATTTGCATTAAAGGGGAACTTTAACAAAAATTTGATTTTTAGAATGAACCAAAACTACAAAGTGTGGTACAACCTCCATTTAAATAGGACATGTATTTCTGGAGATACTGTTTCAGAGATGAATTCACTAACTAGACTTGTGATCCAAAGGAAGTGTAAGGGCAGCAGAGGTTACTCACTGGCAAGGAATGCTTTGTTTCCCTTTGTTTTCTTTTCAGACTGTTGTGTTGCCCTTGAATTTAATAGGAATAGGACTTCCCTGTAGGGAATGCAAACTGCATAAAGTTCTCATACCACTTACGCAATCACTTTCTGATAGTAAAGGATTGTTTAGGAGGAAGTTGGTTGTAAAGTGTAAAAAAAAACAAAAAACAGTCCATTAATGTGATGTTATGATGTCATGTGATGTCATATGTGCTTGCTTCAAGTTCACTTTTTGTTGAAAATGTGACAACTTCATCTGCTCATATCTTGAGAACACACATCAGGTTTCAATGCAAATTTCTGTGAAATGCTGTATTTAGAATAAGTACCCCTCTTACATATCAAAACTTGATGTGATCTTAAACCCTTCTTTTAACCCTGGGGTCTGTTTGTTTGTTCCAGTGAGTTGTTTGTTTATTCCGATAATTTGTTTGGTTATTTTGAAGATTTATAGGGTGTGTGCATGTGCATTTTTCCCCAAAATTACCTACAAGACTGGCTTATTGGTTTAAGATACATTGCTTAACCACCAAATGTTGGATATATGTTAGTTTACTGGTTGTGGTCCTACAATGGTATGGTGGAATTATGCTTCCCTTGTGATACTTACTTGTATAAACTTGAATCACTTATTGGTCTTAAAAATAACATGAATTTGATACTTGTGAAGTTACTCACAAAGAAGGAAATTGGGTTTTTGTTTACAAGCCAACCCCTTTCTCGATAAGAATAGAAAAGGAAGAAAAAATGTTAAGTTCTTTCCTGTGTGCATGTTATAAGATAAGATAAATCTAGCCAATGGAGTCCATTTCCAGATTGCATTGTGGAGTTTAATCTTCTGTCCTTTTTGCTTCTTCGGTTGCCAGGTATTCACCACACAATATACAGATCACCAAATCTTGTCGTTTTGTCAAACAGTGATGGATATGCATGACTTTGAAGTAGTAAGTTTCAGCTTCTTTAACAATATTCGGGACTTTTCGATTTCAGGATGGTAGTCAAAGAGGACAGAATGCCCAGCCAAAAAAAAAAAAAAAAAAAACTGGAATGGGCATGAGCAGAAGCAAACATCATTCCTCCCTACTATTTTTCAGACTAGTCTTTAGCTGATTAAACGTTTGATCTATAAACAGGATGGTACTTTGGTTTTCATGGTAATTTCCCTCATATTGTCCTCTTCAAAACCTGAAACACCTTAACAGTCATGATGGAATGCCTCTTGAGTGTGTGTTGAACTCAACGACCAGTAGCTCTTCCATCCCAAATTGAAAAGTCTCTATACTTTTCAGGGATGGATGATGCATTCCTGGACAAGAAGGTTTTCTTATCATTGAAACTATCATTATAGGGACAGGTACTTTTGCAGTTCATTAATAATTTGTTGAACATAAATTTTAAATGATGCAACATCTGTAACCATTGTTTTAGACCCTTATCCAGCAATATGTCTCGCCATCTTAGAGATGACCAAAATGTAGTGTAGCCATACGTAAAGCTTTAAGTTTGGTGATATTTTGTTTATTTGTTTCATATTATGTAAACTGGCAACCATTAATTTTTGAAATTAAACAACCTATTAATATATTTGTATCTACAGATAGTGCTTCCTAAATTGTTAGAATTTGTCCATACCCACATGCTATCTGACCAAACAAGTTCGGACACTAAGGAACTTATCCTCTTCATGCTGGTGGAACTCATAAAGAGGAAATCACCAAAGACAGATGTTTCCGAATTAACTTGCAGTGAAAACTATAGTCTAGATTTTAGCATTTTGGTAGAAAAAATGTAAGTACTGTGTTTTGTGTGTTCTACTTTGCTACACTCTGTCAGTACTTGCCACTTCCATTGTAACTGTGGTTTTCAATTAGCTTACCTTAGCTAGTCAGATGGTATTTGATGACACATCAACATGAATGTGTTTATATGATCAGGCAGATAAAAATGCAAGTCTTTATTACGAGATTCCTGCCTTTAAGAAACTGTGAACCTGATACCATGCACAGTTTTTGCACAAAAAGTGGTGTAATAAAATTCTGAACCTGACTTCCTGTTTCACACCGTGCTCCATTGTATCTGTTTGCATCTAGCCTACACACATAACTTGAAGATGATGTATATTGTTTGCACTCAGCTAAACTACTGTCACAATGGATCTGTTACATAACAGTTGAATGCTCACACATGGTTCATTGTTGATCCGGGCTAGCCAGCTGTTAATCCTCATGGAGGAGCTGCCAGCTAGGGCATGATTTTTCGATAAGATTAACAGGAAATGCAACAATCTTGACAACTTCAAGTAAAGGCCATTTATTTGTTCATGTTTAACATTTTCAGGGATTAAGTGTGCAAATATGGCTCAAGATCAAAACATTTGAATAAAGTCATGTGACTCATGTCTTCCAATTACGTCATAAAATAGTAATATATGCCTTCATATTGATTTCATGTTGCTTTGTGTTATTAAGGAAAATTGAATCTAAGAAGAAAGGAAAGAAATCCAGAAGACCCCTGAATGGACAGACATTTCCAGACTTCCTGTTGGCATTGATCGAGAAATATCTTGAAGGAGAGGAGGATGTAAACATGTTGCATGGAGCTCTAGTATGTTTACCTTGTGTCAGGTATAGTATTTTATTTCTGTATGCTGCCCTCTGTTTTGATTGAATTTTAGCCTAATTCAACAGTTAAAGTTTGTGTGACATGAAAACGGCAAAGTTGGGTATTTGATGTAAAAAGCATTAAAAATCATGGAAATCCCAGCATAATCTGTCAAAAAGTGACCATTTTACAGGGTAATTTCTGATTTGCATTCAGTTGTGCATAAATAAGAGCTCAATATGCTTGTCCAATAAAGTCTAGGGGGGACATGCCATATAGGGCTAGTCATTACCCTTTGTTTTTGCAATCTTCTTTTCAAGGACAGTTTTTACATTAATGAGTATGTCCTAAGGGTTTTATTTTGAAAGTTTTAAAAGTGCACTTGAAAATAATCAGTATTGCAGGGCTTGAAATAAGCTTGAAAAAGGGCACAGCCAAACAGAGTGTTATTTCAAAGGACATTTACTGAGGGGCAGCAGGACCATTAGAAAGAGCCTGACAGCCATGGCTGCTGGTGTCATCTGTCATTTTGAGCCCTGGTATCGATTCCCAATCCAACAACTATCTGTTGAGTAATTAAGGGGTAATTAATATATAGGGTTAACGAAAGCAATGTCATCACTGTGCAACACTTCACATCATTATTTTAGCATAAGCAGCAGGTTGCCTCAGAAATAGTCAAAATTTGAAGAGGCATGTCTTGAGAACTGTAAAAGATGCTGACATATAAATTCTAACTGATTTTCCCTTAAGAAAGCCTACTCACAAACTGTCAAGTAAAGTTGGGGCTTTTTGCTGTCACATTTCCTTTAAGGTTTAACTATGCACAGTGCATTATCTTGGGATGATGTTCCATTGAGGGTTAATGTGCAAGCAATGCATGAGGATGCACCCAGAGTTCATTCAATAATAGCATTAACTGCTAAGAGTGCAGCAGACTGCATGGTCAAGTGGTTAGAGCATCCAACTTGCAGGCTGCAGGGAATAATTTAGCATTCACATTTTGCCTAGCAGTTTTGAAAATTTTTTAAGTCTTTCACACATTGTTTGTGAAAATGCAAGGGTTACTGTATGCACACAAAAAATTGGTACACAATTTTTCACTTGTGTAGCAATTTGGCCTGTTTGTGTAGCAAATTGGGGTGTGATAGTGGATAAATTATCTCATGTCTGGAGTTCAATTCCTGGCATGGCCATACAGAAGACCTGAAAAATGGAATCTACTGGCATTGTGTTTGGTGCTCAGCATAAGCAGTGGAGTAGGGAAAACAAGCCAGTGAGCAACAACTTGAAAAAAAAACAAAACAAACATGGTCGGCTCAACTTGAACCAATTGGTTAGAAACCAAGCCATAAAATCTCATCAGACTGACTAAATCGTGAGAGTGGGTAATCCTGTTCTAATGCACCTGTTCAGAGTTGCTTAAGCTTGTTCATTTATACACAAGAAGAAGAAACACAAGAAGGAAATATGTTGTTTGTGTGTATTACCACAATGAAACTGCCCAATTTTAAGTATAGACAAATCACATTAGCACTTATGTTTAGTGACTGTGGGCAGCCATTAAAGGGGTCCATTAGCCTTAAATTGTCTTCATTTACTGTCTAAATGTAATTTCAAATCCTCATATTCATTGAAACTCAGGGTATCAAGAGGCATTTTAAAGGACAAGGGCAGTCACCTCAGCCTGAAGTAGCATAGTAGGCTCTCCTGTTTCAGGATTGGCTCTTCAAGGTCATGTGACAATGTTTTTTCTCTTGGAATGTGAAATTTACAAAAGTAACTGCTTGGTTATCTTGAACATGTATTACTGAAGTCCTAAAATATGGAAGATACTTTGAAGAGAAATAAAAGAAAATTTTGAGATTTAGGTGTTGCTTCAAAATAAGTTTGTGAGGACTGCTCTTGACCTTTAATGTACAACCATCCATGGTACGGGTAAGTAAGGAAATTGAGAGATTCAAAGGTAGTGGACCACAGTCACAGCCAACTAAAATCAGACCATAACTTGCTGCCTGAAATGGTCTATGATAATGTTTCCTAATATGAGTGTGGTTAGCAATGATGGTGAGTTTATCTGGGGATAGCACATGGTCACATGACTGAAATGGACCATAAATCTTGAGGATTCTTAGTAAGTATGAATGAATATGAGATTATCTGATGTTCCATAATGCTGAAAAATAACATTTTCTGTACCTCTTAGTCATACTTTAATTGATATCAGCATAGAACAGTCTCACTAGCAATTGTAATGTTCTTTTGACAGGCCACTCAACAACACAAAATGCACAGGTTTACTGATGAAGCTTATTACAAAGTTAGAAGATTTAGCAAAAGATTCAGCTGAGAAGGAAGGTAGGAAATACAACTGGCATAGACAAATCTGAGCAGCTAGTGTAGGCAGTTGTTAGTGGTATCCATCAGCCTTTAATCAAATAAATTTTGTTGTTTGCATGCAATTTGAAACCCTAATGTTAAGTGAAATTAAAAAAGTCCAGAGATATTTTAGTGTACACCATCCATGATACATGAAATAATATAATTTAAAAGAATAAAGGTGTTTGACCCCAACTATGTCCGACTACATCAGACCATCAGTTGACTGTTCGGGTTTGTTTATAGCCAGAGTTTCCACTAGGATTTCACAAAAGTAGGCTTGCCCGATGTTGGGATTTACTGGACGTGTCCATTTTTTGTTGGTGTGCAGTGGAGTCTGGGTGGATGATTAGAATTGCCCAGAATGTCCAAATTTCATGTATTTCTTGTTCATTAGACAGTTCCTTTCCTGATTTTGATTAAAAAATTGTCCCATTTTGCTTCTGTACACCCTTTAAAGCTGAAAAAATTTCCAAGGGTAGGTACTGTCCCATCCCCTTAGACCCCACCCTGTCTTTTGCAGATGGGGGCCACTAGTAATGGTTGTAATGTAAGACGGGATTCATGCTTTACTCTTTTTTTGAACTGAAACCAAAAAAAGGGCAACAGGTAACTTGACATATGTTTAAATCTGGGTTTATATCTACACATGTAAAATGTTAAAGCGTGGATTGTAGTGCATGTAGGGGACCTCACAGTTTGTGAGATATCACGAGAACACACAAACGGATATTTTTTTAATATAGGCTGTTCAGTTTCATAGAAGACTGAGGTGTTTGATTGCATGCTGTAGCGAATTGGGTAGACTAAAGATATCATCAATGAATCTGCTTTAACAGTGAAAGTACTATAGATCATTGCTAATGGGCCGGAGGCAACCTTGTATAGAGTATGTGCATGAATATGGGGGATGTGGTATGCCGTAGCACTGTAAGCAGTATGTAGTTAGTTAGTTGGCTAGATAGAGTTTTACGGCCCAGTTTTCAACCTATTGGTTCAAGTCGAGCCGACCACAGCCTTTTTTCCAGTTGTAGCTCACTGGCTTGTTTGCCCTACTCCATCGCATATGCGGAGCATCACGCACAATGGCAGTAGGTTCCTTTTTTTAGAGTCTTTGGTATGACTCGACCTGGGAAGCGAACCCGGGCCTTCCCCATGAGAGGCGGATGCTCTTACCGTTAGGCCAAACACGCGGTATGCCGTATGTAGGCTACATGCAGCCAGCTGTTATTTGCAATAAAGAGAAGGCACAAATATGCAGGGAACAACTTGAAATTGGTAAAAAATGTGTGTGAATTTCACTAAAATGCATGGATATGAAAACAAGGCAGTTTGGCTTCCACTGAGAACCTGTTCCCTGTGCAAGCCAAAGTTAACAGTTGGAGGTGGTATGTTATGTGTTAGGTATTATAAGACTGCAACAGCATTTGATTGTGTTAATTTTCTTTCATCAAAATGCAGTATTAGGAAACTATATAGCTCTTTTATTGCACTAAAATTTTGATCTATCATGTTGGAAACAAAGTGTAGCGGTCATACCTGAAAAGAAGGAGGGGGGCACAACATGCTAATATGTGATTTTCTGTGTAAAGTTTGGTGCATATTAGCTCATTTTTTGTGCTTTTTTAAAGTCTATTGATAAAGAATAAGATTGAATCTGTGGCATTTAAATTGTTAATTGTTCAATGTTTGTCAATATTTATAGTTGTTTATGAGATGTCCTTGAATATGAATCAGGAATAAATTACTTACCTATTCTAAGACTGACTGCATGGTCCATTGGTTAGAGCATTTGACTTGTAACCTAGGAGACCTGGAGTTCAAGTCCTTGCTGGCTCATACCAAAGACTTTAAAACTGAAACCCACTGCCATTGTGCTTGGTGCTCAGCATAAGCCATGGAGTAGGAAAAACAAACTTGTGAGCGACAACTGGAAAAATGGCTTTGGCCGACCCAACTATACCAGTGTTTGGTCTTGTATTAGACTAGCAAACATCTATCACGCAGAAGGTCTGGGTTCTATTCCCAGGTCGAGTCATACCAGAGAATCTAAAAATGGAACCTACTGCCATTGTGTGTGATGCTCCGCATAAGCAATGGAGTAGGGAAAACAAGCCAGTGAGTCACAACTGGAAAAAAGGCTGTGGCCAGCTCGACTTGAACCAATAGTTTGGAAAATGGGTGGTAAAACTCCATCTTATTAACTAACTAACTAACTAAACCAATTGGTTAGAAACTGACCGGTAAAGCTTCATCAAGCAAACTAACAGACTAACTAACAACATATTCTAATCTTTCTTATTTTACAGCTGCATTGTATCTGTACCTACTTTCATGTTGTGTTCAAGCTTATTGTCACTGCAGTGAAGCATCTGATGTTAAGGCCCTTGAAAGAACTGTTTTAAAACTTTTAAGGTGAGTTTGTAGTCAGAGTTACTTCTCTTTCATTCAGGGTAAGTTAACAAAGGGAGTTAGACCAGTGGTCATGGGTTAATAGTTCAGACAAATAGCCATGCCAGCAAGGGATGGCCTGACTGTAGCAGACACAGACAAAAGAAAAGCAAGTAGCCAGACTGTTGGCTTACAAAGAATTCAATGACAATTCCATATATAAAGTGTGAAAATTCCATCGGTCAGAGATTATGGGTTTAGACACTTACTGCAATGCAGTGTCTATGTGTGTTTCATTGGAAATTTTTACATAAATAACAATCCAGTGTAATGTTTCAGCAAAGCTTCTTTAGAGTAATGAAGTGGGAGGGGGGGGGGGGGTTTACAGTGGACACATTTTTGTTGTAACTTTTTGGAATATTGGTGTGTGATATTTATATTAATGTTTTCTCATGTTATTATTCTCTGTTTCCAGTTCCTATTCATCTTCAGAGTACATTCTCCTGGCAGCAGCCCGTCTCTTCTCTAGACTTGTGTCTGTATCTATTCCACTTGATGTAGAGGGCATGCTTTATGTTTTTCCTCTTCTGCAAGAAAATTTAACATCACACAGCTCTAAGGTATATTTATTATCTGCTCTTATTCAAATCATTTTATTGTGATTGAAATAAAGTTGGCAAGCAAGCTATTGATGTAATTTGCATGATTTAACTTAGTGTAACATGCTAGCAGTTTTATCAAGATGCATGGAAAGTTGGTTTAAAAAATTTTTGGTGAATACAATTCCAGTTATTCCTAATGTGACCAAAACATTTTTCTGGAAGTTCTAGGATCTACAATATTTTTCACGAGAGTCAAGATTCTGAAAACAAATGTTGGATCTATACTGTCTGTCATGCCTTCAACAAATAGGTGTAAACATTCATACTGTGTACAAACTGTTCCATTTGAAGTAGAATTGTTCCATTTTCTGAGTCTTCCCAGCTGAAAATTCCAGTGAATAACAGGTAATTGGTATCAGGTTTTAACAGGAACCTGACAAGACTTGTTAAAATCAGTAGAAATTCTTGTCAAGTAACGGAATTGGTCTGTCGGGTTTTAACAGGAACCTGACAAGACTTGTTATAATCAGTAGAAATTCCAGTCAAGTAACGGAATTGGTCTGTCAGGTTTAGCAGGTACCTGACAGCCATGAGTAAATTCCAATCAGGTTATAGGTAAATGGTGTCAGGTACCAGACAAAACCCATTAGAACCCATCAAAATCCCAACAAAACCTGACAAAACCCAACAAAACCTGTCACACCAGTAACAGGTAGACTGGAATTTTTAGCAGGGTTCAAAGTCATAAAAGTCAGTCTGTTCTGATCTTCTGATATAAAGTATTAAAAATGTAGTAATACTAAAAATGACCAGAAAATTGCAAAGCAACAACTTGGCAAAAGTAACATCAATTTTTGCAAACCCTTAAATGATTTCAACATATTGTGAACATTTAAAGAGGAAAGAAGGAGTTTCTTCCCCCAGACCTTTGAGGTAAGCACTGGTAAGGATTTGTGTGATCCATGTGCACAGTGAATCACATGGGGCACGTTCTATTTTCTGTGATGACAATGTTGGCAACGTGAACGATGCCAAAAAATGGACTTAATAGAGTAGTGTCATAGGAACACTGCTGGAATGGTCTCCTTAGTGGGAAGTGGTTTGAGCTTCTGACTTGCAGTCAGGAGGTCTGGAGTTCAAGTCCTGGCTTGGTAATACAGAAGACTTTAAGGATGAAACCTACTGCCATCGTACTTGATTCTCAGCATAAGCAATGGAGAAAACAAGCCAGTGAGCTGCAGCTGGTGGAAACAAGGGCGTGGTTGGCTTGACTTAAAGGGCCAAACCTCTCACCCCAAACTACAATTTTGGGACCCGGGTATCGAAATTCTCAATTGGCTCAGCTCTTTGATCGACAGCTAATTCACAAAATGCAGAGTGCCAAAGCTTGTATTGCACAGCATGACCGGTATTGAGAGTGTTTTGATTATATAAATTGAGTTTTTCTATATTCGCCCTGAAGCAATGAACTTGGATTTTGTCTGGATGAGGATGAATTTCAGACAATTGTGGGAGGGGCTTCAGTAAGAAGGTTAGGAGATTTGGTACTGCTTGGGGTGAGAGAACTGGCCCTTTAAACTAGTTGATTAGAAACCGGGGGGTAAAAGTCCATCTAACTAACTATCCTGTGTGAGACTGGCTTAGTACACAATATTTATCTATTCAGATTAATCTCAAGGAAACACTCTAGATTTATCATATTTGAAATGAACCACATTTTGCAATATGTCTTTCTGTTAAACTTACAGTAAGGTTTGGTTTGAATAGTTATATTTTTCAATTTCTGGCTGGCTGGTTTGTTCTAGATGTGCCCTCAGCCATTTTCATTTACTTTATTTATGAGCAAACTTCACTTGTATGTAATACCTGCTAATGCAGAGGTGTACGGTTCAATAAGGGAAGTGTATTGCACCTTCAGGGGATTTGTGCTTGATGGAAGTGTGGCATATTATTGTGATGGGCTTTTCCTGATGGAACATTCTAACAGAAAAAGATCCCTCTTTAGAATGCAATGTGAATTTTATATTGTGCAAGGAAAATTACAATAGATGCAAACTTTGTTTTAGCCCTGTCCTAGGGAGCCAAAGAGGTATATTGACACATCTGAAAGAATATTTAAACGTGTACGACAGCTTGTAGACCTTATGCAAATGATGTCACAATGCAAAAAGCAAGCCCTCCTTTGGAGGAATAACAAGCCAACAACAACCCCAGTGCAAACATCTAATTGCAACTTATTGGATATACATACAGTAAGCGTCCACATGTATTGTGAACTCTACCATATGTGCTACAGACCACTCCATATTATGTTCTGCACAAAAATCAGTGGTGCAACCCTGTTTCACTATTTCTCCAAAGATGATATTAGTGTGCTGTCAATGTGTTGAGTTGCACCTGTACCTGTCACTGTTATAACTTCTAATATTTTTTGTATTTACCTTCAGGTCCGACTTCTAACTCTTCAAATACTCGTACACATTCCTGTTACATTACCCAAACAGTCTGATTCGGTGAGTTTTAAGGACAGATTGCTTTTATTCATCTCATGCAGTTTATATTTGTGGCTATTTTTGACTGAACCTGGTTCCATAATGAGGTGGAAGCAACAATTTTTCAGAGACATTAAACCCAGCTTTAAAGGTGTATTTCAATCAAGCGTTATTTGTCTGATTTATTGACTCTGCTCTCATACCAAGCAGAAAAGAACTGTATGTAATTGTTAAAATGTTTAATTCAGAGGTTAAGCAATGAAGACTGCATTAGAACAGAATAGTGCATGATCAGGGCTTATTAATGTACTTGTGGGGTTTACCAGCAACAGCATTTACCACTGAGAGTGTGTGATCCTGATTTAATACACATGCATTTTTACAGTTGTTCCACCTTGCTCATTCCTACACAACAAGATTTTGATTAAAAAAGACAGAATAAGAACACTGTTTCGTTATTGTAAAAGACTATTTTAAAAAGCACAATCCTGAGCAATATCTAGTAAGCCACACACTTCCTATATACATGGACAGAGCATATAATGCGTAAGTACAATGTGTAGATTGTTGCCGCCACCTGGAGCAAAAATGGCACACCAAGATTGCCACCGTGAAGCTATAATTTGACATTATTTGTCTACAACTCTGTAATATTTTAATCAAAAGTTAAACCTAAATGGGGAACTATATCTTATTCCTGAAATACATGTAGTGATTTTGATCTAACCTTGCATTATTTCAAAAATATTTCAACTCTCTTGCAAAATCTGTTGTTTTGAAGTACTTGAGCAAGTCACAAACTTCCTCACAACAAAACCATAGCAAACAGCCACATTGCTACACCTATAGGTACTCACACGTACGATATGGACAATTTACTGTGCAGTATGCTTCTGTCTATGTATGGGGAGTCTGTGGGAGCAGCCTTAGATGGGTGTGTTGATTCATTTCCATGAGTTTATCTTGAGATATTGCATGGTCACCTGATCCCAGTGGACCAAAAGGAGAGTTAAGAGCTATTGACATGACTATTCTTTATGCAACAGAAAAACGTATGTGAGATTCAACTTGAGTTTACTTCATCTGAAGCTGTGAGATTTGAGAAACAGTGATCCTTTTATACTTGCATATTTGTTTTACATTTATTTTTTTTTTTCCAGCCAAAGGAGCAATGCTCTGTTGTTCAGCTTTGTCTCAATGCAGAAAACGTACCGCTTACCTTGGATACCTATCGAGAGAAACTAATGCACCTCCGTAAGCTTGAGTATAATTCGGTGTCATCAGGCATTCCAGTAGACAGGGAAATGTCAGAGGTAAATGCATATGCTTTCCAACTGTTCCATTTTAAGTGGGACAGTTCCTTTTTCTGAGCTCTAACACCCATAAAAATCAGAACCTGCAAATTTCTGACTTCATATAAAGAAGTTCTTACTGTAGAAATGATCAGGAAAACAGCTAACGCAAACAGCTGGGACGAAATGATGCCATCCTTTGCATATCATGGTAGTGATATGAACATACTGTATTTTGTGAGGATTCAGAAAAGAAAGGGACTTATATAATCATTTTACTCACTTTTCTCCAAGTTGGCAAAAGCTTGGTATGAATATGTTGGAAGAAGAAGATCTCATTAGAGGTACACAGTCAATTATCTTCAATCTGTTCCTTTTTCTGAGCTGATGGTTTTGGCAAGCACTGAGTGGGTAACAGGTATTGCAATTAATTGTTTTCAAATTGATCCAGGCTGCTTTTAGTTTCTAGACAGTGACCTCTTTTGTCAGGTTTCAGTCATAAAGATTTTAATTACCTGTGTTAATATCCAGTATTTGAAAGAAATATGTGTAATAGCTGAAACCACAACCATTGGTAGACCAATAGCAAGTTTAGCATGTTTTGTATCTCTGTCCTATGTTTTGCAATTGAGGATTTTTTTCAAGCTGCCCTTTTTTATGTGCCTCTGTGTAAGTGAAAATTATCTCTCCTGTCCTGATTCTTTTCCTTTCCTTCTAGGAATCTTAAAATTACAAACGTTTGAAGACATTCTAATGTCTTTCAAATGTTATAACTATTTCATTTAAAAATAAATAAAAAGGAATATATTTCTGTTGATAGATTGCTCTTCGATACCTGGTCAGCATGCTGCATGCAAATCTGCAACTAGTATGGGAACCAGTGATTGAACTTATCAGGTAAGTACAAATGTTCACATGTATACTTGAATCTGGCAGTAATGGTGAGAAATTGCTGTGGTCCATCAGCCTAAAGTAGTAACCATTTTGATTACCAATACCACGGATGGCTGCAAACAAGCACAAACCCCATAAAAGGCAGATAAATTTCAGACTTTGAATTGAATACAACTATTTATGGAATAAGTTAGATAAAAGAATTAGACCCCACAAATGGCTGCCAAATTTCAAGATCACTTACAGTAGTAGCCAGATTTTCCATTTGTGTATAGTGTTTGGAAGTAATCTTGGTAGCTGCTTTCCTTTACTGAGTAAAGGTAGACACCTTTTACTGGTGATATCATACAAATTTTACATTGATACCCATGGAGTTAGATTGGATTTGACAACACACAAACACAAATCTTTTATTACAAAGTGTTAGCTAGATGAAAAAATGAAAAAAATTAAGTTGAAATAAAGTTCAAGTCTATTTCAAATGTGATGCAAATAAGTTTCAAGTCCTCCACTATAGTTGCCTTTTCCGACAGGTGGGGGATATGGTGGGTATGTTCTACATCCCCAGTCTGCAAAGGGGGCATTACCAGGTAAAGTTGGCAACTAAGGAAGTCCAGAAATAACATCTTTATTAGCCCTTTGCATTTCCATGTCCAGATATTTACCTAAAATAAATATGTTGTTATTTTGTTGTAGCTAGGCTACCTTCCTGTATTTTTTAACTTACTCAAGTTAAATAAAGTGCTGTATGTATTTCATGGAAGTAATTTGGTGGGGAAATGACATTTTACTGTAATCTTTATATGTGGCAGTGTTCTTCCTGTGTGAACTTTCATAATTAACACTTTTGCTACTGATGGTGGTCCATCTTGCCATACTGAGCTATGCATTACATTGCGTATACACAGTATGTATGTATGATTTCTGCGAATACTAAGTTTCGGAGGTTGCAGTGGAGGTTGCAATATTTCCACTCGTTTTCTAAGAGGGTGCACATCTGTAAAAGCATCTCCTCTTCAAATGATTTCCTTGCTTAAAGCTCAGTTACACATCATAGGTTGTATAAGGAACTATCCAAGACACAGCAATGCAATAGTTTCGGGGTGAAAACATAACGTAAATAGCAATGATAAATTATTGTCAAGTTTCTGTTATTGTAGTTCTCATGCTGTTGGAATGGACATGGCAAAATTCTGGTCAGTCTACCATCCCATCCTGAAGCAAGCTGCACATACCATTAGTAAGCTGCAACTTTCTACGGACAAGAAACATTCTTGTAACTCTTCGCAACAATCAAAAGCGGAAAACTTAGAAGAATCTCTAAAAATATCCATGCACACGACGAATCAGTTAGCTGACCGGCCAGATCTGATAAATTTTAGAAATCTTCTTTGGAAGACCATGGCAGCATTCCCAGAGAAGGTTGAAGCCAAAACAAGGGACTTGGTACCAATGGTTCTTAATTTTGTTGAGTGAGTTTTTTTATTATGGTCTGATAGTTTCTAATTGGAATAATAAATTGCTACTCTATTTTGTTACCTGTGTAATTAGCACTTAGTTAGTTAGGTGAAGTTTTACGGCCCAGTTTCCAACCTGCTGGTGTAATTATCAGAGTTGTAATGACTCCATAGAAGTTAGTTGACTAAGACTCAAGTTCACTGGAGTCATGTTTTTTTCAATGCCTTGGAGGTGACTCACGCTACTAACACTTAGAATAGACTCACATCAGTGACCTGATTGACTTGAATTGACTTTGTCGTATTTGACTGGAGTCAAAATTCCATTATGTGATTTTTCTTCAACTGTTGTATGTTTTTCTATAAAAACTAATATGGACATGGCTAGCATAGCAAGCACTGCAGTGCTCGACGGTATAACATGTCAGAGCAGAGTACTATCGGATGGGAATATCCTATGTTTGTTTGAAATTTTCCTTGTGATATCATGGTCCTTTCTTACACTTTTTTTTGTTTGTATCTTCATATGAAGACATGAGTACAACATCTCAGAAACAGTTGTTGCTCCATCTCAAGATATCAGTAAGAAGTCAACTAATACAGATGGAGATGAACAGGATGAAGAGGAGGATGCTGATGACTCTGTCACAAAGAAGGGTTCTCACTCCAAAGGAGCTCTTCAAAAGTAAGTTCTACTGCCTCTCTTAGGACTGGATTTGATCACACTGCAACATCAACCATGCGACAAGATGTTATATCAGCTGTAGTCAGGGTGGTGTGACCAGTGTCATGACTTGAGGTCCATCATGTCATAACCCACTGGTCTGATTGAACATGGTCCATTGTAGTTAGATGCAGTAGGAATGTCAGAATGTCTACATATTAAGCAAATTGTCTGCCTTTATAAATAAATTTGACATCTGAGGTCAGGAAACTGGGCGGAGTGAGGGGGGAGGCAAATTTCTTGTAAAATATGTCACTTGTCACTCAAGAGAATATCATATTTTCTTTTAACATCTACATCTGTTTACTTTTGTCTTTATTATTTTACAGAGGGCTCTTTTACAAGCTCTATGTAGCTTTCCTGAGTTTCCTTCTGAGTCTCTCTTCAGTTTTGATTCGTTGTATAATTTTTTGGATTGTGTTATGTGTAAATCCAGAGAATGACTCAAATAAATGCTGTCGAACCAACTACATTTTCTTTCCTTACAAATGTTGGTTTTATGAGAAAGATGTTTCAAAGTGTTTTTTCATGAGTTTATGATAGGATAATGCATGGTCACATGATGGTAACAGGCCAATAGAAGCTGAGCATTACTTCTGAGTATGAATGAACTATACGTTTTCTTTAATTGCAGGTCATTGGTGGTTCATCTCCAGTTATTCAGTAAATTCAGGAATCCAAAGTCTGCCTTTCAAGAACCAAAGATGAGGGAGCTATTTTTCTGTGTAAGTTCTGTGGCTATTAATACTCCTTTGTCTGACAACATAGTTCTAAAAAGTTTTTTCTTTGTCTGATCGGAAAGTGTACATCAAGTCTAGAATTTTAGAAACATATAATACAGGGGCTGCATTGTCATAGCTAATTCCATGTCTGAGATATTACATGTTGATATTTATTCACTTATGTCAAAGTAGTCCAGTGAGCAACTATTTGTGACTTTCTTGTTGTACAACGTGCTTTGTTACCCTTTGAAATGAAAAATATGTAACCTTGAATACTTCCTGTTTGCTTATATAGCAAGTTGTACAGAGAGAGCTTGTTAAATCACATAACCCCATAACAGCAGGGTTTCTATCACATATTGGCACATCGTGCAGTAGCTTACAGTAAAAAAAAGAAATACAAAGACTCTAATTTGAGTATTACAGCAGTGGCATCCACAAATCATTGCACACTGTACCATGTACCGAGAATGAATAATCTTCAACCTTTTTTATCTTGCCCCAGGAATGTCCTATGATATGGAAATTGTAGTGTTTGGACTAGTTTGTCATGCACTGTAACATATATTTTTGAAATTTTAGGCTCTAAGTACTACACTGTAATCGATAGGCATTTAATCTTGTTGCACATTTTTTCACACATGAGGAATCTTTCTTAAAAAAAAAAAAATAAAAAACTATTATTTATGGACATTTTCCTCTGATTCCCCAGCAGAAAGAAAAAACCTTTTCTGGAAGATGTTTGTATGAATTTTTCTTAGGCCATGTATTTTATCTATCACTGGGTTGGTTGTAGCCAGGGAGATCTCAGTTTGGGAAACAACCAAGTAAAGACTTTTCAGCATACCACCACAATCAATTGGCTCTTGCAATTTTGGCAAAAACAAACTTCCCAGATCTCAAACGGTCATAAGAACCAACTTCAAAATATTCATAAAATTTAAAGCCATTATTAATCTTTGGCATGAGGTCACAAATGATGATCTCGGGCCTTTCCTAAAAAATTACAAGGTTCACAGACTTATATGAACGTCAGATGGCGCACCGCCTATCCTTATTTTACTAGTTGAGAATGCCGGAAGAAATTTCGAGTTAAATTCCTAGCTAATTTGTGGTAATAGTGGGAATTTGTGTGGGGGTATTGATCAGCAAAAACCAGTGTGTGTCATTTCAGTCCCTTGCCCACCCTTGTAGCTATAAACCTGTCCATCACTTTCAATAAATATGACCTTCTTATATCCTACAGCTACTCTCAAATCCCCATGCAGCGGTACAGAAGGTAGCCCTTGATTGTGTGATGACTTACAAATTCAAATACTTGCTACCATACTCAGAACAGTTTACTAGTTTGATGAATGACAAAACATTTACTGATGCTCTCTTACTTCTCAACCTTGATGAAGAGTCTGGAATGATAGAGGAACATCATCGGGAATGTCTCCTGCCTATTTTATTCAGGTGAGTCTGGATTTATGGGGGAGCACGTGCTTCGGGTGTCTCAACCCATATGTTTGACATCATAGACTGTTTGAGTCTGATGTAGAGATATAGGTGCCATTGCCTAAATCTCCTAATTCATATATACTTTTTGAGAATGCTTGCTTGTGTTAATAGGTCAGTTACCCATGTTCTAATCCAGTGTATAGACATAGGGTGTATTGAGAGCAGCTTTTTGATCAACACCATCCAGATGTTTTTAAACTGCAGCTTTTCACTGCATGTACAGACACTATAAATGTTGCACTGCACTGAAGGAAACAATTTTTCTCAATTCGGGCTATAAATGACCTTCGAAAGAATCCTTCAGCCCTGAGACCCCTATTTTTGTTCTGTTCATGTATCCCACGCTGTTTCCCACAGTTCCATGCTCCAATAAATTAGTGAACTCAGTAATTAAAAAAATTCCTCTGTGCTATTTCTTGAAATAAAGTGGTATGGGGGAAGGAATCTCTCTCTACCTTTGTGTAGTGATGTGATCACTTAAAACGCATAAAGTTTTAAAATTATATCTTCATTTGCATATTGGAGGAAATTCTTTTGACAAAAAGGTGATAATATGATGAGAATGAAATAAAACCTTAAGATGTGTTGTTCACTTCCTTTCAGGATTCTTTATGGAAAGATGCTGAGCCGTTCAGGGGCAGGTCCTCAGGGCAAGAGTGGGACTGGATTCCGACGTTCTTTAATTTTGAGATATTTGGGAGGAGCCAAAGAGGCAGAGATGAAACTGTTTCTTGATCTTGTCTTGGAACCTTTTTTGAAAAATTTGAAAGGTAGGAAGTGTTTTAATTTAGTTTCATTCACTAGTTTGATCACATTGCATATAGAAGCATGATGTGAATTGGAGTCACCCAGAAAGCAACAGCTGGTGAAACAAAGTGGGCAACTCCTTAGAAAAAAGATGAAAAGGAAACAGATATTTATAGCAGCTACAAAACTAAATGACAAAGGAAGCTTAAATATTTAGGAAGATGTCAAAAAAACAATAATTGTATAATAATCTGATATTTCAGCTTTTTCGAGTTTGTAGGAAGCTATTTAATGTTCAGAAATAATGTGTGAAAGTGGAGTTAAATTGTTGGCATATTCCATTTTATTAGAAAATATTGTCCTCGTATTTTCAAATCTTCTTTGATATACCAAACTTCCAAAGATATTATAAACGTAGATACCAAACTCCTATCCCTACACTGTTAGACGCGCTGACTCCTCACAGAGGCTCGATCGGAGGGGCGGAAGTGTTCATTTGACATGCGCACAATTCTATTCGGTTATCTGTGTGCACAATTGTGCATGCGTAACAGAAAATTCCATTGTGACGAGATGTCAGAGTGCGTGCATTTTCAAAGCAAGTTCTGTACGCGCACTATGCATTTCTGGAATAATTGACGCATACATCCGCTTGCTTGGAAAAAGAACGCAGTATTTGACTTTGTGTTGTAAACGCGTTAGAATGTTAACGCGTGCATAGATGAGCGCTTTTGAAGATATCATAGGAACTGACCAGTCAGCAAGTCAATGAACTTCAAACCAGTCGTTGTGTGTTAATGTTCAAATGTTCTTAAGTAGAAAGCTGAGGAAGAAGCCTAAAACTGTTTCATGTATGTGAAGTTTATTGAAGAACAGTGTTTGCAAGAATTGCAATGTTTTAATATCACACGTATTTATACTACCGGAAGATATCAATTAACTGTTAGCTTTCAAAAGGACTGATCAGTGATCAGCACTTCCGCCCTTCCGATTCGGCCTCCGTGAGGAGTCACTGCGCCATTTTAAGTTTGGTATCTATGTTTATAATATCTTTGCAAACTTCCCGTTATGAAGCTTCTCAACTTTCACCGCTAATGCTGATGTGTTTAGAGTTGTGCAGCTGTTAAGTTTGTTCCAAATCTTTTTGAAAATTGAAAAATTTGCTGCCAAATATATAATAATGAAAATTTTGATGATATTTTAGCAAGTCTTACAAAAAAGAAAAAAAAAAAAGAAGAAACATGAGGTTTGGCTTTTTTAAGTTTGGGGGCATATCATGTACAAGTTATTTTTGACATATTTTTTCTGTGAATTTTTCTGGGATACAGAAAACTCAACACAATGAAACATAACAAACATATTGGAAACGCTTCTTCCATAAAATTTTTCTTGTGGATAGTTTATTTTATTTAAGGTATTATTTTCTTTTTATGTGATATCGGATTTAAAATAAGCTTCATGCCAATTTTTGCTATGTAAGAAAGATACTTATTTGTTAAAAAAAGCTGTATATATCATCGTGAGGTTATACAGACTTAAGAGCAAATTTGTTCAGGTATTGCACGTGTTTCAATTCCAGTTCCAGGGTCGTTCAATGTCTACAGAAATCCTATGTGTGAGACTAAGGATGACATGACATGTGTTGCTAACAAAATAGATCCTTTTTGAAATAAAAAATTACACAGGATAGAGGTATAGGGTATTGGTATGTGTCATTTTGGCATTTTACTTAAGCAAGATGTATTGCACACCAGCATTCTGTCCCATGATGCTTTGCTGTTGCTATTTGGAGACTGGTCTATGCGCTTTAATTTCTCTCTCTCATGTTAGGAGATTGTTCTGAGATGATGAAGGCAAGTCTGGATGCATTGAATCCCACTCAGGTGATTCCACTGAGAAAACAACACAGGTATGCTATAAGTTAAACAAAGTTTTCTAGAGAGAGCATTATGCTCACAGTATGAATGCACAATTGTTGTCTTGAAATTAAGGTGATATAATTTTGTGAATACTTAAACATATATCAAAGGTATTTCCTGTTCAAGCCTGAAAAATTTTAAATGTTTCCCTCCAATTAAATAGCAATCCTCATATGATACTTAAGGTACCAAGTCGGTAGGGCCATAGCCTGGACAAAAACTCTAAGAGGGCCATTCAAACACTCCCCATGCAGAGTTCCACTAGCACATAACACATAAATGTATTTACCATTTGGAAACCTCACATGGAAAGATGAAAGGGGGGGGAGGAGGTAATTGCTCTACACTTGGTCATTAATTACATGAGTGAAATTATGAGATTGAATACTTTTGTAAATGTTTAAAGATATGTGATAAGTTCTGTTTCTGTCTGAAAGTGTTAGTGTTTCCTTTCAATAATTACCATCCCCCACTGCACAAGTCCTTGTGAAACCTCCTAACCCAAACAGTCAATAACCACAGGGTCCTTGAGGACTTTGACACTCATTAAAAGTAATGAGCCTGCTCTCCAAAATAAACAGTGGCTTTGCTTGTATAAGGTGATATCAGGCCGGGAGATCGCCCAAAATGTGTGTAAACAGAGAACCCTTTGTTTGCTTGGCCGTCAGAGAGGTTGCTGTCATGCAATGTTTGCAGATTACAGGAAGTTGGGTTAATAGGCATGCTGTAACCGCACTTTTTTGGCAAAAAGTGCAGGGTCAGGCAAGGTCTTCATAGAGGATCGTTTTTGCGTAATGCTGACTGCTTGGTTCTATTGCTGGGAATTGGTGTAGGTTGGTCCAATGATTGTTGAAAAATTAATATGGTAGGGCCTTTTAGGCAGAGCTCAGTGCAGAGTTTGGTGTTGTCAGCAGCTTGCAACTGCTGATCAAGATATTTTTCATACGATTCAGCTTTGCTCAAAAGTCCAGGAAATGCAATTTTTGGCACTCGTAGAAATGGTTTTGGTCAAAAATCTTTACAGACATATCACTCTATGGAGGCATTCCACCTTAATAAGTCAGTTGGTATCATTTTGACTTGAACCCTCATGAAATATACAAGCATACATGATACAAGGAACATGTATGCATGTACTGTAGCTGTGCAGGTGAAAAACTTGGGATCTGTTCACATTGTAAAATTTGGAAAAGGCTTATAAATTTTCAAAATGTGGTAATCTAAAACTTCATGTGTTGGTAAAATTAATATGAGTTTAAAATTTGTATGATTAAAAAGAAGCATGTATTTGAATATAACTTCTTACAGTATATTATTGCCATGCATCTGTATCTAACATTGCCTATTTCAACATTTATAAACTGTTGAACAAAAACAGTTTAATGGAAAATTTGCCATGTGTAACATGCAACATTTTAACTAGGCATCCACCTTTTATCCAAGCTCCATATGGGACATATGGGAATGTGGTTCTGTGTCGTCTTGTCTCTAGGTCAAATATATTTTCTTCTTTCATTAGTATTTTGGAAAGCTGTAGTATTCTGCTGAGTAGAGTGGGTAATCTCCTTGGATCTTACAATTCCACCATCCTCCGTGTACTTATCATGGTCACTGGCAGCTACAACAGCTTGCTGGATAAACGAGACGAGGTAAAAATTGCTTGTTTTGTCCAATTATTTCAAATTTGTAAATTTTTCCAATGCCAAAAGTGGTCAAGAGTTGTTATCAAAAGCAATAGGTGTTCACTTAATCATTTGCTAATAGCCCTTAACCCTCTTGGGCCCACTGTAGCACTTCAGATACAGCCAGAGAGCGTGAGGCTTGCATATCTTTGAATTGTCAAGTGGGGTGCAAAATTCCTAGTAGCTCCCTGAAAGTTCCACCAACAACAACGAGGGTGGTCATTGCTCTTGGTCACATGGTCAAGAGCCTACAGATGTCCTTTCATGGCATATAATTGCCTCTGTTCTGCCAGCCCTTGAAGTGCACATAATTCACCAGATTGAAGGCACACACTAAAGGTTGATAATGACATTTGATGGCAGTTTATGAAAAGATTAAATCGTTAGGGGATCCAACCCTTCAATGCAGAGTTGTAGCAAGTCACCCAATTTTGCAGTCGAGTCATTTGCTACTTTTTGTGTGATTCTAGTTGATGACTTGAGTCACTGTACTATTTCTATGAGATAAATCATGATACAATTCCTCGAGTCATTTCCCTTTTGGAAATTTGTGACTTAAGTCATGACTCATTACAACTCTGCTTCAATGCTCCCTGAGTAATTTGATCTCATTCCTGTCAGCACTTATCTCAGAATTTGTTGTTGATTGTTTTGTATACCACAGTTGGTGTGCCCCTTTTGTACCAGGATTTAAGGAAAGACAAGTTTTTTTCACATGTCAGTTTGGAATTATGGTTTTTTATGAAGAATCAGTTATTGTATCCGATATCATTGCCTTGAATGTGGTGCCCCTATAAGGTATTTTTAATTTGAACTTTGTGAAATAATTGAAGAAGTTTTGAAAAGTTTGGTTTTATTTCTGCTTTGAGGCTTTCTTTTTCAAAACATCACAACATAAAATAAAAGCAAGTTTTCTTTCAAATTAAAAATTTAAATATGCATATTGATTTCATTCATAGAGGGATATTTCAGTGCAAATGCTGACAGTGTCTTGTTGTCGTATTTTGTTACGTAGAAAAGCTTCAGCCAAAGTTATAGTTTTTGCTGATCAGATATTACCAATCTATTGATAATAAAGTACCTAGGCAAAGATAAAAGCCGTTTGAATTGTTTTTTTTCTTTGAACATCCACTTTTACAGTTACTCCCTCATGCTGTCAAGCAGTTGAAAACTCTTCGTCAGAAGGCAATCAACTGTCTCGAGCAATTCTTTGATATTTATGATCAGTACCCATTCACAAGTGATGAAATTGACAGCCTTTTCGAGGCAGCAGTCTGGCCGCAGTTGGAGAAGCTGTCATCAGAAGGCTTAGCAGGGCCAACCCCCTTGCTGAAGTTATTTTGTTGTTGGAGCAAGATGCCTAGGTAAGGGTATTCCCATCCCTCAATGTTCATTGGAAAGCAAAATGGCAATGCCTCTGGCTTCTTTGCTATTTTATGAGTTTTATTCTTTATTGTGTGTGTTACACTAGAAAATGTTTGCAAAGAATGCAAACTCTGCTTTATACCCTAAAGCTACAATCTTGGACAAAACGAGATGGAACACCCCTGCTCCCCCATGCAATGTTGGAGATAATAAAGCCAATTCGAGATGCACAATTTTCTTTGGGACCCAACATTGTACTGGGGGACAGGGGTTTCGTAAATCCCTATTTTCTGCAGGACACAACTTTTTAAAGGGGGATATATAGTGCAAATAGTACTAGGCACCATAAACAACGCAATGACCTGAGGTGTTCCAACAGTTTTGTCCAAGATTGTAGATCCAAGGAAAAAATGGCAGTTGAAGATTTTATAGTTAGGTTCTACCTCAAAAGAATGGTTTAAGGTCATAACAGGATTTAGTATGTCAGAGGGGTACTTATTCTAAGCATTCTGGTGAAATTTGTATTGAAATCCAATGTGTAGTTCTCAAGATATGAGCATGTAAAGTTTTCACATTTTCAACAAAAAGTGAACTTGAAGCAAGCACATATGACATCATATCCCCACATTAGTGCACAGTCTTTTGTTTTTCTTTAAAATTTAGAGTTGATTTTCAAAAACCCACATTATTAAAATATGATTGATTGCCTGAGTGGCATGAGAACTTTACAAACTTTGCATCCCCCATAGGGAGGTCCTATTCCAGTTAACTCCAAGGTCAACACAACAGTCTAATAAAACAAAGGGAAACAAAGCATTCCTTGTCAATGTGAGGAAGTGATATAAGCTCTGCTGCCCTCAAACTCACTTTGGAACACAAATCTACTGACTGCATTTACTAATATCTCGAGAACTACACGTCATATTTGAATGGAACTATCACCACACTGTGTAGTTTTGGTTCCCCTTTCACATATGAAAATTAAATTTTTGCTTAAACCTCCCCTTTAAATAAGGAAAGCATCCTTTGTTGATTGTAAGGTGTATTATCCACGTGCTGTGTTGCTATATAGGTTTGTATGAACCGAACAGGTCAAGGAAATAAAGAAAAAAAAATACTTTAAGATCAAACCAAGCCTGTAGTGTGCTGTAAGTGTT
Organism: Holothuria scabra; assembly: GCA_037179385.1. Classification (NCBI taxonomy): domain Eukaryota; kingdom Metazoa; phylum Echinodermata; class Holothuroidea; order Aspidochirotida; family Holothuriidae; genus Holothuria; species Holothuria scabra. The sequence continues at coordinate 2,367,951 of CM074197.1, read as the reverse complement.
ACCATAGTATGTGGTATGTGTATAAACAGAGCCCTCTGCAGCAAATACTCCTCTAACATACCAAGTCTCCACTAAACTGTAACCAATCACAATGTTAGACCATAGTCATGGATCATTTTTTTTGTTAGTTTTTAGAGTTGTGAAAATGTTGTAAAAACAAACTCTTATTTCCACTTAAAAAAAATTTGTTCTATGAAGAATATAAGAGTGTTATTTTTCTATTTTTTGTATTAAGGTTTCAGGTATTATTAGCCAAACATCATCCAACCGATGAACAGCTGTATGCTATTCCTTCATGCATCGCCTTGCTATCATCAACACATTCTGCACCTCCTGTGGTTGCCATGGTGATGGAAATCATCTACAACTTATTGAATGTGGAGCAAGAGGAGGTTGAAGAAGACGTTGGTCTAGTTATAAATGATGTCATTACAATGTCAAAGGTCAAGGTAGCTGGAAAAGAAGGTGAGATGAATTTGTTTTTGTGAAAATAAAGCATCATAAGAGGTGTAGTTATGTGCACACTGACTCGTTTGGGAGTAAAATAATTGTACTGGATGACTAGGACTTTTTACAGCTGACCCATATAGAAGTGTCATGTTAAGTCACTGGATGAATGAAATTTGTACAGTTGACTGGTATGAAAGTAAAGTCACAGTATTGGATAACTAGGTCTCTGTACAGCTGACCCATATAGAAGTAAAGTCATTGTATTTGATGGACTGAATTTGTACAGTTGACTTGTATGGAAGTAAAGTCACTGTACTAGATGGAAGGAATTTGTACAGTTGACTGGTATGGAAGTAAAGTCACAGTATTGGATAACTAGGTTTCTGTACAGCTGACCCATATAGAAGTAAAGTCATTGTATTTGATGGACTGAATTTGCACAGTTGACTGGTATGAAAGTAAAGTCACAGTATTGGATAACTAGGTCTCTGTACAGCTGACCAATATAGAAGTAATGTCATTGTATTTGATGGACTAAATTTGTACAGTTGACTTGTATGTAAGTAAAGTCACTGTACTAGATGGAAGGAATTTGTACAGTTGACTTGTATGGAAGTAAAGTCACAGTATTGGAAAACTAGGTTTCTGTACAGCTGACCCATATAGAAGTAAAGTCATTGTATTTGATTGACTGAATTTGCACAGTTGACTGGTATGAAAGTAAAGTCACAGTATTAGATAACTAGGTGTCTGTACAGCTGACCCATATAGAAGTAAAGTCATTGTATTTGATGGACTGAATTTATACAGCTGACTGGTATGAAAGTAAAGTCACAGTATTGGATAACTAGGTGTCTGTACAGCTGTTCCATATAGAAGTAAAGTCATTGTATTTGATGGACTGAATTTGCACAGCTGACTGGTATGAAAGTAAAGTCACAGTATTGGATAACTAGGTCTCTGTACAGCTGACCCATATAGAAGTAAAGTCATTGTATTTGATGGACTAAATTTGTACAGTTAGCTTGTATGTAAGTAAAGTCACTGTACTAGATGGAAGGAATTTGTACAGCTGACTTGTATGGAAGTAAAGTCACAGTATTGGATGACTTGGACTGTGCAGCTGACCCATATTTAAGTGGTAGAGTAACTATTGGATGAATTAAAAATATGCAGATGACTTATGTGGGAGTAAAAAGCTACCTGTGCGGGATAGCTGGAATTTTTACAGTTTACTCATATAGAAGTTAAGTAAGCTGTATTGGATGAGTAGAATTTTTTATAGTGACTCATGGACAGAAAGTCATATTATTGGATGAATAGGATTTTGTGCAGCAGTTTTCATATGGAAGAAAATTCACAACTATAAATGGGATGAATAGAATTTGGCAGTACTGCCTCATATAGAAGAAGAAGACTGTGTGTTTGGTCTAAGGTAGAGCATCCGTCTCCCACACGGAAGGTTCGGGTTGGCTTCCCAGGTCGAGTCATACCAAAGACTCTAAAAATGGAACCTACTGCTGTTTTGCGTGATGCTTTGCATGAGCAATGGAGCAGGAAAAACAAGCCAGCGAGCCACAACTGGAAAAAAGGCCGTGGCCAGCGCGAATTGAACAAATAGGTTAGAAACTGGACCGTAAAACTCCATTTACTTTAATATTGACCTCATATAGAAGAAAATTCTTAGTGTTAGATTCATGCAGTTGACTCTTTTGGGAAAAAAAGTTGCAGCATCAGAATCAAATGGGTGTTGTACAGCTGTAGTATTGATTATTTAAGTTGCAGTGTGAAATTGATGGGACTTTCTTCAGCAGTCATTTCAAGGAATAAAGCTGTATAGCATTTAATGTATAGGACTAAATACAGACGACATAGCACATAGATGCCCTCTTTACAATAGTGTTTAACAATGTTCTGTTACAACTTTGACTGCAGACTTGTTGTTTAATCAAGCCTTCCACAGAGGTAAAAATCTTTCACTTGTACTCTGTTTAATTTTATTTTTACCTACTGATTCCATTTTCTTTTCTTAAATTTTGAAGTTCAAGCTTCATTAGGTGTGAAACTCATCCAACCTTTCATCCCGTCAATTCTTACATACGTAAGAACTGCTGTAAAACCAAGAAAAATGCGATCAGAGCTACCCTTGAAAGAAATCAGTCTCTTATCCAAGTAAGTTACACATGAAATTCGCAGCTTATAAAACATGAAGGTTTTACTTTCTGAAAAAATATTTGTAGTGGTTGTAAAGTCAATGCTCTCATTTACAGTTTCAGAGCATGCACCTGTATAAGAGTAGTGCTTTGAAACGATCCTTTGCCCCACACCTGGAAAAAAAAGGGCTTTGTGAGTAAGTTGAGGCAAAGAGCCCTAGGCTCTCTATTTAACCAACTGTTGCAGACACAGACTCCCTATATATGTGGACAAAACATGTAATGTGTACGTAGATTGTTGCCAATGACTCGGACAAGAAAAGGCGCACCAAGATGGCCGCCGTGAAGTTATAATTTGTATGATTTGACAACGACTCTAAACTTTGATAATATCATTATGCATAACAGTTTTCCCCAGTCTGAACTTGTGTCATAGACTGAAGTTAGCAAAGCTTAGAAAACTCTTTTTAAGTGTTCAGTGAGAGTGCTACAGCTTTATTGAGTATTTGATGATGTAACCATGGTGATGTTTCATGATTTCTCTAGGCTATCTAGATATATAGATGATCCTAACCTGAGTGCAAGCCTTATTTCTCTTCTGCTCCCACACTTGGAGAAGACAAAAGAAAAACATGAGGTGAGACATCTGTGTCATGGCTAATGTAAGTTATTAAAAGGACTATTCTCATCATGCAAAACAGCTCTTACCCTCCCGACTTACCTTAAAGACCGCATGTTTGGTCTAATGGTAAGAACATCCACCTCTCACGCAGAAGGCCCGGGTTCTATTCCCAGGTGGAGTCATACCAAATACTCTAAATGTGGAACTTACTGCCATTGTGCATGATGCTCTGCATAAGCAATGGAGTAGGCAAAACAAGCCAGTGAGCCACAACTGGAGAAAAGGCCAACCAATAGGTTGGAAACTGGGCCGTAAAACTCCATCTAACTAACTAAGCAACCCCCCGACTTACCAGTTTGTAGCTTCTTCCATAACTGAATAGAGCACTTTTGTGTGCAGTCGTAAACCTGTTTGATTATTTAAGGCCATGTCCTGGTGGGATGATATTCGTATCTGACTTATGTATAAAGTCCCAAAGAAGTAATGGGGAAAAAGGATTAGGTTCTGTTTACACGAACAAATATTATCACGTTTCACCTAAATTTTATTTCGTAATACGTTCGATGTAATGTGAGATCCCGTCCGCGCATGCGTGATCAGTTCGTTCGCAATAAGTGTAGTGATCAGTGGACTTTCTTTACCGTGAAGAAAATTTTGAGTTTCAACCCGATAGAAGGCTAATTCACCGCAAACTGTTGCAATCTAAAGGATTTGGGACGTTACTTTGATGATTTCTCGATGTTCGGAGCAGTTCTACTCACGATGTCTTAATCTCAGACCAATAAATTGTCCGGTGCGAGCCACCGAGACTGAAGCACTGTCTGGCCAGGCATGTAACATGCGAGAGCCAGTTCCACGAAAATGATTTATGGCGGGATTCTAGTGCCATAGCCTAACGCCGTTAGGCAGTACAATATGTACCTACTGAACGTAGTAGTGCATGCACTCGGTGGAAGCGTTACACTGGGTTGAAAGAGAAAGCCTCGTCGCTGACGGGAGCTATGTGAAGGTCAAGAAAGGCTCAAAAGCACAAAGGAAGGAGAGAAAATGCCTCCTATAAAAACACTGCAGGATCGTTTCTAGCAGTAACACTTCAGCAACACTGAAGAGGCTTGTGTTGACAAAAATAAACCAGCAAATGTTGGTTAGCCTAGGCCTGGGCCAGGCTTGAAAAATGGATGTGACTGAGTACTTATCCATAGATTGAGCTATGGAGAGCAGCAGTTTAAAGTGCTGACTTAGGCTATGAATAGGTAAGTGTGCAAGTCCAAACAGTGAAATACTGTCGGCCTTAGTGTTAGGCCTAGCCAAGGAGGAGGCATACCTGATACAGTCACATAAAGATTTCCCCAGTCTGAGACTGAGGGTGAGAATTAGAAAGGATGGTACCTGATACAAACCTTTGGGGTTTGCATCAACTGTCAAGGTTTACAAAGGTGAACCAGTTGCTATAGCAGCATTTTTATATCACGTAGCCTAGGCCAATGGCCTCAACCTAGAAGAACCCACAAAAGTGGAAGAAAGAAAGCCGAAACATGTCAGATGTCTCAGCACACAATTACAGTGCTTTTAACTTGGCATGGGCAGCCCTATCAGCCCATGGATACTCAATAAGAGATCACACCAATTTATTACACAACTATTATAAAATTTGTAAGGGCTTTCGATTTCAGACCTCCCTTGCCTCACTATGATTACAGTTGTGATGTAAAGCAGCATAGTTGTAAGATCCATGTTACAGTAGCTGCCAAACTGCTGGTTTCCAAGAACTTAAATATAAATCTGCTTGTCAGTACTTAGTCTATCCGACAGACTGTTCATATATGCTGAACACATGGAAATAAACATTAGGAGCTATTTGTAAAGGGATTATGTGATATCAGTAGACCAGGCAATGTAGGCATGGCACAAAAATGTGGGGCATATGGTATTGCTGCTATTGCATATCCACTAAATAAGCAATGCGGCATAAATGTACAGTATAGTCATGGTAGAATACTGAACCAAAAGAGGACAGCAATGCATAGAGGAATGGTGAAAAGTTGGTTTGTTTGTGTAAGCTTCATTCTAAAGTGTCACGTGATACCATAGGCACATGGCTGGAAGTGTAAACAGTAATGTCAACAATCTGATGTTGACAACAGTGACTTCAAACCACAAACTACTGCAGTAGATCGGTGGTAGCAGTGTCCAACTGACATCTGCTTATTTGCTGAAATCTTTCCTCAAGCAGAATGGAGTGCCTAGTATGGCAGAAACTTTTTGAAGTTTTCAACAAACCTTTTAAGGGTTAGGTTAAGTATCAGAGTTCTGGAAGAAATGTACTCCTTTAAGCCTAGATACATGTGAAGAAAAGTTATAGTACTGTCAGTACTGAATGAAGCATTGCACTGAAGCAACACCTTTAACAGTAAATTCTGTTCAAAAAAAATTTATTTATATGACACAGAACACTTTATATGGAGGAGAGATCTGCTGTGTTTTGTTAATGTGTTGTATGAGACCTGAGTTGCTTTGAAGGTCTCACGTTACATCGAATGTATTACGAAATAAAATGAAAAGATTAAACGAGAACCTACCTGGTTTGAAGTTTGATCTTGATTTTATGAAGTAATAGTGAGTGAGAGGTAATGTGCCCTCCTCGCCCACCCAGAAACTTCATAAATCAAAATGTTAGTCAAGCCAGCTAGCATTTAATTTCTATACATGTATGGAAAAGCCTACAGTAGGAGTACAGTCATCTACAATAATAGGGCGCTATATTGTGGTCTGATAACTCAGGCCTCATACTTTAAAGACTGATCACGCATGCGTGGACGGGATCTCACATTACCTCTCACTTACTATTACTTCATAAAATCAAGATCAAACTTCAAACCAGGTAGGTTCTCGTTTAATCTTTTCATTATAAAAGTATGGTCAAAAAGTACCAAAATTTGCATTTTAAAAGTGCTTTTGTTTCTTGTGTGAAACAGTGCATGAACGTTCCAAAGAAAACCTCATTTGAGAGAATTGTAGACACAGATCAAGTTATATTCAATACACAAATATCTGTTGGTTCAAGAAGGGTAAACAAAATTTATGGTAATCTTTTAATCTTTCTGGAGCCCAGCTATTCCAGTGGTTGGAATGTATGTACTATATCTCATCAGTGCATATGAAGGACAAATTTTTGTAGGAATTTTCATGACACCTTTAGCTGTTGAAAACAAGACTTGAGTAATTTTCTCCTTTTTACTTTCAGAATATTGAAGTTGACATCCTCAACACAATCAAGAACCTTGTTATTTTTGTAGAAGATTCCCATCAGTTTGACAAGTAAGTTGTTGACAACAAGTTATGAGAGTACTCAGCCTCGCCATGTGAACAGCATGAGCAATTATTTTCATTTTTGTAAGATCCTGGTGGCAGCATTTATCATATCATTCATACACATATACAGTGTTTGATTCTAGCAATTCGTGTGAAGATAAGGATGGCTTGTTTAGATATGTAGATATTTCTACTTGATTTAAGTTCCACTGTGTTGCACTTTAAAGGGAGATTTGAGTTGTTAGAAAGTGAGACTCAGTTTATAGTTAGTTAGATGTAGTTTTATGGTCCAGTGTCCTACCAATTAGTTCAAGTCGAGCCAGCCACAGCTCCTTTTCCAGTTGTGACTCACTGGCTTGTTTTCAGTACTCCATCGCTTATGCTGCACACCAAGGGCAATTGCAGTAGATTCCACTTTTCAAGTCCTCAATATGACCTGGGAGCGACTCAAACTCTAGGCTTCTTAATAAACCTGTTTTCAAATAGCAATTACAATGAATTGTGTGATAGAGTTTTGGGTGTGCTTCAATTTTCACCACAGTAAAATACCATTGACAAAAATGACAAACTCCAAAACTCTATCCCACAATCCTTTATAATTGCTATTTGGAAATAGGTCTATTGCAAATTGAATGCTCTAACCACTTGACCAAGCAGTCAGTCAAAGTGAGACTGCTACATCTTGAAAGGTTGTATTTTTAATAAGTTATTTTAAAGTGACACATTGAGTTGGTTTATGAAATTCACCAAATTTTTACAAACCTGCTAAATTTACTACTTATACCAATGACAAATGACCACAAGCAAATAATCTACATATTCTTTTGTCAAATAATTGTTTCATGAGGAAGACATGGACAATTTAGTTTTGTTTTCAAAAATCTAGGACCAAACACTTTTTCAAATTGTACGCGCAATCATTACAAACCAGAGTAAAAAAAAATATATTCAAATTTAAACTTTCTGTGCACTTTTTGGATCTGAACTGAGTTTTTATGCTAATAATAAGAATAGTTATGGGGTAGTACAGCTCAACACCTTTCTTAAAATATCAATATGGACTCGATGTGCCCCTTCAAAATCTTGTTTGCTATTAAATGTTCATTTGTACTCTAATCTTTCTCTAGTAAACTTTCAAAGTGCTTCCAACGGCTTACATCTCGCAATTCTCGCTCTGTGCTGTGTGATGTTATCACTGCCATGGCAACCAAAGTGGTTTCCATGGAAGAAGCTGGAAGGTATGTACAAGATATGAATGCTTGGGACAAGAAGCGATTAGATGAGCCTGACTACACCAGACGCCTGGCATCATTTAAACAGCTCAATCAGAAGTTGTCAAAGATGAAAGAAGATATTAACACAGTATTTTACTCACTCATGCTTGATAATTGTTTCTACTTCATTTTAAGGGTGAGTCAAGTATCTTAGTTTGCTTTATCCATCCTTTTCCAGTAAATTTGGGGCATAAAATTTGAAGGCTATCGGATGTCTTTTTATCACCTATTTTACTCATGATCAGTTTTATTTGTGAGTCTATTAGGATTTATATTTATACACCTTTTTGAAGGTAAGGTCAGTTAATCTTCTCCTGGAGCATAAAACATTTTTGTGCTTTGATGATTTCCCCTCCATCATGCAAATTTATGCCCAATCATTTCGTAGACCTTGATTCACATTTCTTGTAGAATATAAAGCACCCATGCTGCTCCTGTTAGAATAATTTGATAAGGTGTGTAGCCGGGATTTTGTCATGGGGCGGGTTGTGTCATGGGAGAGGTTGGGGCAAAACATGAGGGAAAAGTCTATGGGTAGAGAGGAAAAACCACTATATTAGGTGTTTTTTGCATTGCAAGGTTGGGTCATGGGGGCTCTAATTCCCTCCCCACCCACCCGTGGCTGCAACGCTGAATTTGATGCAATATTTGGAGAACTTTAACATATCCTTGTGTCACAACTTGCTCAAACATAAAACACATTTCACATTTGATTCGCCACAGCCTTGAATCAAAAGGGTGCATCTTACAATTGTTGCATGCATTAAGTTGCAAGTTGAAGTGTTGCTCTGAATATAGTATGCACTTTTGAGACATTATCTGTCTGAAAAGTTGATACTTATTTCCATCATAAATGTCCTTCCACAGAAATTTTACACCAGGTGCATCTCTCTTTGCCTGACATTGAATCACTCTTTAAAGGGACTGAATCACTCTTTAAAGGGACTGAATCACTCTTTAAAGGGACTGAATCACTATTTAAAGGGACTGAATCACTATTTAAAGGGACTGAATCACTCTTTAAAGGGACTGAATCACTCTTTAAAGGGACTGAACCACTCTTTAAAGGGACTGAATCACTATTTAAAGGGACTGAATCACTATTTAAAGGGACTGAATCAGTCTTTAAAGGGACACTCAGAGTTTGACAGAGAATATTAGCCTTTTGTTCCAGCATCTAGTTTTCCCTTTCTAAAATGATTGTTTAACAAAATAGAGAAACACTGAAGAGGTCTTTCAGAGTAGAAGAAACATTTTCTTTGTTTCACTTTAGTTAAATGAAAATTTCTAAATATTTTTCGGATAACAAATTTCCACACTGATGCACTGAAGACTAATCAATCGCAATGTTAGACTGTTATCACAGATATTTTTTTCATGACAAGCAATGCCCCTTATAGATTTTGACTGAAAATGTTCAGCGTTGCATGTAATGTTATTTCCTGAATCTTCTGACAAGTTACTCTCATTTCCTGTCTGCACATCATATCTTTCTAAGCTGATAATCTTTCCCAGGGAATCTAAACAGCCATCATCAATCATGCCATGCAGCTTGTGTACACAAGCCTGATAAGCATCTGTGCTGTGTGCTGGAGATGCAAATTCTTGAAATAGACGTTCTGCTGAAAACCCGATCAAAAGCCTCTAGATCAGGATTTTTGAAGTGAACATTTCTGTAAGGTGCCTTTTCATGGCATTGTTAGTTTTATGTCAATGGATAAATGTATTGCAATAATAAAAATAAACTATGATTGCGACTTTAAAATCATTCCCTTACAGGTTGATGAGATGTCAATGAGAGATAGTAGCAGCTATTTCCTTATCAGTTTCATCAAGCACATTTCAGAGATAAAGGGCATCAAAGGTACAGCTGAGAATCTGATACTAAGCAAGTATTTGCCAGCCCTCAAAGAAGGCGTCAAATCTAGAAAAGAGGTATGTATATGGATGACAATAAGCCAGTTCCGAATTTTGGTTCGCTACTTGGGATGTATGAACTGAGCTCAGCACGTAGCATACAGCTTTCCGTCATGTTTTCAGTACATGCATACAACACTATCTAAGTGTCTAGCCAAGTGGTATGAAAATAGGGGTATCAGTGCTACTTTACCACAGGATAAAATTCAAGTTTTTTCAACAAAAATACAATTTAGACACAATCCACTGCACAGACCCACACTTGAGATCCCTCCTTATGTTATGGACGAATAAAGAAAAAATGATTTCACCCAAATTTTCATATTAACTCAGATTTTGGAATATGTGTTGTAGATGCAGGATTGATTTATCCTGACGATTGAGGGTGTGCGCATGTGCACAGCCCTCAAAATGAATTATGTACCAAACTGGCTTATTAGCGAGGGATCAAGGGTGTTAATTGGACAGGTAGTTAAGATCAAAGGTGGACAGTTTTTCCTTTTGATATCACATGTTCTCAGGTCATCAGGTCATCTATCTGCTTCTTTGTTTTCCTTCCTTCTTTTCCTGGGAGCACCCTACTTGACAGTTAGTTCTCTGGGTTTATTATATTAGAGTGCTTCCCTTCACAATATCTTAATATAACTTTATATTCTATCTCTGTTTCTGTCAATTGTATCAGTTAGTATCAAATATTGTGAAAAACCAAATAAATGAATGTATGTAAATTAAAACCATACTTGTCAAAAAAAATCTTAATCACAAATTCAGTATAAATGCCTGTTTGCTGAAAATTGTGGCATGTATGTAAAATGTCAAAGGAAGGTCACAGAGACTCTCTCTTTGTTCCTGGTAAAATCATGGAATATTTTGAAAATTAATATCTCATAAAATGGCAGAACCTTTTATAAATTGTTGCCATGTTCTACTGTTGTAAGCATGTGTATTGTGCTATTAAAGAAGTAAAATTTCTTCTAGCAAATCTCATTGCACTGGTTACACATAATTTCATTTTTATTTCATTCATTTTGTCTATACAATGACAATTACAAATACCAGTACAAAAGAGGTACCATAAAAGCATGAACAGGATACTAGAACAGACACATGTGTACCTAATAAAGCTAGCAACCTTACCAGAAAAAAAAACATCAACTTAGACTACTAAAAAAAAAAAACAGAGGAAACAGATAGTGTAATACTTTAATGGCATTCAGTTCTCACCCCAAACTGTAATTTTTGTATCAGCCCTTGAAAATTCTCTCAATTTGTACAGTCCTTTGCAAAATTGACAACAATTGAAAAAATTGCAGACTTCTGTAGCTCATATTACACAGCATGAACTGAACTGATAGTGTTTTGATTACACATTGGGGTTACCCTGAAATATCAAACTGAGATTGTGTCTGGATGAGGATGAATTTTAGACAGTTGTGGGCGCGGCTTTAGTTAGTAGGTCAGAAGAATTGGAACTGTTTAGGGTAGGAGAATGGGGCCTTTAAATGCATAATAATTTATTTAATATTTGTTTTCAGAGTGTGCGACATGAATGCATTGCCATCCTGTCAGAGGTGGTAAGGTATTTTTCAAGTTTAGAAGTCTTCAAATCTCTGACTGTTCTTCACAACTCTGACAAAGAGAAGGACTTTTATGAGAACATAAGACATATTCAGGTAGGAAGTGTTTCATTTCATGATTGTACTGTTTGGTCTTTTAACCTACTTTGTCCATCAAAGCTTGTATTGAACATATGATTCATCTTCTAGTGTAAATCTCTTCACAATTTAGTACAAACTCACTTCATTACATGAAATAGCCCTTACTCAAATAGCCTACCACTAAACATTCTAAATCCCGACCTTTAGGCAGCTAAGTTGGATTTTTCTTGATATTAGCACACACAGTTTATAGCAACCACAAGACCTACTGGGTTTTATCACAGTTTTATTGATGTTAGGGATGGAGATGCTTTAAACTGTAAGTGAGAACATCAAGCAGAAACCCGACTTACCCACTCAAAGGTTGGGTTTTGAACTGCTTAGTGGGAATGGATTACAGTAAGGGCTTTTTCACGCAATGTCTCTGAGTTGCTTGAATTCAACGCCTCTTATTATTCTACTAGATCTTCACAGGGTTCACTTTTAAGGTTCCTTTTACCATGTGCAGTTTCTTTGTGGATCCCTCTTTTAGCATTGCTGGCTCAAAGTTTTGGTATGCCCTACATGAGGATATTAGGTTATTTGTCTTCCATTAATTCTGTGAAGGATGATTTTAAAACGTATCTTTTCAGGAAATCTTTTACTATATTTGTTATTTTTGCAAAGCACCATTGAGTGTGTTTGACAGTAATGTGCTCTACATGAAGTTTTTCCACCTTAAACTTAACATCCGGTCTTTGTACGTTCAATGTGGTGTAACAAGACCATAGTTGTTTATCCAGGCACAGACAGATCATTGGCCCTGAGTGTCTCCAGATTAGACTCAAATGTTTTAACTTGAATCAAACTTCTATTAATCAACAAATTCAGTCAAATCTCCAAGAGGATGCATTGTGTTAAATGTCTCCTCTTTAAGCCTATTCCATGTCCAAAACACAATTACGTACCATAGATCTAGATCTATAATTAGCTATGCCAGAACATAGCTTAGTGCTATGACTTTGCGGCAAACTCATGCCTATATAGTCATGGTAAATTGTGGTTTGCAGCGAAATCGTGTGTAGCAAAGGTGTTAAACTGGCAGCACCCGTAGCCTTTTTGGTACTTGTGGGGTGCTGGATTTTTGTCCTTACTCCATTGCTTAGTGTCAGCTAGATAAAAAGTTCAAATAAGGTTTCAAATACTGTTTGGGTTCAAGTTCCCCTCTAGTCACCTCCTAGGGCAGTCGGGGTATACTGTTGGCATATCTTACAGCACCTACCCCACAGAGGGCTGGTAGGAGATCATTACGAATAGCTTGCCTGTTTTAACATTAAAAATTGCACATCATTTTATTTTAATATTCATAGGTTCATAGAAGAGTGAGGGCGCTGCGCACTTTATCCAGACATTGTAAAGAGAGTCAGTTGGAAGTGAAAGGTGTACGTCATTTCTTGCTGCCCATTGCCACAGCTATAGTGTTTGATCCTGATTTAGGGAGCAAGCATGAGAATGTGGTTTTAGAGGCTGTGGATTGTGTCGGAGCCATCGCAAGATTAATGCCATGGGGAACATACTTTACTTTATTGAAGCAGTTTTTGAGATTACTTTTGAAGAGTCTTGAACAACAGAAAATTGCAGTCAGGTAATGTAACTTACTATTAATATACAAGTTTAAGTGATATTGTATATTTCACCAAACAGAAATACAAAAGTTGTTTTCTTTTTTTATTTGTCAGTGTGTTAGCTACAATTGTTTTGGACAAAACTTTTTATGATTTGAATAACCTTTACACTGTGGGTATAAACTTTATTGGTTGCCATCAAAACAGAAACAGTGAAAATTTGTAAGCTCCTTTGAAAAAAGTGCTCCCATAGTATGCTTCTTAAACCACACATATCTTAGTACAAATTAATGTTCAAGGTGTTGTACAACTATGTACATGTATTTGGCTTATGTGATAGAGAGATAACCTTCCTGCTTATGATGGGAAAAGTGTGACTATGTACAATATGTTGTATATGAGGCTTGAGAGACTAACATATTTTTGTTGTCAGGTACCTGAGACCTGAATAGTGGCAAAACTGAAGCTACTTAAGACCTGTTCTTGGTATTGGTCTGGATGATGTCATAATTGCCACCTACACACTCATACTGTTGTATTTTAACAGGAATTGTTATATCGACAATTCAAAAAAAAAAGAAAACAAGATGCTGTTTTCAATGTTATAGTTTCTAAAACTTCGCAAAAGAATGTACTTAAAAAAAAAAACCCATACCAAACCTTAAATTGTAACACTCCAGTATGAACTAGCCTTTTCTAAGAAGTTTGAAAATTTGAATGATCATTAGTACAAATCCATTGTAGAGTGTGATGTTCACATGCAAAGATTCATTGAGCTAAATTTCATGCACAACTGCAGGCCTTGAGCTTTTGATATTCCAGGTGCGCTACAAACACACTCCTTAGAAAATTTGGGGTATGGTAGGTGTGCTATTTAAAAAAAAAAATTATGTTAACCTTTGTAACCAGCCTTTATCTTGGTGTGAAAAAAAAAAATCATATTTCTAGCAGAGATTTGAAGTGAGTGATGGTGTGGGATAGCAATGGCCCACCTCATAATTTAAAGTCTTGATTTTATGTCACATCTAATGAGATAACGTTTGCTCTACAAACAGATTATTAGTGGCTGTGCTAGAAGCATTCCACTTTGATCTCTCCTCTTCTGAATTAATTGATGAAGAGAAACCAGAGGTGATGGAGGATGAAGCATTTCCAGAAGAAGAGGAAAATGAAAGTACTGAAGAGAGTAAAGAAGAAACGGGAGATGATGAAGAAACAATTGAAGATGAAGAATCAACTGTTGCAGGAGATGCTAAAGCTTTGGCAACAAAAATACACAAGACAATAGTAAATAGCATTCTACCAAAGCTGCTAGAAATACTCACAGAAAGGGTCAGTCATAAATGCATTAAACATTTCGTAGATAAAGTATTTTTGCCAGTAGACGGATTCAAAGTTTACATTTGCGTATGCATGCATGACCTTTCTGTTCAAGTCAACTGGTAACAAAACATCTGAGCTCTGTACCAGCCTTGCATAGCACACTGTTAAATGTGTGTTTACTTCCTGCCATCAGCTGAAACAAATCCAAAACTGTTACTCTTTGACCTATTGCTCAGTACTGCTCAATGAAGAAACTTCGAAATGGTCTATTAATCCTTCCTTGTGTTTTTAGAAGCAAGAAGTTTAGATGTCATCTTTACCTGACTTATATTGAGAGCAAGGTATAAAATAAGCAGAGTTGTAATGAGTCCTTCAATTTTTAGTTGAGTCGAGTTATTTACTACTTTTGATGTGGCCCAAATCGAGTTAACAACTGGAGTCTTTGTTTTGTTCCTTTGAGGATGACTATGATACAATATTCTTGAGTCATTCCCCTTTAAAAGTTAATTTGTAGAGTAATGACTTGTTACAATCTGGAAAGAAGCAAAGAATTCTTCTCTGTTTTGTATTTATTTCCATTACCATTGATTTGGTATCTTATTTACATATTCCTGCACAATATTTCTCTCATCCTTCAGCACATATTGTTGATATTTTCAGACAAAACAAGATGGACTGCATAAGTCACTACGAGACGATTCTGCTGATGAAAGTGAAATTCTTAGAGTTCCATTGGCTATCGCTATGGTGAATCTTGTAAAACGACTGCCGAATAATGCTCTTGAAAAACATCTTCCAAGGTATGAATTTATTGTGATTTTAGGATAAGTCATGGGAGCTTATGAATTTGAAAGACTCAAAGGGATATGATATGAGACTCTTTGATAAAACATTAATGGAAAAGTGTACCCTACCTGTCAAACTGGGTGTAAAGGCATTAAAAAGAAGTAGTTGATTGTTAGTGAGATGAGGTTTTATTGCTCAGTTTCTAACCAATTGGTTTGAAGTTAAGCTGACTGTGTCCTTTCTCTCAGTTGTGAATCAATTGTTTGCTTTCCCTATTCCATTCCACTGCACACCAAACAAAATGGTAGCAGGTTCCATTTTTTTGAGGACTTCTGTACGAGCCAGCCAGGAGATAAACTTAACCTGAGAGGGTTAGGAGAGCTCTAGTTTTATCTGTTATGCTGAAAAATAAAAAAAATGTGCTTAGACATATTTATTGACTCCACAAGAAAAAATGTTATATTACCCTGTGAAGACATGTGTTAATTTAACCTTCATTAATTTTCTTTCTTGTTTCTTATCAAGGATTGTATTAAAGGTTTGCAACATACTCAGGCACAGAGTCATGAATGTCAGAGATATAGCCAGGGACTCTCTCATCAAGATCCTAGCATCAGTGGGTGTGTCACACTTTAACAGCATTCTCCACCAAATGAGTGGCTGTCTCACCAGAGGCTACCAGGTATAGAAATTCTCTCTCTCCCTCTGTAAATTGCCCCCTGTGGGGTGGTGGTTGTAGAGTGGGATGGTGGTTGTAGAATATGCGGAAAGTATTTCCTGCTTGCTTTGCTGCAAGAAGCTGTTAAAAGGAAAGACTTTCGCTGTAGTATTTGAACTGTATTTGAAACCAAACTTGAACCACATTTGAAACCCTGTTTTTGTCTCGTTGACACTACATGACAAATTTGTGTCCGTGTGTAATTAAATCTCATCTGATTAACTAACTAACTCATCAGACAGTTTTGAATATTTTGTTCTTTCAAGACTAAACATGATGCAAAGTGTCCTTGCCTTCCATGCAGTTCACATTCAATTTTTTTTTAGAAAATTGAAGTTGTCTTGTTATGATGATGAAAAGAGATTTAGACATGAACATATTAAAAAATTTAAATTCAAAATGGCCTGACAAGTTATTTAAATAAAGTTTTAGGGCTCAGTTTCTTACCTGTTGGTTTAAGTCAGATCAGGAATGGCTTTTTTTCAGTTATGGCTTTCTGGTTTGTTTTTCCTACCCCATTGCTAGGCTTAGAACCATGCACAATGGTAGTAGCTAGATTCCATTTTTAAACTCTTCAGTGTGACCCAGCCAGGAGTCAAACTCCAGACCATCCTGCAGCAGTCAGATTTTCTAACCACTTGACCATGTATTTGGTCCTAAAATTACTCCAATTCTCCAATAACTTGATAACAGATGACAATTTGGGTTGAGGTTAAAGGGAAATATTGTGTTTAAAATGCTCCAGCAAAGAGCACAAAGAAAATGGCTCAGACACTATCCAACATTTCAGTCTTTTTCGTAAACCCCAAGCACTATTAACTACATATCTTCAAAATACTATGTACAAGAAGAGCCATGGATGTTGCATCATTTGAAACGTTGAAAGTTTGGGTGAACAATTTGTTCTTGAACAACAAACAACTCAATTTCTATCTGTGGGAAACTTATTTCTTCAAAAGAATGCTACCATACTGCCTTATTTTTGATAATCTGTCAACTTGTGTCCATAAATATTAATTTTAAAAGGATGAGTTTTTCTTGCAAACCTAATGCAATATTTCCCTTTAAGAGCTGACAATTTCTTTCTACATATAAAGGTTACATCTTTTTGTTTTCTATCTTGTTTCTGACAGGTCCATGTCTTAGGATATTCTCTATACGCTCTTTTGAAGAGCATACCAAATCTTAACACTGGTGATCTTGACAAATCTGTGGAGCAAATTATAAAGGTAATGGTATTATGTTTATAAACATCAGACGGAAACTTGAAGGTTATCAACTTGAGGCCACACTGTTAGTTACATTGGAATAATTGAGTTGATGTTATCAGCTATTGAAAGGCCTTGGACAGAATGAAGTGGAGCTCCTCATAGCTCTAAGAACTTTCACGAATGTGTGACAATGTTCTTCAACATGTTTTTATGTTTTGTCCAATGCTTGAATTTATTCAAGTGAAGTAAGTATGTAGAGTCAAACTGAAGTGCACTGGGAGTACGAGATAAAAAAAATGCTGTTTGAACAAAGGTGCTTTCAACTTGCATCTTTGCTGCCAGACATAATTGCTGCATGATTCAGTAATTTTCAAAGCAGTTTTCGAGTTTTCCTTTGATATTTGTTGGTACTGTACACTTGAGTTTTATACTTCTGTGAAATGTCAGGGTTGGGATTGTATTGAGTTTGTATTAACTAAAAATAACATCATTTGGAAAACTCTTCCCATTAGGCTAACTCCTCCGATGCTGCAAAAATCCGGATTTTGAGGCCTTTTTCAGGGTATTTCCACTTCATTAATTGCGCATTAAGATAAAAACTCCCCGGCCCAGTGGACCATGAAATTGCAGATAGGGTGCCAGAAGACTCTTCTCCATAAAGACATAGTGTGACTACCTCAGGGAGCTTTGTGCTGTTATCTCAGTGTGGTCAGTCAATGAGCAGTGTTCAGTGGGAGCTGAGAGCATTATTTACACTTCACTTGAGCAACCGTGAAGGTGCTATATGGAGAGCATCGGGCTGGATTTCATCATGTGTGTCAAAACTCTTCCTAAAGTTGTTATTGTAACCGGTTGAGTGTTCATTCAAGAATTTGCCAATAACCATAAAGGTTGAAATTTGTTGGCAGTTTATCTCAAATTAAACTGAAAGCTTAGGTGATCGACCTTTCAATGCACTATGAGCAATTTGATTCACTTTTTGTCAGCAATTCAGAATTTATTTGTTAGTTGTTATACAAAACAACATAGTTATTGGGCTTCTATTGCAACAGAATTGTCATTGAAACAGCTATTTGCCATAATGAACCAGTGGTCAGTATTTTAATTGTCAACTGCAGTTTTCCTTTAAAGGTGTGCTGGCTTTGACTGATTTCAGCTAGGAAACAGTTTTCTCATGTTTTTCTGTTTCTCTATTGTGTTTCATTAACAGATCCTGAATGAAGAACTCTTTGGGGATGTTTCAGAAGAGAAAGAAGTGGCAGCTATTGTTAGTAAGCTGCCTGAAGCTAAAGGCACCAAGTCATTTGACTGCTATGAACTGATTGGCAAGGTTATAGGGGAAGGGTCACTTACAGCTCTTATTCTACCTCTAAAAGAGGTTAGTGTTTGATATTTATTAACATTCAGGAAAGATAGGGGCACTTCCTTGAGGCAGGACTCAGAGGCTGAGTTTTATAGATTGATTTGTCTTGGATCAGAGAGTCGTCTTAATTCAGTATTTCCTTGTTTTGTTATTTTTATTTTGTGCCTGGCTTGGATGAGTTAAAGGCAGCTTGTGTGGCTATTAAATGAGCAGTTAGTGAAAGAGGAAAGGAGTGAGTTACTCCAATTATTGAAGTCTTTGAGATGATTGATACCTCTGGTGACATTGCATTTATTATCTTTGATATACTAAATACCACTCACAAAGTATACCTTTTATTTTTGGTTCCCCAAAAGGGGAAACATTGGAGTCCCTCTCCTCAACCTTCCAAAAATGTGAGAGGGACTGCAGGACAACATTGACTCCCACAAACTGTTAATAGATAAGACTGGCCCTCATCTTTTTCAAATATTGCCTGAGACATTGTTTTACAAAAGACAAAGTCAACTACATTTCCTTTACCAATAGTTCATGGGATCATCATATGTCTAATACTGGTTCTATACATGTTTTACATACAGGAAATGCCTTTCCCACCCTGGGAGAAAAATATTTTTCAGACCAGTTATGTATTTTTATATCAATCCCCATGCTAAAGTAAATTCCTGTGCTATGCTCCCAATAAGTGAACATACGTTAGTGTCTAGTACATCAGCTTCATCAGCTGTATGTATCTAGCTGAGATATAACAGGAAGTTGCAGTTTACTATGCAAAGACAGACATGCCTGCAAAAGTAATAAAAATGAAGTGGCTGTTGGAATTGAACTATAAAGTGTAAGTTATTGGGTAGGCCTATAAGTCTGTGCCCTAAGCCTCAGTCTACTCTGAATTGCTAATTGGTTGGAAAGTGAGCCCTAAAACTCCATCTAACTAACTAACTAACCCTGATTTGCTAAAAAGTTGAAGGAGGCCTTTATTAGAGGGGGGATGGAGTCACCAGGTATACTTAGCATTAATTGCAAGTCACTTATCTTTATCAACCCTCAGCTCCACAGAGCTTCTATATCTTTAAACATTTTAAGGAACTAAAGTCAATCTCTAACAAATATCCTTTCAGGAAACATACCATGAGGCTAGAATTCAATAGATTGATTTAGCCATCAGGCGACATAAGAGGTCTATATATTTCACCCGAGAAAATGGCCTTTTCCCGGGGAATTTTGGCTAAACGACCCTATTGAATTCTAGCGGCATGTTAACTGTGGTTTTGATTTGAAGTCTTAAAAGCTTAATCCTCTCACCCCAACCAGTTCCAGTTCTTTTAAACTACATACTTAAGCCCCTCCCACAACTGTCTAAACCTCATCATCATCCAGAGACAATCAGTTTATTGCCTCAGAGTGAGAATACAACCCCAGTGTGTAACCAGAACACTTTCAGCACAGTGCAAGATGTGTAATATGAGCACCATTACTCTGCATTTTTGGTTTCGATGATAAGAGAAACCAATGCATTCATGATGGCGTGCGTGTGTGTGTGTGTGTGCATGTGGGTTTGTCTTTGTGTAAAACAGAGGACCTAAACAATAGACTTCCAGGTCCTCGGTAGTAAATTCAAAAGATTTCTCAAGTCCTCGGTTGTCTAACAATAGACAGTCTATTGTGAAGGTTAGGGTTAAGTAAGCAGACACAATGGAGATAACAATGAAGTCCTCAGTTGTGTGTAAAAACACAAGTGTGTGTGTGTGCGTGTGCGTGTATGTGTGTGTGTGTTTGTGACACTTTGCTTGTTAACACGATATCTCAAGATAGGATGTCTGACAGTTTTCAAACTTGGTACATAGATGGACCATATTGAGAGGAAGAACCCTATTGTTTATGGTGGAGGTCAAAGGTCATCTGGGGTCACTGGGGGCCAAAGTTTGAAATTTTTTTAAAGGATATCTCAAGGTAGGAAACTTGAATAGAATTCATATTTGGTATGACATACCAAATACTGTACAGTATGCCTTAGCATAACGTGAGATTCCTGGTATAGGCTAGCTGACTGGCTTATAATTATATCGACGCAATTGACAAAGTGAGGATTCCATTTCAGTGATAGGCCTCTGCACTCTCTGGTTTGTTGGAATGTGTGTCAAACTATGAAGAACAGTATCACTAGACCCAAACATCCAGCCTTTTTGTAGGTAAAATGTAATGTAGTAGGGCCTAGCCTATGTCTTAGTAGTAACTTAGTTTTGGAGGGTGAAAATGTGCAAAACATCTAGGCCTAGAAAAGCCTAGTTAAGGGAAACAAATAGCCATTCTTATGAGGTATCTAGCCCACAGTCGATTTGGGATGGCCAGGGGAATGAAGGTGATGAAGGGGCTATTTCGTTCATTTCTGTTTCCTCACAGATTTAAAGTTAACTGCATGTAAGTAAAGATGCAACTTTCTCCTTGAAGATATTTCACAAAGCAAGAAAAATAAACAAAGGAGGGTGTTTCATTTCATTCAAATCTTGTACCAAATGTTGCACCATTTTGCGTCCAGCCTGTCGTGCAAAGGCAAAAATTTTTCAAACACCTCCTCCCCTTAGACCCCTCCCCCGGGCCAGCGATCACCACGTGAATCTTCATTACTATTTTTCTTTGGAAAAAGTTGGCAGGTATGATATGTGGATGGGTTATGGTCAGGAAATGGTCCATGTTGTTTTTGGTGGAGGCAGAGATGCCAAGTATCTTGATTTAGGCTGTATAATTGCGATTTTCCACCCTCGATTTAAGCCCCCTTGTTTTTGGCAGAAATGAAAGGTCATCTGGGGTCTCCAGGGGTCAAAGTCTAGGAACCTTTTTAAATACCATCTTTCAAGATAGCTGTTTGCCCATCTGTTTGTCTGTCTAGCCATGTATGGCTTTTATTGAGGTCAAAAGGTAATCTTGAATGACAAAATTATTTTTTGAACATGCTAGTATAACATTTGAATGAGAAGGTAATGGTGCTTGATGGCACTCTTTGAAACGGAACATTTATGTATCATCGAAACCTCAATGCATTTTTGCATTCTGGTTTTAACTTGCTGTCAATCAAAGTTGTTGTGCTCATTGAGAACTTCTGTGGACTACTACAAAAATCGTAGTTTAGGGAGAGAGTTGACTGCCTTTTAAGTTGATACCACTCGCATGTTACATCTTTTTCTTTTAGATACTTGATACCACTCACAGCCACAAAGTTGTTAACAAGGTGAGGGAAGTGTTGAGGAGAGTGGCACTGGGGCTTTCAAACAACAAAGGTCTATCAATTGAATCAAGGATGATCTTTATCCACGGCCTTGCAAGTGATACGCTTCCTCTGGTCACATCTTTTGAAAAGTAAGTCCTTTTATTGCCCCATGCACATTGAAAATATTTTGCTGCTGTTCCATGTGTATATGTTGTCTGTAGCAGGCATATCTGTATTTTGCATATAAGTTTGTCATAATTGTGAAACATTTAAATGTTTTAATCAATTTTGTGTTGAAGTGAAAAGGTTACCATTTCTTCCTCCCCGTACCTGTAGTTGGACATAAATCTTTTTATGAATATATAAGACACAAGAATCTTTCTTGACCATACATGATACTTTAAGGAATTTGGTGCTACCCCATACAGTAAAACAATAAAACACTAAACATTGAAAAAACCATAAAAATGCATAAAACAAAAACTGAAAGTACAGTATCATTCTTATCATTTTTGTATATGTTGTTCCTCTGTAATCAGTAATGGTCTAAGAATGATGGAATGTACATTATCAGTTCAAGACAACACAGGATGGGGGTTTTACATGTAGTCTTGTCTAAACCCCCAGAAAGTGTAATTCTAGTGTAATGCACAGGTCTAGAGTTCTTTAAGGTTGTTCAAATATACACAACACTATTTTGATGTAAAGGAAGAAAATAAAATAAATATTGTTTGCCAACAACCAGTGGGTATTAGAAAAGCATTACCCTGAGAAAATGGAGTAACTTAAGTTGAGTGCATTAATCCATTGCCATAAGTCTATCCATTGATAATGCATGGTCACCTGATGGTATTAATGGCCCAAAAGAAGTTTAAGACAATCACATGCTATGAATGAACTGTTGATAAGTGTATCAAGGAGTATTTTTTTGTTCAACAGGACAAAAGCTGAAGTAGCTGCCGCACCTGACCCAAGGCTACCTCCTCCTAGCGTGTATCTGCTGCCCCCTAAACCAAAGCGATGGGGAGAATCTGCTCATACAGGGAGGAAAACAAACCTGCATGTCTTGATGGAGTTTGGCTTGTTGGTGAGTGTTGTATGAATTGTTAGTATACTTCTGTTTTATTATAGTAGTATGTCATCACTGATCCTGTATCAAAGTCAGTGTAACTGATGGAGTCTCTTAAATTGGCTTCATAGGGAATCATTTAAGGCTATGTGAAGAGGTACATATGTGAAGTTGGGAAGAGGTAGATAGAAACAGTAGAACAAAAAAAAAGAGCAAAAGCAGAAAACCCCCCCCCCCCCCCCAAAAAAAAAAAAAAAAAAAGAAGAGAGAGAAAAAAAAAGAAAATGGCAGTTTTCAAGGTTGGTAAGGTTTTAACCTTGTCCATTCATATACAAAAAATATTTTGATTTTAAAGATGAAGAAAGAAATATTTTGTTTGTAAATAACTACTTCAAAGTAGCACTACCCTTTGCAAAGTGAAATTGCCTAAGATGAATTTCTTGCAGGATAGTACATGGTCACCTGACCATAAATGGACCAATAGATGTTGAGGATTATATTCAAGTTTGAATGAACGTGCAATAATTGTAATGTAGCTATTATGTGGCAAGTTTATGATGTGAAGTATTCCATACTCAAATCAGTCACCAACAAACAGTGCAACATCCAGATATCTGGGTAGAAATTCAGAATGTTTTGTTATGTTTGCATCTCCACTATGCTAAAAATTTTGTGAATTCAATAACACATGGTGAAACAAAGTAAGCATCCAAGGTGCTATGATCTGCTTTTGTTGTGAACATAAAGTAAAGTCCTAGCATCCTTCCTAGAGATCAAGAATGTAGACTATTTAGTGGTAGGTGACTTGATTAAGACTAATCTACGTAGCCACTCCTTACCTTCCAGTTTACATATGTAGTCCCTACTAAGCAGCACTAAAGCCCTCTCCTCATTGCAGGTAATTAGTGGTTACATACTGTATGTTAATAGGAGGTAGGGAGAGGCCTGTAGATTTCCAAACCAAGGAGACTTTGAAATTTCTAACAATATTCACACCACAAGGAGCCTTCTTACAACATTATATCTAAGGAGGTAGGTATGCTTAGCCATTGTCATAAGAGCATTTTCATTTTCAAGGGGAAACCAAAGTTGCCAACAAGAGTTCTACAAAAAACCAAATTGCCAATTAGTTAACAACTTAGTATGGGGATAAAATCATGCTATTGTGTCAGCAACGAAAATACGTTATTAAAGTCCAAGTTGACAGGATGAAATTGAAAATGCAACCCCTGAAATACATATTACATATTATGGCAGTTACTAGCCTAAAGCAGGAATCAGAGTTTGTATTACATTTTTTTTCACATTTATTCTGCACCACATTAGCATGTTGGCTTAAAACTAACAAAAAATGATCTGTGATTGGTTACAGTGTAGTGGAGGAGGCTGTGTAGTTTGCATCTGTGTGGAATTTTGTTACCCGACCAATACTCAGAAATTTTCATTCAAAAGTAATAATTAACACAAAATTAACATATGTGCTATTAAATCGAAAGACCTCTTCAATGTTTCTATATTTTGATAAGCAATCAGTTCAGAAGGGAAAAACTAAATGCTGGCACAAAAGGCTAATATTCTCTGTCAAACTCTCATTGTCCCTTTAATGTTAGGTAGAAGAGACAACTGGTTTACAACATTGATTGTTATTGGTTGGCGATAAACATTGGCATGATAAGGGTATTATGAAATATGAAATTAAACAGAGGGACAGTGAAGAAAGGGAAGAGTGATAATGCATGACACTGATTGGTTAATATTTATGGTTATATGTTTGGAAAAAGAGAGTCATGTGAGATTTCTACTTTAAATTATTTGTCGTCAGACATACACAGTAAATGATTGTTCATTCACGTGGCATATGGTTATTAGATAATTCATGCAAAGTCAGACTAAGTTACTCAGGATTTTCTAGCTGTTTGGCCCTGATTCCCTTTGAGATGCAAGAATGTGTGCAATACTGTGTGGAATACTGTGTGGATAGTCAAGTGGTTGGAACATCCAACTTATGACAGGGAGGTCTGGAGTTCGAATCCTAACCATGTCATGCATATTGCAGACTTTAAAAAATTGAACCTACTTCCATCGGTACTCAGCATAATCAAAGGAAAAGGAAATACAAGCCAGGTAGTCAGAACTGGAATAAGGCTGTGCCCCCCCAATTTAAATTAAAACCTCATTCAACTAATAAGCTATCCTAACACTCACATGAAATGGCCTATGTCTCATAATTTCTGATTTCATACTGGTTGTACAGTATGAATCTTACAATAGAGCTAGCATCACCAGGAATTTATCATGAGAAAGCTCTTTTTCATAAAAATTTGATTAATCCAAAATTTAACTGCTTTTGCTTTTGGTACAGCAATTTCATCAGTGCTTCTAATTATTATTTTGTTTTTTTTGTATGTCAATAGCTTTTACAGAATTCTTTGAAGTCTTCCAAGTTGGTTCCCAACAACAAGTTTCACCTCAGCTTATTGGATCCATTTGTTGACATTCTCAGCAAATCCTTATCAGCCAAAGCTAATGTTGTAAGTTTGTGATACCTTTATTTTAAGCCTTGAGGTGTGTTCACATTAAAGCCCAAAGCTGCTTGCACTTTGCTGGAAGAACACAGAATTTTTATCCTAGGAAACGTGGGGGCATTTTTCAGAAATTTCCATTGATGTCAAATTTTCCACATTTGCTGGGGAAAAATTTTGTGTGCCTTTTCCACAGTGCTCAGCAGATTTCATTTTAAATGTGAATGCAGTCTTATGGATTTCTCTGTAAAATATGGAAAGGCTATATCATGTATGTAAGGTTCTGCATACATTTTGTCAAGCATGGTGAGGATGATAGATACTTAAAAATCTTTTGTTTGTGTGTTTGCTTGTTTGTTTTAATAAAAACATGTACCTATTTCATATATCCTCAGCATTTTTTTCATCTTAGATATTGCACATAGTGATCTTCTGCAAAAACTTTGTTTTTGAAGAATTTTCATTGACATGAAATTTCCCCCATTCACCTGGAAAGAAGAAAAATCCTGTGTCTTTACCAAAGTACCTAGCAGATTTCAGTTTTGGTGTGAAATCACCTGCATGGATGTTCATGAAGTATTGAGAAGTTTGTATGAAAGGTTCTCCATTCATTCCGTCAAATGTAGTGAATGTGATGTACACTTAAATAGCAATCTTTTGTTTGTATGTTTGCTTGTTTGTTATATTTACAAATAAAAAAAAACACCACTTACATATATGTGTCTTGAGCATTTTTGAAGTGTGTTTGTATCTCCAATTTTTTCTCGGAAATATTTGAATATTTGGTCTTCTCCCAAATCTTTGTTTTTTTCAGGTTATTAATGTGGCCGTTAGATGCCTCACAAGTATTTTACGCTTCCCATTGCCTTCGTTGCAAACAACGATAGAAGATATCACAAAAGCTCTCTTCCAGTTGCTAAAAAGACATGCAGGGGCTGGTGTAACAAAAGGAGAGAATCTGGAATTGGTCACAAACACATTTAAGGTGATTTTATCCACTTTTATAAAGACAAAGTGAAACATGTATCTCTCAAGGATAATAAGATCATGGAGATGCCCTTGTCTCACTTTTCTGCTCATTTTTCACTTGTACAAGTAAGTTTTAATTGGTTTAATCCAAGGCAAATGATCCAAATAACAAAAGTGTTTGATTCTTTTTAACACAAGCAGTGTTGTAATCGAGTTACTAGATTAGGGACTCGAGTCACCAGTTTTCGAACTTTTAAGTGACTCGAGTCGAGTCATTGACTCGAGTCACTGTGCTATTTCAATGGGGAAACTACTCCTGAATTCTATTGAGTCACTACCATTTTGAGAGGAAGTGACTCGAGTTGTGACTTGTTACAACACTGGACACAAGTGCCACTCTTCTCTTTGTGTTTGCCCATGAGGAATTTCTTACCCAATTAGATATTTCACATGAGTGCAATGTTTGGTGGGGTAATCAAATTTCACCTGACTTCCTGCATGCTACAAGAAACCACAGATTTAATAAGAGACAGCTAACAGCAGATGTAAGCAAAAGAAGACTAATATGGGTCAGATGTACCACTGTTTTAAGGTGTGAAAGGCAAGCAGTAGGGCAACTTCTTATATGGTTTTTGCTGACCTTCGTTCACTGAAGCAAAAAGGTGTGAAAACAGTTTTTATTGGCAGGGAAATTTGCCGTGCCTGAACTGAGCACAAAATGGCTGCTCCCATTTGTATATCACGTTACCCTTGAATTGGTGTAAATGTGAACAGTTTTGATGGGCATCATGCATGCTGTAAAATAAACTGTGTTCTTTTCTAAAGTAAATTTCATTAAATCAAAACTTTTCTCAGAAGCAGGTTAGATGCCCTCGTAGCAATTGTTCATTTGTAGTTTGCAGTAATTCTCAATTTCTATTGCCCATTACGTTCATGTGACTGTGCATTAGGTTGAGATAAATTCACAAAAATGGAGAAATGCATTCACCTTAGGTCGAGCTCCATTTTACTCGGGGTTGTGTTGTTATAATGTGGTTATTTACCACTGGTACATATGTTACTGTATTTTATTGAGCAAGTTTAAACAACATTGGACCTTTGCATTAAAGAGATAATGTTACGGGGGGATACCGGTTTCATGGTGAAAGGACTTGGGCTGGACCCTTATGCATTGCTTTCATTAACCCCTTCCCTGCGCATACATGACACGTGTGGCTCTGTTACTTGCCGTTTGGTCTACCTCCAGAAAATAAAACGATATTCCGGATGTCACGTGATCAACGAAGACACCAAATCTGCCTTCACTATCTCCGAAAACACAAAATCAATTAACACTCACGCACCACACAGTGCATTTCACACCTTTTGTTAGTCTGGCAAGTCACTTCCTTGACCAGTGGGTAATTTAATCTGTGATGGTGACACATTTATCAGATGGGCACTGGGCAAATTTTTGTAACCAAGGCATACACATAATGTAGTTTCACATTATTTACCTTTATTATGTATGTGTGGTTTGGCTGGGACACCGTAGCCCTCAACTGTGTCCTGGAGTACCTCATCATAAATCTGTGGTGTGTAATCATATTTTGGACATGGAATAGGCTTGCAGAGGTGATACTTTACACATATGTATCCTCTTGAGGTACAGCGAGCGCAAATATGGTGGCATCCATACAAAAACTAACTATACCTAACGTAATGCATAGCTCAGTGTAGGGGATGGACCCACTTCCGTAGGGAAAGGGTTATAATCACTGGCCACTCATTATCGTTTTAATGCATGGTTGTTTTATCTTAAATTAATCCATGTTATATTGCATTATAGGCTGTGACTGTCCTTGTACGAGATTTCAAGAATCATAAAATCAATGAGAAACAACTTCAGGTACTGCTAGCATACTGTGAAGAGGATATACATGATTATACCAGACAGGCTACGGCATTTACCCTTCTCAGTGTGAGTTACAAGTCTTATTACATTAGACAGACTACTGCATTTCCATTACTCAGTGTGAGTAAATACTGTAGCCTTGTTAAATTGGACGGGCTGCTGCACTTACCCAGTGTAAGTACAGTAAGCAGTCTTGTTACCTTGAACAGGCTATGGTATTTACCCTCCTCAGTGTGAGTTACAAGTCTTGTTATATTGGACGGACTATAACATTACCCTCATTTACCCTCTGATGTACTTAGGAAAGTGGGCTCTTGTTAAGGATGACCTGTCATCTCTTGTAAGTGTAATAAAAATTTATGCCGGATTTTGGGTGCAGTCACAGATTACCCGTGTCATCACTTCAATTGGCGAACCAATTTGAAACACTATTGATTATGTCACATCATTTGAGCATATCAAAAAACGTTGGCTTATCTATGGTGCATCCAGTCAGTTCACAATTAAATTTAAAACAAGGGCATTTTGTGACATCATCCAGAATTTGGCATAGTGTTAAATGTATTTTTTTGAGATGATAGGTCATGTTTAATGCCATATGGCAGCACAGATTTTTCAAAGAGTAGTTACACATTTCATTTAAAAATTCTGTTGAAAAGCTTTGAGCAAGACTCGTACCAAAAATACACATTTATATTGTAAGCAAAATCTGTTAAACTTTGAGTGAAAAGAAAAATTGCCATTAGTTATGATTTTGAATTTCTGTTTTTGAAACTCTTCATTAGTTACACACTTTATTTGGGCTGCAGCATGAATGCAACTAGGCATGAATGTGCAGACCTCATGCTTCAGCTTTCAAGGGGTAAGGCCACTTGGCCTTGGTTCATTTTGGGTTTAGGGGTATCAAGGCCACAAGTCAGGGAATTAAGGCCATTCTCATTCTGAGCAAGGGCACCAAGGCCAATTAAAAACAGAAAATGTGGTAACGTACCTACGTACTGTAACCACAATGGACATGACATTGTGCTAGTATTTAGTTGCCCATGTACGGGAAGGATGGACTGCCTGGTTAATTCGATGGACAACAGGGACGTAGATCTGGTATGTGGATTGGGGGACAAAAATTTTCCAACAGACTGTTGAACCTAGATGTATCAAGACCAGGACCGGAATCATCTATAAGCAATCCACCCTATGAAAGCGAGTGCACTCGTAGGCCTACATACACACACAACCACACACACACACACACACTCACAATGACATGCACATGCACTCAAAGTGACGTTTTCAAGAAGCCTCCCATATCCCAAAATGTTATTACGTTTGGTTATTCTCCCTATTTGTTATTTCAAATCTGCCTGAATTATTGGAGGGGCAAAGCCTATGTTTGCTCCCCCCAGTATTTTCATTGGTTTTGCAATTAGTGTAATGTGCACAGGTTACCCAGGTACCCACTCGCCATCGTATAACCCGGTTCCAAATCTACTATGCAAAGCTTAAACATTTTGCTTGCAAAAATGATTACCCAATTTACGCTATTGCCCATGGTAATGAACTGAAATGTTTTCCAATTAATTTGGTAAATATTCTCGGGCCTGAGAATAAAGAAGCCCCTAGAAATCATGTGTAAGTTTGTGTGTGATTTGTGTTTTATATGTACCAAATAAATAAATAAATCAAAAATTTGAAAGTTGTTTGTACTTCATTTCCTGAAGTTGAAATTTTTATCAGTGTGTGGCCTGATCGCATGCTATCGTCACATAGTGAGTTACTTCACACACATCACATGTATATCACTTTTAATCTTGGACGCAAGCAAGCTATCTGACAGTGATTCAAAATCACACAGTACTTCATGCAGAAACTAGCAGACACATCACCCTGCCCAGCTTGCGGAGACAGTGCCTGTAATGTTCGGCATGCTAGGTAAACTGAGCCTTGCATGTATATAATCTTATTACGGTAGACCACCTTGAGTATAATCCTCGAATATATTTCATAATGCTTAAAAGTGTCAGTTTTAGGCAAATCAACACTTTGCCGCTATCTATGAAGTACAAAGACATCACTGTAATGACAACGTAAACATTCATAAAAAGCGATTTTGAAACAAGCCATTACAGTACGTATTACGTTATTTTGCCCCAAAATGGCTCTCGCGCAGTCTAGGAATTTTATGTGTAAAAGCATAGTTATTATACTAAATTAACTATGGTAAAAGCTATGTTACCATGTCCAGATGTCAGTATGAGGCTAGCTACGTCAGAGCGTTCATAGCCCTGAAGTGAAAATTCCAATGCACATTGTGCATTACTGTGAGAGAAGTTCACGAGCAATGATGTAGTTTGTTTACCATTGGTAATTTTGGATGTGCAAGAGAATACCATAATACAGGGCTCTAATTGGTTGAACGTTTTTGTATTGGTGTTTTAAAAGGAGGAGCTTCGAGCTCTTAGGATATGCTTGCTTTCGGAGTAGGAAAGCGTCCCAAAATTTAATATCAA
Source organism: Holothuria scabra (assembly GCA_037179385.1). Classification (NCBI taxonomy): domain Eukaryota; kingdom Metazoa; phylum Echinodermata; class Holothuroidea; order Aspidochirotida; family Holothuriidae; genus Holothuria; species Holothuria scabra. The sequence continues at coordinate 2,337,394 of CM074197.1, read as the reverse complement.
ATAGATAGAGGCCTTGAGAAGTACTAATTTTCTTATTTGACTGTTTTCTGTTATTTTCTTTGGATCATGACCACTACCCATCTGGTCGTTCCACTAAGACTAAAATACACTTACAATAGGGGTGTAGGTTGTTGGCTGTGTGTGGTGTTTAAGGCACAATAGATGCTCCAACAATAGCCCTTTCTCGTTTCTTTTACTTGTCATTTTGATTTGAAACAAAAGGAGACAATAAAACCTAATGAAAAATTGAATGTTTTTGAACTTGGGAATGTGATCGCTACCTCTCCAAAACAGCTGTAAATATTATCATGCATGTCTTATATGGAGCATAACTAACAAAAATGTTCTAATCTTTTTGTCACCGTAACACTGAGTACCCAACAGGTATGGCGATTAGGTACCCGGGTCCTATTTTTTAGTACCCTTGCAAAGACCCTTGTTGCAATTCCCTACCTTCCACTGGGGATTGACAAACTAGCTGTCTGACAAAAGTACAGCAAGTGTGTAGTAGCTAAATTTGGCCCTAATTTAGAATAATTGCCCGGAATGAAGTGAACCTGTGAATGTACGTGCAGTTAATGTACACTAGCTATGTTTACAAATGACCTCAGCCGGCCTATGCCAATTGAAAACCTATAATGGTTTATACCTATAGTGAAATACAAGATTTGCATAAAAAATTTTGACTTGAGGTTTGATTACACTTTGCCTTCTGTACAACATTATGTGAAATTATTTTTTGTTTATACCAACGTTTACCTTGAACACGTTCAAAAACTTTGTTCAGTGGGTCACATTGCTTGTACACGATGGCAATGGACCGTACATACTGACTTTATACTGCTGAACGCTGCGCCAAACCCGGCGCTTACACTACTGTACACTTTTTGTACATTCCTTAACTGAATGCAGTTCGAATGGAGACATCGCAGCATGCCGCTCGGCCGAAATTCCAGGGAATTCCCACAATCAAATTATATGAATGTTTTCAAATTTGTAAAGTTGTCTTTATGATCTTTTCATAAATCAAAGGAAAAATAAATTTGGTGACCAAACAGTTTTACTTAATAAAGTGATGTTGAAAATACAGACTAAAGTAGGACAGCATCCCTTGTTCATGATTGCATCATATGTCAAAGTAACAGGCATGTTAGCCTACATAATATTGTAATAATTAGCCTACTTAATATTGTAATTAGCCTACTTAACATTGTAATTAGCCTACTTAATATTGTAATTAGCCTACTTAATATTGTAATTAGCCTACTTAATATTGTAATTAGCCTACTTAATATTGTAATTAGCCTACTTAATATTTAAATGTAGAGTATTTGAGGAAAAGAGTACAGCATTTTGTAATTAGCGACATTTTTCACACAATCTTGTCACATACCAGTCTCCTTTGCTGTACAAATCTTTTCCCAAAGGATCAATTTGTTTCTTGATGGGAGTCGTCCGATAAACTGAAGAAAAGAAATGTGGTCACAAGATCATCAGAAAATGCGACACAATTCACACTATGGAATTATGTGCTAAGAATTGAGAGTCACAATCAGTTTAGTTCTGAAGATTTATTTAGTCATTAACTTGGCAGCCAGCAAACATCAATTATAGAAAAGATATCAAAAAGCAAAATGCAAAGAAAAAGTGCCAACTCTTTATAGACAGCCAATTAAACCTTAGATGGAATTAGGTGTCATTCAATCAGAGCAGATTGTTCACTTGACCAATTAAACATTTGACTTTGACAACCAAAATATTTATAGCCAGCATTTAAGATGTAAATGTATCTTTTATTGTGTCCTTTAGGCTATACTCTCAAGAAAGTTGGTCGTTCCTGAGATTCATGGTGTGATGAGTAAAGTTCGTCAGCTGGCTATCACTTCAGAAACAGGTTACATCAGGCAACAGTGTCGACAGGTTGAACTGAAATATCTCCTTGACTACCCTCTAGGCAAGAAAATTAAAACTCCGCTAGAGTTTTATGTCAGTCAGCTCTCCTACGAGATGGAGTCAGGGAGAAAGTCTGCCCTAGATATGCTAACATCCATCTTTAATACGTTTCCACAGGTTAGTACTACCCTGGAAATCTTTGACAACATTTTGAAGTAGTGCATTGGATTTGTCCATGAAATTCACCACATGTTTTAAAACATGTAAAGTTTCCTTCAAATACTAAAGACAGTTGGTCAAAGTTAACCTCCATACCTTGTATACAAATGAATGAATATTTCACAAGTGGCTATTAATGATCTAATTTGTTTGTTTCGTAATTAATGACCAGATGCCTTTCTAAATTATGCTCAATATACCATTAGAAGCCACGACACAAGTGTTTACCTTTTTGCTTAATTATTAAATGTGAAACTTGACTAAGGTGTGTAGGAAGCATTGTCGTTTGATGTAAAAGTAGCCTCAAATACAATTATTAAGTTCTTGCCAAAGATGTTAGTGTTCAGGAAATTTCCTGATTTATTTCACAACATTGGAAATCTAGAGCAAAAGTTCTCTGGGAATCAATTTTGCTAGACAAAAAGGTTTTGGCCAAGGGGTGGGTGTGTAATTTCTGCTGCATGAATATACCTGATAAGTAGCAAAGGTAACCATTTCCCTTCTAGAACTTTCTCTGAAAAAAGCTTTTTCAAAGGAGAACACTACCCTTAGATTGCTGACAATCCTAAATAACAGAGTGTTAGAAAAAGACCTCTTCTTGGGTGACACCTCTGAACTCTCAACTCAATTTTCCCCTTTAGATCATTTCTGTCATGTCATAGCATATTTAAATAAATGTTCAACTAAATTATGCAGTAACTGTAATATTAATTATTGACCAAGGAACATGTTTAAACTTCATGTTTAAACATCTTCCTAATGTCACTATAGACGAATTTGGACAGCAAGTGATGGTCTGATTTCAGTCGGCCATAACTGGGGTCCATCAACTTTTAATCTTTCAATTCCCTTGCTTACCTCTATCATGGATTGTTGTACACTACATTGCATCTTAATTCCTTCAATTTCACTGAATATGGAGGTTTGAAACTCATGTAGACGGTATATTAAGGCGATTTTAAGGCCGATGGACCCCACTAATGGCTGCACACAGTCACTAAAAACAAGCGCTAATCGGATTCGTCTATATAACATTGTTTTGGTAAAGGTTGAATTGTTTGCCAAAGATTTAAGCAGTAAAATTTCAATAATTAACAAGAGAGGGAAACAGATTTTATAAAATGTTTTCTGGAAATGTAGCCTTGGTATGAATAATTTGTGCAACAGTTCTGTCACAATACAGTACATGTGCTAAATTTTAGTTGAGTTAAGAATTGTTTAGTACAATCTCTTTGCTATGAGAATTGCTTTATTCTGCCCTCACAGCAACTGCTCCAGGGATATGCAGGACTCTTTTTTGTTCCCATGGCGATATCTCTTGTAAACGATGAATCAACGTCTTGCAGGCGACTGGCAGCTGCAGCTTTAAAGGTTCTTCTTTCTAAGGTGAGAGTTGTGTACTACATTAGACAGCTGGATGTTTTCTAAGAACCCATCTCTTTTATACTGTTTATATATTTTAAAAGAGTATATCATTGTGAAATTTTTATCACATTTTTTAGAAGAAAGTTTAGTATACTGGTAAACAGACATCGATATGAGTTTTATGGTTTAACACCTTTCTTGATTCATATAAGGCTGTCTCTGAAATTTTCAGCTGTTGTCATGACAACAACAGGCTGATGGGTTTTCACCTTCAGAGTTGAACTGGAAATTTCAAAAGGGAGAATGATTTATCTTTATTTCCTTGACAAGGCAATCAAGGAGGGGAATCAAGAAAATCTATGAAATCTGTACGAAGGTCATTAATTGTATTTAGGGAAAGATTTCAACAGAACATTTAATGTATACACCTTCTCTCAGTGCAGCTAATACAAGGAGTGTCACACATGAGAAAGATGCAGTAATGTCTGGATTTTACATAGTGTCTTTCTACAAGTAACTGACTTTATGGTAAAACTGCTTCCTTTTAATATTTCTTCTTAGAGACAGTCCCTCTAATGAAGAGCCATGCAGATAAGTTTAAGGCAGATGATGCAAAGTCCCACTCAGGTACTCCCCTAACGCCTGGGTGTAGAGAGGCATTACAGATGAGTCTGGTAGGACTCATACCAGCAACCTTTAATCACAAGTATGGTGCCAGAGACAACTGAAAACCATGTTGTCAATAGTTCACCACATTCTCTAATTAATAATTGTCTAAAAGGCCTTATGCATTGCCAACGCATTGAAGTCATTTTGAAGGAATGGCAATGAAACACATGGTTCCACTGCTGTGAACTCTGTGCAGAACATATATGAAGCCATGGGCTGCATACAGTAGAATACTTCTCACATGTATAGAAAACATATGCATTCTGATACAATGCCCATTAATACTGAAGTGCAGCACCTTCTGGAAATTCAAAATCCTGTCGTGTGGCTGCCACGGCGGGTTTTTGACTGAGTTTATTTGGAATGATTATTTTGAAAGGTTTTGAAGTGGTGCATATGTAATCACTCAAACAATAGACTCAATTGATAGTTAGCAGGAAGTGGCTCTGGCTACTTCTTGATAGTAATTGTGATCAATGAGGACTAATTTGGAGCTTGTTTGCTCAATAGATAAAGTACAGGTAACAACTGTTGGGACAGGTAGAGAGAGCTCTAGAAGTTCTGCTCTTGGGTAATGGGTCCTGTTGAGATGTGTGCATGCAATATTTAGATAATGATGCAGTATTAGGTGAAGTGCAGAAAAGCCCAGCTTCATTATCCTTTTGTTTATCTTTTCCAGTTGGATATTAAGAAACGAAATGAGCTCTTTACAATTGTAAAACAATGGTTACAAGATGAAGAGGTCACTCACCAGAGACTTGCAATCCAGCTCTGTGGTATCTTTGTTGTTGCAGATGGCAGCGACTTCCAACCAAAATTAGGTTTCTTACTTCATGTTTTAGAAGAGAAAATAAGGCCTGAATATTGGCATGGGGTAAGTCTTAAACTGTATTAGTCTTTTTGGATGAGTAGACAAATCAGGTTGCCTGATTCGCATGGGGTGAGTCTTATACTGTATTAGTCTTTTTGGATGAGTAGACAAATCAGGTTGCCTGATTTGCATGGAGTGAGTCTTAAACTGTATTAGTCTTTTGGATGAGTAGACAAATCAGGTTGCCTGATTAGCATGGGGTAAGTCTTAAACTGTATTAGTCTTTTTGGATGAGTAGACAAATCAGGTTGCCTGATTCGCATGGAGTAAGTCTTAAACTGTATTAGTCTTTTTGGATGAGTAGACAAATCAGGTTGCCTGATTCGCATGGGGTAAGTCTTAAACTGTGTTAGTCTTTTTGGATGAGTAGACAAATCAGGTTGCCTGATTTGCATGGTGTAAGTCTTAAACTGTATTAGTCCTTTTGGATGAGTAGAAAAATCAGGTTGCCTGATTTGCATGGGGTAAGTCTTAAACTGTATTAGTCTTTTTGGATGAGTAGACAAATCAGGTTGCCTGATTTGCATGGGGTAAGTCTTAAACTGTATTAGTCTTTTTGGATGAGTAGACAAATCAGGTTGCCTGATTCGCATGGGGTACGTCTTAAACTGTATTAGTCTTTTTGGATGAGTAGACAAATCAGGTTGCCTGCTCAGCATGTGTGTTTTTCTCTTCAACCTATGAATGGCCATGACATTTCACAGGAATTCTTTATCTGCAAAAAAAACTGTAAGCTGGTAACTTTTCATAGATACAATCACAGCAAAAACAAGTCATAAATATTCATTTTGCAAAACCAATCAACAGTGGAGATTTAGTTAAATTTTTTGGCTTATGAATATAGGGAAAGTAGCTGTGTTGTTGTTTGCAATTGTTAGAGTATGTATGCCAAAAGAGTAGTACTTAATTAATCTACACCTGTTACAAGGCAACATATTAGGTTGAGAAATTTTTGATTACCGTATATTCTGTAATAAACGCCCCCGGGGGCGTTACATTTTTGAAAAGGGGGGCGTTTATTTGAGGGTATATTTTAATAAAAAAATTAACTAATCGGCATCGGTAAAATTCTGCCATTCAACCCATCATTACCACCGATTATTTGTAAACTGAAAAAGGGGCACAAATATACTTGAAACTTAACTTGAAACTCTTAATTCCGTTAAAATTCCTGTGAATACCGTACTCAATCCTTCCCGCCAAAACGGAATGCATTGATAAGCACAAACGTATAAACTATACTGCTGCCATGGGCGCGATCGTTGGTTATTTCCCCCCATAACAATGTACTATAACCTGGAACTGTATTTCTTGCAGTCTTGAAAAAAAGTGCCGCGTAAATTGCTGTACAATTTGTTCTGTACAAAAACACAGTACAGACTATCGAGCTGCAGTGTTTGGCAGTATTTTCAAGTCCCTAAGCGTACCATGTATGTCTGTGCACGTTTTGTACACATAGCACCTAGAATGTTTCGAAGTTCGGTGGTTATTATCCTGCATAAATGAAGCGATTTCTCGCATTCCTTCCGTAATGTTATTTACAGTAGGACTTATGAAATGTTAAACGTCATTGCGAACGAAAACAGTAATGCACATGGTCTCGTGCAGCCGACTTCTTCTCCCACGCATGCAGTAGACTTACGTGCGTGTCCGTTTTTACCGCCAAACAAGGCATGTTTTGCTTGGTGACATCATATGCATAAGATGATCCATTGTAAAATTTAAATTGCCCCTGCATCGTGATTGGTTCAAATGCGATGATTCTAGCCAGCCAATCACAACTCGCGCCATCGCCTGTGTGATTTAGTGTGTGAAAATACTAGGCCTCGAGACGAATTTTTCTATTGAGTTTTTATGAGTTACGGCGATCCCATTTCATATGCTGTTATAACCGGCTAGCGCAGCCGGGCGAGTCCCGTGCTAAATTCACCAAGAAACGACATCACAAATCTCTGCGTACGTGGATTTTTCGGGGATCTCACTTGCGTGCATTTCAATTGCAGATTATTTTCAAACAAGACTTAAGTTTCGGACATCAACTTCTAAAAATTAATGGCGATATTTATATCCAAAAGGAAACATGGGATATCTTAATCGGGTGGAATTGTTTTGCTGCCCCAGAACCGCTAAGGTTTTTATGACTGCGTATTTCTACATGGCCTCATTAAAGCGGAACTCTACAGTACATCAAAGGGTATGTGACATCGACTCAAAACAATCCTACTGTATTAACGATTTGTTCATATCTCCACATTTGAAAAGAAAATATTAGGCCTACAAAAATGATATTTCATTCGCGAAACAAACGGAACCATTCCCAATATTTTCCAACTTGAACGGTATGCACAAAGCAAGGGGCGCGTAGGGACAAACACGTGTCTTCCCTCTTTCTAATAATCGGTAATCGGCATCGGGCCGATTGTTAAATTAAATACTGATTATGCATAACCGACTAGCTTAATCTGTGGTTTGGGCTTGTAGTGCGGGAGGCCTTGGCCTACACAGTTGTTAAAAATTTTGAGGGGGGCGTTTATTAGAGGGGGGGCGTTTATTACAGAATATACGGTATTTACTTAAGTCTCAGCCATGCTGACTCTAGGTACTAAGAATGCATGTCTACCACAAAATGAATTATTATCATCTTGTTTAAATACATTTTTCCATCCTTAATTATGACCATCTTCAGCCATGTTAACTCTATATACATATATACACATCTACACATCTATACACTACTTTGAAGAAAAGAGCTTTCTGGGCAAGCTCAAAAACAATTTTAGATTAGCTATGTAAGTGGTGATGCTACCAGAAAGGGGGGGGGAGGGGAAATTACCCCAGATTTTTTTCTTGCCCCTTCCTAGTTAGGAGCTGAGTCAACCAGAGACTTAACATCCAACGATATTCTAAAACCTCAGAGCTTCTGGGGGCTTTCCCTCCTGGACCCCACCCCAGGAATAGGCCCTTTTTGTGCCCCTAACATTATCCTCCCCCCCAATTCTGAAATTGTGGTGCCATCACTGGCTATGGTTAGGCTTGGCTGAAACTTTAGTTAATATTTCTAGAATGACTCTGTGTACCATGAACATAATGCTTTTTAATTCTCATGCAAGCAATAACACTTTGCCATATTTGTCAAATTGAATTCATCTATAAAATTGATAAAATATGCTTCTTTTGTTCTACAGTCTGAGGATGATGTCTCAAAAGAAGAAGATGAAACAGAAACGGACCATCTCCTTTTCCACCTTCTCTCGTGCTTGCTCAAAGTCTTAAAAACTTGTTCCATCATTAGATCAGATCAACATGAACCAATCTTAAACAAAATTTGGAGTAAGTTTTTCTATCTTGGCTGTTACTCTTTGTTTTTGAGCTCTTCATTTCAGGTAAAACAGACCAAATTATGGTTTTTAAGCTGATACAATGGCAGGTGTTGGGAATTGTTCATTGTGAAAATGTTTGCCCTGTTGAAATCTGTCATTTTACTAATTTTAGAAGGGAAGAATTTGTAGTAGATGTCCACATGGGTCACTGGTTTACATTAGATTGCAACATCATTGTCACTCAGCTGAGTCATATAGGGGCTTTGCAATTACGTCACGGAACGCACTGCACAGTGTGCACCGTGATATGCATTGTGTGTAGAAATCAACGAGCAAATTCGCCCAGTGTGGTTTTCTACGTAGTTACATGTACTCCAACATGGCCGCCGGAGAGTATTATGATGTCGTGTGAAAAGTATGGAATGCGAAATCTGTAAGTATCATGTGACCACATCGGAGGGGAAGGTAATTACATGATGTGACTACGTAAAAACATGGTGTGACTACATGGACACATGGTGTGACTTCGTAAACACATGGTGTGATAATGTAAAAACATGGTGTGACTACATAAAAGCATGGTGTGACTGCATAGCATGGTGTGACTTCATAGCATGGTGTGACTACGTAGCATGGTGTGACTACATAGAATGGTGTGACTACATAGCTTGGTGTGACTACGTAGCATGGTGTGACTATATTGCATGGTGAGACTGCACGGCATGGTGTGACTAGGTAGCATGGTGTGACCACATTGCATGGTGTGACTACATAAAACACGGTGCGACCATTTGAAATTGCATTGTGAGGCAGGCGATGTCAACTGTACGTAGACTGTGGGTGTGATGAACTCTGTACCTGACTGTATAAAATGATGGTGTGATGAGGAGTCGGCCAGTGACTGACTAAGGTGAGGGTGTGATGATCTGATATAGTGCATTGAACTTTTCCTGGTGTATTCAAATGTGATATAAAATAGGAGTAACGGCCTGGTTTAAAATGAAAATGCAGTAATGACTTCCAAAATATTATATGAAAGATACTTTGAAGAGAAATAAAAAGGAAAATTGTGAGATTTAGCTGTTACCTCAAAATACGTTTTGGATGACTGCTCTTGACCTTTAAATAGGGCTAGTTTGGATAAGGATTACAAGTGCTTCGAAGCAGGGTTGTGGAAGGGGGGCTACATTCATCCCTATAATTTGCAGTTTGAGCTTTTCGTGTTTTTCTTCAAATATTATAATTAACTATATGCTTGAGAACGGTCAAAAATACCTTTAAGAATGCAAATTGAAAAAAGAAGCCCGTATCCGAGACTTGGAGAGCAGGGCAGGGGTTGGGGGCCAATTAGCAGGTAGACTGACCAGGTATGGTATTGCATATGGACCCAGCAACACCTTCAGAACAGGGGTGCCAAGCCAAGGAGGAGGGGCCTGTCCCCTTATGCCTCCGCCAACGTTCTCTACGAGGTCGCGTGCCCCGGACCCCTGTTTGCACTGTATCTGCGTTTATCCTCAGTGAATGGTGCCATTTACTAATTGAGGACCACAAAATGGAAATCTAGTCTTATACCTTGCAAAGTAGTTTTTTTTCTTTTGTTAATACAGTAGGCTAAGAAGTTTTATTTGAGTACGTCCGGGCCAGTTTCTAAACATCTTTGTCGGAAGTGGTCGATCAACAACTATTTCTATGAGGGGAACAAAGAATGGGGAGGCTAAGCTGCCATATATCGATCGCGCGTAGCCCCAGAGGAGTTTGTGGGAAAGGGGTTAGATGATACCGCTTGCAGCAGGGAGTTCCGGAGTTCGACTCCTGGCCTAGTCATGAAGACTTTAAAATGAAGCCTACTGCCACTGTGATCGGTGCTCAGCATAAGCAGGGAAAACAAGCAGTGGCGGCGCTACCGCTACCCTCCCCCAAGTTTATCCTTGCCCCCACATGCCACCAGTTAGGTCAGTTAGGTGTTGAGTTAACCGAAAAACTAAAAAATATACCCCTCCAGATACTTAATTTTTCATCCAGAGATATGCTAAAACCTCAGACCTTTTGGGGCTTCGCGATCTGGATCCCATCCCCCAGGAACATGGGTGCTTTTGGCTCGGTTTCGCGCTGCTCCCGAAAACTTTCCCCCAACATTATCCTTTTCCCATAGTTTGCCCCCCCCCCACACAGACACACACACACTTTTGAAATTCTGGCTCTGCCACTGGAAACAAGCTGGTGGACGACAACTGGAGAAATGCTGTGGCCGGCCAGACTTAAGCCAATCGGTTAGAAAATGAGCCTTAACGTTCCACCTAACTAGCTAACCTAGAGGTGTGTGGGAGGGAGTTCTGCCCCTCGTCCTCGGCTGTGGCGGATTTTTTTTAATAAAATTACATGGCACAAACAGCGCGCCAAAACCTAGCAAGGGCACAATCGCTCTAGTCATACTCCCTCGGTTGTTATTCAGTAAAAATTCTTCCAACAATTCTTCCAATTCAGCATTGCGGTGCACGTGTTATTAATAATTATGTTGAGTAGACTAGCTACACGAGGAAAAGTTCAGTGCCCTGTATCAGATCATCACACCCTCATTTTAGGCAGTCACTGGCCAACTTCTCCTCACAGAGCCATTTTATACAGTCACGTACAGATTTCTCATCACAACCACAGTCATTACACGCACAGTTGACATCACCTACTGCCACTCACAATACAATTTTAAGTGGCCACACCGTGTTTTATGTAGTCACACCATGCTATGAAGTCACACCATGCTATGTAGTCACACCATGCTATGAAGTCACACCATGCTATTAAGTCACACCATGCTATGAAGTCACACCATGCTATGCAACCACACCATGCTTTAATGTAGTCACACCATGTGTTTACGTAGTCACACCATGTGTTCATGTAGTCACACCATGTTTTTACATAGTCACATTATGTTATTACCTTCCCCTCCGATGTAGTCACACATGGTCACATGATGCTTGCAGATTTCGCGTTCCATAGAAAAGCCTCTATACAATTAGAGTGAATGTGAAAGTTGTTTAAAATATTAAAGGGGCTTCAGAAAATATTAGCCTTTCCTTCTAGTACCATGTTTTCTCGTTTTAAACTGATTGTTTTCCAGAATATTGAAACATTCAAGAGGTCTTTTGGGTTGGAAGAAAGGTTAATTTTGTGTAATTACTGATGAATGAAAATTTGTGATAAATATAGGGTAAAAAAAAATCCACATAGATGTAAGACTAGACTGTAACCAATCACGGCATTAGACCATGATCAAGGATCACTTAAAGTGTACCTCAAGTCGAGGCGAGATAAAAAATGTTGAAGTTTATTCACTCAAATTAAAACGGTTCATTGCACAATAATTTGTGACATCATTGGTATATTACTGGAATTACAATCTTTGTATTTCTTTGTTTATCTGAAGGTTACTGCACCTTGTACCAAGGTGTGATCGCACTCTTACTCTTATGGGATGATGTAATTAATTAAGTCCTCTCTGTGCAACATGCTATTCTATCAAACAGGAACTGTTCAAGGTCATAAAACATACTTAATTTTAAAAGGAAACAATGTGAATTGTACAACAAGAAAGTCATAAATTATTTCAATTATATCAATTTATAACTTGGATCATGAATGCCCTATGCAGATGGGAGTTAGACTGTTGGAATTCATTTTTCATGCTGTTTAATATATATTTTGGATTATTTTTACTTGCGGCACACTCCAATGTTAGTTTTAAGTCAGTGTACATATGTGGTGAATTAAAGTTTTAAAAAATTGGTAAAAAGAAACTCTGATTTCTGCCACAAGTAAAGCTTAAAGCAACAGTATACCATGCATTATAGGAGGATAATGCATGATCTGGGATCATTGACAGCAATAAACCAGAGGTACAGACCACATACATCCAGCAGTAACAGAGGTTAACCCTTCAGAGTGCATTATTTTATGTTTAATGCACTGGTCCAACATTTTTATAACCTTAATATTCATTCATGCACAACATTGTTGTGCTTTATAAGAGCCAAAAGGTAATAAGATAGTGCTTTACATGTTCATAACCACATGTAGAAGCACAATCTCAAGTAAAATATTGTCACCTATAATGAGTGCGTTAATCCATTATCTTGAATTTATGTCGGGATAATGCACAGTCACATGACAGTAATAAAGCAATAGATGTAGTTTGTTAGATGAGATTTAACTACGCACCAACACGAATGTGTTGTATCGTGTCAGTCAGCTCTATAGAAAGTTTAAAGTTTAAATTCAAGAATTGTTCAAGTTCAAGTGTGGTTTCCCTTTAGTCACCTCTTACGACAGGTGGGAAATTCCATGGGCTGATTCTACAACCTCCAGCCCATGGGGCCCAATAGAAGTAGGATTAAGAGGATTAGTAGTAGGTATGAATAAAGACTAAACATTGATTTCAAAATGTTGCTTGCTTGTACTTTAAAGTCACTTTTTCAAGTTTTAACCTTAAAAAGCATGGACCTCAGTAGTCTAACTTGTTATGTAGTTCCCCCTCTGTACAATTTTGAAGAACACTTTTGCATTTTCAATATCAGATTCCGTTGAGGAGCATTTACTTCACCCCCATGCCTGGGTAAGAATTACTACTGCACAACTCTATGGTGAACTTTTTGCAGCATGGCCTCACCAGACACTTGTTGCTGCTTTAGAAAGTATACAACACAAGGAACCAAAAGCTGATTCTTCCAGTGCATATATTGTTGTAAACGGGAGATCAAAAATAAAAGTATTAATCACAAAATTTTGTGGGCAACTTCTCTCTGGTGGTTTGAAGAAGGATCACTGTAGCCAGGTGAGCCAAAAATTGCATTGCTTTTATATTACCTTTTATTGTCTTTATTTTCTTCCTATGAGGATGAAAGTGATTCAGTGTGAGGTGATGAATATGCACTGTTTATGCATTGCTGGGGGTATTTTAAGTGGTTCTATCAGTTTAGTGGGTTCTATTTTTTAAAGTCTTGGGTATGACCTGGCCAGAAGTCAAACTTCAGACCTCCCAACTGCAAGTCAGATGCTCTAACCTCTGTAAAAGTCATTCTCTGTCAAATGAATGGGAGTCTGCAGATGCCATTTTGGGCCATGTTATTTCCGCTGGTCAGTGTAAAAGTGCTTTGCTTTACTGACATCTTTAATGAACATGAAAGTGATTTGGGGGTGATGAATATGCATCAGTGGGTCTGTTTTTAGTGGTCCTCTCAGTTTACAGAAGGTTGGTATTGCAGAGCTGGAAAAAAGTCTTATTTTCCTCCAAGCAAGTCAAATTCTCCACAATTGTATATCTTGTCCTATACAGAACAAACCAAATTTCCCTCCAAGTGTCCAAAATTTCCTGCAGAAATCATGATTTGCCTGCAAGGATCTTTCCAAATTTCTGTACTTTTTTCCACCCAAGGCTGGAAGAGTGAAGTAGTTGGTAGTGGGCAGATAGTTTCCTAGACAGTAGTACTGGGGTAGCTTGTAGACAGAATGTATGTAGTTGGTATTGAAAAGGGTTTATTTACTTTAATCTGCTTCACAGCTCACTGATAAGTATCTGTCAAAAGGACAAAACTAGCTGCCCAAAACATATTTTGCCAAATCCCACAAATTTTATTCATTCTTACTACACATTGAAATTTTTACTGTAAATACTTTTTGCTTACTGATGAACCCAGGCTAGTTTGATGTGTTTCATGATTGGTTCTTGAGAGTCACGTGACAGTATTTTTGTCACTAAGTAAATTATGAAATCTTAAAAAACAGAGAGGCACCCAAGCTTGGAAATGGGGATTTCTATATTGATTATATCTGTGGAGCATTATACTTTTATGGGACTCCTGCAAAAAATTGTGGGACGAATCAACTTTTCTTCAGTCTCTTGAAACCAAGATCCTGGATTTTGGGATTTGAGCCGTAAACTAAAACAATGTTATTGTCATTTTACTAAGATGTATAGTAAGTATGGTGGATATATTTCATACTTGCTTTATTTCAGAATTAAAGGGAGTTCCATTGTCCTGCTAAGGACTAAGGCAAAGGCTAAGGCTACGGATAATGTAGTGTTGGTGCTCCTTCTGTAACACAGAAATATTCATAAGTGAAAGATAACAAGAGAATTTAGCAGATGTAAATTGGGAACCCTTCTTGTAGAAGGGTCTTTACACTTTTTGTGCCCTTTGAAACACTTCTTATACTTTAGCAGGGCCCTGAAACCTGTACATCTTCACATTGTCATGTGGAGCTTCAAACCGCCATTAGCTTCTGGAAAATTTGACCACAAATTTAAAACAATAGTAAATAGTTAGTTATGAGCTTTTACGACTCAGTTTCTAACCAATTGGTTTAAGTCTGGCAAGGTACTGCCTTTTGTCCAGTTGTGGCTCACTGCCTTGTTTTCCTTACTCCATTGTTTATGCAGAACAACAGGTACAAGGCCGGGCAGTAGGGTCCATTTTGAGAGTCTTCAATATGACTGGGCAGCTAGCTAGGAGTCAAACTCCTGAACTCTTGGCTGCAAGTCAGATGCTCCTTCCTGCTACTTGTAAAGTAATTATTCTCTGTCAAATGATCAAGAGTTTACAGATGCCATTTGGGGCCATGTTATTTCCACTTTGGGGCCAACCCTTAAAACATAAAAAGATCCCCAGATTGGAAGTGGGCACTTATTGGGTTAATATTCTAGTCTTATTTAAATGTATGTATACAACATTATAATGAAGTGATGAACTTGGAACCACAGTACAGGGAAATATTTCCTTTTTTCAAGGAAGGACCAGGCCTTTAGGCTGTCTGTGTTTTGAAATGGATCCAAAAATCTATGCATATTTTGCTTTTTGGACAAACCTTTTATATTGTGTGTTGTGTCAATGAGATCAGAGATTCAGCCATGGACGTAGTGGGCAAGCCCGTCAAAGGGCATGGATACCAGGGTTGGGGTAAGGGTATGCTAGGGGAAGCTAGGAAGTTATGTTCATCTACCTCCCTTCAGCACCTTATCTGAATACTGGCCAACAGGGATTTACCTAGCATACATTTCTGTGAAAATGTAGTATTAACCCTTTACCATTGTTTGGGTCCTTTTGGACCCATACGGAGAGCGCAGCTGTCACCCATCTTTACTGTTTCCACGCAGCTCGAAACTGCAAGTAGCTACCCGAAAATTTGGCCACAACAACGAGAGAGACAATAGTTTAAGGTCACGGGGTCATTACCATACAGAAGCGGATGCGGGGCGTGCTAGGTCTGCTTTTCCGCCACCCCAGAGGCGCGCAAATATGCCCCGATTTTAGCACAACGGTAAATGGTTAAGAGAAGGAAAAGTTGGAGAGCAATTTCCACATGTGTTTCCATATATCTTATAAGAAGTTGTTCTTGTTCTTCGGTTTTTTTTTTCAGTTGCTGCCCTAAAGATCATTTAACATAATCAATGGATTCATTGTAAAAATTATTATTTCTCTGTCAAAATTAACTCTAAATTAAAAGAAGATCAAACACTTTGTTAGTATTGCAGCACATTTATTAATGTTCATCAAAAAACTGTTCTAAGATCACTTCATGAAAGTAACATCCAAGGATTTAGTCATGATTAGTCAGTTGGTTAGATGGAGTTTTATGGCCCAGTTTACAACCAATTGGTTCAAGTCAAGCTGGCCATGCCATTTTTTTTCCAGTTGTGGCTCACTGGCTTGTTTTCCCTACTCCATTGTTTTCACTGAGCACCAAGCACAATGACAGTATGTTCGATTTTCAGTGCCTTCAGTATGACCCATTCAGGACTGGAACTCCTGACCTCCCAACTGCAAGTCAGATGCTCTAAAAATGATGCTGTAGTCATGATAGTCTTTTTGCCTGACCTGTTTGCACTAAACCCAAGCATGTCATTCTCCAAGATCTAGCCATTAGGCCTTAATCAAGACTTTGAAGTGAAAGTTGTTTTCCTGTATATGAGGACTTATAAGTGGAAGCTGTTTTCACATATTGCTCAGGCCATAACAATCAGCCCATTCTACAACCCTCACAGATTTTTTTTTTATATTACTTCTCCTTTCAAACAGAGAACACGGTGAAATATCTCTCTTTTACAGAAAGCTGCAATGATTTACTTTTACAGCCTGGGGGGCCAGCCTTATACATCACTGTACCTTAATTCCTTTCATACTTCATTACACATGTTTACTGTGTCTGTGATATTTGCAAGGCAGTTATCTTGCTCAATTACCAGTAACCATCCCATTGAAAATCTGTCCAAATGTCCTTTGATAGTTTACATTCGAACTTATAAATGTTGTAAATATTCTCATTGTAGGAATCAAAGGTAATATTTTTTTCTCGGGCAGATTGTCAAAAACCTTGTGTACCTGGGAAAAGTAATGCACAGAGTTTACCCATTGAACAAAACAGAAGTAGAGAGAGGAACAAATGTTAGGAGCAATGAAGATATTATTGGCAAGGATGGTGTTATTTCAAGAAACCATGTGGAGAGAACTGAGGATGAATCGTCAGATGGAGAGGAAAGTTTGCAAAAGTTACAAGATGATAAAATAAATGAAGGAGAGAACATTTTGGAGGAGAAAGACAAAGCCAAAAGTGATGGCGCTATTTCTATATCTTGGATGGTCCGTAAGTTGTGTTGGATTTGTGCCAATGAGGTCATCAGAACACCAAAGGAGACAATTAAGAGAACAAGTGTAATCAAATGGTTTGCTGCCCTCACTTTGGACATGAATCCTGATGATGTGAAAGTGTGTCTTTCGCCAATGATCAAGTTGCTTATTCGAGAAATAGATGACCACATCAGGCATAAAGGTAAGCTGCTTTCAAAACATCTTTATTTTTGTCTATTTCTTTCTCACCAAATGTGATTAAAGTTTGTTTTACTTGGATATCAATAATGGGACAGTTTTTTTATAAGAAAAGGAACTTTAAGGTAATGGTGCCAAGTTTTATATAATAAACTTATGGAATCTTTGAAAACTGTGTGTACATGAAGGCTTTTAAAGCTAAGTTGGAAATTTATCTGTTTAAGGATGTTTTCATTTGTGAGGATGTTTCTTTCTCTTCAACTTGCTTTTCGTTTTCTGTCTTATATTAAATGACATGATTTATTTGACCACTCTATGAAAAAAATTGTAAAAAATCTGTTGACAATGGATTTGAACAGAAAAAGCTGTTCTCTAGTTCAAAAGAGAGAAAGATGCTGCTGATGCCATGAGTGGAGCTTTATTTTTTTTCAAAATGGCCCTAAAATGGCTGCCAAATATGGAATCTTTGGTTTGGGAACATAGCAACTGCTCTAAAACGTCATGTTTGTGTTTACAATCATGAAAATATATAAATATCACCAGAGGGATTCCACCTGAAGCTCAAAGGGGTGAGGGTTGATTTATTACTACCAAACCCCAAGTCCAAGTTGATTCTACCCTTTGCTGTAGTTACAGATGGGTTCAGGGGATAAACACTCTCTTCAAAACCCCTATAATGTGCAATCTGGAGGGTTTCAATGTATATATACTTTTACAAGTGTGAGCAGAACTGCATATTTGCATTTTTCTTTAGTAGAAACCAAGACAACTCACATTTTTCCTGTTTTTATGGAAACAAAAAGGTACTGCTTCTATTCTTCCTTCTTCTGAAAAAGGGGGAATCAAATCCTCAATTTTATCCTCACCCCCCTTCCATCTTGACTGAAGTCATGATCATTGTTTGGGTCATCAATTCCTTGTTTTGACTGATTCATGCCTTTTCTATGGAATTTACCATTTGGCTGCCATTTTGGACATCATTTTGAAAAAAAATCAAAGCTCCCTGCCTTGCTACCATCTCGTTATCAGTTGATCAAGACACCTGGATCCATCCAAAGCACTTGAATACAACTTATATATACAATATTTTCACAGATGACACAGATACTTGGGTAACTAAAAAGGGAAATTTTTGTAATACCATACCATTGAAATTCTCTCCACTGTCTTATTTGTTGATTCACCATATATCTTTATAAGCATCTCCCTGTGCAGTCACTGACCTATTTTTTGCTTAAGGCCATGACCCTGTGTTCATACAATCTATAATGTGGAGTTAAAGCACTTTCCCTGCATGACTGGGATGTGGAATGTAAGCTACTTTTCATCGTTTTGAGTTTTCAAATTTAGACGCCAATCAAAGAACACTAACCAACTGGCAATTATCATAGCCCTGCAGTAAAGGTGTAGTTTGCTGGAATGATAAAATGGCTTCAAAGTAAAGATGCTTTCATTCATTGTGAGGCATTGTATTAATTCTTTCTTCTATACAATATCCCATACACATAGATGACAGTTTGAAGGTCCTTTGTCAGGAAGTCCTGGAACTTATAAAGGGTACAGTAGGATTGGAATACTTTACCCAGACCTACACTGATGTCCAGAGAAACAGGCAAGAGCTCAAGCAACAGAGAAAGAGACAGAGAGCCTTAGAGGTTAGTACTTCAGTGGCAGCACCCCACTCGGCATGGGAACATTCCCCAAGTCGGAGCCTTTAACCCCCAGATACCACTCTGAATCTTGAACCAATTAAACCTATCCTGAGACACAATTTTCCACCAGAGGTATGCTAAACCCCAGAGCTAGGCCCCTTTCTGTTATTTTGCCCCTCGTCCCTACTCAGGGGACCTTAGGTGTACCCCTTTTAGCCACTTTCGAAATTTGCTCTTTGAAAATGTCTCCCCCATTTCTTTTGCCCTCCATTTGCCCTCCCACCTTGAAATCCTGGTGCCCCCACTGTTTAGAAGCAACAGAGAATACATTTACCTCTGTTTGTGTTTAATATAGAGATGGCCAGCCATCATCCAAATAAAATATACTATGAATTAAGCCTTACAAAATATCAGTCTCATCTACTAGCTTTTATTATTGTCATCAAATATACTCCTCCCCGAGGTTTTATCCCAAACCTTGTTTTGTCCTCCCTGCTTGATGACCAATTTTTTACCATAATGGCTTGATCATATTATATCACCTGAGGCGACAAAGCTCTCCTTTAACTTGTTGACCACTGAAGATCAGATGCCCTGTTTTGTTTTGGTGGTTTTTGATCTCCATTTTATGAGAGAGATTGCTTACATTTTCGCTTTTTTCTTGATCTTACTCCAGGCTGTAGCTGACCCAGAGGAGGCAGCAAAAAGAAAAATGAAGAAGAATTTGCTGAAAAAAGAGGCCAAGAAAAGAAAACTTCAGAGGAGGAGACCCACTTACATGCTGGCTAAAAAAATGAAAACTACTCCAGAATGAGAAGTCAGTGACATTTGAAACGATAGTGGGTAATGTCATAACAAAGGACGAACAAGTGATTGGTTGTCTCTAGATGATGAGACTGAACTGTGTGTTGTGTCATAAGGAGGGCTGTACTGGGCAAAAAGGTGATGAAAATGGACTGCAATATGTAAAGATCAAATGACTGATTTGGGAAGACCAAGAAAAGAAAAGTAAAAGATTGGCCAACGGAAGTCTTTGTTGCCTTAAATGTAATTCCTTCCTATTTTAAAGAAAGAGGACAGGTATGTGTGGAATTATGGGAACAGATTTGGTTTCTCATTATGACAAGCCTCACATTTTGTATGTTTGGATGTAGAAACTATTTTACCTCCAAAAATTATTAGGAATCCAGCTTTTGTAAATGTATAAAAGTGAGTTTTAATGTTGTCAAAACTCTTCACAGACTTGAATTCATAATTTAAGCCTTGGCATTTATTACTGAATGGAAGTGTTGCAATTAGGGAAATATCATTTGAACATTTCTTTCGGAAATTCCCCTCCATAATTTGCATAATTCTGGCACATATTTTGGATTTTCTATCTCATTCTTTATTCTCAGAAATGTTCTTCCACCTCCCCTCCCCTGCCTAACCCCCACCCCACCTTTCCCCACTCCCCAAACTTCCAGCAAAAGCTGTGTGCTGTGATGTGACATCATAGAATAATTAACATAATTCTGATTTTGGTAGCCCTGTGACAAAAACCATCTATTTCCATGGGTTTGCAAATTTTTGTTCCTTTTTAACAAAAGATAGCAGAGATTTTGAGCAATACTGACAAAAGTTGGGGCACAATCCCATCTGATATTGCTGTAGTGTGATCTGCGCTTAAATGTAACTGACATCGAGATTGAAAGCTGTCGATGTTTGGGTTTGGCTAGCAGCATTCAAAGTAATAATAGTAATTATGATATATTAATGTATAGGATGGGTAAGTACGGGATTTGGTAAACATAAAAAATGTTGTGATAACCTAATATGTGTTTCTCACAAAAGAAATTATCTTTAGAACTTTTCGAACAGGTTTGTCATAATTGGACCGCAGGGTAGGATTAATGGACAAATATTTAAACACAATTAACAGAAGATGTTAGACTGTATAAGTAAGAATTTGGTGTAATAATTACACACAGATGTGATGTCTAATTATCTGTGAAGCCTACAAAACAAGAAAATTTGTGAAAATTTTACAATGCTTTGGTACTTTAATTTTTAATTGATGTGTGATATATCTTCTTTGATGAATTATGCATAACACACATGATTGCTTGCACAGTGATGAATATACAGACGTTGTGGCATCTTATACAAAGTCAATGCTAAAGACAAAAGAACTGTAAAGTTCAAATCAACTTTTTATGATGGTTAGAGGGGAACTTAATCTAAGCAGTATAGTGAAATTTCCATCAAAAGTTGATGTATTCTCAAGCTATCAGCCCTAAGGTAAATGTAATATCAATTTTCTCCTTCACAATTATGATATTTGAAGTTGCATGAGAAGCATAAAAACATCAGGGAGGGAAGGTCCTTTACCTGTCATATCAAGATTAACACAACTGATTGAAAAAAGAGCAAGCCTACAAACCTTTCCTTAGCAATGTGAAAAGTGATATAGTCCCTGCTTGCCTTAAGCCCCTTTTGACTGTAGTTACAAATGTAGGAATTTTATTGGATGATGTCTCAAGAAGTACATGTCTGATTTGCATTGAAGTTTCACCATACTGGGGTATATGTTCACTGTTTAACAAGGTGTCTCTTGATTGGCTGTTGCCATTGTATTGTATGGATTGTATTCTTTGTTCCAGTTAGTGATTAGGTTAGGGATTAGGGTTCAGTGGCGTAACCAAGAGGGGGCCCCCATGACCCAACCTTGCAATGCAAAAAACACCTAAAATAGCAGTTTTTTCTCTCTTTCCTTAGACTTAAACTTCATCACAGCTCCCAACTGTTCTGATTTAGGAGGAAAAGTTCTGCTTTTTTGCATAAAAATTTGCTCTGTTCCAATTTTGCAATTTCATGTTCTGGTTTTCAATATCATTTGAATCATGCTCATGTGCAATATTAATGTTAAGTTGGGTTTTGAAATCTGACAGGCTGAATGTAGGCATGGTAGACTATGGCATGGAATTAACCAATCTGTTATTGATGGCTCAAAAAGTCTTCCAGACAAACCCTTACTCTAACTACTCAAAATCCAGTGCTTTGCCCACTGGAAACCTCCAGAGGTCCTAAGACAGGTCCTGGACCCCGCCTCTGAAGGTTTATCCTAGCATACACACGGGCGGTGTTCCTCTTTTTCAATCTGGCATGTTGGCAGCTCTGCTTCATGTTATACCCCCACCCCCATGCATGGGCATCCACAGAAAAAAGTCGGGGGGGCAAAATTTCTAGGGAGGGGCAAAACCTCCAAGTCACCATGAATTGACACAAAGCATGCGAAAATTTCAGCCCAGAATGCCTCCCAGATTGCCGGAAATGGCATTCCTAAGGCCTATTTTTTGCATAGAAACTTGGAAAACACGTATTGTTCAGGTTTTTGCTTTGATTTTTATATGATTTTTAAAATTTTTGATTTTCCAGGGGGGGGGGGCAAGGGCCTCCCCTTGCCCATACCTGCAGACGCCCATGCCTCCATGACAAAATCCTGGCTATGTGCCTCTTAAGGTTACTGTTAGCCAGTTAGGAAATTTCTTGTTAAACTGTGTGCATTGCTCCCCAAATTGTGCATAGTTAGTTGCCCCTTCACAAATGAGAAATTACATATTTGCTTCAACCCTTCCTTCCTGTAAAGGTCAAACCTCCTTACCTCAGACAGCTCCAATTCTCCCAACCTAAGTACTTAAACCCCTCCCACAACTGTGCAAACTCATCCTCATTCAGACAAAATCTCAGTTTGCTGCCCATGGGTGAGTTTATAAGACTCATGGTGAAATAAGAACACTCTCAGTACAGTACATGCTGTGTATTTTTTTTTTTAATTTGCTTTCAATCAAGGAGCTCTTCCAATTGAGAATTTCTGTAGATTACTACAAAAATTGTGGTTTGGTGTACTAAGAATATGACTGTCTGTAACAAAGTGATGCACTGCGTAAAGCATCTGTAATTGCATGTTCTAATGCACAGGCTTACTCCATGTCACCTAATACAGAGGGATTGCCAATATTACGTCTAGAGCGGTGCTGACAGATAACAAAACACAGACAAGCATGCCGTCAGACTAATTTTATGGCCGATAGAAGACATATAAAATTACAGTATATAGGGAGATAAATGATTGAAGGCACGTGACACAGGCCCTTTCTTTTATATATGTCTAAATCGCAACATATCATGTTCTCATTGATCATGCATGCAGCCGAGTAGAAGTCTTGTTGATTTGCAATCCCAAAATGGGCACATGAATTATTGCATCACATTTTTTTACTGGACAAGGCTGTACAAAGACACCTGGTGTATAGCATGACAGGTAATGCTAATCATACCCGTCTTTACACAGGCTTAATGATGAGGAAATTTATCGACCTTGAAACCCCATTTTATGCCGGGCCGGAAGGGAATTTAAGCAATACTCCGCGATGTGTCGGCTTAAGTTAAATATCCTTTCACACATTTGTTTACATTTGTTTCTTATTTCAAGTCCTCCCGACTCTCTGGCAAAAAGCCGTTCTGCGAAACCAAACTTTAAACTGCTTCCCGCGAAGAAGCTATTACGTCCACTGAAAGACAACACTTGACCAACTTCACGGCCCTCAGACCATTTACATCATTGGTCTGTCATGTATAGCCCCATGCTAGACTGGATGAAAAGAACAGATGCTACACATGATCTTAACCTAAAAGTCGAGAAGCAATCAATTTGTTTATAACTTTTTTGTCTAAAAGTCCCCTCGACTCTCTGGCGAAGAGCCAAGGGGCGAAAACCAAACGATTACTCCCAGAGGAGTTCTGCTCCCTTAAGGAGCTAAACGCCCCAAATGGACAAGTACGCCCTCCAAAGGGCAAACATGCGTGGTCCTGCTCTAGACTGGCTGAATGGAACAGAAGCCACAACCTGGATGCAGTTTAACGTCATGCCCAGGAATTTGTTTATAACTGTTTCAGAATGGAAGTATTGCATACAAGCCAATTAGTGAAATACTGTGTTCCACTCTGCTTAGTGTGACAAGACCCAATCTTCTCGACAACTAATAACATTTGCCCGAATTTTCACAAGGGATGTCATATCCACATAATGAAGAAACGAAAGAAATGGGATGATACCATGCTTGGATCTAATTCAGCATTGTTTAAAGTTCCAATCTTCTCAACCCAAACCACAATTTTGGTAGGGTTGCACTGAAATTCTCCATTGGCTCAGCTCCTTGATTGACAGCTAATTCAAACAATGCAGAGTACCAAAGCTTTTATTACACAGCATGAACTGTACTGAGAGTGTTTTGTTTATAAACATTGAGCGTTTGTATACTCGACTCGAAGCAATCGACTGAGATTGTCTCTGGATGAGGATAAATTTCAGACAATTGTGGGAGGAGCTTAAGTAAGAAGGTTAGGAGAATTGGTACTGTTTGGGGTGAGAGAACAGGACCTTAAAAAAACGGAACTCACTGACATTGTGCTTGGTGCTCAGCATAAGTAATTGAGGAGGGAAAACAAACCAGTGGACCACAACTGGAAAAAAGGCCGTAGCCGGCTCGACTTGAACCAAGTGGTTGAAAACTGGGTCGTAAAATCCATCTAACCTTACCTTGCATTGGATTACATGAACTTTAAAGGGAAGGTTTAAGCAAAAATTCAGTTTTCATATGTGAAAGAGGAACCAAAACTACAAAGTGTGGTGAAAGCTCCATTGAAATCTGACATGTAATTCTCGAGATATCAGTAAACGAAGTCAGTAGATTTGTGTTCTAAAGTGAGTTTGATGGCAGCAGAGCTAATATCACTTCCTCACATTGACAAGGAATGCTTTGTTTCCCTTTGTTTTATAAGACTGTTGTGTTGACCTTGGAACTAACTGGAATAGGACCTCCTTGTGGGGGATTTAAAGTTTGTAAAGTTCTCATGCCACTTAGGCAATCTCATTTTAAAAATTTGGGTTTTTTGAGGAGAAAATCAACTTTAAAGTTTAAAGAAAAACAAAAGACTGTGCACTAATGTGGGGATATGATGTCATATGTGCTTGCTTCAAGTTGAAAATGTGAAAACTTTAAGTGCTCATATCTTGAGAACTACACATCGGATTTCAATGCAAATTTCACCAAAATGCTTAGAATAAGTACTCCTCTGACATACCAAATCCTGTAATGACCTTAAACCCTTCTTTTAATGTCAGTTTGTGGCGGAAGATTCTCTGCGCGAAGTATTTTATCCCACGAGGAAGATTGTCTCAGCGAGGCGCTGCCATCGGTCGGCCATCAGAACGTTTGCCACTCTTCAAATAGCCTTAAATTTCATTGATCACGCTTTCAAGTACAGTATAAACGGTGCTGGTGTTTTAAGTTTTCATTTGCAATAAAGCTTACCGCTCTTCTGGAAAAATTGTATCGCTGCCCCCCAAAAAATTCAAGTGGGGATCTCCGAGCCTCCCTGTCCTCATGTCCACGCCTATTCTTTCAACATACACACCGCCTTAGTAGAAATAGTAGAATTAAAATAGAGTTCAAGAAACTAAATATTAGCCAATGCAAATGAGTGAACTGTTCATAAATGGATTTCAATACCTTTGAAAATGATTTCCTTTCTGTGAAGCAAATTTAAAGTATGTCGGTTGATATCGCAAGCTGATATTCACCCGTCGAGTAATCCACCTTTTGTTGCACTTCGATTCAGTTAATGCTCGCTTGCGGTAAAAGTTTGTGATGACGTCAGGGTTTCATGTGAAATGGCATTTCAACCGAACAGTCGAGGCCATTTATCGACTCGGTTGCTTCTTCAGTGTAACTTTCATCATTTTATCCGTCAATGAACTGTTTTGCCTTTAGCATTTGTTTCTATTAGTCCTTTATCAGCCGAATGTTTCGAGAGGCTCTTGTTTGAGGCAGTCGAAGTCATCAATGCTATCAAGGAATCATTCGTATACTAAGGCAATGTATTTGGTTATTTATTCGTTAATTTCGTTATCTCTTTTAAAAGTCAGAAGAATTTGTAGTTTTGTGTCTCCTTGTTTGAAAGAATCTTTCAAATGAAGTGTAATGTTGAATGATATGTAGCCAGACTTGATGCCTGCACGTGATGGCACGTGTAGCGTAATGCACACGTTGTTGGTGACTTTATTGGAGCCATCAAAATACAGCTTAAAGGGAAAAATTGGTTTATTTGTCTCCAACATAGCATACAAAGGAAACAGCTCAGACTTGGATCCAGAGAGTATGTGTGTGTGTGTGGGGGGGCTTCTATGGCCTCAGCCCTCCCCTTTTCACCACATTAACAATAAAAGATACTGGAAATTAGTGGTGCAACTCCCTTACAGCACTGCTTTCGTCTAGGTCCCCCCCTCCTTTTGGAATGTCTGTGTCTCTAGTCATTATCAAACCAGTCACTATCAACATTGAACCTTGTTCAGATGATGTCACATAGCGGAAAGTACGCCCTTCTTTGGGGACAAAACAAACAAGTACGTGACAAATGCAGGCAGCTGATTTTTCAATCTGTAGAATACGTGCAAAGTCTGCTACAGGAGCAGGGCGAATTCTTATGCGTGTAACTCCATGTTCCATTGCTCTGCCCCAAGGATGACGTTGGTGTGTCGTCAATGCATAAGGTCTATACACCAAGCAATAGCTCCATCTTCACAAAACAATATTTACAAGAAAAAGGTATGGAAGTTGCCTCTTTTGAAATTTTAAAAATCTGGGTGAATAGATGATTGAACAACTTACTGATTTTCTTTTTGTGGAGAACTTAAATTTTGAAAAGATTGCTACTAAACTTCCCTATTTTTGACAATCTGTCACTCCGAATAAAAAACCCATTCATTTGAAAAGGATGAATTTCACTCGAAAGGCTATCGCAGTATTTGCTTTGAAAGCGATTAATCAATCGCTTAAGTTAATCTTCTAGCAACATGTATTTTTTTTATTTTTAAGCGCAACTTAGTTTGAGGATAGAGACGTAGTCAAATTTTCATTATTAAATATCTTTACTCTTGTCTCGAGATATTAGAGACCTAGGTCGTCTTGCTTTCTATAAAAAAGTACTCTCGAGGCAAGGTGTGTTATGGAGTTACTGTAACTTATACTCACATATTCTGTTTTGTGGCAGTGGCGTAGCCAGATTTCCGGGGGCCTAGGGGACGGGGGGGGGGGGTAGGTCCCCATCTAAATATTCGAAAAATCTGATGTGAAAGGTAAATGTCAAAGGAACACTTTATCACAATCGAAGAGTTATGAAGACGACATCATTCTTATTTTGGACCGAATTGAACAGTTCTGGTAAAGGTGGGTTGAAGAGGAGGGGTTTGAACTGGGGTGTATCCGAGTTCCGGCATTTCACGTAACATAGGCGGTGATGCTGAAAAATATGATATTCAAAAACACCTGCTGCCTAGTTCAAAGTAAGGTTTAATATTCCATCGCAGGCACAGGCGCACGGAAGTATTTCAGTTAATTTTGGGGGGCAGAAGATTTTCTGCCGGAGAAATGTAATCCTGTCCGAAAGACTATCGAAACAAAGCGCGTCACCATAGGTTGGCGCGAAACGTACACACATTTTTTGAAAACTCGGACCTCTCAGCCGGAAATATAATATCTCAGTCCCACAAGTGGAGCCTTGGTAGTCGGTATTTTGAGTTTTCTTTTGCAACAAAGTGTTCAATTCAGATGAATAAGCAAACTGCAAAGTGATCAGAAGGCTGCTAAAAAAATATTGCCGAAAAATGTTATTCTGCCGAAACACTATCTTTGCTGAACGTGCAGACAATTTTGAAAATCGCGACCCTCAGATAGCGTAGACTTGGCCAAGTCTCTCGTGAGTGTTCCCCTGGGAGCTGACAACACTACCTCTACACAAATCCAGTACTTCAGCACAGTGCAGCATACTGTATTTGCCCTTTTTGGTTTCGATGAAAAGAGAAACCTATGCATTCATGATGGCGTGTGTGTGTATGTATGTGTGTATGTGTGTGTATGTGTGTGTGTGTTTGTGACACTTTGCTTGTTTACACGATATCTTGAGAAGGGAAGATCTGACAGTTTTCAAACTTGGTACACAGATACCCCTTACTAAGAGGAAGAACCCTATTTATTTTGGTTGAGGTCAAAGGTCATCTGGGGTCACAGGGGGTCAAAAACCGAAATCTTTGTTTACACAATATCTCAAGATAGAAAACTTGGATTAATTTCAAACTTGATATGTAGATGCGTTATGATGTAAGGAAGAACCCTATTGATTTTGGTGGAGGTCAAAGGTCATTTGGGGTCACGTGGGGTCAAACCCCGAAATCCTTGCTTACACGATATCTTATGGTAGGAAACTTGGATTAATTTCAAACTTGATTTGTTGATGCATTATGATGTAAGGAAGAATCCTATCGATTTTGGTGGAGGTCAAAGGTCATTTGGGGTCACATGGGGTCAAACCCCGAAATCCTTGTTTTCACGATATCTCATGGTCGGAAACTTTGATTCATTTCAAACTTGATATGTTGATGCGTTAAGATGAAAGAAAGAACCGGATATATTTTCGTGGAGGTCAAAGGTCATTTGGGGTCACATGGGGTCAAAACCTGAAATCCTTGTTTACACTATATCTCAAGGTAGGAAACTTTGATTCATTTCAAACTTCATATGCTGATGCGTTATGATGTGAGGAAGAACCCAATTTATTTTGGTGGAGGTCAAAGGTCATTTGGGGTCACGCAGGGTCAAACCCAGAAATCCTTGTATACATGATGCATCATGGTAGGAAAGTTGGATTCATTTCAATCCTGATAGGTTGATGCTTTATGATGTAAGAAAGAACCCATCCAATTTTGGTGGAGGTCAAAGGTCATTTGGGGTCACGTGGGGTCAAACCCCGAAATCCTTGTTTACACGATATCTTATGGTAGGAAACTTGGATTAATTTCAAACTTGGTATGTTGATGCGTTATGATGTAAGAATGAACCCTATTGATTTTGGTGGAGGTCAAAGGTCATTTGGGGTCACATGGGGTCGAATCCCGAAATCCTTGTTTTCACGATATCTCAGGGTTGGAAACTTTGATTCATTTCAAACTTGATATGTTGATGCGTTAAGATGTAAGAAAGAACTGGATATATTTTCGTGGAGGTCAAAGGTCATTTGGGGTCACATGGGGTCAAACCCTGAAATCCTTGTTTACACTATATCTCAAGGTAGGAAATTTTGATTCATTTCAAACTTCATATGTTGATGCGTTATGATGTAAGAAAAAACCCGACCAATTTTGGTGGAGGTCAAAGGTCATTTGTGGTCACATGGGGTCAAACCCCGGAAATCATGGTTTACACTATATCTGAAGGTAGGAAACTGATCGATTTCAAACTTCATATGTTGATGCGTTATGATGTAAGAAAGAACCCGACCAATTTTGGTGGAGGTCAAAGGTCATTTGGGGTCACATGGGGTCAAACCCCGGAAATCATGGTTTACACTATATCTGAAGGTAGGAAACTGATCCATTACAAACTTGATATGTTGATGCATTATGATGTAAGGAAAAACCCAAGAAATTTTGGTGGAGGTCAAAGGTCATTTGGGGTCACATGGTGTCCAAACCCTGAAATCCTTGTTTACATGATACATCATTGTAGGAGAGTTGGATTCATTTCAGACTTGATATGTTGATGTATTATGATTGTAGAGGTCAAAGTTCATTTGGGGTCATAGGGGGTCAAACTCAGAATACTTGTTTACACTATATCTCAAGGTAGGAAACTTGGATTCATTTCAAACTTGATATGTTGATGCGTTATGATGTAAGCAGCTTGTTTGCGGAATATCTTAAGGCACAGTATGAAATTTGTAGAAATGTTCTGGTTAAAAGAAAAACCAGTTACTAACAGGTGGAGTCAAAGGTCACATTGGGTCACCAGTTGTTACAAGAAATGTAGCATTTCATTGAAAAGAGCATGTTTGTATCATCGAAACCTCAATGCATTTTTGCATTCTGGTTCTAATACGCCCTCTATCGGTCTATAAAGGTATCGCTTCTCAACGAAAACGATACAATTAATAGACCGATAGAGGGCATATTAAACAAAAGGAAAATACGATATTCTGTACTATGCTGCAGTAGGGGATTTTGAAGAGAAATTTGTCAGCTCCCCGCGGAACACTCACGAGAGACTTGGCCAAGTCTGCAGATGCCCGGGAATGACATTTCCTGGGCTTGTATAGAAATGAACTAGAACTTAAAATTTTGAACTTTCGTTTGCAATAACAACTTAAGCAGCAACTTGCTAAGTGATCAGAAAATAACCAAATAAAATGTACCCCTGCTCTCGGGAGCTATGTGACAGTATTCCTTTCTCCTCAAATGTGAAATTTACTAGGAGTTACTGCTTAGTTTACCTTATTTGAATTCCTAGTCTATTATGAACGATACTTTGAAGAGAAATAGAAAAAAAAAAAATGAAATTTTACTGTTTTCTCAAAATACGTTTGCGGCGACTGCCCTTGTTCTGTAAGTTTGTTTCGGTCAGTCGATAAAATAAGTCTAAAAAGTAAAATAACGGCAAAATTTGTTTTAACAACTTTCAATGCTAGAATTTTGAGAAGTATGGAAAGAAAATTACGCAACAATGCTTGCAGTGAGCTACCTCTCCTTAAAAAATAATTTTAGGCCGAGAAAATTGTCCTCACATAAGTCATTCTCCTTACTGTCGTTAACATACTGCTTTTCACTGAGACATAATTCGTAAATTCCCCCCCCCCCCCCTTTTCTTCTCCAACAAAAACAAGCGCTTAGTTTTGGGAAGTTTTATTGTCATACCGTGCGAGAACTGTTTGAAGATGGTATATTAAATGCCTACTAGTCGTCCACTCCGCATTTCACATTCATAATGGAATTAGAAGGAACTACGTGTAGAGGTCGTGCACGTGACGTCATCGCGTTTCAGTAAATTTGGCATACTGGACGTCACTGGTCATGCGCGGTAGGTGTATGTCGCGCACAGGATAACACCTTGGAAACAATTGTTGTACAATGGCCACGTCGATGGCGAAAGAGCAAGTTTAAGATTGCACGACGCATACCTCATTGTCATGATGTCACCTTCTGTATTGACCCTAAAATTTCACAACTTGGTTTACCATTATTCCACGTTGCACTCGAAGCGGCACAGACACAGATGACTTCAATTCGTTCTAGATGACGTCCGGGTTATGAAATCTATTGCTCTCTCATATAGAGAGACGCTCAACTCATTGACGTCGGTGGACGACCTCTGTTCGCACAGATATCAAGGCAACGCATGAGTGTAGCAGTAATTGACCGATAAAATGTATTATTTATGATCCATGTAAATACATTCATCTTCGTCCAAAGACGGTAAAATTGGCAGCATTTCTCTCGTCATACTCACGACTAATAAACCAGCCCGATATAGGCAAATAAAAAAAAATCTACCATTAATGTAAAACCATTAAAACGCAGTCGGGCATTACACTTTACGCGAGGGAATAGTTGTTCATTTGCGAATTCCTCGAAAGTGAATAAATAGGCTGGATAAGACGTTTTGCGTTTCACTCCCCAACCTAATTGTCCCCCAATGACGTCATTCTTAACAGCAGCCTGTCTGCTCGAAATGTAAACTCGTTGCTAGTTTTTCAGAGTGCAAAAAGTGTGACCTTTCTAAACAAGCGATGGAACAGCGATCATTACACGACGGCCATGGCTAGATGCTCAAATACTAATATCGGGTCTCTCAGGTGCAGTGTTCTCTCGGATATGAAACTACGGAAAAGCATAAACACATTTTGTGCCCTCATATAATTCGAATATGAAGTTAGTTAGATGGAGTTTTACGGCTCAGTCCCCGAACTAATTGGTTAAAGTCGGGCCGGTCAGTTTTTTTTAATAGTCGTGGCTCACCAGCTTGTTCTCCCTACTCCCCATTGCTTATGTCGAATACCAGCACAATGACTGTAGGTTCCATTTTTAAAGTCTTTAATATGACCCAACCTGGAGTCGAACTCCAATTCTTCCCGGCTGCAAGTCGGACTCGGATGTTCTAACCAATTGACCATGTAGTCAGTCGGTATTCATATGAAAAGTGCAATAGAACTGGGGTTTACCCATCTTCACTGGTCAAACTTTTTGGCTAACTATACACGAATCCGAGTAGCGCTTGTGTTTAGTGACTGAAGGCAGCCATTAGTGGGGTCCATCAGTCTTTAATCGTCTTCGTTTACTGTGTAAGTGTAATTTCAAACCTTCATTTACAGTAAAATTGAGAGGATCAGGATGCAATTTAGTGTAAAAACCATCCATGGTACAAGCAAGCAAGGAAATTAGAAGATTAAAAGGTGATACACCCAAGTTATGGTCTACCGAAATCAGGTCATCAGTTGCTTTCCGGATTCGTCTGTAGTGTGGTCCATAAGGGACCTTGAACTTGCTGAAATGTCACCGTCAGTAATACCGACCAATGGAAAGATGGTTGATGGGTGAGCAGAGCGGTAGTCCGCGGTGCCAGGGTTAGAAGGGGAAACCAGGCGGTCGAAAGATGTTAATGTGTGGATATAAATATACGACAGTTGATTCTCTGGACAATGTTTCGTTCAATGAATCTTGATCAATCGTCGAAAGAAGTATGATTTTTCTTGAAACGATCAATTAAGTCGCTTGTCCAAAGTGCACAATGTCAAATAGGAAGTAAGTGGACTGAGTGTCTATACTAATTAATAAAAAATATTATACATAACCACAATATAACCACTAAATTGCGGGGAATGGGACCAGGCACGTAGCCAGGATTGTGTCATGGGGGGGGGGGGGGAAGAAATGAGGGAAAAGTCTACGATTAAATAGAAAAACCGCTATTCAGGTTTTTTTTCCATCGTAAGGTTGGGTCATGGGGGGGGGGGGGGGTTCTGGCTACGCCACTGAATGGGACTTACTAAGGCATGGAACGCGGAATTTAAAGGATGAAAGAAAATGGCTGTCACCACAATTTCGATTGTGTAGCAGACTAATCGTTTTCCATCTTCCGTTTTTTGAGAATCGTGACATTTTCCACATTCTACTTTGAATCACTGCTTAAGACTTGAATTCACCGAAAAAAATGCAACCCACCTATAACCTGAAATCGAAGACACTTAGGAGAGCTATTGGAGGATATCTGTGAGATTTAGCCATTGTTTTGAAATATGTCTACGATGACAGCTTTTGCCAATTAATCAGAAATTTAGACTGCAGGGAATAACTTTCATTGTGAAACGTTACATCAGTAAAATCACTTTTAAGGCAACAAGGACAATCTGGTACCTAAGAACACTTCAAATGCACTATCCATTGTTTCACCAGGCTTATAATCTTATCTTTTTCATAAGAACATGTCGTACTATTTATAAACACCTCTCGAACCGATTGAAACCAGGTAGATACAGCACTGACAGATTCCAAGCAGAAGAATTAAAATGTGTCAATCTCGTGTTTTTTAGCTGTAATAAGTGATCTTTATAATACCCGGTGATAATCACCAAATTCTATTGGTCCATTGCCGTCAGGTGAACGTGCGTTATCCCAAGAAAAATTCATGGTAAGAACTTCATTTTACTCGGGGCTATCGTAGCACTGGTGTTTGCACCGATGTATTCGCTAACACGCGTTACCGTGCACATGATTCGATGATTGTGATCTCCCTGGTACAGAGTTGCTAACCGTGCCCATCGAATTCCTCAAATGACGTCACCATCTTGAGACGCGCTCACATACGTTTGTCCGCTTACGGATTTCAAATGGGCTGAGCCTGACCTGTAATTGGGAATCCACAACGTCGTATTTCGGTATTTATGGACATAATTCAGTAGGGTAAACAGTCACTTTATGTGAAGGTGTACCCTAAGAATATTTACGGAGAAATTTCCTTTGGCCGTGTCATGCCGCGCCCACTTGAAACGACTGAACTTATGCATTATCACAGAATGATGCATTGCAAGGTCAATGCTGGATATACTTGAATGAACTTGCATGAATAACCATCGTGCATTATCGTGTGCTCCTTTGCTGCCAAAAGGGTTGACCCTTTAGCGCACGGCAATATCTACGTTCAGATGTATCGTGAAAAGATGAGAGGGCAATAACAGAAAGTTGCCCCAAATTTATTTGGAATTGAAACAACATATTAATATCTCTTTTTTCTATTTCTTTTTATTTGAAGATAAGCCAAGAAGTTACCTCATTTGAGGAGAAAAATGCTGTCACATGACTCTCAAGAGCCAATTATGACACAGGACATTCTGTTACAATGTTTCAAGTCGGGGTGACTGCATTTCCCCAATGGGAGATATCGATTGGTCTCCGATAAACTGAATATTCAGTCGATTTTTCAAAATAAGAATTTAGAAAGTTACCATGTAGGCTTAGAAAAATGCTTAGTGCGATCGCTGTATTCGCCTAAAGTGTACCTTAAGTCAAAAATTCAAAACCATATGTTAAACAGCATGAAAAACGAATTCTAAAAGTCCAACACCCATCTTCATAGGATATTGTTGAGCCGAGATACAAAATGTTGAAATTTAGTCACTTAGGCCTACTGCAAATAAGTCATTGGGCAATAATTTGTGACTTTCCTGTCGTACAGCTGCACATTACCTGCTTTGTGTCCCTTTAAAATTAAAAAATGTTTCCATGACCTTGAACACTCCCTGTTTGCGTGCATAGCATGTTGCACAGAGAGGGTTTAATTAATTACAACACCACTTGGTGCAACTGGGTGCAGTAACTTTCAGAAAAACAAAGAAAGTAATGCAAAGAATGTAATTGGAGTTATACAACAATGAAACCACAAACTATTGCGCAATGAGTCATTTTAATTTGGGTGATAAACTTCAATATTTAGTATCTCGACTTATGAATGTCCTATGAAGACGGGAGTTGAACTGTTAAAATTCATTTGTCATGCTGTTCAACATATATTTTTGAATTTTTTTGACCTGAGGTACACTTCAAATGGCGAATAGAAAAATGTGGGTAAGGTGGGACTCGGCCCTACTCTAAAGCAGATTAAAATGCTTATATTTTACACCAAAAAGACAATTTAGAGTATACGTTGCCACACAACCACGCTAACGATTTCTCTTTTTCTTGGATTAAGGAAAAATGATGTTCCCAAATTTTCGCGCAAACTCAAATTTTGGAAAAGATGTTGTAGGCGGGGGATTGCTTTGTTATTCACGACCATTCGGAGGATGTGTGTATGTACATAGCCACCAAAACGAATTACCGAAGTCACTTATTCTCGATATCATTGTGAGCGTGTAATGTCATGGGAGGACTTTGTCTATGCTAACAATGCCAAACCAGACAGAAGTCACGTTCAACGACATCCATGCACGATGATGGCGACTTTCACATTATGCGGAACTTTCGGTTTAAGTATTTTTCCAATTATTTGTTGTGATAGATATTAAATTGAATCTTAATTAGCTATTCAATCCAGTCAAATACTTGTTCACATTCCATGAATTTTAGAACATACCGATGTGTTGTTCAGATCTAATGGTGATGAATCTTCTGTAATGGATGTTCAAAGCTTCCATATAATTGCCGTCTTGTTTTGATTTGAATTTCATCTGATGATAAAACAGCCATAGCCTGGAGAACTACACTCACAGGTCGACAGTGCTGAAGACGAATTTTATTAACGAAGCATTTTACCATCTTGGATTTTAGTGTTTTTGAAAACAATATTGCAGTGAATCATATTGGATGGTGACGATACAACGGGGAAGTTGTAGTGCTTCATAATACTTAGCGGTGGGAAACTCATGGCTCCTTCGTCAAAGATGCAGTCAGGACCTGCACGAAGGTCCCCAGTCCCCAGTCACCACGCTGTTCGCTTCATGATGGTGGGACAAGCAGGCGTCGGGAAATCAGGTATACATATATTTACCTTTATCATTTTGCTTACCTTCGTTTAAGCCAAAACTGGATAAGGTGTCCGAGAGAGCTTATTTGAGTATTTTCAAACCATCTGTAAGGAAATTAGAAACATCGAGCAAAACAAACTTGCATCATGTAATCCCATGGGATATAACATATCATTATCATGAGGTATGCATTGACAGGCACGAATATTGCATTTCATCGTCTTTAAAATTAAATTTTAATAAAATGCTTTTAAGCTATCATATATGATCCATGGTAATTAACTTTCTATAATGGAAACTCATAACGTCGGTAGTAATGGTAATTTTCTTCAGAAAAGATGCTCTGAAAGGGATATATTGAGTTAATATCGATAGCTAAACGAGAGTATTGGAGTTGCTTATTATTTCTCTAATTAGTCGGCAAGTTTCGCTTCCAATAGTTAGAAAAATAAAAAAAAAAATAAAAGTGGGATTTTTTTTATATCACGTCCTATATCGGTTTTTTGCCTAATTTGAAAAAGTAGCTCTTCACAAATTTTTAAAAAGCAAAATTAAATTGGTAATTACGCACTCATGAAACAATTTTTTGCAATTCAATATGTAGCACTGTCTAAGTAAGTTTGCCCAGTTGTCATTAGTATGTGAAGAAAACTGAAGTTAATGCTGCAGGTATACTACATCTGTTTTCTAGGCTACTTTGAAATCATGATAATAAAAATAAAATTCTAATAGAAGCGATTGTTTTTGAGACTTCGTAAAGAGCAATATTGTTTTTGAAATTCACCGTTTTGGTTTTCAAATAAAATACTTAAATCAATGTAATTTATAGGTTAGTTTTTCTAGGAGCGTCGGTCTGGTTTGTGGATGGGATCGGTATCTGGTTTATGGATGGGATACGATAAAGTATTTTCAATAGCCAGTCGAACTCTTGATCAAGTCCAGATATACAAAATCGTATACAGTAAGCAATCCATACCATACAAACGCGAGCGCTAACGTATACGCGCACAAATAAACCTGCTCACTCTTAGGTTGACACGCACATACACTCATATAGGCCAACAAGTCATCTGTATACCACAATAGGCGGTTCATTTATTGACTTTCTGTTTTTTATTTACTGCCTGCATTATTGGGCGGGGTGGGTGGGGTGAAGGCAGAACAACATGTTTGCCACCACTGTTTTGAGTCATTGGCGTGAAAACTTCCCCTTGCGCTCTACCATGGTCGACGCAATTGAGTTTTACCAATTAAGTGGAGTAGTCTCATGTATTATACGTAAAAAATCTGTAAGGAGTACTTCATTTGGAATTTTGTAAGTTTAGGCCAAAATTGTTCTTGGGCTACAAATTCTTTCTCATCTCATTTCTGTAGGACTTTCTTTCCTCTTAAAAGAAATCTGTTGCACTTTATACCTCTTAATTATCTATCATTTTAATCCTGCAAAGGTTGGACCGATATGTTCTATGTAGTACGCAACATTCGCCAGTTTCAAGGTGGGCAAGAAACACCGTACTTGTCCTGCATGATATGTAGCTAAGGCTGTCGAGAATGCAGTTTATGAAGGCCTGGCTAATTGTTACCATAACTTTGTTACCCTTAAAGAGAGTTATGAGTCCTGCAGTTGATGAGGTTTGAGGAATGTGTTTCTGGTGGGTTCCTTACTCCCTGAAAGATTTAATGCTGTAAACTTGGACATGCATCTCTACCATAACTAAAATCATGTCGGAAAAAATACCCTTAGAACCATCTCGCCAGGAACTGTTCTCAGTACTAATTATATGCCCATTTAAGCATTTGAAAATGACCATGAAGGTTGACATTTGATAGCACTTTATCTCAGAATAAGCTGAAAGGGGATGTAGCCCTCCAGTGCACTTTAAGTAATTTGATTCCTTTTTTGCTAGCACT
This sequence comes from Holothuria scabra, assembly GCA_037179385.1. Taxonomy (NCBI): domain Eukaryota; kingdom Metazoa; phylum Echinodermata; class Holothuroidea; order Aspidochirotida; family Holothuriidae; genus Holothuria; species Holothuria scabra. The sequence goes on along the minus strand of CM074197.1, from coordinate 2,299,788 downwards.
TATTTCAGGATTTGTTGTGAGTTGTTGAACCCTAAAATTGTTGGGCTTCTGTTGTACCAGAATGTTAATCAAATCTGCTGCTCATTGAGGCAGCTAATAGGAGTAATGAACCAGGGGTCGGGAACTATAATTGGGAACCGCAGTTTTTCCCTAAAAACTGTGGTAGCCATGACGGATCTCCTTAAAGGCTAATATCCCGTAATATGATGATGGTGCCGTTAATTGAGGTTCAAATTACAAACTTATGTGCACTAAGCGTGTATGTTAAATGCGACGATAATTATTAAATTTTAGTAACGTTAATATAAAGGGAAAAACCCCGACACAAATTCTTCACTTAACCTCTGTCAAAGAATCGACAAAGGCCTATATTGCTTGGGTATGGAGGTCTCGATCTTTACGACTTGAGGAGATGCTAATTTATTCATATATACTACGCCCCTTTTAGGAGGGGGGGGGGGTCATTGCTGAGTGGGTTATCATTGTATTTTGCCCCAATGTACGGATGGAATATCGCTTCGGACAGATAATTCTCAGTAAAACTGTGAAAACCATAAGAGTAAGTAAGAAACCGCCATGTTTAAGCGCAAGCCTGTATGTACATACCGGGTTTTCCCTCAAACATGGCTGAAATACTCGACGTAAAAACGCTAAAAAAGCTAATTTACAACAGATTACAATAGTCGCTATAAGTCGATGTAATTGAGGTCTGCCTCCGACACTTCATTTCTATGCATTCATGAGATGAATTTACTGAGGATCTTAACAGAATGCGACCGAGAAGAAAATTGTGAGATTTAGTTGTTGCTTCAAAATAAGTTTGGGCTTGGGGACTCAATACTCTTGATCGTTATCTTTCTGGGTCATTCCTGTTGAAGTCATTGCAAAAGAAAAATTTGGATACTGCATATAAAGATGAGTAGTGAATCTGTGAAATCGCAAAATCGCCATGATAAAGCAAAAATATAACACACTTCCTTATTAAAGTTTAAGCTATGGTTGTAGTAAGTGAAAGGTATTAACATTCTAAAAAAAAGAGTAAACTTCGTCACTCTCTCTCTAATAAAGGAGAAATGGGGAATTTACTCCATTAGAGTGTTAAATAACTCTGAGAAGAGTGAAATTCCCTGCAAGAAGGGGGTAAAACACTCTTTAAAGAGTGCCTGTCGGGATTACTCCTTTTCAAGGGTGGTTCCTGTAGGTCGTACATCGCGATTGAAACTTCGATCTTTCTGAGTTAACTAAAAACCTTCACTCTTCCAACGAGTGAAATTCTTCTTTTTGTTTTTAAAGTGAAAAAAAAAAAACATGTCACTGTACCTATCGATGCGTTACCGTTGTGACGTCATAGTTTATATTCAGTGGCGTAGCTAGGATTTTTTCCAGGGGGGGGGGGGCAAAGGTATGAAATTTCCCCAAAACTTTTCCCGGTCAATGTGTATGTATTTCATATAAAACATGCAAACTTACAAGTATAACAACATTACCATGTCATTTTGTAATATTACCTGCATTTTAATCTTAAAGTAAAACATAGAGCAATCGGATAATATTTTGGTAAACAATATCTGGTTTATTTGTATGTACTAACGCAGTGGCGTACGCAGGATTTCTCTGAAGGGGAGGGGCATGCAGTATGGTCTAAGAGGAGGGGTGTCCGGAAATTTTTTGACGTTTTCAAGGAGCCTAGATGCAAAATGGTGCCAGATTTTCGACTTTGACAGGAACAGTGTTAAAAGTTGAATCGTGGTGGTTCATGAGGATAAAACTGAAACTTTTGTGTCTTGACACATTTCCTTATGCCATTTATGCTACCTTACGAAGAAAAACTTGTCATTAAATTTGCACACTTTTAGGAGTCAAAATAAAAGAGCATTGATCGGTATTTGTGGTTTTTCTTGGCCACAAAATGTTATTTTGTCATAAAGATTATCTAAGCGGAGCGCCACCATTGGTTGGCGCGGAGCGTAGAGAAAATTTGGAAAAATCAGACCCCTTAAATGGCCGGAAATAGCATTTTCCAGGCTAATACGAAGAATCTAGCCAGTCGCTTTCTTCTTTTGTCGTTTGAAATAAAATGCTCACTTCAAAATATGTTCGCAAACTGCAAAGTGATCAGAGAGTTAAGAGCTAATTTTACCCCAAAAATGTAATTTTGCCCATAAGACCGAGCGAAGCGCCACCATTGGTTGGCGCGGAGCGTAAAGAAAATTTCGAAAAATCAGACCCCTCAGATGGTCAAAATAGCGTATTTATGCTTGTAAAGAGAATCTAAACATGTAGTCTTTTTTATCGATGCCACCAATGGGAAACAGAGTCTACCTTTTTAAGTAAAAATTGGAATTTGACAGAATTTGCCTAGGTCATTTGTAGGAATTAAAAAAAAGTTGGCATCACTGAAAGACCTTGCAGGGACAATCCTTCCCCTTTGAAAATTTCTGAAAATTGGGTGTCCTTATAAGCAATCTGGTGCCACATATGCTATCTTTTGAAGTAAAATCTGTGTTAATAAAGTTAGACTACGTATTTTTAAGAACAAAGAAAAAATGGCATCTGTGAGGGGGGGGGGTGGCCCTATGGTCTCCCCTTCGCACGCCACTAAGGAGGCCTAATAGTGGCTCGACCACACAGGATATCCTGTTAGAAAAGCAGTCTGTTAAGTGTAGTAGTCTACAAGGTACTCATTGTCCATTTGTTGTTGCACTCAAAGTGAGCAGAAAGCTATTTTCCCGAACTAGCTTGTAAGCCTCCAAGGATAAGGCTAAGTAACAAAATCTAAGTGTGCCAACGGATCCCGCTAATTCTAATTTCTAGATTAACTTTAAGTTTATCGTTGGCCATGGATTGTTTCAGCCCCATCCATCGTTATGTACACAGAGTAAAATCGTACAGCTACTGCTAGCTTGTAGAAGAACATAACAACCTCGGGGTCTACGGTAGTGACTTGTCAGTTTTCACATCCTTTTACTGAATTCCCAAAGTATCACCTGAATAAAAGCTTCCTGTGCACTGAAATGCACTGATCATAACCCCCGTGCGTATACAAGCACAAGAGAACATTCAATCTGCTACGCGGCGAGGACATTTCTGTGAACGCGAATTGGGCCGGTTCATGCGACACTGACGAAATCTGAGTTAATTTGTTGCATGAAAATACGAATTATGTATGAGAAATGTCTCACAATTTCTTATTCTAGCAAAAAATTTTGAGAAATTTTTGTAATAATAAGAAGATTCATCAAATTTCCCCATTTTCATCAAATTTTCCCCCAAATTTTTCGGGGGGGGGGCAACTTGCCCCCCCTGCCCCCCCCCAGTAGCTACGCCACTGTTTTTATTCCGTTTTCAAAATCGTACGGTAACTGTATGACAGGCTACTTTTGACGCCCATCACTGTCTGTCTGTATCCCAGTTTTGTAATTAACATACAATACTGAGAACAATCACTTATAACTGATTGTTCTCAGCACTTATAAGTGATTGTTTTCAGTATTGTATGTTAATTACATAAGTGGAGGATTACTCAGGCGAACTGTAATTTGTTATTTGTTACTTGTTTGGTTCGTATTATTCAAAGCAAGTGTTATGGACTAAAATTCTTGAATCTGCATTCAAAACTGACATTTCTTAGTAACCATTATCAAGAATAAAAACATAAGTTCACACGAATGCAGGAACTTAATAACTGCATTCCAGTGATTGAAGTGTGGAAGTATATGTTATATTCAAACTTTGTTCGAACGCTACGCTAAATTTAATGACAATCGTGAAGTAACATAAACTAAGCATACAAAGATTGATTCGATTGATCCATAAGGATACAATTTTATATAAGTGGGGATTTTTGTTTTGGGATAATTAAACAGAAAATACTTCTGGAGGATTACCAGGAAGAAGGCACTATAAATAGAATATCTTCAACAATAACTTTAAAGCGGATAAGTTATGTTCTAACATACTACACGTTTCGGAGTTGAATAACCTCCGGATTACACGTAGGAGAAACCTCGGAAGAACTGATAGAAAAGTCAACAAGATGTAATATCTATTGAACGATTTCCTAAATCGATGTACATTCTCGAGGAGGAAGCAACTTCTAATAAATTTAATGGTATTATCCTTCTCAAAGACTTTACAAGATTCGTTTCTACTCTGGCAATACTTTTGAGAGAAGAGGCAGTACTTTAAACATTCAATTATTAAGAGAAACCGTGAAGAGCTAAGAGCGTGGAGTGAATTCCATGTGGACTCTAGTATGTGACTAGGGGCTCAAACACTTTGTATGAGAATGGGTTAGTTTATTCATGTAAAGGGGTGCAAGGAAAATACCTGATACTGAAAAATTTGCGCATTCCTTTAAATGCTACTCTCGCACAAAACTGTGCCGGATCCTGGGTGACGTCACAGATTATTCCAAATTGTCTTAACCTCCTTTCGTTACGTTGCGTTCATTGATTTTTGCTTTGCTTAAATGTAATGCAATGCAGATAACGAACCGATTGTCACATTAGCAATAACGTATCGAACAAGTTTGCCCGCGAAGCTAAGATAACGATATTCTGGGACTTCATCCAGAATTGGGCATAGTTTTTATTGCATTTTCATGAGACGACAGGACATCTTGAACATATGATGAAAGATATAAAAAATAGTGTGAACTCAATGACTAGGAGACAAATTTAGAGGCTTCCATTACTTTCAGGAATTCGCATTTCCGTGGTCTTTTTATTTTTTTTTATTTTTTGTTTTTAGTTTTGATAATTTTGGCCATGAAGACTGTTCCCTATAGTTAGATATCGTTTTGCTTTTATGAACAGAGTTCAAATCCATATCAACATTGTAGTTTATTTTGTTCTATACACTTACCGGGAACTGTCGTTGTAAGAATGTTGTCAGTATAAGAGATGACAATTATGCCATTACCCCCGCAATTCAAAATTCAAGTCTTCAAAATGCAATTTGTGGTTTTTAGACATGACAACTTATTCCCTTTCGTATTGCCGTTAATTTATAAGCGTTTCCCTTTACTATCTCACCTTCCCCCTCCCTGGTGACTTTACAGCCCTTGAAAAAGCCTACCTTTGAAAGGGCTCACAACCTTACAACAACAACTGAACAGCACAGTTAGCGTAATTTCCCCTCTATTTATAGCTTTGGGAATTGCAAAAGCCAACTTGTGATCTGGGCTACCCGCCGCCGCTACCGAAGGAGACTCGGTTTTCGTAGTTCCTCAGCGATATGAATAACAAGCAATATACCGCGCAGCCTGCTACGAAGGCAAGATAGGCCTGCTGATGCAGAGTCGGTTTGTGTGTGTTCAGGTGTATCACCTGCGTTTGTGCCTTTCCTGCAAGAATCAATACCATAATTTCTACCCAGTCTTAAGATCGCTCGACATATTTATTATGTCACAAATGGGAAGTAGTCAGACCTTTTTACAGTTCAGGGAAGGACAATTTTATAGGCCTCCCGTTTTTCTATGGCCGTTATAATTGACAGCTTAATTCGTTGTGATTGACCGCAGGGGTTTTATTAGCATTTCATTAGTCACAAGGTTTGTCCTATAAGAGCTTCGTGTCGTTTGGGAAATTACGGCAATCTTGCTCGCAAGTGATCAACGGATACTAAAAGTATAAAGGTGTGTGAAACCTCGATAAACATATTGTGCACTCAAAAATATCCGATGCACTCGTTTTTGTTTTATTCCTAAAAGGTCAAGGATTAAACCGAAACTTGCAATATCTTCGCACATTGCAGTTCAGTTTCCGGTTTGCTCATAACAACAGCTTTCCGTAAACTTATCGATTTTGTGTCAAATGACAGTATTTTTGGGCTTCCATTTCAAGGTAAGCTACTGTTTTGGGCTGTTTTGGATGCTAAGCTGATTGAAAGTGCGTGAGGTGGCGTTTCCTGACATTTCTTCTCTTGAACTCGATCAGAACCTAAGGAAACGAATTAATGAACAGCAGCCCATCACCAAAGCTTTTAGACTTTTATGGGGCCTCAGATCTTCTTCGTGTCTTAGAATGAGTAATGTAATTGATACTGTACCGAAAAAATCCATAAGTGACCAAGTCATATTAACACCATGTCAAAAACATGCTTCATGAACGTGCAAATAAAAATTTCGTTACCATGGTAACATTTCGTTTCAGACAACCTTTAATTTCATATTGCGAATACCATGAACGAATGCCTTTCAAGTGCAAAACCTAATACACGTCTGGCGGGCAAAATAAAACACACTAACACATTTATTTTACTTTATTTGAACATGTTTCACAAAATGTCATAAAACGACATTCAAACCGTTGAGTATGCAAATGTGAATTATAGACCACTGTTTCCGAGACGAATGCAAAGCCCGAGTATGAGCCATGTTAAGCAAAAAGGCTGACATATAGAGGAATCAGAACAGCTAGTGGAAACAGGGATTAACCTTATCCTTCAACCTTAAACTATCGAAATTTATCGTCTATTTAAAATTCTAAACCCTCAGACATTGTGGGAATCAGTGAGTATTTTAGTGAACAATCATCCACGACACACTGAAGCATAAAAATTGAAAGATTAAAGCTGATTTATCCTAGTCATGTGCGACCAATTAGACCATCGCTTGGGGGTAGATCCGCACTGTTTAACAAGGTGTCTCTTCATTGGCTGTTACCATTGTATTGAATCGATTGTATCCTTTGTAAGGGTTAGGGATTAGGTTAGCGATTAGAGCTATCGTTAGCCAGTTAGGAAATTTCTTGTTAAACAGTGCGCATCGCCCCTAGCTTGGCTATTCGGATTCGTCTATCCTTGTATGCGCCTAAAATTATCCACATCGCTACTAGTAATCCGTGTATAAGCAGCTGGTTTGGCCACTCCCTGGTCTAGCCAATCGTCATCATGCGCGTTGCGGTATGGAGGCTATATTCTAGTATATAAAGTGATGTAATACCGCCCATAGAGAAATGGCAAAAGTTGGAGAAGAAAATTTGGTCATGTTTAGGATATGGTTGTGGGAACATCCCTATGTTCCGACATCTCTATGTTCCGCCGACAATAATGTACTTCGTTGATGACAAAGTGTACTTTTGCGACGACAATAATGTACTTTGGTGCCAATGAAAATAGACTTTGGCGCGTTTTTCGGAACATAGAGTTGTAACCATTGATTCACAGTAAATCGACATAGAGTGCATCAACCACTTGACCAAATATGTCTCCACGGTTAAAAAATTATTTTATTCAACTTTCTACAGATGGTTCTAAAGTTAAATTCTAACTAATGGAAAAGTAATGCTTTAAGAAATGTTGATAAACCTTGGTATATTTGAAGCATATATCTGTTTCACGACTACAGTTAGTTATAGGCCTACCCTTGCAGATATCAATTGGCACGTGAGAAAAACAAGTTGACACGTTGATTCCATGTTTCAAGCATATATGGCTGCTCTTGCGTTTCTCAGTAACATTTTCATCGTGGATTGTTTACTTGTCATCAACACGCACGCGCACAGGCACGCACACACACACACACACACACACACACATATATATATATATATAAATCAAATTGGTAAAGCTGGAAAATATATATAATAAATAAATAATATATATATATATATATAATTATATATATATAAACGCAAAACGCAGACTACGCGTAGTGAACGCGCACGCGTACTCCTCTCTGCGTTTGTTGTGCAAAGTTTTACATGAACTGGCAGCTAATAAAGTCATCTATTAGTTGGGTCTCTTAGCCTTATATGTTTTTATCTTAATTCGTCTTATCGCCTATATGCAATTCTAAACCCTCATTGTCAGTGAAGTTGAAGGAATTTAAGGTACCGTATTGTACAACCTTTCATGAATCAAGTCAGCAAGGAATTTGAAAGATTAAAGCCGGATGATGCCAGTTATGCTCCAATAAATTAGACCATCTCTTGACTGTTCTGATTTGTCTGAAGTAATACGCGCTTAGCTACCTTGGAGGGCGTTCTTAATGTTTCGTGTGTATGTAAGGTATTTATCATGACTTGCATCGCTTTATGCACTAATCACGTCCGATCGGAACCCTACTTGTGAGAGTTCCGAAGCATTAATTGAAGTACTTGGAAAGATAACATTCGGTGCGAAAGTAATTTAATTTATCAACGTACAAGCGATAACATGATGGATTGAGTTCCTAACAGATTAAATGATATTATATACTCTCTTTGAAAGAAAATAATTCATTACCCTATTGAGCTCAAATATTAAAAAAAAAAGACTCCAGTGCAACTATTTAAAAGTTGCAAATTTTGATTGCTTCAATTCTGATCAGTAGTGTTCGTTAGATAGATGATACTTTCTCGTCCCGTTGGTAATTATTTTCTGCAAAATTTTAATATCTTCGAGATAAACATGATTGAATTCATCCGCTTAAACATCTACAGGAGATATCGTATATCACTCAACGCTAGCTGTGTGCTAATTAGTATTGCAAACAAGTAGAGCAGTGTATATTGGGTTGGTGAGTTCATTTCTACAGGACGAGAGAAAACTGGTTCGGCGTTCAATCATTCAACGAGAAAAAAATCCCTCAACATAGAGTAACCTGATCAAGTTATTTACTCAGAGACCAGTTCATCAAATAAGTGTATAAGAAATTCCTATTGTGCACATATTGCTCTGGGCTGCCGTTCCATTGGCTGTTCAATATAGACCTAATATAAAAAAAATACCACAAGAATAATTTTATTATAGCAGCTCATTCTGCCACAGGGAGAATCGGTCAAAAGAATTTGTGAGTCTGGCCAAAGCATCAATAACACGGGGTCAGCCTCTGTACTAAACAGCTAAACATATATCCATACACAACCAACCGCGAAAATAAAAAAATGCATTTAGTAGCAATGTGCAATCTTGGACAAAACTGTTGGGACACATTGCCATAATATTCTTGAATTTCAGTTCAAAGGCTTACATGAATCTCCCTTCCCCGCTCCCCTTTCCAATGTTGCGTTGAAAGAGTGACTGTATCCCGTGAATAGGCTAACTGTGGCCAACATTGCGAAGGGGAGCGGGGGTGTCCCAACGAGTTTTGTCCAAGAGTGTGGTGGTCTAACCATTAACTGTTTATCGATAAATGTCAAGGGAGTGATGTCCAATATAACAGTTCATTCTGACACAGAGATAGACTTTTATAAGATATTAAAAGAAGGCCGACAATGCAGTGCATTAATAGCACGTGGTTTGACCGCTGTATCTGAACAAAGCCACCGCATCACGCACCACCAGTCTGGTGAAAAATGAGAAATTAACATGGAACACACTTCGGTTTATCTTTCCATTAACTGTTTCATTTCTTATCGTTTCATTTTGTATCTTTTAATACCACAGGAATAATGTTCAGTATTGGAACCCATGCTGATACAGAGATAGACTGTCAAAAGACATTACGAGGGTCACGTACCGAAGCATTCATGGCGGGTGGTTTAACCCGGTTGTATCTGAACTAAGTAACCACATCACCCGCCACCAACCGGTTAGGAATGAGAAATTAATATGGATAACAGTTTGGTTTGTCTTTCCATTAACTGCTTCATTTCATATCTTTTAATTTTATATCTACAAATACCATGGGGATATTTTTGGTGCTAGTAGCATCCTATCCTGACACAGACAAAATCTGTCACAAGAAATTACGAGCCCGGCCGAAGCATTAATAGCATATAGGTTAACCGCTGTAATATGACAAAGAAACCACATACCACCAACCGTGACCACAAAGCTGCATGGTGTCGAGCAGATAATGATAAAAATAAAAGAAACATGTGTTCACCTCAATTTTAATTAGTGCTCCCTTCTGTTCTTTTTCATGGATGATTGTCTGTCACATGTTAATGTTTAGTGCATTGATATCTTCAATTCAAGTGATATACGGTAGACTTTGTTAACTTTAGTAGGTAATATTTTGTTTGGATTACCATGACAGATATTTATACAAGGCTTACAGGAACTTTGATTTAAAATTTGATTCGAACGAACTTAGTGTTGTCTACTCTCCCTTCTAAAAGATCTTGGGATAAAAATATTTATTGTTCCTATGGCCGACTAAAAACAGACCATCACTTGCTGTCCGGATTCATCTATAGTTACTAGATTTGTGTTCCAAAGTGAATTTGAGGGCAGCAGAGCTTATATCACTTTCTCACATTTACAAGGAATGTTTTTGTTTCCCCATTTGTTTTATCAAACTGCTGTTTTAACCTTGAAATAAATGGGAATAGGACCTGCCTGTGGATGATGCAAAGTTTGTAAAATTCTCATGCCACTTATTCATCTGCATCATTCATATTCTGACAATATAGGATTGTTGAGGAATGTATGTATGTATGTAAGATCATAATTGGCTGTAAATTGTAAAGAAAAACAAAAGACTGTCCATTAATGTGGGGATATGATGTCATATGTGCTTGCTACGAGTTCACCTTTTGTTGAAAATGAGACAACTTTACCTACTCGCATCTTGAGAACCACACATTGGATTTCAATGCAAATTTCACTGAAATGCTTATTATAAGTATTCCTCTAACATATAAAAACTTGATGTTAACTTAAACCCTTCTTTAAACAGTGATCCAACAAGTAATATTGGCATACCTCAAAATTTTCCTGACAAGAGTAAATGTGCAAAAAAGTAACAACTTATGACACCGTCATTGATTTATTTATCAAATTGTTGTAACATCATTGCTAACAGCGGTATAGTATTGGCCACCAACATGAAATTGCTCAATTTAAGACTTTTGAGAGATTTATACAGTAGTCGACATTCCAAGTCGAAATCTTAGTTGTTCAAATGTCTTTCATTTAACAGCTTTTGAATTGCTTCAATATGATAAATATATACGTGTTTAACTTAAATTCATCCTCGAAAATAAATCGATCAAAACTGCAACTTATGGTAAAGACACTCATTTTGAGTTGACCTTGTCTGAATGATGTCTCACATCACTTATTAATTTTGGTATTTTTCAATCGTATAGTACACAAATTATGAAAGAAGATTGCCCTATAGATATCACTTTACGGCCTAATCCTCTCGCCATAAACTACAACCCTCTCACTCTAAAATACACTTTTTGCAGTCACCTCAATTTGGAACAGTGTCGTAGATAAGTTATCTTATTTCATACATGGCCATTGAGAATCACGTGACGGCATTTCCCTCGTTCAATTGCGAAATGGCAAAGAATCACTACCTCTACCTACCCCGAATACGCATTACTTTAGTCCAAAAATGTCACGTGACAGATACCCAGAAGAGACATAGGTGGGAATGTTTCGGATTAAGTTGTTGTTTTGAAGTAAAGTCTGGGCGACGACTTTCCGCCTTTCCATCTGTTTGTCAGTTCTTCAAGATTAATGTCTGATGATGTAAAGAGACCCGACGTACTTTTAGTTTCCATCTGTTATACGTGATGTACTATGCTATGGAAGGAAAACCTCTTCCCGTCAAAAAAATCCACTGAAACGTAAACACGAAGTATTTGGTTGATAAACCAGAACATTCACACTAGCGACGGAACGTCCGTATGATCAAACGGGACCCCTCCCCGGCCAACCAAACTTATCCCCCCCCCCCCCCTTGATCGAACCTCTAGCTCCGTTCCTTATTAGCCGAACACTGTTCTAAAGAATGGCACAATTACTGGTATGATTAATTTGCGAAGTCTGGTAAAATATCACCCATAGTTCCTAGTGGGATGTTCATAGTATTGCAGAAATCCGTATACATGTGGGCCTACATGTTACTATTCAAAGTCATCTCAACTTTTATTTCTTCCATCTCGGCCAAGTAATCTAGACGGAAAGCAACAGCCTGGCCTCTAGCAAACCTCTCTTGTTGCAATTTTTATGGGTAAGCAATGTCATAAAAATTACTGCAGCAGTATAGTATGGAGTAAACACATAACGATGCCCGCATTCCCTGAATAATCAATGAGAACTACATCATATGGTTGTGAGGTCTAGCTATTACAGTCTAGCTTAAGAAAAATTCCATCCAATCCGAAGATGCATTCCAATCCGTTCCCGAAGAACAATATCATCTAGGCTAAGTGTTAAGGTGAAGAAATACCGTAAATCATCATTAGGATTTGACCCGAACAGCTGTGTTAAAGCAATTTTCCGAGGACAAAATTCATTGACTTTATAATATGCAAAAAAAAAAAAAAAAAATCTCATTCAGGAGATAAAAGCTGCATCGCAATAGCCTCTTGCATTCGGAAGATAATAATTTTCAAAGAAATGCATTTTTTTCTTTGGATTTAGTGCATTATGGGAAATCCATGATGTCATCACGGCACACAATGATAAGTATAACACTGCATTCAGTTCATTATTAACATGAATAACACTGCAGGGAATATTAAGAAACATGTTTGCTATACCCATATTATGAAATATGGTAAAGCTAGATCTACATGAAAAGGTATTCGTTCCAAATGTATCAAATTTCAAGGACAAACAGGACATTTAATTACAATGGAAACAAAGGGAATCTAACGCAATGTCCCAACATTACATAACTTTTTGTGGTTTTGTTGGAAAGTGGAGGTATTTTTTAACAAAAAAATAACCAAGCTCGGATACATTGAGTTAAGAAAAGGGCATTTCAACAAAGTTTAGAGGACATGGTCTAGAAAATTTTTGTCTTCTTTGCAAGACGCCAGTTGAAAACCAACACACTATGGCTTTAAATTCAACGTTTTTAAGTCCTTAAATACAGTTCTTAATTTACCCAATTTGCTGCACCTCACAGGTCTCTCACCACCAAACCATCATCGGCTTGAGGTAAATTTTGAAGGATAAAAAAGTCCTGGAGTGCAATTCTATTAGAATCGATTTTGTCGAGGCATTTATCTGTAACAACTGGATCAGTGCTGGTGCAATTCTTTTTTACCAACAAGAGATAAATTTACCGTGGTCCTTGCTTGATTTTCTTTTTCATTTCCATATTACCATCCTCTGGGGCAATCGTGCTCGTGACATTTCTCTAAGTTGTTGATAACATCTCATAATAAATCTCTCACTTAAAACGCACTTAAGTTAAATGCATGACCTATGTGCAGAATGTTTACGGAGGCGCATGGAATAGGTCATTTTGTCCAAATGACAATTTCCAACGGCTTGCTTGTGACAGTCATAATTCTCAAAGAGTTGAGAATTACAAAAACAGTGTGAAGAAATGACACCTTGCCATTAATCAGACGAAATAGGCTCAAATGGCGAAATGTTATAGTAAATTGTACGACTGAAGTAGTACAAACATTAATCAATTCCATGATAGACTAATAAGTCACAAAGTAAAACGAATAACATCAGCATTATTTCTTGTTTTTTGTTTAAATGATTTGTTTGCAGCATGTAAAGCCGCGGTCACACTACAACAATTTCAGATCGGATTCCGTTCAAAATTTTTGTGAGTTTTTGTTAAAATGTTGACCATCTCTGTTCGAAAATAGCCAAAAATTTGCCAACCTGTGAAAATGTATGAGCTGTACCGCAGGAATATAAAAATTAAATTTATGCTAAATATTTTGTGACGTCACATCAATAGACAGATTTTATCGTTTTTTATCTGTCCGATAAAAATATATGTCGTTGTTACGTCAGGAAATAAAATCGGATCGCAATTCGATCCGCATTTGTTGAAGTGTAGCCGCGACTTTAGGGAGTCATTACACTCAAACGGCTTCTTACAAGCGTAAGGGTTAAAGACAAGGAAGCAATAACTTTGCTAACCAACGTGGAGAACTAGCGGTGATGGTGTCTCTTTGGTCTCATTAGAAGGGAATTTTTATTTTTGTGGTGAATTGAAAAAATAAAAGTAATTGATATTTTGGGCGTAATTCTAAAAATTTAAAACATATCAGGTCTTTAAACTTGCTGTAATATTTGAGTGTTCGTGGTAGACCTTCATTTATTGCACATATTTGTTACGAAAAGACTTTCTGCACGGCAGCATGGATAGGCTAAGTATAAAACATCATCCAATACATTATGAGGTGTTTAGTAATGGAGCGTTTTGTTAACACTTAAATGACCAAACCTCTCACCCCAAACTACAGTTTTGGTACCCGGGTACCGAAATTCTCAATTGGTTCAGTTCTTTGACTGACAGCTACTTCAAACAATGCAGAGTGCCAAAGCTTATATTAAACAGCATGTACGGTACTGAGAGTGTTTTGATTATATCAATTGAGTTTTTTCTATACTGACCCTGAAGCAATATACCGATATTGTGTCTGGATGAGGATGAATTTCAGACAATTGTGGAAGGGCCTTCAGTAAGAAGGTTAGGAGAATTGATACTGTTTGGGGTGAGAGAACAGGGCCTTTAATCGTGCTCACTTTATAATCACGTTTTACGTACTTCATTTCCAAAGACTTTGCTCCAATTTTTTAAATCGAAAAATGCGTACTAGAATTTAAACGTGTTTAAAAAGTGGTGAACAATTAAGAATTTTATTGCTGCACACGTTTCCTAAAGTGTTAAATACCATTCACTCCCCACGGTTCCAATAAAAGCGAAAGGATTTAATGGTGTGAAATGACGTCTGCGAAAAACTCTTCCATCAAAATTTGAAAATGGGCCCCAACGAGCTATGGATCATGGTATGATTTTGTACAATCATTGGGGCAAAATATCTATCTGACGAAATGTATGAAATGTGTTTACTTTCATTTCTTTTTCAAATCTCTCACAAACTTTCAGAAAATATTTCGAATAATCGAATGGCATGCTTCTGCTCCTTTTTCTAGCCTTTTATTCTTACACATTAACACCAATCCTACAAGCATTAGTTTTACTCAACGCTTCTGAGATTATTATTCTTTAATGCGCATTCGCCATTACGGAGGAACACAAGGTTTCAGGTCTGTGAAAAAGGGAGAATTCATTCCTCCTTCTACATCTGGGAAGGTAGAAAGTTTTATTGATTAACTGGACACAGTTCCTTAAGACTTGTAGAGACCGTGGAAGACAGCTACACTACGTATATCAATTGCTCTCGGTTATTGGCGGACGTGACGTCGTAGATTACATACCCTCCTGTACACATGAGGGTCCTTAACGAAATTTCAGGATTTTCAAAAAACATGGCAGGAGGGGCGATTCACACTGTTTAACAAGAAATTTCCTAACTGGCTAACGTAACCCTAATCCTTAAACTAATCCCTCACCCGAACAAAGAATACAATCGATACAATACAATGGCAACAGCCAATCAAGAAACACCTTGTTAAACAGTGCCCATCTACCCGGGCAGGAACCATCCCTAGTGGCGGGATATCCTGTTATCTCTTCGGCGTGGCTTTACCTCTTATGTAACACGTTCCGATTTATTTGTTAACACTATTTCAATTATCTCTTCATTATTCAATCAGATAATAAATGGCTTGGTAATTGATACTGATGATTTTCAAGTACAAAATTTTAATTTTCAAAATAAATTCCCCATGACTAATACTAATGTTACAACTCTCATTGAAATGACGGTATGTAAAAACAAAGGCTAACACTGGCCATATATGGCATGTATCTTCATAAACGTCACACAATTTTTGCATATCGAGCTCATGTTTATGCATGATAAAACGCAAATCAGACATTACCCTGAAAAATGGTCAATTTTTAACGAGTTGACAAATGGTCAAACTTAGATAGTACTCATATCCTGCATACAATTAACTGTTTCATTAGCGAACGGTTGAATTGGGTTTTCAATTATTCGTGACCAGGCACTTTTTCGAATTAGGCACCAAAACGTCACAATGAGACATGAAAATATTCAAAAGTTTAACTTTCTGTAACTATTCCGTAACTATTGGATGTGAGACTTGAATAATTACTGCTAATTATAAGTATTTTCATGTGTTAGTATATCCTTAAACATTTGCATTTAGTTATCGATATCAACGTAATGAGTTTCTTTGAAATCATTGCAGACACTTTAAGGCAGTAACAAAGAATGCTTCAAGTGAGTGATCTTTACTTTGGGTATTAAATACGTACTATAAGTGCCAAACGAGGACACGTGCTTTTTTACAGTCAAACGTAGTTATCTTTACCTGAGTGCATCCACACTTAACTATAGAGAATAACTATAATGTCCCAAATTTACACGATTTGTAATAAAACACACATACACACACACGCACACACATGCGCCACCACTTGGTGTATTCCCTATTCACAACATGGAAAAATGAGAAAACATTGGAATGCTTCAATCTCAGAGAGTAACATTTGAAAAATGTCAAATCCAATGTCTTGGCACATTTTGCAGTTAACAACTGCGGATGTCCCCACTTGCAAGGGTATCAGCACTTCTATGGGGAAAACACTCTCTTGTATCCAATTTGTACCCAAACCAACACATTATAAACCACGTTTCCATTCTCACGTGTACAGTATCTAAGAAAGGTGAAACAAAGGCCTGCATAAACTGTACTATACAGAAACAGCCTGACCTAAAATTACCTGTCAGAAATAAAGTAAACATATTCTCACGTCGTTTAAGGTCACATTGTTTACGTTTAAAGGAAAATTTTACGTCTAAAATGCTCCAGTATAGAATTAAAAGTAAATAGCTCTAGTCATTTTCAAATCATTCGGTCTCAACAATGAACGCCAGCAATGACTTCATCTGCTCAAAATATTATGCACAAGAAGAGTTAAGACATGGAAGCTGAATCAAATGTGGAACGTTTGGACGAACAAATTATTCTTGAGCAAAAAAAAAAAAAAAAACCAGCTGAATTGTCAGTTTCACATTAAAATTTACATTAAATTCTAATTTGCGAATACTATCCATTTCAGGGAAACTCGTTTTATGTATTTCCTAATTACTGTAAATATTAGATCTTTGGTGGTAGAAATGACTATACTCAATTATACTTCAGTGAGACTCTGAAAGATTTGCATTTACTGTTTCTTCCAAAACAATTTATGTGAGTTACTACGAATCGTTCAGTTGTTTTCAATTTTCAACCGAGGTGCTAATGAATCAATATCATTCGTGTCACGAATGCGCTCTGAAGGACGTTAATTTCTGTCTCTCGGCATCGCAATTTATTATGGTGTTGTTTAGCGAAAACAATTTTCAAACCGAAATCTGTCTTGGAAGAAAAATTAATTATGAATTTGTACGCCATTCATCTGCTCACACAGAGCGTAGTTATTTGCCTGAGTACGCCTCAGGGGCTTTTTCATAAATAATATTTTTTACATAATTATCACAGTTTTGGAGAGAAAAACCTTATAATAAAAATCTCTTCATTGTAAATGGTCATGTGACAAGTAATTTAAAAATTTGTTTGCTTTCTTATAAATCTGATCTGGAGCAAGCAGTATAATCAAACTTTTTTAATTACAATAACTTCAATTTTTGCACAGATTACTAAGCATATTGACATTCTTTAATTATAGACTGAGTGTAAAGAAAGCGAAAACAAGAAATTGCGCGGGTCACACTGCAGCCATAGCAGCAAGTTAGATCCAATTGCGATCCAATTTTTGTGCGTTTTAATCACAATCTTCAACATCTTTGTTAGAATAGAACCAGAGCTTTCAACTTGTGTGTTTGCACTATTTTCACCCAGGGCTAGAGTCCGATAAAAGCTATCTGTTGGTGTGACGTTACGATGTAATTAGTAGAGTTTAGATTTTCGTAATCCTATGAAAGCAAAAGACTTTTGGTTCTTTCTCCCCACAGGTTGGGGATATATTAATTTAAAATCACAAAAATTGGATCGTAATCCCGTCGGATGTTTCGGTTACGTGACATTTTTCCAGAATAAGGCATTTAAGTCGGATAGAGCGTACCGCACTATTTGACACGCAATTAGCGGATACCACGGTTCACGTACTTAAAAATGGCTCAACTTATAGCATCAAGAAATAAGATGGTGGGAAGGAAATTAGCCACATATGTAGAATTATATATAATTCCTTAATAGACCTAAGCAGTTTCATTTAATGAGGGTTTACTTAGCATGTGTGTGTGTGTGTGTGTGTGTGTGTGTGTGTGTGTGTGTGTGTGTGTGTCTGCGTAGGTTTGTTCGTTCGTGTAATCTTAAGCATAATTAGCTCAGTGTTGATTTATAAATACATCTATCCATTTTTGTATTTTGGATACCGTTACAGTTGGGATATGGTGACTAGGCTTAATTTTTTGTGTTTGTAAATGCATTTTTTGTACTACTAATAGGCGACTATTGATTTTCTGCTATTTGATCAAGATTCTGTATGATGTATTGTTTGTATCAATTGTCTTTAACACCTACTGAGAGGAAGGGGTGAGGGGGGTAGTTGCAGCTTCCCTCCAATTGGCCAAAACCTTGCTGAATCGGGCTGACGTGTGTGCCTAAGTCAGGGAGAAATTGTCCTGGTTTAGGATCTGGACTGGGCAAAAAGTCATCGCCCCTGAGAGAAAGAGTCCACTACGGCCATAACTGGACCTGTACTGAACTGGATTTTAAGGCCAAATCTTCTTACCCCAGTTCTGCTAACCTACCTGCTTAGGGTCCTCCCACAACCGTTTCAAACTCTCCTTCCTACAGATACAATCTCAGATTATTGCTGCAGGATGAGTATACAAGATCCCAATTTATAACCAAAACACCCACAACATAGTACATTTTGTGTAGTGTGAGTTGCAGTCACGGACTTCTATACATGGACAGAGCATACTACACGGTAGATTGTCGCTAGCGTATGCATGAGAAAAAGCGCACCAAGATGGCCGTCTGCTATGGTTTTGTGTGAAAGTTTGGACTTGCTAAAGTCAGTTCCCAGATTTTGCAAGGAAGTTGGAATATTTTTGAAATATTGCAAGGTTAGGTCAAAATTTCTTCACGTATTGCAGAAGTATGATATTGTTTCCCATTCAAGTTTAGCTTTTTTTAAATATTACAGAGTCGTCGTCAAATCAGACGATTTATAGCTTCACGGCGGCCATCTTGGTGCGCCCTTTTTGTCCCATTTGGTGGCGACTATCTACGGATAGGACGTACACGTTACATGCTCTGTCCATGTATATAAGTCCGTGGTTGCAGTACTCTGCATTTTTGAACTTATTTTCAGTTAAAAAGCTGTGCATGCCAATTGAGGTTCCTACAAAAATTGTGGTTTTGAGTGAGAGTTTCCGCCTTTAAAATATTCAGAGATATTAATTCACAATTACTACATAAGATGTTGCAATGGTGACTACGCAGTTCGCTTTAAATCAACTCTCCTATCTGCAAAATTTGACAGCTTCAATTCATGTTAGCAACACCAGCAGGCAAAATGACAGTCCTTCGCAAATTAAAAGAGGTACTCCCGTGAAATTTAAGGGGAAAGAAAAATTGCAGTTTTTCATCGGATGTTCATTACAGAGCAAAGGTCTGAGCCCGATGCATCAAAGGGCGTCCTCAAATATTGTACTACTATATTGACTGCATCCTTGTGGCTTCAGGAACCTACTGCCATTGTGCGCGATGTTCCGCATAAGCAATGGAGTAGGGAAAACAAGCCAGTGAGCCACAGCTGGAAAAAAGGCCGTGGTCGGCTCGACTTGAACCAATAGGTTGGGAACTGGGCTGTAAAACTTATCTACCTAACCGACCGACCGACCGACCGACCGACCGACCGACCGACCGACCGACCGACCGACCCACCGACCCACCGACCCACCGACCCACCGACCCACCGACCCACCGACCCACCGACCAACTAACAACCAACCAACCAACCAACCAACCAACCAACTAACTAACTAACGGCTTCAACATTCAGTTTTACGTTTGAATAACAAACAAATAAACAAGCAAACAAACAAACGAAGAAAATATAATGAAACAGGAGGAAGGACTTAAGGTGGATCCTCCGACTACAGTTCTTTAAATCCAATTTAAGTAGAGATTGAAGCAAATGGGCTCCTTGTTAACCCAGATTAGTCAAATAGTGCCCTAATTGACAAATCACGTTAGTCAACAATATTGACTAATATTTGACTGCAATATCGACCAATGTTTGAGTAATATTTGGCCCTGTTGACTTAGTTTCTAACAAATATTAAGCCTGCTTGACTAAGTGTTGATCGATATTCTTTAGAACATTTTTACGAAATTAGTCAGATATCAACACAAATTAGTCAAATACGACAGCCTCAGAATTTCTACGAGGGTAGCATTCTGCTTCGACCCAATCTAGCTGGCCACTGCCAGCTTGATAAAGTCTAGAAAATTTTTGTTTCCATGTCGAGCCTAGTTCATTGAGACTTAGACAATAATTAGGGTAATCAATCTTGAAGTTCATCTAGATAATCTCTCTGATCGGCAAGTAGACTTAACAAGAAATAGAAATAATCAACAAAAAGATAAAGATTTTTTTGATAAAGTGAATGTACCCCAAAGCTTCAAAGACTTGACGCAAGTCAGAAATCATGGGTAACAGTCTTATGATAAAACTATAAAGATATTTCAAGCGACGCAAAGATGCCAAACGCAAAATGAAGCATTGACTCCCCAAGGGGCGAGGAATATATACAGCGGAATTGATGACTCTTGTTGAGTTGTTCAGACTACAGACAGCTATGGCAATGTTTTACACAAGTATTGATGATTCTAAGAGACAATCACTCTTCATTATATTTCATTACAAAGAGTTTTATTATTTTTCTCTTGGCATTCTACACAAACACTTAAATAAGAAAGCACAACGATTCTGATTCATGGGGCAATCTGTACTCAAACGAAGGGGCATGACTTCTTCCGACGAAAATAAACTGTGTGCGAATCTAAAAGTCAATGCGTGTATTTCTCTACAGGGGGATCATTCCCCCCGTTCACCGTCCTCCTTGCCAAATCGACCCATGATCTTATTTGTAGTTTGCACGGTATCTTGGAGTAACACTTACATGCTGGTTGGATAGGCGCGTGTTTGGTCTAAGGGTACCAGGCGCGGATCCAGACATTTCAAGAAGGGGGGGGGGCTGAACTCAGAGGAAGAGGGTAATAGGGACGTACGGTGATTCTCTTTCTGAATATCTCAGTGGTGTAGGAAGAAATATGAACGTGAGGGGGGGGGGTAGGGGGAACAATTTTAGGCCATGCACCTCTCCCTACCCCGTTGACCAGAACTAGCGTTTTTGATGCTGAATTTTTCGTTTTTTTCTACTTTGGCAATAATGCTTTTGGGTAGAAACCTGTCCAAAATTGTTAACGGATAAATTATGTGGTTAGAGTACCACTTTCTTAGGTAAACCACTTCTTGGCTGACCAATCATTGAAAAAAATCCCGATTTCGGTATTGTCACGTAAGTGGCCAGCGGTTGGTGACTATTTTTACCCAATTATTTTTAGAGTGTACATTTCCCCTTTTAACCAAGCGTCGCAATAACTTATACAGAGAAATCCAACTACTAGGACGACAACTTACTAACTCCCCCAGAATCACAGATCTGCTGTATTATGGTGTTTGCATAAGGAGATTTTTCCCATTAAAAGCAGAGAAAGGAATTTTACGATGATGCACTGATTTTTTTTCACCCCCTGCAAAAAAAAAGAAAAAAAAAAAAAGAGATGGACATTTTAATGGGTTTAGAATTTTTCAATCCTTTTTTTTGTTTTTAAAACGATCCTCATCATTATAGGATTTCTTGTTTTCTTCACCTTTAATTGCATGACGTAACAAATGGTACCAATATGTCCGTAAAATTACGTAAGCAAGAAAATGTTCTGAAAAGTTAAGAATATCTTGTTAGTTAGAACGGATATTGCATATCAAAACGTTTCATGAAATACACTATTATCATAAATAGTTCCAATAGGCTGTTAGTATGTAATATAATATCGCCCAATCCAAGATAAAGAAGTTTATTTCTGTAGAATGTTCCTTCGAGCTTTTATTTGCTACGTAATTATATCTTCATTTCGGGGAGATAAAAATACTTCAAGACAGCTGTTTAACAAAAGATTTCACATACGTCGATGATCAGGGAATGGATTTCTAAATATTGGCAATGACGAATAAGAATACTGTTTGTAGCCTTTATTTTCAAACTGATGTGTTCGTAATTTATGAAATATTCTCGCTATATTTAGAAGCAAAACGTTTGCAGTCCTTCGTTTTTTCACCTGCGTATTGTTGCATGTGTGACGTTGGGCTTTTAAAACGAAACAGAATTCACTTGGTAAAATAAACAAAAAAGTCACGTATCCAGGTCGCATTGACATACATCTTGCTTATTGTATGAACTTGATCTCAACGTCTTAACCACTTCATGAGAAAATTCTGCCCCTTGAACGCTGGACATGTATAATTTGACCTTGATTTCGGAATTCAGCAGTGCAGTGACGTATTTTTATGGTTAACCTTAAGGTGGTGGACATACACTTCAAAGGATTTTTAAGATTGTGTTACCTGACTAGAATCGAATTCAGTGTCTAACTTAGTTATCAAATGAATCTTGAACGATGGAAATCTGTTACTAGGAAAGTTATGCACGAAAATTAAATGCGGGAAAAGAATCATGATTATTTATTTATATTTTCAGCAGAAAGTTACATTCTCTTTCTTTGAGCAGAGAACACCAGGTAAAAATACCAAGATCAGTTTGTTTGCATTTTTATTGCAACATCTGAAATATTTCGAAGCCATCATTTTTACTTACTCAAATTAGGGCTGATTGACCCATTGATTTTTCACTATCACTTAAATGTCAAATTCGCCTCTCGGGTGTTATTACGTTACGTCATAATAGGTTAGCCTTGTCCCCTGCCGGGCAAAAAATCAACAGTCATCACGACTGTGGTCAGCTGCTTCTGAGGTAGCAATACCTACTTCAGTACAGTTTTTGCCCGGCAGTCAAGAAAGGGGTGGGGGCTTGTTAGGTCAGCGCAAACACTTAACAGTAATGCTACTACGAGTTTTTCACTGCCTGAGACTATTGACTACGTCTACAAAATTCTTACAGTATTTTATTTTTCAAAATCCCTTCGACTACTTGACGAAGGACCGAAGTGTTTAAAATGCTTTAACATCAATATCTCCCAACTGTGGAAAATTGTTAGTTTCATGAAAGTTGTTAAATAAATTTACTTTCTGAAGGTATTTCAACGTTTTCGAGTAAATTGTTGTATAAGTCTTATCTCACAGTACTTACTTCAAAATGAAATTGAAATATCCGGAGGTGATTTTGCAATTCATACAATCACGTACAAGATGTTTCTGTTTGGGATTGTGGTAAACCGCCAAGTGCTGTCCTTTACTTTCTTGGCGTGATAGAATATCCCACTGAAGCATTTGCTAGCCTGAAGTGACCCTATCGGATTTGTCCTTAGTTTGCAGTCAACCTATTATTTTTTCTTCTTATCTGTGAGGTGATCTCGCTTCACGTCATCCTATTGAGACAACACTTCAAATAGATAAATTAAGGTTACATCGTTTGTTTCTGCAAATACAATAGATCCTTAAAACAAGCCTTGCAACATGAAAAATATTGTAGGCTTCTCTAAACTACCTTCCAGGAAACTGGAAGAAATGGGGAATGGGACTAAGACCCTCAATATTTGACATGTTTTCCAAGAGGTGGTAACCACACTCTTATATGAGTGTTTAGGAATTAAAGGCTTTCCTAAACAATTTTTGTCCTCATTTTGTTAACATGTTTAAATGCTAAACATGCGTTCCCTATTCATGAAAAATTCGTCTTTAAACACGTTTAATTACTAAACTTTTTTGCTTAATTGTTAAACAAGTTTGGATGTAAACGTGTTAACAAAGTGAGACAAACATAAATGTTTATTTGCTAAACGTTTTTAAGAGTACACAGGAGAAATTTTGAAGAGAAAGTGCCAGACGCGGATCCAAGGGTTTTTCTTTATAAAGTCAGCCCCCACCTTTTTGAATTGTCTGCATCCGCGCCCAAGTGCTGAATATAATCTTGATCTGACCAATGCACGTGCAGCTTAGAACATTAGGTGTGTGTCATATCCGGATATCTTGGGGGTATGCAAAACCATAAGTATTCTTGTATGCTCTTCCCCAACTGATGGTGCACATCCACTTAGACGGTCCTGTTGGCTTTCAATCACTTCCTCAAATACTTTTCCGTTCCGCTGAGCGTGGTTTTAACGTGCTAGTGTTTTATCGTGAGCCCTACTCTACTTAAATTCCCTCTGTTTTCATGATTTTCGTAGTCTTATTTCTTAGTTTAATGTGAAAAGTTCAATTGGTGTTGATCTGATTCGTAGATGGGAGGGAGGAGGGACTTTTCCATCAGCCAGTCGGTCCCTGCGTCGTGTCCAGAACCGGACTTGTCCATAAGCAATTCTGTATGTCAATATAAATTTCCGGGAGAAGAAATTCCATCAATTCCGATATTTTTTAATGTGAAACTTAATTTCTGTGGAACATCTAAATGGTCCAGTGCTCCTTGAGAGTTCCCAATTTTCATGTTAGAAAGGTAAGTGATCCTTTTAGACCCTCTGAACCCAAGTTGTGAAGTGTACCCTCAGTCTTTGTGGAATTGTAAACCTCAGTGGATTTCAACTGAATTCGATGCAGAGCAGGGGGGGGGGGGGAGGTGGACGTTCGCTGGGTATTCAGAAATATCTTTACGATTACGTACACAGGGTAGGGGTAAATTCGAATTTGTGACCTAACCTGAAGTGCCAATTTACCCTTGTCCTCTGAGCTCTATGAGAAATTTCTTTTGACAATGTAAAAAATAACTTTGCCTAGTGTTAACGTCCGGTCTCGATTTTTCTTTTTGAACGTCGGGTGTGTTCCGTTCACGTGTCAGTTTCGAAGCGTCTTAAGCAAGCACGTATATTACTACACTGACCTTCGTCAAAGATACAGCTGCAACATTGACAACTCTCCTGGTACTTGCTTGTTAAAACACCTTGCCCTCGGAATACGTTAAATGGATAGTGTATTACCGAAGATGTTATCATAAACGTGACTGTATGAGGAAATTAAATCCGGCTTCAAACTTCTCTCCAGCAGTCTGATTAAACCCAGACGTTGACTTTCGGATACAAATGGAAAACGTGCTTATATTTGAAGCATTCTGGTACAGATAATTTCAAGAATGGGTGTTGATAAGTTGAGACCAAAGTCTTTGTCATCATCTAGTCAAAGGAAATTAATCTTTACCGCAAGAAACAAAACATTGACTCTTTTTATGAACTTTAAGCTATTTAATGAAATTTGACTCGGAATGTTACACATTTTACACGGCATACCCTCTGTATAAACAAAATTATTATCTGTCAATATACTGTTAGATGTGAAGTCAAACAGAAGTATGCGTTATCTTTGGTAGACAGTAACGAATTAATAATTCCAAACTTCTCGCATTTGGAAAGGTGATTTTAATACAGTCACGCTGCTGCTTTACATATGGGAGTAACAACGTACAGTACACTGATCGAGAACGATCATCAGTGACGGCAACAGAATTTGAAACAGGACCAGCGCGAAGGAAAGCCAAAGAAAATGTTCAGGGAAATTTCGGGCGCACATTCACTTTTCTGTTTGAAGAAATGTTCCTAGTCATGTTGTTTTCATATTTCCATATCTAGAAATGTTTTCATACTGTGTCAACTTAGGAATAACTGAATATATGTATAAGAGAAGAAAGCCTGAAATAATGTTTAAAGCCTAGTACGGGATGGTGTGGGTGTTACGCCTACGTGTTTTGTAACAGCAGAGAAATCCCCAATTTTAGCTATTAGAGGTAATGGCTTCTAATAAGATATCTTAGAGACCTAGCTACAATGGACCATGAACAGTTCATGACGTCACACGGAAAAGCACTACTTTTGACACCGAATATTCACACGGAAGCGAGAATATCAGAATGGAAGGTAACAGAGCCGCCCACCCGAAGGTCACTAGGTGGGCGACCATGACATCACGACAGGGGAGTAACAAAAAAAGCCGAATTGAAAGCAGGTACTGGATATGCATGTGACGTCACATTAGTCACGCGCCTATCCAGCTTATCCCAACAAGTATAAACAGCTAATTTATGCACTTTAGGAAGTCTACACGTTACTGCCAAATCCAAGTTGTGTGTAAATTTTTATCCAACTGATCAGTGACAGCACAAGGTTTTCAAAAGGGATGGAAGGGCACGTAAAGAGCATTGGAAAATGCTGGGGACCTTCGCGCTCATGGAAATATCAAGATCATGAGTAATACCTGTTGTTTACATCCAACCTCACGGCCTGAGGTTGGTCAGTTAAGGGTTGTACTTTAGGGGACGTAGCTTCCTTGGTAAGAAGTTTCATAGTTTGAAGTCGCTGAGTCTTGGACGGGGGTTCCAGGAGCGATGCTCTACGAACCATTAAATTTTTAGCATATCTCTGGTCGAAAGATTGAGTCTAGGATGGGTGCAATTTGCTCTAGTGGTTTAGGATCTGCTACGGAATCCTGTTGGATTTCATAGCGGATGTCAAAGTCAGGATGGGGGGGGGGGGGGTCCAGGGGCAATCCCCGAGGAACTCTAAGGATTTAACATACCTCTCGATAGTGATGTTTGTCTCATGATAAAACTACTTGGTTTAGGATTATTTGGGTGAGGGCAAAGGCTCTAATTATTGTTCCTAGTTCCGTCCACTGAAAAACCGGAAAGGCCCATGTACAATATACGGAGGAAACAATAGGGCCGAGTTTTTACTTCATGGGCAACGAGACAAACTTTATTCAAATAAAATGCCCTTACAAACTCCAAACCTATTTATCATCTGCGTATAAAAATATTTAGATCTCAAATGTTGATAATACTATTATAAAAATTGCTAGGAGAGCGTACCTACCTCACACATCTCTTTGTTTACCAGCTTCATTAATTAGGCATAATTATGTTTGTTCAAAAGTCGCGAGGCCGTGTAGTACTTGAAACACCGACTCTATAATTATTTCCGGCCAAAACTGAGTAAGAACGCCGACTTTGAAGGACAATTTTGAACGGCACTATGGTAAAGGACTGTCTGGTATGTGGACTTCAAACCGGTCATTGTGCGCTCATTACCTGGTCATGATACTAGTTAAAATCTGTAACTTTTATTGGTCTGTAAAGGTCATGCACGTTTTTCTTTTACATTAACTCATAGTAACAGGTAAACGTACTCATATTAGATCATTTCATGCTACGAGGAGTTGTGCTTTAAAATGTGGCTAGTTAGAAAGGAATTTTACTATCCATTCAGCCTATTAATGAAAATTTTGGGGCGAATGAATGAACAAAGTTAAAGGGGATGTATTAAGAAAAAGATTAACAATAGGGATCAATCTACGGTGCACGGTGTGGCGAAACTTCCATCCAAATTGGACACGTATATCTCGAGATAACAGTTTATTCAGTCAGAACATTTGTGTTACACAGTGTGTTTTAGGGCAGGAGAGATTATATCACTTCCTCACAATGACAAGGAATGCGTTGTTTCCTTTTTTCACACGGTTGTGTTCGCTTTGCAGTTATATAGGGATGAAAGGGATGCAAAGGGTATGTAAAGTTGTCTTGCCAATTGTGCAACTACATTCTGTTATAGGATTGAGGAGTAGATTTGTTATAAAGTTAAAAGAAAAACAAAAGACTATCTGTTTATGTGAGGATATGATGTCACATGTGCTTGCCTCAAGTATACTTTCTGTTAAAAAGGGAAACTTTACTTACTCCTATTTTGAGAAGCACAAGTCTGATTTCATTGCAAATTTCACTGAAATGCTAAAAAACTTGAATTGACCTTAAGCCCCCCTTGTAAGAACTCTAGACCATTGCACAAACACCTGGACAGTGTACCCTCAGGTGTTATGTAATATCAGGATTCACCTGGTCTACGTTTTCGTGAATCACTTGCTTTATTCCCGATCGTTCACGCTAAAAGTAAGAAGGGAGAAGTTTTACCTTTTCTCTGAGTGAATTAACACTTGAACGGGGTGAATCCACGCTTTTCACTATGTAAGAGAGTGCCTAAGTTCAAACTTTTGTTTTGAGTTTTCATTTTCCTACACCTTAAAAAAATTACACTCAACACCTAATTAACACTTGAAAGTGTTAATGACATATCTACGAAAGCCCATTAGGGCCATGGATATTTTTTATGTTTGATTAATCAGATTATTTTATTTGTTGAATTTAATTATTAATTTGCTTAATCAAATTATTAATCTGTTTCATTAAATTAGTGAATTTGTTTAATCAAATAGAAAAACATCCATGGCCCTACTGAACTTTCGTACATACCTTTGTACAGTGAAGGCATGCTTTAATAAAACGTTAAAATGCTTTGTCAGTGAGGAAAAAAAAAAATACTTTCAATATTTATTACGATGCTAATATAGTTATCTTCTTTCTTGATATTTCCAAACATATACTCAACGTGCTGTCATTTTTCTTTGAATCACCGCCTCTCCTACTCTGTCAGTCTGCTAGCATCTGTGCGGGTCTCATCTGCTACTTCCATTACTTATTATTACGCATTGCTACACAGTAATATCCACCCACCACCTTCAACCGAAAATTTCGCGTCTTGCAGAAATTTGAAATATCAAATTGCCAAGTTATCGTTCGTCACGGCTTTGTATGTTTTGAACAGAAGATCTCACCATGTATTGCAAGCATCAAATTTCAACATACTTACATTTGTTCATGGGTTGCCATCCGTGCTGCAGGCCAAAATATATTTGACCCTCAAAAATCTCCCACGTTAATATTTTATTATGACAGTAGCTGAACTGACAGTTGCTCAACCATGCATATATAGCAAAGTCTTAACATTTTACGTCTGTGTCGTAAGTGGTAATACGTAGAGGAGCATTAGACCACAGCGCTTCAATTGAAGTATTGTGTTTAAGACGCCGAAACAGTTCACGGAAAGAAAATTTTTCCTCTTAATATTTTATTATTCACGCCTTAAAATCAACCCAACAAAAACTTTATCTCCCTTATCCATTGTGAAACATACGATTTCGAGGAAGTACATCATACGAATTTTGAAAGTTTTGGCAAACATACTATTTTGAGCAACAATTTGAATTCCTATCTGCGGGCAACTTATTCTTTGAGAAGCCATATGTTGAATAGCCTATGGTTTTGTGTCAATAAACATTGAATTCAAAAGTGTGAGCGTTTTCTGTACAACAAACGCAATATTTTCTTTTTTAAGGTAATTACACAACTGCAGCGATAAAAAAGTACGTAATGGCTCCTTTTCCCTACTCCATTGCTTATGTCGAACACCAAGCAGAATTTCGGTATGTGCCTTCTTTAAAGTCTTTGGTATAAGCCAGCCAGGAGTCGAACTCCAGACGACCCTGATGGAAGTACGAACTCTACTTGGAATTTGTTAGTTAGCTGGAGTCAGTTTACGGCCCAGTTTCCAACCTATTGGTTCAAGTCGAGCCGGATACGGCCCTTTTTTCAGTTTATACTTGGAATAAAATAAGGTACACTAATTGGTCTTGGGAAGACAGTAATTTTTGTTTCACAGGTGGAATCTAACATATGAGTTTTTACACTCTCTAAATAAATAAAACGTATGGTATAGGTTCGTTTGTGCAAAAAAAATTAACCACGGTACTTATATGCCTAACAAAGATAAATCATGGATTACCTCAAGATAATGCATGCCAACCGGAGTGTTAATGGAAATGGTGTACGAGAGCGCATCAAGCGATAGTGTTACCTGTATGAGAGCGCATCAAGCGACTGTGTTACCGCATTTTTCTGCACTAATGCACTAGCCTGGAGAATGAGTTGAATAACCTTGTTAACTCATACACAACTATATCTTGATTCAAAAGACGAAGGGAATGCAATTTCGTTTTTAAATAATCACCTTCAAATCGTGAAACCCGGAGAGACATGGAATAGCCAAAGGCAAGTAATGGCGAAATCAAGCACGGTCAGGTGACCCTTTTTGACTAATAGATGTTGAGGATTGTTACAAATTATTTATAGACATTACGCAAAACCATAAATATAAAAAACTACATTGCATTACAGTTCTTAAATGTTTTTAGAAAAAAAAACTTTTTTATTTCCGAATTTTATTCAGGGTAATACAATTATGTTCATTGATATAATTACACTGTTGCAAAAACATTTGTAGATAAAGCATAAAAATTTCATATTTTTAAACAGGTTTTTCATTACATTTCTAAACCAGTCTCCATTATGATCCGTACAGCAAATAGCCAAATAAGGCTCACTTCATTTTAAGTACAGTTTATCAAAGGACATTTGATCCTAAACAAATAATGAATATTCTTAGAATATATAGAATGAATAACGAATATATTAAATTCGAAAGGAGAAACTTTCGAATTGTGATTTGACTTATTTTCCGATAATAATACACAAGTCTAGTACTATGTCATGTCGTCTTTGCTTGAAAGGCGACTTGTAATCGACAAGTGACAGTTTATCTGAGGGCGACATGTAGACGTAAAGGGTTTTTTTTCGATATGTAAATAATGGGCAAAATCGTCTGACAAGTTTCAATCTACTTCTAACTTTAATTTATAAGTTGTTCATGTAGAATACTAATGTATAAACCTCCGAGCAAGCATAGACCTAAATAGAAAAGTAATGATGAGGACGCCCCAAAGATCAACAGAGATTTTTGAAAGGAGGTAATTACTTCAATCGTGAACGTTAACACTTCAACGTAGATGATGTTTTATAATGCAACATTAGCCCCATCCTTTGCCCGGATATCTATTTGCTAGCTCTTGATGTATTCGATAGTCCCCTACATTAGTAGTCCACAAAGTAATAGCTGAATTCCTGTCTTAATTACATAGCTGTGCGCTGCTACTAAACTCATTTCGGATAAGAGGGAAATCAGGGTGTACACGTAGGTCTTGCAAATAATTACACATACTATTTGCCGGAGTCCTGGCTCTCGATCTAGGGAGCCTTTGCAGCAGCTCATTGGCTGATCCTAGACTGTTTTGTAGATCCTCGTTTGTCTGGAAGAAGAATAAAAATGAACTAAACAGAGGAAAGGTAGGGAGTTAACGCTCATAGCTAGTTCAATAAAACATCCCCTATTACATTTTGAATATAGAATCCGTTCGCTCCAACGTATGGATTCCCAGGGTATTCAGGCAGACATGTGTAGAAAAAAGATTATATAAAGCTTATAAATATCATTACCTTCAAGTTCTTGTGCGAATTAGATGTCGAATGGCGACACTTTTCGACCAGACTGAGGTTGGGCAAAACAGTTTGTTATATGGGGATAGGAAAGTTCCACATATTGCGGTGTCTTTTACATTTCCGATCGTGTGAAAGATTCCATTTTTTAAAAGAGATGGTGTCCTTGGACTCCAGCATTTGGCCGACTGCCACTATTTTTAAAACTGCAAAATGATGATTATAAAAACAGGTTTCGAAGCATTCCAGCTTCAAGGTAGAGAAAACATTCATTGGATCACATATGTGTAGTAACGAGTAATGTACGTATAACTCGTGTTACAATGCAACATATGAGACCAGTTCTCAAATTGCATTTACTTTCATATCAAACCATCGTAAAAATACTCTGACCTCTAAATTTCAAGATTCATTCGTAAGATACAAGAAGGAACTGAATAAATTGATTTGTACAAAACTAAATATATCTGCCCTTAAAGGGAAAAATGCTCCTCACCCAACTTAAATTGGTAAAGAAGACTATCCCGCTTCACGAATAGAAGCTTTTCACATGACGTCATAATACTCTCCGGCGGCCATGTTGGAGTACATGTAACTACGTAGTAAACCATACGGAACACGCTTGCTCGTTAAATTTGTACACACCGCGCATATCACAGTGCACACTGTACAGTGCGTTCGGTACAAAACTACGTGTATTTGGCATGAATGTTCTCCAGCATGGCGGTTCCGTGACGTAATTGCAAAGCCTGTCTATCTCTCGAGAATTATGGTATATGTGATAGTATTTTCCCTCTTCTGTTGTGAAATTTCATTAGAGAAATTGTATGTTTTTTTTATGATTATGCAGCATCAACGTCCTTATTTATTAGGAAAGGTACTTTGAAAAAATGAGAAGCATGTAGGGGAGATCTAGCTGTTATTACCAAGTAGATTTGTTGCGACTTTTTTCCCTTTAGTCTTACTGTTGAAACAAATTATCAGACATGAATTACATCCTTTCTTTAGAAGAATTCCTCATTTTTTTTATCCATTCTTCTTTTTCGCA
Source organism: Holothuria scabra (assembly GCA_037179385.1). NCBI lineage: Eukaryota > Metazoa > Echinodermata > Holothuroidea > Aspidochirotida > Holothuriidae > Holothuria > Holothuria scabra. The sequence continues at coordinate 2,267,541 of CM074197.1, read as the reverse complement.
CGAAAGACCCCAAAATTACGGACCGAAACGTCTTACAAATATCAGCTATTGAATTTGTATAAATATTCAATCCTTGTAGTTATATTAGTCTTCACTATAGTGAGTTAATGACATTAATGTCAGTAGGGGCCCTTGAGCGGATACCTGACCCTAGTCCAGTGTCTCTTTCCCGATTTTCTCTTTTTTAGAAGTCTTGTTTCCCCATTTCAGAAGTCTCAGACTCACTCTCCGCATTATATTTTCACGTCACATTGTCGCACGTGTTCAGCAACCGATACTAAACAAAGAAGGCAACATAGAGAGTGCATTTACCCTGCAAATGAGAAGAGTGAAAATTGTAACGTTCACTCCAAAAGAGCAGAAATTCACCCCAAGAAGAGTAAAATTTACTCAAAAAAAAGCGAAGTTCTACTTATAATGGAGTGCCTACATGGATCACGCTTTAAAAGGAATGATCACTAAAAACATTCTCTAAATGTAAAACAGTACACTTAGTCACTCTCTAACAGAGTGCCAGCTGTGAACTTACTTCATTAGGGGGTAAATTCGTTCCACGAAGGGTGAAATTCACTCCGAGAAGAGTTAATTTTACCCAGGAGGAACAACGTTTCACTCTTGACGGAGTACCTTTAGTGACCACTCTTAAAAAAAGGCTGATCACTGCACGCTCTCGTTAAAGAGTAAATATTCACAGTACTTGGACTGATTTCCATTCTCCTTGGAGTGAAGTAACACTTTAAAGGAATGAAGTCACAGATTTCACTCTATTAGAACGTTACTTTAGTTCATTCTTTTACATTTGCAGAGTCATTGACTCAAGGTAATATTGCTTTCATGATTAACGTAAAATCTGTCAGTGTGCTAACACAAAAAGTCGTAATACCGTTAAGGGTTTAGGGTTTATGACACTGCGTGCAGTTTCCAAATTAACGTTAACGTAAACACTAGGAACACGTAATAATTCCCAGGCTTTGCAATGTACTCCTCAAATTTAATTGACGATTTGATCAACACAACGTGATAAAACTTATTACACTTTTTACCTCCAGTTCTTAAAAGAGGGGTTTAGAGTCATTTTATGTTTTAATATGTTAGAGGGGTATTTATTCTAAGCATTTGGGTGAAATTTGCACCGAAATCCGATATGTGTTCTCAGACAAGATATGAGCAAGTAAAGTTGTCACATTTTGAACAAAGAGTGAACTTGAAGCGAGCAGATATGGCATCATCCCATCAAGCAAGCCCGGTTGGGCCCAAAGTGGGTTTTACTTGGGAAGCTTGGGCTTAGTTGGGCTTGGGCTGAGGTTGGTATTGTCATCAAATCCCAACTGGGCCCCAACTGGGCTTGCCAGAAAGATGGGAGAGATGATGTAAACTCTTTGGGGCCAAGTTGGGACCCAGTGGGGCTTAATTGGGCTAAGTTAGCCCAGTTGGGGCGTAATGAAAGCCCACTGACAAAACTGATTTGGCCCCAATCGGGAGCCCAATATGGCCTAAAATGGGACCCAATATGGTGTGCTGCAGGGATATTCTCACATCAATGGACAGTCTTGTTTTTCTTTAAGCCTTACGGCCTATTTTCTCCTCAACAACAACCCCGTGTTATCAAAATGTGATTGAATAAATGGCATGAGAAGTAACAAACTTTGCATTCCCCCCAGGGAGGTAAAGAAGTAAATGCTGGATGGTTTTACTTAAAGTTAACAGTGACAACAGAAGACCTTTGGCAAAAGGTATCACAAGAGAAGAACTCACAATTGCTGTCTAAATATTCATTCACACAACTAATTCCTCTGTCGTATAACTGCTTAATATATATATATATATATTGATTGTCAATAAGAAAACATCCAAACATTTTGGATAACAAATTCATCAACAAAATGACAGTTGGCCAGTGAATGAATAGCAAAACGAATGCCCAACTTTGAAAAACTTCTTTTCAAAACATATTATCTAGCTGTAAAGTGAAGGTCTTCATTGCTTTATGACCAAGTTCTAAAAAAGTGTTTACACAAAGTCTTCTCAAAAGTGGGAAAGAACATTCTCCCAACAGAAAACATTACCATAGTAAAATCGTTGAATCCATCGCAATTTAAGTGATTTGAAATAACTGTGAACTTGGATCATTTTTAGACCACCCTGTTTGTAATGTTGAATTAATTGACTCCTTCTGACATTTTCTCTCAAACCCCAGATAAAAGAGTACAGAGCTGAATTTAAACTAGCTAAATAGGCTTCTTCAGGATTAGGTAAAACCGTCGCCACATAGGATAACTTAGGAAGAAATGGTGGTTTCACAACAACTACTTTTCCAAGAACAATAAACTGAGTGTCTTCTAGACCACACTTTAATTAAGGTTCCAATGTCAGCCAGACGTTTATAAAAATTTAAAGTAATCGTTACCTTCAAATGGATTGAAAAAATTATACCAAGATATGTAAAACACTGCCCACCATTCCAAATAAAACTAAAATCATTACCAATCCGTTGTATTGAAAGTTTCTTTGAGCCTTCCCAGAATTTAAACTGAGAGTAAAAAAAGATGCGGAGAGAGAGAGAGAGTCACCCTACACTCCCTATAAACCGGAAAACTAATAGATATGTGTCCGTTAAGTAGGACATAGGAGTTAACATTATTTTCACTGTGTAGATTTGGCCCCTCTTTCACATTTGAAAAACTAAATTTTTCCTTTAGTTCCCCTTTAAGAACAGTTAATCAAGAACATTAAAAATGATCCCCTAATTAAAGAAAAAAAACCTTGAAATGATAAAATCGTTCTACTCAACAGCGAAAATCTCAGCTTCAACTGACTAAATGTTTAATTGCTATCAGTACCGTTAAATTATGCTCATATTTATTACATTTCAAGCTGTAGCTAATGGTGCTTGAAGGCGGAGAAAATCTGAAATGCCCAAATTGCGCAAGTACTTGTAACTGCCATCTGGAATCGATTTCCTTACTGTACACATTATTCTGTTTTCTCTTGAAGACAAAAGAAACAAAAGAAATGTTTGAGAACATTCCAAGTCAGCGTGAATCTTTAGTGTTAGATAGGTGTTGTGGAGTACTACTTAGTTTTAAGTTATCATGGCCTAAGTATTCTTCCAAGAAAACACAAATCAAATCAGGTTTATTTTTTTCTCTACCACCGTACCTTGAAATTGGCAAATAGAATGGCATGTGCTGCCGACATTTTACAAATTGATAAATTAAAGCAATTTCAATTTTTAGATCTATGCTTATTTACGGTTTTCTACCCTTTTAATCAATAGGCGGAGCTCAATCAATTTCTTTAAAACTATGCTTAAAGTATCATTCTTGGCATCATTCTTGGAAAATGGTTTCCAATACACGGATGGAAGAAAAATGGAAAAAAAAAAAAAAAAAAAAAGATTTTATTATGAAGACCTCGTTTCAGGCTTGGAATATCAAACAACTCTCGGAAATGAAGTCACTGTGTAACCTGCTTTACACGAAGTGCGCATTTCAAAAGGCTAAGGTTACACATTTACTTCACATTTATGAACTCTTTACTTCAAATGATCCTCCACCTAACGCTGTAATGTATAGAGGCTTTGTAATTACGTCACGGATGCGCCATACTGGAGGACGATCACGCCAAATTCACGTCACTTTGTGCTAAACGCACTGCACAGTGGCAACCTTGGTATGGGCGGTGTGTTCATATTCATAGGTCTACAACATAGTTACATGAACTCCAAAATGGCCGCCGGGGAGTAACATGATGTTATATGAAAAACCTCTGTAAAGAGTAAAGTTGTTTGTTCGACAGTTCTAAGACAAGGCAGATCAGAAAAATCCCCGGAACAAACCTTAGTAGCAGTTTTTATGATGTACATTAAGGATTTGCAGTACGTAAATATTATTCTTTCCATCAAGTTCATAGTCAGCAGGCGATTTTGTACGTTGTTTATTTGTTACTCTTGTAGTTTCAAAATCTTTCAAAACCAACGATTTTCTTATCCTTACCCAAATAGTTACAAAGGTGAAAGAAAGCATTAAAAGATGAAATATCGTCGTCCAAAATGTTCCAAAATCTTCCAATGTTGTCCCACTTTCAATGGCGAGGTATCTCGAGTTCTTACATTGCTTTGCTTTGTAAACAAAACAAGCTGGCATATGGAGTCTTTTCATGTCGTGACATCATTAACGGCTATCATGTCGATGACGGCATATTCATAGAGCAGCGTTTTGTGATCGGATAATAGTTTTGGACAAACTTTGCCAATCTGAAGTGCTAGTCTTCGTCTGCCGTGAAACCAATTTAACAGCATAAGGTGTACAAGTCACTTTGAAGTTAACAAACCGTGATTAAGGTCCCCTGTGACTCTCTGAAGCTGCATATTGTAGTTGATATTCCAGGGTCTGATTGGCAGGGTATGGGGACAACAGAGTTCTAAAGCAACTGTCTTCCTTATGAATATAAGCACAATAACGACAAGTTGGAGGAAAGCTGTAGTGTCAAATTACATACCACGTACATCACGACAGATTTGGACCAAAGCATACTTACAACACATTGGTGTACTGTACGGCATCTGGAACACACTTCTCTCCCACTCATCGACCCTCATTGGCGGTCGAATTAGCGTTACGTTACATACACAGTGCTCAGTCGCACGAGTTGTCGGTTTCTGCACGCTGACGTCTAATTACTGCCAAACAGAACAGCCCAACAACAGCCCAATAATTAAAACCAAAGGCATAATTCCTTACTTGCATTTTCTGGTACATGTCTTATTTTATATATCTAATACCTCTTAATCTTGTTTCCAGATCGTTTGAGAGGATTTGAAAGTTATCCCAGCTTATGCTTACTGTATAAATTGATAACTGTCTTCTGAACCTACACATGTGATGAAGTGGAAAGAGAAAAACGAACTAAATAAATGAATCATTTAACAAAATGCTGTCATTACAGAGTAAATTATCAGTCTAAGAATATCTCAATACCTATATAGCAGCCTGTCCCCTAGGGCTGCATGGTTGATAAGAAATTGACTTCTGTCGGTAGGTTTGTGATTGGAAAAATCTTATAGGTAAGTTAATTTATCACACACCCAATATTGTGGCCAAGCGCCTACCTACTCCAAACACATGTGAAGACTATTCGCCTCAGAATGAAACAATGCTCATGGTCATGATTCCTGTGTTTATGTAAGGGATGAAACGAAGGTAATTTTAGCTTCGTTTGCTTAAGCCCCAAAAGCCCAAAACATTTTGTGACGTTTCTCATCGGTGCTTCATTTTAACGTCACCTTTGTTTAATGGACTAGCCTTTCAAACATTCGTTTTAAATTTAACTCTCACAAAATGTCTATCCTTCATTTTTATTTTTGGACAAAATTTTGAATCACACTGAGTAACAAATGTACAGATTATGAAAACAAACTCTGAAAAACATAAATATTGCACCTTGAAACGTACTTCGATTTTTTATTAAACTAAGACAGACCTTGAGCGCGCCAAGCTTCTTTTATTATAAAAATGAGGTGAAACAAAATCTCGCATTGCTTATCAAGATCTGATACCTGATGAAACTATTTATAAATATACATGAATATACATGTATATATGCACGTGACTCTTTGTAGTTAGACAAGGCGCATATTACAAAAACACATATGAAAGGCCTTCCGATGGGAAAAGGAGTGTTAAAAAAATTCCGTAACAAAGAAATGGATTGTGCAATGTATTACAGGGGTCAATAATAACGTGAAAAAGAAAATGAAAAAATGGAAATAGCACGAAAAATAGATACGCAAAATAGCTTCGAAATTAAATGATATTTTGAAAACCATCCTGTTTAGGGTAATTTCCTTTAAATACGAATACAACGTCAACTGACGCACTTTCATTTATTTGGGGATCTTCCTAATACCCCTAAGACATCAAGGTCGGAAATGAGAAATTTATGATGCTTGAGATGGGTTTTTTATTTTTTTGAATGAAAATGATAGAAAGCAAGACTTTTGCTTCAATTGTTACGAGGAGCAAAACTGAAAATCAGTTGAGTGAAGAAGGATGCGTTGACTCTTACCAATACAAACTTTCAAACTTGTTGGCATCAAAAAACCGATTTGGAAATACAATTTTGTTGTGCCTAAAGATAAATTACAAAAAGGGCCCAGAACAGTCATAGATAATAACAGTGACTAATATCTTCCTACAGCCACATTTAAATCTCAAATTACTCAATTTAATGAAAAAACCGAAGTTTCTGAAAGACTGCTTTCTCAAAAAGGTCTTTCTCATTTATCTTTGAGGTGAAAAGAAGCATGCTTCTACCTTAAATCTTGTATGGGTATTCCTTCTGTCGTATAATTTTCTTCGCAACATGGAATTTGTACCCATGTTCCCCAACTGGCATATTAGCCCTCACGATTTAACGAAATGTAATTTTGAAATGAATCTCCTTCTGCACGGTGGATCAATAGAGACATTGGTAGGTAAAAGGGGCACCTACTGCCATTCTGCTTGGTGCGTGCGGAAGGGAAACAACTGGAAAAAGGCACTGGTCGGCCCACCTGGACTTAGAACAATCGGTTTGAAACTGGGCGGTTAAACTCTTTCCAACAAACTAACACACCTCTTTTGCATGATACTAACCGTACCCTTATCCGAACACTGACCTCAATGTAGACTTTTCGGAATAAGCCTATCGAGACGACGGGAATATAGATCTGTCCCCGTTTTCACACAAGTTACCCACATCATTTTTGTACAAGTTAACATTATAAAACAACGACCGGTTGTTTTACCGAGTTGAAGTATAAACATGAGGAGATTTGTGTGATAAAAAATAAAATTGTATAAATCAAGATTATAGACGATTGAAGTTTGTTCTTATACGATATTATTGCGCTGATTTGTGATGGCTTTAGTCTGACAATGGCGACACAAAATAATCCTACTGCAGTAAATCAGTGACGCGATCATGGCTTTATCGATGTGGACTAACTCCACTTGAGTTTTTCTTTCAGAAATGCTTGCATACATATGTAAACAGTAAGGTCTACGTACAAGCTTGCCATAACATACAGACTCTTGAAAACGAACTTTTTAATATCAGTAAAGTATAGAACAAGTATCAGATTGCTCGTTATAATGACAAAAAAAGTGTCATCGACGATACAACCGTGAATGATTTTTAATAAGTTACTCGCTTGTGTGTCATATTACATTTTTGTTTCGTTCTGTTTAGCAATAATCCTCAACTTCTACTATTCTGTTCGTTCATTTCGGTCAGGTGACTGATAATTATTGCGAGATAGATTTAAAGGTCTATTACTCCCATCCCAAATAGTTCCAGGTCTTGTAGCTTACTTGCTATAGCTCCTCCCTTAACTGTCGACAATCCATCCTCATCAAGACACATCTCAGCTTAAAGGCCAGGTCACACTACAGCGATATCGGATCGGATTTCGTTCCGATTTTTGTAAGTTTTAATTCATATCTCCTCCATCTTTTGTCGAAAAGAAACTAAAATATGTCAACCTGTCTAGATATATGAATTGCATCGCAGGACTACGAAATTCTAAGTAATATCAATTATTTCGTGACGACACATCCGCAGACAGCTTTTATCGGATACGGGTAGTCCTATAAAAGCTTTTTGTCAACGTGATGTCACGAAATAAATAGTTTTCATTTCACTTCTGTGGTCCTCTCATATCGATCATATATTTACAAAATATGACAAATTTTTGATTTTTCCGACAATGAATGGATGAGGAGATTTTAACTAAAACTCACAAAAAACAGATAGTAATCCGATCCTACATCGCTGTAGTGTGACCTGGGCTTAATGCTCCAGAGTGGGTATACTCCACCCGAAATGTGTAGTCAAAACACTCTCAGTGCAGTTCAAGATGTGGAAAATAACTAATGTATTCTACATAGTTTAAACCTCAATGTCAAATTAATCGAAGAGCTACGCTATAAGGACCTTTTGTAGACTGCTAAAATTGTAGTGTGGGCGAAAGTTGGCTCTTTTTAATGTAGCGGATGAAGGACGGATGTATGATAGGTTACCCCTTTTTTGTAGAGGATGTAATATTTTATTCGGGTCACTAACAAGCGTGACTTGCATTATTCCTAATCGTTTAACCAAAACCTTGGTGTGTATGAATGGGCAAGGATAAGAAAGTTTGGACCTGTACTGTAATGGCCAAATCCTCTCAACCCAAACAGTTATAATTCTCCTAATCTACTTACGTAGGACCCCTCCCACAAATGTTTAAATTCCATCCTTATCCTGACACAATTATCCTCAGTTTATTGCTTCAGGGATACGACCACAATTTGTAACCAAAGCAAACTCAGTACAGGCTGTGTAATATGAGCTATAGTACTTTGCATTGTTTGAACTAGCTGTCAATCAAAGATGTGAGCCAAATGAGAATTTCTGTAAATCCCTACAAAAATTGTACTTTGGAGTGAGAAGATTTACCCTCTAAAACGGAAAAATGCACTTTAAGGGGTTAAGACAATCGGTTGCACTCGGATCCCATCCTTCTTCATCGTCAGTCATCATTTGTCTCGATCTTGCATTATGTACTTTGCGTTCGTCGTTTAATCTTTAATTTGTTTTATTTCTGTTTTTCTCCCCAGCTTTAGTGGTTCGATTCTTGACACATCGATTCATCGGGGACTATGATCCAGATTTAGGTTAGTTTATCTATTTTATGCTTGAATATGGTAATTTTCTTTTGGAGTCGTAAGTTGCGGATACCCCCCCCCCCCTAAAAAATAGTTATAAATTTCCCGTACCTAAGCTTGCTTATTCCGTCCAGAGACCGTATTTCAAAAGACAATTTGGACTAAGGACTAACTTGTGGTTTCAAAAGCCAAGATAGCTTTTGTAAAAGTACTAGTAAACTTTCGAAATACACAAAGTTGCGTGTTTTCCTATGGTAACCTTAATGTGACACTACCGTGTAAAAGCTTTTTAAAATCATGAAGAGGGAAAACGTTGGAATTAGGGGAAGGAAAGGTTCGCAAAATCGAAACAACTCTTTCTATTAGCGAGAACTCACATAGTATTAGAGCGATTTGTATGAAGTCTGTCAACTAGCCTTCGGCTCCTTCCACAATCCTTTAAAAGTCACTTTTCAAGAATCTACTCTTTGTTGCAATTGATGCTTAGCATAATTTTTAATATTCATAAGTGCGAAAAAGTAACAAAAAAAAAAGAAGTAAGTGCAAAGCAGGAGTCAAAAGCGTTTGCCATACCCAACTGGGGTGTGAGCGGTTGCTCACGTGACCGTGAGTACCTAGTATTTGGGAAGAATCAGTCCAGTACTTCGATACCATTAATTGAAAAAAAAAAAAAAATTCTCGCACCTTTTATCAAACTACACTCTGAATCCAAAAGAATGAACTTAGTGACTCGGTTATAGTGTGAAAGTATCAATTCACTCCATTCTAGTGTTATTTTACTTCAAGAATAGTGAAATTCATTCAAGAGAGCGAAGTTCGTAGAGTGGGTATAGTGATCCCTTAAAAAAGAGTGGTCAAGAGCAAAAATATAAAAGAGTAAATTCACTCTTCCTAGAGTGAACTTCCCTCTTCTTTGAGTTAATTAAACTCTTTTGTGGTGAATTTATACTTTTTACTCTTTTATAGAGAGTGACTAAGTTCGCTCTTTTGATTCCAGAGTGTAGCTGATCCCATCAAAAGATCGTTCTTCGAACGGAATTTGGACTAATGCTGTCAAGAATGAACCAAGGTTTTTTTCTTTTGAAAAAGCACTAACAAACTCTTGAACTCTATACTATTACCATAAAAGTTTACGAATGTTTACCTAAATGTGAAATTACCGTGTAAAGCTTTTTAAATGATGCGAAACAGAAATCGTTAGATTTATAAGGGGAAGGAAAGGTTTGCAAAATCGAGGAAAAACTTTACAGTGCCCAATACGAAATCTGCGCGGTCCTCACGTGACTGTTTCCCTACAATTATTCCTTTTATTCTCCTGTATGCTACAAAAATTATTGGTCGTCGATACAATATGCAATATGCTTCAAAACAGCATGATATTCTTTCAATGTGAAAATTGGAACAGTGAGTAAACAAAATGACATGTGTACAGTCAGGGTTATACGGACATTCTGGAGATTAACTGTTTTATGTTAGGAAAATAAAAAGGTCATTACTTTCGTGATAAAACATCTTGTTGAATAGAATTGCTGGATAAAAATTTCAGTTTAACCTAAATAGTTTACTCTGTTCTACTGAGAACAACTGGCCCTAGTTGGTTTTGCCCAAATTCCATCTTAAGTTTACTGGGTTGAACTGGTTGGAGCTGTATCAATGTTCCCAGGGTTCACTGTTCCAGAGGTTAAATGTTCCCGAATCTTTGGAACATCGCCCTTCTGGGAACATCAAACCACGGGAATAACGAACCTTGTAATCATCGCCAAATCATCGACATATACGAAAACGGAGAACATCGAACCTTGGGAACATTGAACACCGGGATAATAGGGTAGACCCCGGATTAACGCAGTAGGCCCACTGTCTTGAACTGAGGATAATTCATCGGCCCTGTTGATTGGTTTAAAATTTTATTTTAGATAAACTCGATTTCATTGGAGTCTCAACTAAGGATTGGACTAGTTTCACCCTGAATTTTAGTCCTCGGTAGGTCTTCATGAAGACATGAATCTTGAACTGGAGATTTTAATAAAAAGGGAAACATGTAGAGTTTTGCTCAGAAGATGTTTTTCTTCAAAGAAAGACAAAAAGATTCTACTTCCTGCGAACGTAGAAGAGTTTGCCTCTTCCAGACGACAAATAATCTCAGGGAACTTGTCCTTCATCTGCAGCTAATTCTAAATCCTGCTCACTTTACAAGTCCCTCAAGGCCACTTAAATCCAAACATTTCCGCTTCATTTGTTTTTCTTTGTCGAACATTTGCAGAAATATCCCTCTTGCCCCTGTCATTCACATATAAGGTTCAAGAGAATCTCTTCATCGCCACATTTGCATTTTTTACGGTTTTTCCATTAAAACGGCACTTCGGCAGGGCAGTATTCCTGCTTGAATCTGACCAGGTTATAACCGAACTAAACTTTCCCTCAAATTTTGAGCCTACTTGAGATTTTAAACGCATTGCAATTTAAGACTATTACACTCTTAGATTTGCTTTTTACATTATTTCGCCCCAAAACTTAATTGCTTGTCCACGCCTGAATGGACACATTCGGTTTCGGTCAAGGGCCAGTGAAAACAGCAGATTAAGGAGCTGAAACTCGATATACTTTGAGTTTGGAGGATTCGCTTCAGTGTTCTTTGTTTTTTAAACAGTCAGGTTCAATAGCAAAAGAGTAAAACACTGAAACGGTTGATTGGTGCGAAAACTCGTTGAAAGCGGAGACAAAGTTGACGTACATTAACACAGATTTGTAACTATAAACTTTAAAGTGCAATTTCCGAGAAAATAATGCATGGGTCAGTTATTTCGAATACGCACTTTACGAACTGACGAACGACTCGTGTTTTAAAGTCATGTGTTCAGTTTATCATTTTCTAAGTTATTTGTATTAACCTGGTAGGTCAACTTATTTCCTTTCAGGACTTGGTTCAGTTTAAGTTATTATTTTAAGGGTTTAACGTGACTCATAAATTTGCAGGCAAAATATGTTTGTTAAAACTTGATGTGTATGACTTGATAACTTGATTTTGACCTAAAGTTAAGAGTTGTCGCCACGAACTTATTCTGAAGCAATAGCTAACTTATCCCGTTTTTTCTTTCTTCTCAAAGTATCTTTCATAGTATTTAAGGACTTCAATATTGCACATTAAAGGTAAACTAAGCTGTTACTTCTATTAAATTTCACATTTCAAGCGAAAAATAGTGTCACATGACTCTCAAGAGCCAATCATAAAAAGGACTGTCTATTTTGGAGGACTGCATGTCACAATTTTGACCTCAAAGAAAAGTCATATGAATATGTAAATTGATATTATGTGAGCGGAGGTGGGCTAAAAGTTTTACTTGATCTGTTTTTGAGTGTATTTCCTAGATAAAACACTTGAATACTTTAAAAGTTATTGCTTTCAAATATATCAAGACTTTTTATGTAAATTGAAGTAATGAGCTATATTATGGAACAACACTTCTGCTGTTACATGGAAAAATCAATTTCAGAGCTACAAATTAAGTTAGTATCTGCTTTTGTATACGTTGGAATAAACACATTAATTGGCGTTTGATACCCCTCTATAACGACTTATTTGATTTAATAGGTTCTCGTGTTACAAGTCACCGTATTCAACAAGTTTAACCACAAACGGTAAAATTTAACTTCTTAGTTTCTTGATGGCTCCATGATTATTAGTCTTTTTAATACAGTTCTACCTTAACTAAATAAAGCGATTGTGTGACGCCACTCAGGTCTGAAAAGCCTAAGTATATCATCCGGGACTCGGAACCGTTGGTATTTACTCCCTGTGCTCTCAAACGGGCATGTTCCTAAAAAGGCCTGTTTCAAAACTTAGGCTTATGGTTGCATAGAACGGAAAATTACTCATCCACAAGTAACTTTAACCCAATTTCCACCAGTAGTAGACCTTTTATTGGTTACTACTCTATATCTATCAATCAATACTCCGATTTATCTGATGGCAATTGTAAAACCAGGGAGGTCTAATCACACCTCCCTGGTAAAACCCTCCTTGTCCAACGTTACTCATTAAGTTGTATTATGAAAATAATCCAGTACATGCCGAAATTTTCCGACAGTTTAATGTCCACTCATTTTTGAGTTTCTGTAAAATTCCCTCTCTTTCATTTTGTGACATAATTACCAGATTTTATTAAAAAAATTTAAATCACTTTATTTTTGGTGATGTGCTACACCCAATCACTTGTAGCCAGTTACACCAACTATCACAGATTTAATTAAAAGTAAATTCATAAATGAACGTGTTGTAGACTTAGTTGCGTCATGCAGAACTAGAAATAGTAGGGACTGTTTTAGCGCTTGCGCCGGAAAAGGATCTTAGGTGAACATTCAACTGAGATATTCTTTTTCGATGTTCAATCAGTTCCAGACATGCTTGATAAGCCTGTAAGGATAGATCTTCAGACCTGACGTTTTTCAGGGCTTTCGTCTGCAGCTTTCAACATACAAAGGGACTCATTCCTTATCATTGACAGCATCGTGGTTTCTACTGATTCACTAACAAATGGATAACGTAGGACCAGTGTTTGAAGTCCACTAGCTAAGATGCTGACAGGTAAACAAAAACAAAAAAAAAAAAAAAAAGGAAAAAGGATAAGCACAGACTGTTCTGAACGTCTGGCCATTGCTGCTTCCTTACAACAGATGATGGTGCGGGTAATGTAAAAAACATAAGCAAATGGGCAAGAGTTGTTACAAATTTATACGTTATAGATATAGTTTAATCATTACCAGCATAATGACGCATACCGTCATAGCTTTTATTATTCACCGATAAAAAAAGGATCAAAGTAAGATTTAAGATTAATCAAAACCGAAAAATATGAATACCGGAATATTTTAAATGACAAGATGAGACTGCTTGGAGAAATTTTGGTAACGTTGTAGACGAGGTAATCACTCGAAGAGTAAAATGTACAGAAAAGAATATAAACAAGGAAGATGAAACATCTTTGAATGAACATGGGAGGGAGCATAGTATATTCGTTGCACATTAGTTAAAATTTCCTTGCTCTCTTTGAGAGTATTCGTGATTGCATACTGCTACACCGTAAACACAAATTAGTAAAACAGTGCCTGAATCGACTAATCACGTTAGTCAACAATATTGACTAATATTTGACTGATATTTGGCCCAGTTGAATAAGTTTAAAACAGATTTTAAGCCTTCTTGAGTATGCTTTGACAGATGTTCTTAAGTCCATAATTACAAAATTAGAGTCATATTATGTGTATATATGTAATATATATTATAGTCAAATATGAGTGACTAACGTGATTAGTCAATTCTGGCACCGCATGACTAATTTGTGTTCCCAATGTTTTTGTTATCGATGAGATGGTAGAACTTGATACGTTTATTGACAATGCATTTCCCGCTGGATTGAAAAGACTTAAAATTCTTTCCATATGTTCACAGCAATATTGTATCGTTACCTGTCACATATTACCCTTATCTGCGACCCCATCATAAACTGCACCCGTTACAAGAAGTCGTTGCAATGTAAAGACGAAAGAGTGAGGTTTAATGGGAGACCACTCCTAGAAAAAGTGAATTCCATGCTTCATCCCCAGTTAAATGAACATTCACTCCAAAAGGGGTGCCATTTTTATACACGTATGTGAAGTAACTTTGTTGACAGTTAACTTTCAGTCTATTCCGAGATAAATCACTCAAAAGAAGTGGACCTTTAAGGCACCCTTTTCAAGTGCATTACCTCCGAACTCTGATTGCAGTTTGAGCTTAACGGCCTTATTAGCATTCCGAATCAATCTCTGCAATTTATTAGAAAATTCTGCCTCGTGAAACTGGGCGTCATGACTTGGACGATATCGTCATGAACTTGTCGATTTTTAACCATGTAAAACCACAACTAAATAGTAGCCTGATACCGTAGAGTAAACCACAAAATACGTCACTGTATTGCTTGATTCGAAAATGAAGTCAAAATATATATGTCCACTCTTCAAGGGGCAGAGTACTCTAACGTGCGGATGAAGGGAATGCTCGCCAGACGCTTCGACTTATTGACCGTCGTGCGCAAAATATAAAATTGGGAAAATATCCAGCACAAACAACCCAACTTAAGGATGGCACGACGTTCTTCTGATCAATTTCATTTTAATATATATACTTCAAGAGGTTCAATCGAACCGTACGAGGAGTATAATTCGACATTCCAATGGTCAGCAATGCCTTCTCGTCTTAAATCTTCTTATATCGACACCCTTTAAAGGGTGGGAGCGTCACCCATAACTTATTTTAGAGCAAGAGCTAAATCTCACAATTTCTCTGTAAGTATCTTTCATAATATAGTAAGACTTCAATATTTTATGCTCCAGATAAACTAAGTATTAACTCCCATTAATATTTACATTTGAGAAAAAAAACCTCTGACACTCAAGAACAAGCCATGAACCATTGCAGTATAAACTTAACCACTTAAAGTTGGAAAGACGGCATTTCTCGTTTAACTATCCCAACTGAGGTAAATCTGGTCAAACGATGGCTTTTCCATTTCCTTATACGTCGTGGGGAAAACAAGCCAGTGAGCCACAACTGGAAAAAAGGCCGTGGCCGGCTCGACTTGAACCAAAAGGTTGGAAACTGGACCGTAAAATTCCGTCTACAATAATTTATACGTTGAGAGATTTATTTGAGATGCGAACACTGAATGCAACGTTCTGCTCTCCTGTTGAAGTATTGCCTTGGCCTCTTATAGTAATTTCCTGTAATTTCACTAAATTGTAAGTTTTCATTCAGAGTGAGACCCAATCATACCTTGATCACCAGCTAAATAGCGTAGTGATCAGAACATCCGTTTGGCAGCTGTTCCATCAAGTCATGTCATATAAGTCTTGCCAATGTATCAATGCCTCGCCATGTAAAACAATACGGTACGCTTGGTTAGCTGCCTAAATATTGTTTAATGGAAACACGTACCTGTCAATTTCCCCCTAACGTTGATATTTTGCCCAAAAATTTCCCCTTATTCCACAATAACGTATATATATATATATATATATATATATATATATATATATATATATATATATATATATATATATATATATATATATATATATGTGTGTGTGTGTGTGTGTGTGTGTGAGTGTGTAGGTGTGTGTGTGTACATATACATATATATACTGTGCGAAGAAAAATTAGTGAGGTACACAAATATGATACAATAAGAACACAAAAATAAAATACAAAGATAACAGTTTATGTTTCAAGCACACCTGTGCCTTTCTTCAGCAATAACAGTGAAATGGTGAGAATATGTTGGAGACCTTATAGTACACAGAACTTAACAGTACACTTAATGGGAAAGCTCATAGTCACGCTTCACCACGAAAGGCAAATGGAAAATCACTAAAGACATCCAAATTCCATTTTAATCCATTGATGTGGGCTTTAAGCTTAATTATCCACTTACTCTCGGACCTTAGTTTATTGTTGAGAGTGGGGTAGTTAGAGCCAAATAGGACACAATTGAGATTGGACAGGTTGTGATTATATTGATTGAAATGTTTTTCGACTGGATAACTCATAGATTTATCGCTAACTGTCTTTTTATGGTTATTGAATCTGAATCTAAATTTCGAACCTGTTTGACCGATTTAATTACCATTCACACATTTATTGCAAAAAATCATAAAATTACATACTTGACATCTAGATTTTCCTCATTTCCTGTTGCCCGTGCTGGACCTTTAGGAACCCTACTAGAGTACATGCTTTATGTATTAATATTATGCTTTTAGGCATTGGGTAAATATGATAACCACGCTTTAACACAGAAACGTTAGGTTTCGAAATCAATTGCTCTTTAGGAGAATCGATTTAGCATGAATTGCATTTATTTATTCACTTGACTTTGTAATACTGCAATGTTCCATAGGTTTATCCATTGGATAAAAGAATGCAATATTATGGTTTCTGAAAGCCATGGCGTTTAGGACAAAAGCAAGTCTTTAATAAAACCAGCAATTCACTTGTATGATATTTTCAAATGGCTGAATGAAATAAGTTTTATTCTAAATCACAAATGATTCAAAACCATTCCACCCCGATGAGGAAGTCGTGTCATTCTTGCCTTTGTAGATGTTCTTTACATTCAGTGTTCCATTGCATAGTGTCGACAAATCACATGTAAGAAATGCCATTCGACGCTTTATCCAGTTCCAACAGATGACACAAATCACAAATGACATTAGAGAAACACTAAAAAGATTCAATAAGATAATTTGCCTAAGATCGCAAGTTTTGTAAGTGAGACATAAATCACTAGTAAGGTATAACGTGGTTTTAAATGTGCATAGTTTTCCTTTTTCTTAACATAGACAGTGCTTACACAAGGTCGTCCTTTACAAGAAATGTCAACAATAATTCTTCATTTACAAAAGAGAGCCATGTATCTTTGCCTTTTAAAGTCATGCTCGTTTTCATTTGCCCATCAGTATACTTTGTGGTTTCATTGAAATAGGATCAAACTTCGTTTACATAACCTTTAAAATCGAGCAATACGTTGACATCAGGCTTCCAAAATGTATTGCTTACATCACGAAGTAGAAGAACAAACATGCAAGGCAATTTTTGATAGCGTTGGCTCTTTCCTTTTGTAAAAAAGATAAGGAAATTCGATGTTCCTGGTTTTTGCTTTTTACATGTTGATAAAACCATAGATAGAGTAAAGGTAACGTGAGTTTGTGGTATATTGACCTAGTCTGTCTAATGAAAAAGGCCACCAAGCTAACATTTTGAGGTTAATGGGTGTGGCCAATTTCCAAGAGGTTGATTGGTCAATATAAATGACATGTGGTAAATTCTTCCAAAAGGTACTGTCCAGTTCCTTACTCAGAGTTGTTTGCTCAATTAAACATAGCCCATTCTAAATCTGTTTCTAGGCACTTTAGGTTACTAACGAAGGGAAAAGCAGAAAGTCTGGTTACTCTATTGACACAATAGACCTTTCCAGATGGTCAATTCACTGTTATCATGACGAAGTAGGCCTATAAGGAGGAAGATCAATCAGACATTCATGAAATGCAAGTATCAACAGACGAGTGTGTCAAATGGTCAAATAAACATGTGTTACTGCACGCTGAGCAGATCCCTCACAAATAAGGAACTTTGTGGGCGGAAAGATCCCTTATCTATTCAGAGATTTTAGCGACATGGATATTCCCTCGCTACACTAATAAAGTACCTCTTCCGGTCACCGTTTGCTTGGAAAAAGTGGAGGAATACATTTGGAAAAGAAATATATAAATATATCTCGACACTAGTAACTCACGTACTTCTAGATCATACATATCTCATGCTTTTGAGCATTTTTGCCATGTTTACCATCTCTTAAAAACACCCAAGAATGTCCGGAACCCTGACCCCATCCATTCGATATTTTCCATTGAATAAAAATGCATTTGGGAGAATTACGCAGTTGTGGCTGACAGCTATTTTCGTT